>CM048823.1:45894864-46505262 GCA_026586065.1 Dioscorea zingiberensis
TATCACAGGAGATGCGAGCCTGAAAATTACACATCTATCCTCATTTTTTATGGGGCATGACTTGGGACCCACCCAGAATGTGGGCTAGTGGGTGCCCTTCCAACGGTGCACTTCTTCATGGCTGAATCACTTCCTCCTCTCACTACAAAGGTAACAAAAACAAAAAAACAAAGGAAACTAACAAGGAATTAATAATTTGAGATGGTGATTAGTGGCCGTGGGTGGTGGTGATAGGTCTAACAAAAATCACAGTTTTTATTTATTTCTTTTTATTTGTTGTTTTTGAATTGAATTTAAATACATTTGTGAGTTGGGTAGTTTTATTTATTTTGGGTTTTGTAGCTATGAACTAACAGTTCCTGTTGAATTTTAGTTTGAGATGTCTTTGTTTCTTGTTGAAAGCTTTGTGGAGTTGTGTATAGAAATAGAGAGAGGATAGTCACATCTACAGAATGAGAGAGATATTTCTAAAAAATATTACGTTTACTTTCGCCTAGCGCCTTGGTAAAGAAGATGTTAATAAAGCGTGGTAAATCAAAAATATTTTCTTCACGGAAAAAAACTATATCTGCGTAAAATTTTCTTGGCTAAAGGCGACGGTATATAGTATTGTGACAAAAAATTCTGAGAATAGATTTTTAGGTTTTTCTTAAAACTTACGTAAAGTATGAGTAAGAAAGTAGTGACTAATACCTGTACCACTTTTTATCACGGAAATTCATACTGTAAACTAAAAGTAGCTCGTTCATCATTATTTTTTTATTTTCTACTCACAAATATTATGTGAGTAATAATAACGTGCATCAGAATTTATACAAATAAAATATTTTCTCAGTACAATTCAAAATAATAATTGTCTTTAAAATATATGTAAGGTTTCTTTGTGAAATTTTTTATTTGAATAAAATTGAAAATATATTACACCACTCTTAATCCACAAATATTGGAACAAAATACTGAGTTTGCCCAATGAAGCTGTAATGAAATAATCTACCTATAATTGCGGTTAAAAAAATGAGTGGTAAAAAAAACCTCCATAGAACACCAATAATCGTGACTATAGATTAACAATCTTCACGCATAAATCTGGCGTGATTATAATATATATACCTATAGTCACGGTTAAAAAAAAATCCGTGACTAAAAACCTGCTCTGTAGTCCACATATAAAATAAACGTGGTATAGATTACTTTAATACTCACACCAATCTAAGCGTGACTATAATATATAACCTATAGTGTCCGGTTAAAAAATTCATGATTCAAAAACCTCTGTACTCACGTATGAAATAACTTGCAACTATAATTACTTTCAAATTCACACATGAATATACATGTGACTATATATGAACGTATAGCAATTCGTAAACTTGTAAGTAAAATTTAAAATGAGTAAATCTTCATTTGCATAGTAGAGAAAGTTTGGATAGTTTATAAGTGTTAACTTGGGCCACTTGTAAGTGGAACCAAAGCCTTGGGCTTTTAGTTTGATGTGGTTTAGCTTAAAGAGCAGCTTATAGTTGGATGAGCTTGAGCTTTATACACCATATATATATATATATATATATATATATATATATATATAAATATGTCAAAGATGGGCCTTGAGCATAGAACTCTTGAGATTATATTACGATTAAAAATTAGGTTTTTTAATTATTTTGGTGGTGAAAGAAGATGTATTCTATACAGCATAACCTTTCGAGAGAGCACAACTTCTCAGAAGGACACATCCCTCTCCAAGCATTGCATCTTTCTGCAAAGACATTTTAACTTTCTATAAAACCCAGTAGTATATAAGTATCGCTTGAAATACTGTCTCACTCTTGTCATATTTTCAATCTTTCCAATCCTTTAAACAATTCTTACATTTACGAGGAAATCCACCAAGTAAAACAATGGGATGTGACCAAGAAACCGAGTGCTAGGTTCTTGGCTGCAGGTCGCCCGTCACTGATGGCGACGCTTCCTTCTACACAGACTTTCTGGCACTGGTAGGGTGAATTTCTGCTATAGGACCAAGTCAGTTCTCTGCTTACTTATTTGCAAAATATGCAATTATCTGCTGTTTGGCTGATAATGCTATACCAGATTCACAGTTGTTTTCTAACAAAGCTTTGGCTTTGTGGGATCCTTCTTGCTCCTGGCATCGCTGAAGCCACTAAACGATATATCAGCTTGAAATATCATATTCGTTTGTTTTGTGGGTTCTTCAGTATTCCTAATAGAAGCAAACTATAATTAAGTACCCTAAATAAGGTGCAGAACCTCCGATTGGGGCAAAAGAAGCAAGTAGAAGGGCAATGGAATTAAAATAATTTCATTTATTTGCACAACATGAATTTCATTATATATACATTAGGATATATATATATATATATATATATATATATATATATATATCATATATATATATTATTTATTTATTTATTCTTCCTTATTTGAGTGTGCCTTATATACTATTTCTTATGCCCAATTCTGCTGTAGGTGCTAATGCGTCATGGTGTGTAATAGCTCATAAGTTTTCAGGCTGATGCACTTACTGCATTATGGTCGAAAATTGTATCATATGGGCAATCGAAATGTAGGCACCATATATGGGTAGAAATCTTGGGATATCTAAGATTTCTAAGAAGCAGTAGATTTCAATACTTGATACGTCCTTTAGCAGAGATTATGAATGCCTCGAGCGAAGGAACATCAAGTGGTTGAATTTGAAAGTGGCTTCCTTCTCTCGAAATCTTCTACTATAAAGCGGCCTTTGGTAAGAGATGTACCACCCGTTTGGAAAGCCTGCGAAATCTAGTTTCTATTACACTCAAATTTTGCCCCGATTGGAGTCTCCTATCAAGAATATATTTAGATGTGAATGGAAATTGTTCGAATTGAAAAAAACTGCAGGAATTGGTCTTTTCTCTACTCAAGAACTGTACTTGGTGAGCTCATGAAAAGAGCTGTACAATCGCGGCTGGAAATCTCTGGAGAGTCGGTTTCCAATGCACTGAAATTTGGCTTCAATTGAGTTTCTATCAAAAGTTGTGCAATTTGAGCGAGAGGGAGTCGAATTACAGAATTGCAAAGAATCTACCCCTCACTGAATACAAATCTGCTACAGGTGGGATACTGATGAAGTAAATGTACCATGCATGGCAGGAAAACTTCTGGAAATATAGTTTCCAACACTACAAATTTCAACTCAATGGAACTTTCTAGCAAGAGTTATTGATATTTGAGACAAAAGAGTGATCAAGTTAAGCGAAGAATGCGGGAAATTTTACTTCTTTTCTTCCTTTTTTTTTTGATTTTGCGGCAACAACAATGTATGATGACACTAATAATTCGAATGACCATTAGACTTAAGTGGCCGATCGACAAACCGGAGCAAGCATTAGCTAAGAGCTCTTTTCTCTTTTTTATAGCAACAGACGGTAGATTAAATTACAATTTACTGCGAATGACATATATTTAGGGCTGATTTCTCAATGATTTTTTCTGATTAAATAACTTTTTCACATATCAAAGTTAATTCTATGGCAACTGGAAGCGACCAGCAAATATTCATGATACCTTAAGAGGGATCATAGAGAAACCACTTTTATGCTGAATTTCATAATCCACGGTGGATTTTTTTTAACGACTAAAATTAGAATGAAGACAAACATTCATCCCAATATATAGTTAAAACAAAAGCTGTATACCTCAACATATAATTGATATAGTTCTCCATTCTAAGTCTTACAGATTTTGCTATTTCTTGGATCTTTTGCGGCTATTGTATAACTCTTCCCTTTTCCTCCGTGTGATGCGTGAGGGGTGAGCCATAAATATAGCCTTTGCTTCTTTGTCGGTGGCCAGTACATTGGCGGCAGAGGAGCTAATATACTCTAGGCACTGCTTTCTTCTTTGTTAATGATGGTGTGAGGGGCCTAAATTATATAACCCCTTGCTCTTCTTCTTTGTTGGTGATTCTAGCGTGAGGAGGAGGGCTATTATATAACCCTTGGCACTACGTTGTGGCAAGGCGTGAGGAGGCCATTGCCATATGGCACTGTGCTTATCCCCTTTACTTGCGGCAGTAGGAAGCTTGAAAACAAAGCGACATGGGCGAGAGCCCGAGAGGCGGTATACTCTTCAGCCTTCCTTGTTGAGAAGTTGAAGGCACGCTGGAGTGGCGATACAGAAGCGGCACCCAAGTAAGCGGATCTAGCGGGCAGATTTGCGAGGGAGCGCGTCACCTTGAAGATTCTAAAGCAGACGATTTGGGCTACTTGCGTATGTTAGGCTGACTTTCGGCGGCGCAAGATTCTGTATGAAATTTGGAAGTATGAACGTCTTTGTCTTGGCCGGGCGAAGCGAGAGCAATAGGCCTGGCCCGGCGAGGCCACGTGCTTGTGGCCTTATGCCATGTCAGGCCCAGGGAAGCACTGGGGCGAAATTCCGCCTGTATTTAGGCAGAGCGTATGATCGTGTGGCCAATAGCCTTGTGGCCTTATTTAGAGGCGAGAACTCGCCTTAGGCAGGGCGCTACTTGAGTCTGCAGCGATGAACCCCAGCCTTATTTAAGAAGCCGAGAGGCTAGCTTGCCCGACGAGTGGAGCAGGCGCGTAGGGCGCCTTGAGGAATGTAGCATAGGGGCCTTGCTATGTATTTAGGCGGGGGCTACCTTCTTCTTTTTTGGTTGTTCCCCTTTCTCTCTTTACTTCCACTTTCTCTTTGATTTCTACTTGCTTTTTCTTTTATTTAACATTTTCCTCCTCTTTTATATAACCCTCTTCCTTCTTAATCGAAGTAAAGATCCCGAAAGAGGATAATATTAAATTCCCAATCTTAAAATTTAAATCTAATTTAAAATTTAATTGAATTACTAGAAATTTAATATTAAAATCCAAATTTGCCTCGGGATTTGTATTCTTTGATGGCTTTAGGATTTATCCGCTTCTGTCATATAAATCGCCTCGAGATTTGTATTCTCGACTGCTACCTGTGAGATTTGTTCTCGAGAGCAATGCACTGAGAATTTATACCCTCGGCCTGCCTTGGGATATGTACTTGAATTAAATTCTTAGGATTTTGCCTGGGGATACATTGCACATAGGGGATTATCTTGGGATTTGTGTTCTCCACATGTATGTGCCTCGGGATCTGACCCAGGATATATATTTTTATTTTAAAATTTAAAATATCTAAATTTCAAAGATAGCTTCTAAGGTATATATTTCATTTGGCACCCTTCAAATACTTGGCATATTGTAATTTTAATATTTTTATATATATTTATGTGTAGCCTATATATTTTTAGAGCCTACAAACAAGCTTATTTTTGAGAGAAGTAGAAACTCTAGTGTTTCTTAAGTTGAACAAAAGGTAAATTATATTGGTTTTATGACAAAATCAGTCAATAAACACCCCTTAATTTGAGAAAGTAGATTTGGTTGGAACATAGATGGCAGAGTTACAGCTTGA
Organism: Dioscorea zingiberensis; assembly: GCA_026586065.1. NCBI lineage: Eukaryota > Viridiplantae > Streptophyta > Magnoliopsida > Dioscoreales > Dioscoreaceae > Dioscorea > Dioscorea zingiberensis. The sequence goes on from CM048823.1 coordinate 45,900,328, forward strand.
GGGGTTTTGTACAATGTTCATAGCAGAAGGATACTGGAAGAGGTTTATTCCCCACTGGTTAAGCTGTTTTGGAAGTCTCTTTAGAGTGTTGTGTTTTTTGTTGGTTGACATGCTACTCGACAAAGGAACTTTGGCCTCAAATGCTCTAATAAAAGAAATAGCATCTTTGAGATGCTTGGATGTAACTTATGCATGTACATTCTGAGTAGGTGCAAGGAAATTGGTTGATCACATTAACTTTCATCTTCAAGTTGAATTGAAGATATCGCCGATCTTGAGGAGTACTAGATTAAATGGGGTTGAGATCCTTATCTTTAGATTTGATCCGGAAAAGCCTCTTTATGTCCTGTAATGGTGGAGTATGTAGGAATTGAAAGATATGCAAGGCTTGGGTGTTTCCAAATTCCAGAGAAAACTACTTTTACAAATTATTTATAGAGGCCAAAGAATTTACTAGGTAAAGCTTTAGGGGTTGCTGGGAGGTGTGTATTTCTCGAATTTGGAAGAGACTGGCGGCAAGACCTTGAAAGCTGGCACTTGGAGGATGGGCTTACTGCTTTACATCACTCTATATTGAGGAGCTTTTCATTTCCCAGATTTTTACTTGTTTTCCATATTGGACTATGATTAAAGGCGAGATCTTATTGACTATGTCTTTCCAGCTTGTTTTTGCTCTCCAAATCACACACGTACTGTAATTTTGTTTTTGTTGTTAAAGTGTGCTTGATGATGCAAAAAAGTGTAAGATGAGGATGTAGGGGATTGAATTCACTCTTGTTATTCATTTTGATGCTACTTCTTAGTTAGACTTAATTGGTTTTATGTTTTTTCTTTTTCAGTCGAAGAATTACAGATTTAGTTAAGTTTAATATAATGCGTCTGATAACATGTAGCTAGACATACATTTTCTCTTGGATTAGATGGTGAGAAGGCGGTACTATTTATTTACCTTGCTGAAGAACAATTTCATATAGAGGAAATTAATAATAATAAGATAAAGTTTTTCCCCATTTGCTAAGCTACATTCATTCTGAGAGTACATACTTGTATAGAGTTTAACATCTCATTAAACTCTTTGGAATGAAGAGATGTGAAATACATAAGCTGATGAAGCTACATTTACAATAACTAAGGTTGTATAATGGCGTTGTTCATAATACTAAACGTTAATCTTCCATCCCGTACCATTATAACCAATGAGAGATAGCCTAATGTTTTTTATAGTTTTACCGGACCAATCTCACATTGTGTGCCGTCCTCTTCTTTTCAGCTTGTCTATTCAAAAAATTTGACTTCCAACATCTAGTAATGATATATGTTTCTACCATTTATTTTTGTCGCGACAATTGGAATAGAAACTCTAACTTGAGTTTCAAACTTTTACAGCAACTAGAGAGTAAGAATCATCAAAATCAAAGTACCTTATCTTTTAGAATATCCCTTAGCAACCGAGGCGTGCTTTCCATACGGAATAGAGCCATCTAAAATGAGAATTTTTGTTTTGCTATACCCATTTCAACCACGATAACTGTTTTTCCTTCACGGTAACTTCAACCAAATCCGAGGTTAGATTTCTTTGCACATAGATGCAATGTTCATGCTTCCATAGCATCCTTCCACTCCTTTGTCACTTTATTGCCTCTCTTGAAGAATGAAAGCTGGATCGGTAGTAGCTTGAGTCTTGAAGGAACAAGTCTCATAAAAGATCTCTTAAGGTTTTGGCTGGTTAATTGGGTGCCGGGTTTTTCGTAATCATTGGGGGAAGTGCATGCATAGAAATTTGGTCCCCCAATGTTAGTTTTACAGGGAAGAGCACAGGATCAAGGCTGATTTAAAAAGAAAAAAGAAAAACAACTACATTTAAATATGAGCAGAGGGGCTTCAAAATAAGGATGAGAAAGCTTTTGCATTCACGAGAGAAGCCCGATGAGGATATCCTCCGGCTATCTTGGGCTGTCCTGCTCCCTTGTAGATACAGAGATAAGTGGGGATTGGACCTTCCCATGCTTTACCAAGGCATCACTTGAGATTTGTTGAGTTCTTTGGGGGCTGATGGCCACACTCCTAGTAATGGCACTGATCAATTCCAAAAGATCTCCACATAGTCAACATCATCCTAGAGACTCCAAGCTGGTTGATGGGGAGTTTGTTTCCTCCTTATAGAGCTCAATCGCCTCTGAATGGCCGATCAGTAGAGTCTCCTTGGGCCTGTGATCATGGCTGCACTCTGTTATAGTGCTTCTCGAAGTGGCTTTCAACTCAGCATGGATGCTTGATTGCATTTCCGACTTTTGCTCCAACAAGTAGGAGTGTATGCACTCCTTGCATAGCTGCAAAACCAAAACCCTGATGAGGATCTTCTTCCTTCATATTTGGGGCATCATAAGAATCTTGTAAAGCTCATTATTGTAGATAGAGGGTGTTTTAGAATCTCCACTGAGATTGGCCTCTAGTTCTTCATAGATACCCTTGAGTATGAGGAGAGGAGCTTGATGAAATATCTGGTGAGAATTTTACACTTTCTTTTGTTTTAGAAACACCAAGTCACTTTCCTCACTTTCCATATACTCGAGGTGCCTGATGCCTACCAAGCATTTAAAGGCTTGTGAGGTTTCCTCCCTTTTTGCAATTCCTTGGAGTCCCAAGCGGCAATGATCACCATTAAGAAGATTGTCTATAGAAAGAGCAATGAGGTCAAGTATAGTTACTACAAAGTTCCAACAACATGTCTGGATATGGGAGCCGGAAACACAAGAGGTGTTCCAAAAAGGACTCCCCAATATACTTAGTTCACAAAGGGGACACATCCTTTTGTGGTCTAATATTTAGGATTACATAGCACTTCAAATGTTGGGGCAGCACTGCTATGGAAATAGCTTCCACTTAGGAATGTTTTAATCGTAGGTGCTATTGGCAATTTCCACATGATGTACCAGCCCTCCCATCTTTCCTCTTTAAGGTATTGTGGGTGATTACTGTGATGATACACTGCAGACACAATTTTTGCGATTTGAAGAAGAAAGATAGTAGCTTGAGACCCGATTGATGTTGGAACAAGACTAAATCTACCACCATGATTTTTAATCTGTCCCCAATCAAAGTGGCTTCCAAAGCAAAGAGTAAAATAAGCCGAAAAATTAAGGTGTCCATTGTTGACTTCAAGTCATATAAATGTAATTGTTCTGATTTTGGTCCTTATTATTGAGGTAAGTAAGGGCTTCAAGGCAATGGGAATTTCGAGTAAGCCATGGGTCATTTAGAAATTTGTGCTTTTTTTAATGGATTGCATTTATTGATCCAAGCGGTTGGATTCCACGATAAAAGTTGTGGCCCAGTTGCATAGGGATTTATAAAACCAAGAGGCTGTCCCCATCCTAGGATTATCCCATATCCTGAGTTTTCCATATTTGCAATTTAGAATCTGAACCCAGAGTTTGTTTTTGGAGTTAAGAATAGAAAGGACATTCTTTGACATAAGTATAATTTTAGAACATCACGAGGTCCACTGATTCCCAATCCTCCCTCGAGTTTTAGCAAAACGGTATAAGTAGTGCTCAGTTCATAGAATGGCTGCCGCAATGATACCTCCACCCCAAAGAAAGTTTCTAGCAAATCTAGAAATGCAGTCCGGGGCTGTATCTGGAGCGAGGGGGTAACATGATAGGGAGTAGAGGCGAGGGGGATTGATAGTAAGGAAGGTACATTTAGAAGTATAGATCTACCATCCAAGGAGAATGAGGAGGCATTACAAGAGGTTAAGAACTGTCTTCTTCTCTCCACTAAATGATGCAATTGATGGACTGATACTTTTTATGGATAGATTTGCATCCCAAAGGTATTTGAAAGGGAATGTTTCCCAATTTGCATACCTAAGATACATTCAATGGACCTTCCAAGCCTTGTGTTAAACAAACTAGGTAGATGTTGGGTGGATTTGGATTAGTTGATTTTTTGTCTAGTAAGATTCATATAAATGTCCAAGCACATCTTGCAGTTTCTAGCAACCAGTCTGGTTGCTCTAGAAACAAAAAGGAGGTCATATGCAAACATTAGATGGTTGAAGTTGTTGGCCAACCTGGACTCAAATCCAGGTATTAATTTTAAGGACATAGCTTGATTTAGGAAGGCAGATGGGATTTGAGAAACTAAGATTAATAGGAAGGGGAAATTCGATCCCACCTTTACAATTCCCCTTTGTCGGATAATCCGAATTTATTTGGTTTGCTCATTTATGAGGAAAAGAAGAGAAACTAGTAGAGGTGATACATGTCCTTATCCATGAAATCCAGCATTCAGGGAAACTCATAACCTTTAGGGTGGCTAGGATAGCATTCCATTCAAGGGGGCATCATAGGCCTTTTCAACATCAATTTTTAATAACATCTTAGGGAGGGATTGGGAATCATACTCCATAGAGTGTGCTATCTCTCAGGATGCTATGAAATGTTATCAAGGTTGATCTACCGGCCATAAATCCATTTTGCTTTCGGTTCCAATGATCTTTTGTATACTAGTTTGGTCTATTGGATTTAATAGTTTGGAGATAATTTTATAACATACATTACAAAGAGCAATGGGTCTAAAGTCTTGAACTCTATTTGGGGACTCTTTCTTAGGGGATTAGTACAATAAAGGATTTCCCCAAGATGATGGAAGGTGTCTTTGTTTGAAAAGAAGTGGTTAATGGCAGCTATAAGAGACTCCTTCACCACATCCCAATAGAATAAGTAGAACTCCACATTAAATCCATCTGAACCCGGACTTTTTCCTTTTGGCATAGTCTTTAGTGTTTGGTAAATTTCAGCTGGGGTGACTGGTTTTGAGAGTAATTCTCTGTCCACATCGTCTAGGGTAGGGAGATCATTGGGGAGGCTATAGATAAGGTCCTCAATAGTGGTGTTATTGGATGGTGTCCAAAGTTTGCTATAAAAGTCACAAAAGACCTTACCAATTGCTTGGTATTCTGTTTGTATAATGTCTTGGTCATCTCTTATAGCTGAAATTTTGTTTCTGTGTCCTCTAATCCTAGCATGTTTTTGGAAGAAACTAGTGTTGTAGTCTCCATTTTTTAGCCATAGAAGTCTGGCTCTTTGGGCCCATTTGATAGAATTTTGTCTAATAAGCGCATTATGCTTATTGTACAGGCTTCTAAGGGCTAGATTTTCTAAGTCAGAGTATTCATTGGAGCCTTCAAGAACCTCGGATAAGATATGTCCTATTCACACTTGTGAATAGCGATTCAGGAGGTGACCCCATATAACTTTCTATTAGATAGATGCATTCTAGTCCTAGAAAAGAGTGTGAAAAGGCATACACTAGGGAGGTGTTGGCTCTCTTGAGCCATGCTTTGTAGGCATTTTGGTGGCCGGATTCATGTTCAAACCAATAATTTTCAAATCTGAATGGTTTCTTTTTATTTCTAGAGAAAAGTTTGGCATCCAGAAGCATAGGTGAGTGGTCAGATGAGGTTCTTGGGAGATACCTCTTGCAATATGTATCAAAGTTGCCACCCAAGCATCATTAGCCAGAATCTATCTAGCACGGCCCATCTTACGCCAAACCCAGCTGATTATTGCACCATGTGAAGGGGTACCATAGGAATCAAAGGTCTAAGAGTTGATTTTGGGAGGTGAAATCTTTGAAGTGTTTTCATTTAGATGAGTAATAATCAAAAGCTACCTTCTATGTTCATCAAAATTGAGAATTGTGTTAAAATACCCTACTAAAATCGGGGAAGTCTAAGTGGAAATAAACTAGATAGATCATACCATAAGGATTTTTGGGTGAATGTGATATGGACTATATATCAGAAATGATCCACTCCTTAGGGTTTTGAAGATAAAATGAGATCACGAGGAGCATAATGAGAATAAGCAATTGGAGTCACCTTACCAACCCTATGTTTCCATGAATTGTGATAATGCCTCAGGACATACCTTGAGGTGGGATAGCTGCCCAACTCGAGGAATTTGGTGAACTTCTCATAGGAGACTTCATTTGCACGAGGGCCATCCGCGCGCGTTTCCACTAAGCATATAACATCAGGTTGATGAGTCCTCATTAGGTTTCTTACCTTCCAATGGTTTTGGGGCTAGAGGAACCCCTGCAATTCCAGCACAGTAATTTGGATGCGTCCACACTACCAAGTATTATAACAGAAACACATAATTGAAAAAAAAACCCAAATTAGGGTAAGCTTTCAGGCTCCATTTCGGGAGCTTTGAGTATGCCCTTTTTAGAAGAATTTGTATCTTGAGCTTTGCTCTTCTTGCTAATGCCTCCAACTTTGCTTCATTCTAGACATGTGCAAGGGGAATATCATCATCAAAAAGTTCATCTCCTTTTCCAACCTCCTACATTTCATCATCCCCTGGCTGTTCCCTTGCCCGATTGGCTCTGATACTTGAGCCTTTCCTCTGGATCCATGAGCCAAGAGCTTCGGTGCACCAACCTCCTATGGTCATCCTCACGGTGGGCAAGGGGTGAGCACGATCCTCTCCATACTTTGCCAAGCTTCGTTCCTTGTCCTGAGATGTGATGAGAAGTGGTGTTTGTAACCTCGGGGAGTGTGCTGAAGCATAGGGTTCCTCTGAATCATTGTCGGACGGCTTCTTAGCTGGTTCCAAAGGTAAAATTGGTGGTTCATCAGGCAGATTTCCTTAACGGTCGGGAGAGCCTACCAGGAGTTTGAAAGGAGGGGCAGCGTACGTAGCGGCCGTTTGTGGTGATGGAGATCGGATGAAGAGACCACAGTTAGGGTTAGGTCTAGTTTCCACCTCTTTACCTTTTGCCCTTCCCTCAGGATGTGTGTCTTTGAGGCCGATGTCGCCACCTCGATCAATTCTTGATCCACTTGCTGGCGCCCTTGAAGAACAACGTCTTGAAGGAGGCGGCGTAAGTAGGGTCGGTGTGACCTTTCTCCCACATGGCATCACGAGGGCCTCAGATGGCCTCACAGGAATTATTGTATGGGCCTCTACTCTAATCACGGCCATGGCCACGACCTCGGTCGTTGCTCTGGAGTACTCGGTATGTGAGCAACTTGCAATATTCACATTCTTCTCTCTGGTTTTGCATCTCGACTTGGAGGAGGTTGATGTTGATTCTCACTCTTATCCCCATTCCCTCTTCATCCAAGTTGCATAGCTTGTTGTGTTCAGTGCTAGCATCCTTCCCGGTCGAAAAGCTTATTCAACCCCTTTGAGCAACATGGAATTTTGCTGTAGACATTCAACTTTGTATGTCCAATAAGCCCACATCTGAAGCAGAACGAAGGAATCTTCTCTTAGAGGATCATTACCAGTGTTTCATCTCCCTCGTCTCCTACCCAAATTCCAGTTTGCAGGGGTTCATGAGGTCGATTTCAACAAAAAGCCTCGCATACTGTGCTCTTCCAATACCCTCTATCGATCAGTCCATTTGCAGTGTGCGTTCATCTATATTCAACACTTGGCCCAACAAAGATCCAAGACTTTCAATTGTTTCAGCCTCCCAGAACTCAGATGGTAGATGGTGCATGTCAATCCAGACTACGGTAGTTTCCAGCTTCTCAAATGCTGGCTGGAATCTCTCCTTCCATGAAGTGATCTGGAGAACCATGCATGCCTCCTATTGTCCATGGTCCATCCCAAAGGACATTGTCTCTCATCTCCACCGATTGGCAGCGCATGAAATAGAAGCCATTTGGGAGATCCGCTATATGGAAACTGCCTAAATCCCCCTAGAGTTTTGTGAGAGATGTCTTGGTTTGCTCAAGTAGAAATGGCTTCTGAAGGAATTTCCATACAAGGCTATTTGCATTCGCTCATACATTCACATCTGAAAATCGCCATCCGGCTTGAATCTCGGATGGTTCCTCAGTTTCAGTCGTTCAAAGTTGTCTTTAAGGTTCACAGATTCGTCTCCGAAGACCTTCTCTTTCTGCGGCCCGATCGGTCTGCCTTGAGCCCATGATTTACAGGTTGGACCACGGATTAGAAACCTTTGTTGCACGAGACTCCACCCCACTCGCCATTGCAAGTGGGGAGAAATACGTCGGAGGAAGGGAGAAGAGGCCGGTGAGGAGCCTCTGATAAAGAGAAAAGGGCGTTATTTTTCATGAATGGCGATTCAAGGTTAGTTGGTGTATCTTCAACTTGTATTTGCACTAGAAGTTGCACTTGATGTGAGGTTGCGCATGTAGTTGTACCTAAAATTATATTTGGAGTTACCGGCGAAGATGATTCATTAGAAGATACATCGATTGCAATTTTATCTATAGTTTGTGTATCACTACTCTATGTCAAAATTTGCATCTTCATCAAAAGAGACATTTCTCTTGACAAATAGCTTACGTGTTAGAGGTTTAAACAACTTGTAGGCCTTGGATTCTAAACAATATCAATAAATGTGCATTTGGTGACTTATCATCCAATTTTTGTCTAGGCTGAGCATGAATCAAAGAGTATGCTATGCATGGAGAAGATTCTCAAATGAGAGGCGGTTGATTTCAAACCTAACCATGCTTTCCAAAGGTGTAATGTTTGGAACTTCCTTGGTGGGAGATATATTCAACAAATATCTTGAAGTTACCTTGAGGGCTTACGCCCAAAATGAAAGTGGTAATATTTTCTCCTTAAATATACTCCTTTCCATCTCTTTGACTATTCTGTTTTCTTAGTTCAACTACACGTTTTATTGGTGAATAGGGGTATGAGTTGTCTCTTTATTCCTTAAAATGTTCAAAGTAATATGTACGAGATTACATTTGACTTGAATTCTCCCCATGATCTGAGCGAAGAACCTTTATTGATCTCCTACTACTGTTTTCTATATACGCCTTGAACCTTTGAAAACAATCAAATGCACGAGATTTGTTTGTCAAAAATAAACTAAGCACATCTGAGTAAAATCATCAATTAATTGCATAAAATAAAGAAGTTTCCTCCTAGTGACTTTGATTTGCATGGGACCCTGAGATATCTGTGTGTATGAGTTCAAGCTTGTTTGTAGCTCTCCAAGATCGCGGTATTGGGAAAAGATATTACGTGTGTCTATTTACTAAGCGGACAACTTTCACACACACCCAATTGGGTTATGTTTTGAAGACCATATACCATTTCCTTTTGTTTCAATACTTGCAATCCTCTGTTGTTCAAGTGGTAGAGGCCTCAAATGCCAAAGTGTGGAGACATCCTTACGAGTTGTAATGAGGCTGAGATTTGCCAATCTTGAAAACTTCAATGGAAACATCCTATTAGTACATCATTGATACTTTTATCACATGTTGACCATTCTTGGCTTTAGTAATGTAACATGCATCATTTGAAAAAGTGACTGAATACCCTTTACTGAGTAGCTGACCTACACTTAATAGATTTTGTGCAAGTGTGGGTGCATACTGAACATTGTAAATCAACATTATATTATCTTATGAAGTAGGGATGCCAACAATATCTTCATCTTCAACTTGAATAGATTCATTATCTCCAAGTTTCACTTCCAGCTTTTTAGAATCATCAAGCACCTTGTAAAGATCCTTCCTGTCATGTGGTTAGAACAACCACTATCTATCAACAAACGCGGAGATCGGTGAGATTTTGAAAGTTAGTATTAACCATAAAAGATTAACTTCTTTGCTTCCTTTTGTTGTAGCTTTACTGCCTTCAACCACATGTATTGCCTTCTCATTATACTAGCAATCTAATTTAAGATGCCCAAATTTCTTGAAATTATGACATTAATATTACCCTTAAAGTTTGGTTGATCATACTGTCTTCTTTGATTTGTATATCTGCCTCTTCCTCTCCCTCTACTTCTAAAATTAGAGAACCCTTTGCCTCTGCCTGTGCCAGACATCTTATCACTTTATTTGACATTGGACATCTCCATCTTAACTTGAAATGCTTTACCTTCCATCTTTACGCATAGGCTGTTCATTACGGACTCATGTGCATGAAGAAATTAAACTTAGTTCATTAATGGAGAACACGGTTAAATCCTTTGATTCCTCTATAACTACAACAACATGATCAAACCTTGATTGTAAACTTACCATTAGAATTTTGGAAACTACGATGCGATCAATGATTGTGTCACCAAAAACCCTCATTTGATTGATAAACATCATCATTTGAGTAATGTACTCTCGCCTTTGTCTCACGAGTTTTTGCATCTGCATTGTTTCAAACTCTTGTCTTAGAGTTTGCTTGGTTTAACTAGTGATCACCCTTGAAGATCCTTGATTTGACTTTGTAGAATGGTCAAGGCTTGATGTGAAGTTATTGCGATTAGATATCCTTAAGAAAATGAAGCTTCATTCCTTTGCTTGTTGAATGAAGAGAGAAACTTTGGAACCTCTCTTTTTGTTGTCCCTTGTACTCACTTCTTCACATTCCTCTTGATAGCCTTTCTGCACTAATTCCCAAAGGTCTTAAGAAAGAAAGTGTCTTCATCTTGATACTCCAAAAGTCATAGTTTTCACCCTTGAATATAGGAAGAGTGGGTTGAGAAACACTCATACCAACACCATTAGAGGCCAAAGTATTCTTCAAATAGACAACCTCTAAGATACCACAATGTTGGATCGATAGTTAAGAAGAAGAGTATTTGTAACACTGGAGACAATAATTTATGAAGAGGAAATAATAGGATAAGTTTTCATTGCAAAACATTCATCAGCGGGTACATGCTTATATAGAGTTTAACATCCTACGGGAATGAAGAGATGTGATACATCGCTTGATAGGTACATTTACAATAACTAATTATATAAACATTTATAATACTAGCGTTAATCTTCGCATCAGCACCATTATAACCAATCGAGGAGATAGCCTAATGTTTTATAGTTTACCAACCAATCTACGTAGTATGCGCTTTGGTGAAGTTCTTAAGTGCGTTCTTTAACAATTTTTTTTATCAAATATATCCTTGGTGATTGAATTTAACTTCTTATACTTTCCTTTAGCTATGTTGATTTTGATATTTGATAGATTGAGTTTTTCCCCATTGCAATTTGTGGTGTTAAAAGTTTTGCTACCAACTAAAGATGTAAAGTTTCTTTCTCGAGAAACACGAGATATTGATAAAAAGAGAAGGGATCTTTGTAATTGCCAACACCCATCTCAAATAGGGGACAAGTGCCACACTAGCTTATTAGGGGAGTGAACCACAGGGCCTAAGAATTTTGTATAGCGATAAACATAACTCATAAGCAAACTATAATGTAATAAATACTCAAGCTGGTTGAGTACAATATCAAATACTAGAGTCATTATAACCACAAATCATATAAGGACTTCAGCAAAAATTCAAATAATAACATAAGCGGTAAAGAGGCAGTCAAAAGCCAACTAAAAGTGACAGGACTCTCTCATAGACTCTAGATATGATCAGTACACCTTATCTCTTGCAAAATACACAAATAGAGGATGAGCTACTCGAGGCTACATTGAAGGAAAAAGCGATCTTGTCAATTAAGTAATACTATACACAGTGTATAAAACATATAGCCATTTACGAAATAAATCCTTAAAAGGTATAAAATACATGAAGGTTGAGAAGATACTATGCATTTCAAATATAATATAATAATCAATGCATTATCTTCAAGCAAATATAATCATACCAGAATGAATAAAATCTCAAGTAAAAATGACATACATGTTTATATTATTCATTTCATCATCGATGCTGATATGATTACGTATATCCTTAAAAAGTATCAGATTAAGAATCCATGACTAGAAATTGACTTGGTTAAAAATGTAAATAGGAATTTTGGATGTGAGGAATTTCGCAGTCCCCACTATACTCACCACACTCAAAATGAAGATGAATGAAGATTTATATCTACCGAAGTAAATCAAAATCGGGATGTTTATTTTCCATCGAGAAGAAGAAAGAAAGTATTTGTTGAATAGAGTTTTTGGGATTACACAAGACCATAGGCGAGGTGTCCTTGAGGACTTGAACCTTAGCCTTCTAGTAGAATCTCCAAGCTGATGGAAGTGTAGTGAACTTGGTCTTGAACTACATTCTTTGAATCATCATTCAACCCAACTAGAAATCTTGTGCGATACTTGAAGCAAAGGCGGATTTAAAGCATTATTGGCCATGCACACATACCATTTCATGGAGATTTTTAGAGAGTTAACCCACACTCTCACATCTGGCGGCTTGTGATTGTCTCACATAGGTGAGATCTCCGGAGATTATCACGTAGTGTGATATCTAAACCCATCTGACCTTTGATCTCATTAAGAGCTAAAGCTCAACCTTAAACCAATACATGAGGAGCACGGCGCCATAAGAATGGGGTAATAATAATAAATGTATCTCAAATACATGTAGGGTGCTCTCGGTCCAACCAATCAAATAATTTCCCTTTGAACTTTTATCACGGGATCTCCGTTCAAAGTAGGGTTGTTACTATTATTGAGCCTTTATGGTTTTAGCGTTCCTCTCGACACATCTGACTATCAATGATCTCGATAGCCCTTTAGTCAAGCAATCGCTGGAACCGTTGGCTTCGACTTTACATATTCAATGATACACAAAGTTGTGCTTGAGTGCCTCCACAGCTGACTTGTGCAGGATCCTTAATTACGCACGTCGGTACATCAATTCGGGCTTAGCCAGTGGACGACCCATCCAGCCAACAAGTATAGGTGGGTTGGGGGGCCTTTTAATAGGCCAGCTTAGGAGGCCCGGGCCTACTCTGAGCTTGTGGCCAGGCGGTGAGTCTCTCCCTCGATGCTTCTTAGCTGGCTCTCATCTCCTCCTCTTCTCCCACCTCTTCCGATGCCAATCTTGACTTTCCTCCTCCTCTCGATCTTGGAATCCGGCGTTTCCTTCCCCTTTCCATTGATTGTTGTGCTCTCGTGGATCTCGTGATGGATTCTTTAAGGTTTGAAATTTGAATCTAGGGTTTAGATTGTCATCTCTACGAAATCTTTTTATTTGACTTGAATTTGCAAGTTTTAGGGATTTGATTCAGGTTTGTTGAGCTTAATCTATGAATATTTGTTATCTTTTTTGTTGGAAATTTGTGGTTTCATTAAGCGTTATTGGAGCTTCGATCTTTGCAAAGAAGAGCTCTAATGAGGGTGGGAGGAGGCTCAAAGTTAATCTTTGGCAAGAAAGAGATTTGCAAGAAAGGCTGACTTATTAATCTTGCGAAATTTGTGATTTGGGGATTTGCAAGAAAGAGCTGACTTGTTAATCTTTGGCAAAGAAATGGTGGAGGCTCAAAGTTAGGATCTTGATTGAATGGTCAATCTTGAGTGTCTTCCATGGGAACATTTGATCACAATCCACGGTCCACGGTATTATAGAACTTTTGTGATTTGGGAATTGAAGATGCAAATGGTGTTTAATGATGATTGTGATATCTTTGTGGGAGATTGGTTAAAAAGTGGTTTCATCACTTGTGTTCTTGATCGAAGGGAACTTCAGCTTCTTAGGACTAAGGTGTTGTATTTATTTACGTCTATGGGGGTTTGAAGAGCGGTGTATGCTGGTCTGCATTTGGTTGGGATTGATCCTGCTCTCATGGTTTGCTATTATTTGGATAAGAATCACTTTTATATATATAAGTCTATAACCCTCTCCTAAACTCAATTAAACAGATTCTAATGAGTTAGAAATTTTCAAATATTTCTTATATTATACATCGTAATGTTTGCTATTATATTTCTCATACGAACTCCAAAATTCATGGCATGGGCCATGATATAAGATAGAGAGGAAAACAAAACCTTTCGAAATCTAATTTTTTTTTTATAATTTATGGCGAATTTTGGCCCAGGCCTAACCATGGTGGAGTACGGTTGGGTTAGCTTTTGGCGGTACCCTCCAAAATGGCGAGCGGGCCCGGCCCGCCCACTTAAATGGCGGGTTTTAGTGGGCCTTGAGGCAGCCCATGCCCGGCCCGTTTTGACAGCTCTAGTGCCTGTTCATCTTGCCATTTGTACATTTACGTTTACACAGCTCAATAGCAGATTTGGAATCACAATGTATAGCAATAGTATTCATATTTGAAGACATAACAGGAATTTCAGAAAGTAAATTCCTAATCCACTTTCGGCTTGATGGAAGTTGAATCTAATCACAATAAGTTAAAACTTCTATGGTGCTCCTAAGCATTGTTCTTACGCTTTTCTGGATTTTCATTGGATAGCTCCTCCACCAAGTAAGAACACTTGACCAGAGGTGGACTTTAAGTCGAGGGAATTAGATATTCAGTTGGCATCTGTATATCCCTCTACAACACCAGGGAATCCTATGTATCTCAATCCTCGGGATACTGTTCCCTTGAGGTATTTAAGAACTCTTTCAAAAGGCTTGGTCTAGTGCTCGGAGTTCGGGTTTCTTGTGTACCTACTAAGTTTGGTCACAACATAAGCAATATCGAGTCTAGTCCTGTTAGACAAATACATTATAGATCCTATGATTTGTGTATATTTATCTTGCCTTATAGGTTCACCCTTATTTTTCTTAAGGTGCACACTAGGATCATAAGGTGGAGCAGAAGGTTTGCAATCAAGATAGCGAAATTTTTCTAACACTTTCTCAGTGTAGTGTGATTGTGACAAGGTTATTTCATGTTCGGTTCTAATGAGTTTGATTCCCAAAATCACATTTGCCTCTCCTAGATCTTTCATGTCAAATTTACTGGAAACGAATTTCTTAGTGTTATTAATTAAGTTCATGTTTGAGGCAAATATGAGTAAATCATCAACATAGAGACAAATTATGACACATTGATCATTCACTTGCTTGTAATATACACATCTATTATAATTATTGACTATGAATCCATAGGAGATAATTGTGGAGTCAAATTTAGCATGCCACTGTTTAGGAGCTTGCTTTAGTCCATAAAGAGATTTTACAAGTCTACAAACTTGTGCTCTTGTCCTGGGACAACAAAGCCTTCAGGTTGCTCCTTGTAAATCTCTTCCTCTAAATCTCCATTAAGGAAGGCTGTTTTGACATCCATTTGGTGAATTTGTAATTTATGCATAGTAGCTAGGGCGATTAGAATTCTAATGTAGTTTGCATTTTAGAACCTTGGTGGTAGAGTAGGTGTCAAAGTAATCTAAACTTTCCTTTTGTTTTAAACCCCTTAGCTACTAATCGCCTATATATTTTTCTATGGATCCATCGGGCCTTAGTTTCTTTCTAAATACCCACTTGCACCCTAGTGGCTTATTTCCCGGGGGCAAAGTAGTATTGATCCAAGTATTGTTACTCAAAAATAAATTTATTTCATCTCTGATTGTTTCTTTCGGAAAGGAGAATTAATGGATCTTATGGCCTCTTGATATGTAGTAGGAGTATCCTTAATCAAGAATGTAACAAAATCATCTCCTAAGTTCCTTTCTATCCTACCTCTCTTGCTCCTTCTAGGTTCTTCTCTGAGGTTTGGGAGGCGAGGTCTACTAGAAAAGAATCATGGGCTATAGGACCAAGAGTAGGATCTTGAGGTATTGATGTCCTTAAGGGAAATATATTCTCAAAATAGGTAGCATCTCTAGCCTCAATTATTGTATTTGTTAGCAATTTCATTTCACCTCGGAATTAATCATCAAGAATGCACTTAGCATTCTTTGTCTAAAGCATATCCCACAAATCTGACGCATCAATTGTTTTGGGTCCAATTTTTCTAACCTTTGGATTCAGGTATCTTAACCTTAGCTAGACACCCCACACTTTGAAATAATTAAAATTTTGTGGCGCTCTTTTCTTCCAAAGTTCACTTAGGGTGTTGTGTTATGGTCCATAAAGGTACCCTATTTAGTATGAAACAAGCTGAGAGAAGGGCCTCCCCACAAGTTCTCGGGTACTCTAGAACTTAATAGCATGGTATTTACCATATCCATTAATGTCCTATTTTTCCTTTTTGCCACCCCATTGGACTCTGGTATATAGGGAGCAGTAAACTCATGGATGATCCTATTCTCTTCACAAAATTGAGTCATAGCATAAGAGGTGTATTTGCCTTTCCCTCAATGGGACCTAAGAGTCTTAATGGATTTCCACTAATTGGTTCTGAAGCTTGACTTTATAAACCATAAATTTCTTTGAGAGATTAATCTTTGGTTTTAATCAAATAGACATACTTGATTATCCAGTGGTTATCTATGAAGGTTATGAAAGTCACCCGTTACTACTAGCTCTAGTGGGAGCTTTGTTTGAATCACAAATATCACTATGAATCAATTCAAGTAAATTAGAGTTCCTATTAATGTGTTGGAAAGGCTTTTTAGGAAGTTTGACTTGGACACAAATTTGGCATTTTGAATTAAAGTCAATCTTTGATTTAGGAATCAAATTTAAGTTCATTAATCTTCTTATTGTTCCAAGATTAACATTTCCTAATCGTCCATGCCTAGTCTCACAAGATTCAACGTTCATGATCATAGATGAGGAAAAGAAGAAGAAGTAGAAGCAAATTCATTAATAGATAAAGTAGAAGGTTTACAAACATTTAATCTAAATAAACCTTCAGATACAAAACCTTTTCCCAAAAAATGATTTCCCTTAATAATTACAATTCTATTTGACTCTAATACAATTTTATAACTAGGCTCGATCAAAAGTGAGCCACTAATCAGATTCCTCCTAATATCTGACACGTGCTGAACATCAAGTAGAGTAAGGACTTTGCTTGGTTGCATCTTGAGGTCTATTCGTCCTTTCCCTAGCACATGTGCCACTGATCCGTTTCTCAGAGTCACACATCCTCCACTTGAGACCTAGTAAGTAGAGAACCAGAAACGGTCAGTATAGATATGGACGTTAGCACCAGAATCTAAAAACCGCTCTAAGTTTTGATAAGTCAAATTCACCATAAGGATAAAGCTTACTGACCTAAACTGAGTCTCAGTGGAAGGCGCACCCATTTCAAGTACATTTGCTTGTGGTTTGGGTGGACCAGAGTTTTGCTTCACTGGTGTAGTCTTCCTGAAGAAGCAGTCCTTCACCATATGGTTGGTCCTACCACAAACAAAGCAGTGTTTAGTGTTCTTCTCAGAATTTTTGGGAATAGGCGGTCTAGTCACGAGAGTGGGTTGCCCCTATGTTTAAAGTTCTTGCCCCTAGGAGAGTGATTTTTTGTTCTTAGGTATTTGTTTGGGGCCTTGGGGCATTTACTAGACTTCGATTATGTAAACTTTTCCCTTAGAGGTATTCATTGGCTCTAGAGTGGAGAAGGTTTGCCTCTTGATCCCTAAGCATGTCCCTAGACTTCTAGTAAGTTCGATTGTGTTGATCTTGTGTCTAAATGAATCAGCGAAATCAGACCAAGATGGTGGAAGTTTGCTAAGTAAGATAGACAGTGTGTGAACTTCTGAGAAATTTGTCCCATGTTTGCTAAATGAAGCAATGTACTCCTGAAAAGTAAGATTTGTTCTTCCATAGGTGTGTTGTCGACCATCTTAAATCTCTCAGAAAGACAGCTAAGTAAACAGTACTTGCAGTGGTAATTAATTTCTTTTGCAGATACATCAGTTGTGTTTGAAGTTTGAGACTGGTTAGAGTAGAACATCGAAAGTCTATGAAGGCCATCGAGGCCAAAGTCATTTGAATCGGAGTTTGGGTTCCTAAAATTTGAGAGCTAAGCCTTGAGTGGAAAGCCAATACTCGGCTTGTGCTTGCCATCCTCTAAATCTGATCTTCCCATCAAACATCACGGATTTGTATGCCATGTCGATATTGTTAAGCGACATTTTGTTAACAAAGTGTCAATCTAATTCGATTCTTTCTGATGAGGCTACTTAAGCAAAAGATTACAAGATACCAATCTTTGAAAATATTGTAAAACTTGACAATTAATAAAAGCGAGACTTTAAATTTCAATAAAATAAGTTGACTTAAATGAGGCTTTAAGCTGAGCAAATAAAATACAACTTCTACATTAGGTTGATAAGATTTAGTGGCTCGGGGATAGAGCATTTAAAGGAATAAATCAAAAGGACAAAGCTTAATATCACGGTTTGTAGTTACGTATTGAAATAAGTGTCAGATTTTAAAAAACCACAGGCTGAAAATTAATTGCTTAATTTAAAATGTTAATCAAGGGCTAAAATCAAACAATTGAGCTTCAGCAATTTGATTTTTTGGAAAGCGAGGATTAGTTGATCCTAATTGGCTTTTAGATTGTTGGTAAAATCTCTAATTAATCAACCCAAAACCTCCACTTGATCAAGAAGTTAACAGTGATTAAAACACACTCCAAACAATAATCAAGATCAACCACAGAGAACACAAGAACAACCCAAAACTGAAAGGAAAGTATTAGACGGATCAAGCCTAGGTAGGGCATGCGATCGCACTGCCCTAAAAGCCGATTATCGCCTCCTTCATGCAGGAGTACGGCGATCTCTCCAGCTAGTAGGGTATCCTAACCCACGCATCGATCGGCACCTCCCCATGGCATGTCACTGGGTAGGCATAGCTCAAGTATCCCCCAGAAGATGAAGAGATCACTCTCAAGCTCCAAGGTGAGAATGAAGATTTGAGAAGGGAGAATGGCAGCTAGAGAAGAAGAGGTACTAAAGAGAGAAAGAGCTTGCTTGTGAGTTAATGTTTTTTCAACCTGCGGCTAGGGTTGAAGCAATGGTGGATTTATAGCATTGGTTATATATGTTTCCAAGCAATTCACAAAAGTATACTGTTGGAATCCAATGGCTAGAAATTGACTTGGTTAAAATGTAAATAAAATTTTGGATGTGAGGGTATTTCTAACAATAATCTCGGATATTGACTACCAAGATATATAGTTTTATGTTTAGTTACGAGGTTTTAACTAGATAAATTTATGCAAATCTGATTCATTTCCTTGTTAATTAATGGTTGCGAGTTTTTAAAACTCATTCTATCATAGTGTATTAAAAGCTGTAATCCCATAAGGTCACATTTACGATGTGCCTTTAAGAGATGTTATATACACAAAACCAATTCTTTAATATGTGTGGAAAGGATCTTTAATGGTAGTTTGGAAACCTTTAATTGAAGTGTCTTTGTATTAGTCCCAGTTTTTGAATGAAGGCACTTGAAGTATCCTTTGAGAGATTCATGTTCATAAATGTATCCGTATATGCACCTCATGGACTTCAGTTCCATAAATATCTAGCCAATCCATGTGAGGATACAAATGGAACATAGGAGTATAATTTTGACATTGTTGCACGATTATTTTGTGGAGGAAAATTTGGAGATTTCAGTGCATAAATTCACGGATTTATTTTATTTCTATGCATAAAATCAGGGATTTAGTTTATTTCCCAGTTGTTAGTTTCCATATTTTTTGTTACCTTATCTTTTGTTTCTATTCTTTTTGTTACCTACCTTACTATCCACATAGGTATGACCGGTGGGACACACTGATTAGCGGCTAGCGATGGTAGCCAACCACATGTATAAATTTGTTATATTTATCTCAAATTCTCAAAGGGCATTTTGTAATAGTAGTATACAACCTTATCTCCCATTACCTTCAAGCGAAACACCACATGGTTTGATAAGCTTCTTTTACCCTACCTTTGCCCTAAACAAGATATGCTTTAAATTAAAACCTTACTTTTCCTTACCTTACCTTGCCTTACCTTACTTTACTTTATGAAACCCTCCTTCACTTATGACCAAGCAAGGCCTTAAATGGATACTAGAGAAAATAAATGAAAACCTGGAATATTACATAGTAACAATATAACTGCATATTCACTCGAAAAAATAGGCAGAAAAACATAAAACTAAGTACAATGAACAACAATATATAGATACATGATAAAGTGGACCATATTTGTAACAGATAGGTGACGGGTCTCCTGTATCCATGCGTTGAATTGCTATGTCACGTTTAAATACATCTCACACTATCTCATCTATTGGAGAAAATAATTATACTAGTATGCCATGTCTAACTTTGGAAACAGCTAGTTGTGTGCCTACAATGATACGACCAAGATCTCGTCGACAACACCATCGTATTCTTTTAGTATGAAGGCATACATAACTTAGAAGTTTCGATACATGGATGAAAATTGAAAGAGGTCTTTTAAAGAGCAACATTAATTATTTAAATATTTTTTTTTACAAAATTGATTGTATAATATTTGATATTAAATATGACCTTAGATAACTAACCTTCATCCTTAATATAAGAAATGATGATGTATTTTATTAACCAATGCTTTATATATTAATCAATTTACACAATGAATTATTATCTACTTATAAGTAGTAAAAGTAATTGAAGTTATATTAAGGAACTTGATATTAAGAAGAATGGAATGTATATCGTCATGAGATTGATTTGTGTACAAACTAAAATTTTGGCAAAGAGAATTTATATTACCAATGCAGTTGAAAGTTGACATAATTGGAGACCAAGAGATTAAATACAAAAATCGATATTTGGGCAAACCCATCCTATTACAAATGTAAATAATTTGATTTCCCACATCAGTATAATGAAGAAATGGATTGAGTTAGCAGGCAAGGTTTCTTCTCTGCAAGTAGCAAAAACTGTAGATGAGAAATTTATATATAGATTTCTTCCCTGATTTAGCAGGCAAGGTTTCTTTTTCTGATCTATAGATGAGACACAAAGTTAGCGTAAGGTATTGTAGTTAAATTAAAAGTTTAAAACAAATAAAGGATAAATAAATATAGTGATTGTGTGCGGGTTGTGTTTTTACAGTGATTAAGATTGAATACATTGAGGATTCTTAAGCGATTTGTTGTTCCCTCCCCAACTACTTGGAAGACATCTAGTTTGTAAGTCAGAAACATGGCAACTTAACATTTTTTTGGTGTTAAAGTCACATAGTTTGTAAGCTCTAATTGGCTTCAATTGAATAAAACAACAAAAGCAGCTCCATATTTAGAAAAAAGTTGGCAATAACCTCATGAAAATCCAAATAGAACATGCATATGATAATAAAGCACATGAAAAACCAATTCGATCATACAATGAGAAGGAAATCCTTCAGTAGAGCTGCAGTCTTTGCCATCAAAGACTTTTTGTTTAGTTTTGCCAAAAATAAGGTTCCATAAGTAACAATTATCGAAAAAAGAAGAGCATAATCTAATAACCTTTACCCAACTTAGGAGCATTAGCAGTCTCTGTGATTGTGGTGGTGGTGTCTCTGTTACTGAGAAAAACTAGAAATATATTAAGGCCTTCTTTGGATTGGCTTGCAGGAAGCCTGTCACAGGGAAGCCAAAGCGTTTTTATAAGTTAAAAGTGACTTACGAATTTCCGAAAAAGTTTGTTTGGATTGAAGCTTCATATAGAAGCAAAAGCGATAAAGAAAAGCCCAAAACAGTTAGTTTTCCAGGAAGTTGGTCATGTGAAGCTTACGAAAAGCGATTTGTGGGAAAGCGATTTTGGAGTTGCACAATGGCCAGATGTACCATGAAATAAAGAAATGACAAGTGTTTTTAAAGATTTCTCTCCAAGCTGCATCTCCATCCCAATTCCCCTTCGTCGCTGTCTTTGAGATCTGAAGACCTCCCCGTCCACCGCCTTCATCCTCGGCAAGCGCCAATCCATATATATATATATATATATATATATATATATATATATATATATATACAGGCGTGATCTTATGCGGTAGGCCTTGCTCGTTGTGCAAGTGCGATGCGCTCCCACGTAACTCATCTTCCACGATTGTTTTAAGGAAATCAAATATATGGATGGAAGAACATAGAAAAATAAGCTAGCATGTCAATTTTAAATCTGATTTGGGAACTTGTAGGGTCTTCATCCTAATGAGAGAAATTTTGAACCCGGTAGGATTTTTATAAATTTTCACGTATTAAGATGAAGAGCTACAAGTTTCCAAATGAATGCATTAAATTGACATGCTAGCTTATTTTTCATGTTCTTCCATCCATACATCTGATGGAAATCCTTAAAACATGCTCCAAGGTCGAAATTAGGTGACACGTAGAATAAACGATGTCCATATATCATGCGTATATATATATATATATATATATATATATATATATTGAGAGAGAGAGAGAGAGAGAGAGAGAGAGAGGCTCCATGATAAACTTCAGCTTGGAGGCATGTGTGTTTAAATTAATTAAATTTTTTGTTTTGTTTCAATTAACATTCATTGAATGTATTTAAAGTACTTTAGTTTCTGCATGTGTGTTTACTTGATGAGTGTTTACTTGATATAGAGCAAGATTTCTTATCTAAGTGGCATATTATAACTGAACATATGGTTTATTTCCTGAACTTTGGATCTGGTTTGTTTTGTTCTCAGAAATTTCAAAATCTGATTTGTTTTGTTCTCTGAAATTTCAGAAATTTCAGAGATTTTAGAGCTGATACTTCAATTGGTAATTGCTTTGGATCAAACCAAATTCACCAAGAGTTGGTTTGGATCCAATTGTTTTCAGTTAGTTTTTCTATTCAAACTGAATCAGTCCTCAGGTAAAATGGAAATGTTGTTTATAAAGAACAAAAGTGTTAACAAGGTAAAAGGTCAGGATGGTATGATGGTATGATCCTGTGATTGTTGTTATATCCAAAACTTGTTCATCACTTTTAACCCAAAACAACTCTAGATAATAATTATACCATGTTCTCTTATTTCAGTTTTGTTCTTTCTACAGATTGAACCCATCCGGAATTTTTTTCTCTTATTTTTTCTGCAGGTGTGTTCTTTCTGCAGATACCATGTTCTTTCTACAGGTTTGTTCTCTTATTCTTTTGCTGCCCTTTTTGTCCACTATCTTTTTGCAAATTCAAACCTGGTGTATGTATTGAATCGACAGATTTATCAAAGCCTGATTGGTTGATTTGCAGACATGAATGTTGGGAAAATCTCGCTAGGATCTTCTACTGCAGAAATCTCGTTGGGAATATGTACAATAACGAAATCCCCTATTCCATTTCCCTGATGATCTCTCTTGAACATCTGCTTGTGACCTTGCAAATCCAATAATTTTCATATTCTCATCTAAATTATTGTGAAAGTTTGTAGTTTTGAACTGGAAATTGGTTTTCATGATTGTAGAAATCTTGCTCACAATCAAATACAAGACAGTTTGGGAGATATGTTTGCAAAACTTAAAACAGTTTGTATCAAGAGAATGAATGTTTATTATTATTAGTAATTACAAGCAAATGGCCCTCACAATGTTCGGGTTATTTTACTCAAATTTTCAACTTTTTATATTCACATATTTAATAATTTTAATATTATAAAATTAGATTTTTCTTATTAATTTTTTAAAAAAATTAAGATTTTACTTATTTAAACCAATTTTCCAAATGATTAATGATTTAAAATATAATTTTTTTAAATTTAAAAGTTAGTTTTTTAAAATTTAAATTATTATAAAATTTAAATTCCAAAAGAAATAATTTAGAATGAAATAGCAAATGCCCTCACATTGTTCGGTCGGTTAAAAATATTAATTTTTATAAATTTTTTAATATTCACATATTAAGTAATTTAAAAATTAAAAATAATATAACTTTTTAATTAAATATAGGAAGAAAATATTTTAAAACTTTCTCTTTTAATCCAAATTTTTAAGAGAATTATTATTTTTTAAATATCATTTTTTATTAATTAAAAAATAGTTGTTTAAAGTTTTAAAGTATTTAAAAGTTTTAAATTCCAAAAAAAATTATTTATAATGAAGTGTTTGGAGTATTTTTTTTCCCTAAAAGGGTTTTATGAATTAAAAAATTAGTTGTTTACAGTTTTAAAGTATTTAAAATTTTAAAATTCCAAACGAAAATATTTATAATGAAGTGTTTGGATTATTTTTTTTACTTACATGATGTTTCCTAAAAGGTTTTTATGAATCAAAAAATTAGTTATTTAAAGTTTTAAAGTATTAAAAAAACTTAAATTCCAAAATAAATTATTTATAATGAAGTGTTCGGAATATTTTTTTACTTCCATGATATTTACTAAAAGGTTTTAAATATTTGTCATAAAGTATGAAATATATTTATTAAATTTTATCTTTTAAATTTATTTTAAAAGAATATTGGTATGAAATAGTATGAATTTATTTTTTAGGTGATTTATAAAATTTTTTATACACAATTAATCTAAGAGGATTAAATATTTAAAATTTTAAACATTATTTTTTATGATTAAATATTTAATCATTTAAAATATTTTTAAGTTTTTCAAAAGCTAAAAGTTCTTTGGCCGCTAAAAGTATTATGGGAAAAATTTATAGATTTCAAGAGAGAGAGAAGAAATAGCAAATTATTTATAATTAAAAGAAAATTGTTTGAGTTTTGCTTGTCTTAACAATTTGATAGAATTAATTTAGATGAGATTTTTTTTCTCTCCCTTTGAAGCGCTGTGATACATTTTCAGCAAAAAAAAAAAACAAAAAAAGAGATTGCGATAATTTAAAATATTTTTTTTTCAAAATTTGAAAGTTCTTTAGCAGCTAAAAGTATTATGAGAAGAAATCATAGATTCCAAGAGATAGCAAATAAACAGAGGAAATCAAAAAATATTTATTATTAAAAAATTTGTTTCAGACTCCACCTTTTCCAAAAACCCCTCAAATCCAACCACCACCAATGGATTCTTCCTAACAAACCTTATCTGAATCAGGGAGATCACAATATCGCCCTCATCCTCCAACCACCAAGATGACGACCCTCACGTCAAATAAAGATGATTTCAAAGTTCTCAAAGTTCTCTACGAAAGATTAGTAATAAAAAAAGAAAAAAATAAGCAAGAACAAAACTTACCAGTTCCCAGCAACTTTCTCCTTACCAATTCCCTTTCCTTCCCAAATTTTTTAAAAAATCACGTTATTAATTAAAGTCTAAAATGAATAATTTTAGATTACATCCCTTAATAAAACCACCATAAAGAATATTTAAAAAGAAAAAACTTTTAAACAACAAAATTTTGGATAAAAAATCTATATAATAAAGAAGAAAAAAAGAAACAATATCAAAACTTACCGGTTTCCAACACCTTTCTCCTTACCAATTCCATTTCCTTCCCAAAAATTTAAAAAATCATGTTATTAATTACAGTTTAAAATGAATAATTTTAGATTACATCTCTTAATAAAACCACTTGAAATAATATTTAAAATAGAAAAAATATTTAAACAACAAATATTATGGAATAACAAAAATTGTATAATAAAGAAGGAAAAATAATTAAGATCAAAACTTACCAATTCTCAACACCTTTCTCCTTACAAATTCCATTTCCTTACTGCGTGGTATAACAGCCTGAGGAACCAACGCTATTAGTTTTTCAAAATTTAAAAATTCAATAATCGGAGAAATTATGTATAATAAATATAAAAAATAAAGCATAAATCAAAGAAAAATATGTTGTGGATTAGATTAAATTAAACAAAAAAAGCAATTGTAGGACATGAGTCTATAACATAAAAAAAAAAAGAAATAGTACATTAATAACAAAAAAATCAAAGAAGAATATATTATAGATTAAGCTAAACTCTAAAAAAGGCAAGATCAATACATACCGCAGATCGCATCCAAAAGGTCAAAGTCTGAATTATAAAAAAAAACACGTTATTAATTAAAGTCTAAAATGAATAATTTTAAATTATGGAGTCATTCTAATATCTTATCTCTTAGTAGAACACCAAAGAGAATATTTAAGAAGGAGAAAACATTTAAATAACAAATATTCTGAAAAAAAAATTATATAGTGAAGAAGGAAAAAAAAGAGCAATCAGAAATAAAAAATAAAACATAAATCAAGGAAAAATATGTTGTGGATTAAATTAAATTAAACAAAAAAATAGCAAATGTAGCACATGAGTCTGAAGCATTAAAAAAAATCAAAAATAATATAATAATAACAAAAAAATCAAAGAAAGATATATTATGGATTAAACTAAATTAAACAATACATACCACATATCGCATCCAAAAGGCCAGTCTGAATCATAAAAAAAAATCACTTTATTAATTAAAGTTTAAAATAAATAATTTTAGATTACCGAGTCATTCAGATGTCTTATCTCTTAATAAAACTATCAAATACAATATTTAAAAAAAATATTTAAACAACAAATATTTTGAAAAAAATATTATACAGTAAAGAAGGAAAAAATAGCCTACCAGTTCCCAACACCTTTCACCTTAACAATCCCCTTTCCTTCCCAGATGGACAGAGATTAGGAGGAATTATATATAATAAAGAAGGAAAAAAACAATCAGAAATAAAAATTGAAACATAAATCAAAGAAAAATATATAATGGATTAAATTAAATTAAACAAAAAAGCAAATATAGCACATGAATAGCATAAAAAAAATCAGAAATAGTACAATAATAGTAAAAAAAAAATCAAAGAAAGATATACTGTGGATTAAAATAAATTAATAAATATAGGCACGATCAATACATATCGCAATTCGCATCCAAAAGGTGATAGTACAACAGTCTGAATCATAAAAAAAATCATTAAAATAAATAATTTTAAATTACGGAGTCATTCAAATATCTTTCTCTTAATAAAACCACCAAAGATTATTTAAAAAAGAGAAAATATTAAAACAACAAATATTATGAAAAAAAAATTATATAGTAAAGAAGGAAAAAATAGCTTACCCGTTCCCAACATCTTACTCCTTACCGATCCTCTTTCCTTCCCAAATCGAGAGAAGTTTGTTTTCTCGGTATATTTTAAAATGATGAGAGACGTGGAGGAGTGATACGGCGCGGTATAACAACTTGAGGAACCAACGTGATCTTTTTTTTAAATTTAAAAATCCAAAATCGGAGAAATGGAAAAAAAAAACAATACGATGTGGTATAACAACCAACGCGATCCTGTATTAATTTTTTTAAATTATAAAAGTCAAAAATCTGAGAAATTGGGAATACCCCAATCCAATTTTCTGATTTTTTTTAAATTTTTTAATAAATAAAAAAACATCGCAACAGTTTCTTCCGTAATATAGATAGATTTCTGTGTGAAATTTCACTTTCATTATTTGCAATTTTTAATAAAATTTTTAAAGAGATTAAATATTAAACTGTTATGAAATCGTCTAAATTCTTAAGTGATGATCTGTCTACTAACATATTGAATTAAAAGATAAATATGAAATTAATTAATAGATTTTAAAAAGTCATGACATCTCTTTTAAATGTTCTCTTTTACTTAAAGATAAGGTTGTAAGGATATTAAGATAAATTTATTCAATTGTAAATTTTAAAAATAAAAATAATTAAACAAAAATAATTTTAAAAAAATCAAAGAAAAATATGTTGTTGATTAAACTAAATTAAACAAAGAAAAAGTTAGATCAAAACATACCAGTACCCAATTATTGAGAATAAAGAAGTGATTTAGAAGATCATCCAAAAGGTCCTCAAAATGTAGCATCTGAATCATAAAAAAAAAGAATCACAAAACATGTACAGTAATACCAAAAAAAAACACTAATTTTTCCTTCCCAATTCACGGGATTTAAAAAAAAAAAACAAAAACAAACAAAGATCAAAACATACCAGTTCCAGATTATAGCATACAGGCAGGATCCCCGGACCTCGAGCACGTTGCGTGACCTAGTATTAAAGAAGAGATAAACTTCCAACTCAATACAAGGCCCTAATAATGTGATAAGCGGATAACATTCCATAAATTAAATAAAACTTCGTGTTCCTAAGAACATAGAGTTGAAGTGGTCCATAGGCCCTAAAATAGTCAGTCCCTATCTGGGTCCTACAAATAAATAACAAAGCTCATAAAAAGCAAAAGATAATGGAGACTCCTATAACCTCCAGTCCTCCGGAGTCCTCTCCCCGGGCTCTCTGCCCTCCTATACCTCGGAATGCAGAAAGAGGAAAAGAGAAACACATGAGCTTTGAAGGGAAAGCTCGATGAAAGTACCCCTACTAGCAGTCACAGTGTCATCAATAGGAAAAATGATGTGAGAGAGGATCATAGTATCAACAATAAAGTCCTAGGAGTCTACCACAAGCAAGTCAAAGTCACGACCCACATTCACGGAAGCCCTCGGGCTCTGTTGTGAGTCCTAAGAGAACTACGAGTTTACTCCCGGCGGTATGTCCGGTTTTGGATATAAATACGACCTAGTTGGTCGTTTGACCCTCCAAGCGGGTGGTAGAACTACCTCTTCTACGATGTTAACGGTGCGATTAATACCAAGCCCATTTGGCGGACAGTAAGACCTCCGTGAGATTTGCTTCTCTCGGTGAGGGCACAGGGGAAAGTCGTGGGGTCCTGCCCCCGAACATCCTTAAAATTGGAGCTTCCCTATCTCCACCGAGTCAGGAAGGCGTAGAACTTGCAAGCAGGGACACCGAGCGTCTCCAAAACAAACATACATGCTCAACAGGATTCAAAAACAAATATGAATAGCATGTATGGCTTTAGCAGTGCATGTAATACGAATTCATAGCAAGTCCAAGAAAAGCCCGAAACCGGGTGGAAACTAGGCAAGTGAACTTACCTCTGGTTGGTACTAGATGTCCTTCTAGCTTCTTCTGGGGTGCCAACAACTCCCCGAGAGTATCTGGCATGCAGAGGTCCTATTAGAAATAGTATTCCAATGATATTTCTATGTCCTTAGGTGTACATGCATGCCTTACATTCTTATTGGGCTTGGGCCCACTAACGGGTCCTAGGGACCATCTCTCGGGTTACCAGCCCTTATTCCCGTTTCAGTGCCCCCTAGCTGACTTTTGGTTCTACCTAGGTCAAACCTAGTCAACTTTAGTCCATTTGTCGAGTCTGACTTTATTAAGTCACTTTAGTTGAGTTGAGCCTCATTAAACTGATCTTAGTCCCTTTTTACTCTAGAAGGGCATTCTGGTCATTTGAAAATCCTCTTTGATCTTATTTAGCTTCCATGCTAAACAATTCTTATCAGCCAATCAACTATCTAAATTTAAGAAATTAATTAACTAATTTCTATTTGCTTCATTTCAATATTCCGTAATAATTATTAATTATTATGTCATGCACCCATAGTTCCATATAGTTACCGAAAACTATATAACTATTTGATTAATAGTGTTAATACTATTAATAAAGATATTACTAAGGTTTTAATCTTTTATTAAAACCATATATTTCCAAACTTAATAATAACCACCAAACTTAAACACCTTTAATCGGTTAATTGAACATGTGTCACACCCTAGGTATTTCCCTTTAATCAATTTCATTGATCAATTAACTTTTCAACTATATCTCACTATAGTTTTCAAATAATTAACCGTGCTAATAATTTGTCACATAAACTATAATAGCAAAACTCATCCAAGTTAAAAGTACCACAAATAAATATGTCAAACTCTATAGTTCCCACTAAAAAATATTTGTGACATATCAATAGTTCTCCAACAACTATTTCAACTAATTAGTTATTATTTGTCACAATAATCAACTAATTTTCTATCTCATGACTAATATTTCAATAATATTATTAGCTTGTCACACTAAGTTAATAATTTCATTAACTTTTATTTGTTATCTCAAGTCCATAGTTTCCCCCATTTTATTACTATGTCTAGCCAATTATTATTTATAATAATAATAATCAACTAATGTTTTAATTGTTAAGAGAGGAAAATAAATAATCATTGTAATAAACTAAATCATTGTCACACTCCTAAGTTATATAACAATAATTAAAACATTATTCTTTATTACTATTTCTTTTATATATTTTTTTTTAAATAACTTCATCTTCAACCTCTCACTCTCTCGCGCGACCGAGACGCCTAAGCGGTGTTGGGGCCAAATCACTTGGCCACTCCCAGGACGCCTGCGGGCTTTCGGAGTTGCGTCGTAGTTGGCCGCGTGCGACCACTGACCCGACCTTCTCTCCTTTGGCGCCACCGACCTATACTCTATCGGAAATCAAAGAAATCCTTCGGTAGGAAGGAAGGTCTCTCCGGTGAGCTCCATAGCGTCGCCATGCATGTGAGAACCACATCAAGGTTTTCGAGAGTTTTATCGTTACTTTAAGGGTATTTGTCGATGAAGAGGTGTCGGGTCGCCGGAAAAAATAGAACTGTCTCCCCTCGGCCCAGCGAGGCCGTGACCTTGGAGAGCTACTCCTCCTATCTCATGATGTCGCGTCCTTCTCTTCCTCTGCCAAATTACGTCAGCAACAGCGTGTTTGCTTGTTCAAAGACCCCAACAAATTTCACCGTGAGTTCTCCACTACTCTCCTCCGTCTCTCACGGGAGAAGACTATCACTCACTTTGTGGACGCAACCCGTGAGGGTAGAATGCCTTTTATAGGGCTAGGAGGCCAGCCCAAGCGTCCAAAATGCCACCTTTATTGCGCCGCGCGTCGTCCGAACTTCATGCGTACAACGGCCGGTGAGGGGCGGTGTTCGCGCGTCCGTTCCAACCGGCTGAAGGAGAAGGGTGAGCTCTGCCTCGGGATCTGATCTCGAGGATAAAGTGTTGTGATCGTCTAACTCGATCAAAGGCTATGATTTAATCTGGTTTCCTCGTATCCAGCCGTTCTTTTAGATTAACTGAGTCGAGATATCTTTGAGATCAGGTCGGTGATGTCGACCTCTTGTCTCAGCGATCTTTCAAGTAACTACAAGATGAAACGGTTCATACTTGCCCGCACTCATGGGTTTACTCCCATAAAAAGCCCTCTCCTGCGCCTCATTATCCGATCTACGACTGGATGGATTAAATCTGGCTCGCCACGTGGCTCTCTCAGAAGCCCCTTATAATGCCTCGCGATTTACATGAGATCATTTAATCTCGACCGCTCGTTTTCTCTCTGATAGGGTTTTCTCTCACGAAACTTTATGGGAGGTCCCTGACTCTTTTAATTTTATACTTAGGTCCAAATCTGTGAGAGAGGAAAACTTCTTTAAAGTCCTCATTTCTTTCAAAATTGCTATTAGGTCCCTACAGACCCCATAATAATTTTTAAATTTCCATTTAATTTAAATAAATCGTTTAATCCCACATTAACACCAATTGCGGAAAAATAATTTAAATATTTATTTCCCAATAAAATTCATGGATTTTACAAGCAGAATTCTATAAAATCACATCCAAAAGGTTCTCCAAATATAACATAGGAGTCTGAAGCATTCCAGAAAGAGAGAAGTTTGCATAGTAATTTGAAATGATGCGAACCAACGCGATCGTGTAGATGTGGAGGAGTGATGTTACCCAAGTGATGTTAATAAACGTGATCGTGTATTAATTTTTAAAATTCAAAAATTTACAAAATGTGAGAAAATTGGAATACCCCAATCCAATTTTCTCCTTTTTTTAAGAATTTTTATAAAATAGAAAAAACCCTTGCAACCGTTTCTTCCGCTTAGTATTATAGATAGATATGGATGTGACAGATGCATAATAATTGAAATATTATTATTTATTATAATTCAATGTATGTCCATTTTAATAATTTACCACGGAAAAAGTCCTTTTTAGAATGAACATCCAAACAACTACCTAAATATAAAAAGCACTTATGGATTAATCTATTCAAACACAAAAATAATAGAAGCGCTTAATTTACTTTGAGAAACAATTTTTTTCAGAAATCCTACTAGAATTTTGAAAAAAAATGCTTTTTTTAGAAGCCAATCCAAACAAGGCCTAAATCAATAACCATAGCATACATGTATGTAGGAATGGACAAATCACAAAGGTAGGACATTGTAATGCACAAATTATTAGAGGGTGATCTAAAACATTAGAAATGTGCAAGATTGGACAAGGAGGATATTTTATGGCAATATCACGTGGATCTCATCAAATTGGAAGGTAGGAAATACTACACAAAAGAATGGAATTTTTTTTATTACTTAGAAAATCACACAAGGAAAAGCCACAGCTACTATCTCATTTTTTCTAAACAACAATTCTTTCTTGAATAAAATTGATCTAGGTAAATCTATTGAT
Source organism: Dioscorea zingiberensis (assembly GCA_026586065.1). Classification (NCBI taxonomy): domain Eukaryota; kingdom Viridiplantae; phylum Streptophyta; class Magnoliopsida; order Dioscoreales; family Dioscoreaceae; genus Dioscorea; species Dioscorea zingiberensis. Next base: position 45,932,242 of record CM048823.1, read on the forward strand.
ATTCCTTCAATCAATATCAGAAGAGATTCCCTGTCTATCTTGTGCGTGTGCGTGCTTGCCATTCACTTTTCTTCTATTACCTTATATAATTTCTTTGTTGCTTGTTACTTGAGTTCTTCAATAACCCTTTTGGTGAAATCTAGTTGAGACTATGTTCCATACTTAATATTTATTATTATAATTTTAATAAATGTAGATAAACCACTACAATCAACGTAATAGGTGTGATTTGAATACATCACCCTCTCTTTGTGTGAGAAATGAGTTACCAATTTACCTTGAAAGTTGGTCACCTAACTACATTGGACAAAACTTAAAATTGTGAAACCTGCTACATTGGATTACATGGCCATGCAATTAAAACATAAGAGTTCATGTATCCAACCCATATTCCACATGTGCACTTGGTCAACCATATAGATGGATGCAAATAGAAAAGGTGTAATACTCAATACCGATTTATAATTTAGCTCCCACTATTATAATTTGAGCTTCTTTGTTCCCTACCCTTTCAAGATTTAGAAATTAAAGGCATGTTTAAAGACTTGTTTAGCCCCTAAAGTTGACGAAGGGAGGGACTAACATTTCTCAATCGTGAAAATAGAGGGACCCCAGGGCTTAAATTATAACAGAGGGACCTAAGTCACAAATCGATATAATAGAGAGACTAAATTGAGTATTACACCAATGGAAAATGGATAGTACAAATACGGTGCGTGCTACAATATCATGGGGCGGTATTATACCATGGGTTCTAAGTTATTGTTTTATGGGTTCTAAACTATAGTTTTTGGGTTCCTACCTGCAAGAAATGGCGGCCATTCTATAAATGCATTCAAAACCCACAAAACACTATACTAGAACCCAAAAAACACTACCCCATGATCCACCCGGTATGATACTGTGTGAACAATGCACACGGTATCATAGAATTCATTGTACAAGTAACTATTGAATATTTTTCAAGAACAAAAATCAAAATAAAAAGGTCCAATAAAGTGTAAAGACAAATAGTGCATTTAACCCCAAAACATTTCTATAAAAAAACAAAATAAAAATCACTGACAACTTCAACAGCTGAATTCAGACACTTAAACATGATATCATACTAAGTTGAAAATTTGGATACACTGCAGGTGTCTTTCTCATTTTTTAAGTTTTTTCCATTCAAACACAAATTGACAATGCACATCTCCCTTAAATGCTATGAGAATTGATACATCTTCACCTGCACTTGTTTTGTAGGGTTTCCCAACTAATGCTAGTCCAGAGATAATTTGGCAAGGGTTAGAGCTAGAACATTCACTCCATTCGCAATATCCACAATGAACGCATACTCTTCAGGCTTGTGGCTATAACCTACATTCAAATAAATAAATAAATAAATAAATAAATAACAAAACCTTATTGAGCATATCAGTGAAGCATTGAGATGTGAAGGATCTGATCCAGCTCTATAACAGGATCATATCTGGTCTGATGCAAGACTAAAAAGTAAATAGGCAGAAAGCAGAGAGTTGACAAAGAGTTGTGTTATTTGGAGAAATAAAATACATTTGGATGTGTCATCATGATCAAAAGGCTAATGTGGAAGAAGGATTGATCTCAGAAGAGCACATCACATATGAAGGAATGACTAAAATGAAAAAGTTCTCATTCAGATAATCTGGGAATATAGATCTAGATGTAGTATTCAAATAAATATTGTTGTCAGATCTAAGAATTTCTGCATATTAGTCATATATGTATATACTGCATTTAGTGCAAGAATGACTAGTTTGTAACCAAACTTAAACAAACAAGGGTGAATGCCTAAAGTTCTTGCTGCAAAATTGAATCATGGGGCCATTCAAGGAGCTGGAATGTCAGAATGATCCCTTATGTTTCTTCTTCTGAATTGTCTTTTTAAAATGATTATGTTTAATTTCTTCTGTATTGTTTTTTTAAGATGGCTTCATGTGCTTCTCATTTCCTCTAATTTGATAGTTAATTTAGTTAGTGCCCACCATTAATTTTATTACCATATAACATCCTAGATCATTAGATAATAAATGATTGTCAAATTTCACAATTTTACTAAATTAATCAAGTAAATCTAAGACGCACCTTTGTAACACGGTATGAAGATCATGCCCATTGGTGATACTCTGCAAGTAAATTGCCACCATAGAACTCTTATAAGCAATCCAGAGACCAATAACAAGATGCCAAAACAAAACTAGAGATCCACATCTTATCATGAATCCAAGAAGCTACAATATGTGTATAATATATGGTTTAATGAACAATAAAGAATATGTAGAGAATAATAAAATGCAATAAAGGGGATGATCAACAGAGAATATGTTGAACATAACAAGATGCAGTAAAAGGAGGTCATCATATCAAGTAAATTCCCAATAATGAAGTATATAACATTAACATCAATAGTCAGAGGAACAAAGAAAATTTATACTAGAAAAATTGTATGTGATGCATAAAATAAAATACCATAGAAGAAAAAACCAATTATTTTTTTATATATAATTTTAGAGCACAATTTGCATTGAGTCATCCCAAATAAAAGCCACATGAAAAATTCATAGTTCATACACACATCACCATTGATGCACACAAACTAAACTTGCAAGATTATAAGATAAACTGTGAATGAAATGAATTAAGTCAAATTTAGTGGTAGCATTAATGAGCTGGGGCCCACATTTAGCCACAAATGAATACTTAAGATCAAATAAGATTTTTCTCAATCAAATTCAATGTTCTAAAAAACGGCCGCCTAGGCGGCGCCTAGGCGCTGGGCGGAGGTCAAGCGCTCCGATTTTCCCCAAATCGGTGATTCTGGGCGGCCACCGATTAATCACGCCCTAGGTGAAGCTACCAGTCAAGGGTTGGTCAAGGCTATCAAGCGTTCGATTGGCTTATTTTTTTAATTTAAATAATTTAATTAAAGAAAAAAAATCAAAACTCTAAAAACGTAAAAAATCAAAATTAAACGCCTAGGGATGTGGAGAAGAAGAGTTTGAGGCATAGGCTACCAAGAATCTACTTTGTTTATTTCATATTGCTTTTTTATTTCTAAATTTCCAAGAACATTGTTGTTGTCATGTTGAACATTTTATTTATTTTTGAAGTAATGTTTGCTATTTTGGAATATTAAAATGCTTTTTATAAGTCTATTATATATTTATTTGTTATTACAAATAATAAAAATATATTAAAAAATAAAAACCGTCTAGGCCCCGCCTAGGCCCTCATTAATCGTCTCAAGGCCATTTGGGGTCATTTGTCAGCCTAGGAAATAGTTTTTAGAACCTTGATCAAATTACTTGATTAGTTGCTCCAACCACTAAAATATATTACCTTCAAAATTGAGGATTGAGCTACAACTTCTTGTTTCTTAGAATTCCGACCAAAAAAACACCACCGCCAAAAGAAAAACATAGCCCGATGTACTCTTAGAATCATCAACACTCTCTACCTAATCCTTTATAGCAAAACCAACAAGATCATGACTTTCCTTTCTTGAGAATAGAACACCATAATCGGTAGAGCCTCTAATATATCTCAATACTCTCTTTGTCGCACAAAGATGAGCCTTGCTTGCTGAGCATAAATCTAGAAAGCAAGCTAGCAAAGATACATAATGTAAGGTCTTGTTGCAGACAAAATACAAGATACTTCCAATAATGCTAAAGGGTGGCACACCTATCAGGTGTATTTTTGTATAATTTGAAGCATCAACCTTGCATTCCCCATAGTCAATGGAAAATTTTACATAACTATCAAAGGAGTAGTAACTGATTTTGCTTTCTCAATATGAAAATTTTTCAACACTTCCTAGGCACATTTATATTGACTAATAAAAATACCATCCTGCAGTTGATGAATCTCCATCCCAAGGAAATACCTCATTTCACCAAGGTTTGACATTTCAAACTCCTTTTCCATAACTTTCTTGAAATCCAAAATCATGTCTGAATCACCACTAGTAATCAGCATATAAGGAGAGTACAAGCTGAATTTGATGATATTCACCTTTTTTAACATAAAGAGTGGCCTCATTTTGGCTCCTTTCAAACCCATTATGCTACAAATAAGTATCAATTTTGCCATACAAGGCTCTTGGAGCTTGTTTAAGGCCATAAAGAGCTTTGATAAGCTTCTACACCTTGGTTTCACTACCAACTTCTTCAAAACCTTAAGGCTGCTCAACAATTATTTCTTCATTTAGAATGCCATTTAGAAAAGCAAATTTAACATCAAGATGAAAAGTTTTCCATCCAAACTTGGTTGCAAGAGAAACCAAAGATTCTAATTGTATCGTGCCTTGCCACAGAGCAAAAAGTGTCTATATAATCTATGCCTAGCTGTTGTGAATAACCCTTGGCCACAAGTCTTGCTTTTAGCTTGTTTACAGAACCATCTGGATTCATTTTGGTTCTATAAACCCACTTGACACCAATGATTTTCTGATATTGAGGTCTATCAACAAGTTTCCAAGTGGAGTTCTTCTCAATCATATGCATCTCCTCCATTGCTGCTCTCCAACCATCATCAACAGTTGCATCTGCATAGCTTGTTGGTTCAAGCTTTAAAAAACTGCATATGTCATGAATTTCTTCAAGTGTTCTTGTACCTTTAATAGGAACATGAGCATAACAAACACTCCAAAATTTTTTCAAGTGATTGACAAAAGGCTAGAGACAATGCGACACTTCATGAGGAATCCTGCCTTTTAAAGATTTTGTAGGCAGAAGATTTAATAGATATACTAAGGTATTGATTGCCTCAGCCCATATCTTTTTTGGCAAGGATTTTTCATACAAGAGGCACCTGGACGTCTCCATGATAGTTCTAATTTTTTTTCCTCTCATTCACTCCATTTTGGTGAAGGGAAACGAGCTTGAAAGAGACCGTTTCTTTTATCCGAGACACTAGACTGAAGTGCACGACTCTCACTTCTAGTTTTCCTTTTCCAATTTTGGGGCTTGCTATGAATCTTCGAGCACGTTTCACGCGTATGCCATGAATATTGGTTTGCAACAAAAGAAGAAAATGTTGGATATTTTTATTGTAAAACCCAAGGGTTTTTATGATTAATTTTGAAATTTATTAATTGCATCTTAATTGTTTTGGTAATTGGGAAAATTCTATAAATTATATTTAATTAGAAATGATGGGAAATTTTAGGATTTATTCTCTATTGGAGTTATAATAGGTCTTTGAGGACTTATTGGAGGTTTTGAGAGTAACGGGGACTAAAATAAAATCTCCTTTATTAAAACTATAAATCCCAGGATTTTTTTTTTGATATAGAAGTGGATTTAATTATGATTTAATTATCTTAGTAAATAGAAAGAAATTTCTAAACAAATAAATAGGAAAATGGGGAATAAATTCATGCAAATCTTTAATGGAGTAGATTGAGTCAGCCAAGGAGTAGAAAGAAAATCTGGTAAATAGGGGGCTTGGAAATGGATTTTCATTCTCTCTCACAAACTTAAACAGTCAGGGACCTATCTGTGAATATGAAAAGAGATCAGATGCTATTTGCAAAAGTGTAACGAATCAGGCACGTGAGTTTGGATGGACCACCGAGATCAACGCTGGGTTTTAATCTAAAGGATCAAACGGTCGTGGTTGCATGGAGTTGGCCGCGCGCCGGAGAGGAGCAGCGACTCCGCGCACCACCATAGACGATCCACTACGCGTTTAGCGCGTGTAGATAAGGTAAGAGATAGTTTAAAATTCAGTTATGATCGCATGGAGACCCTCTCAGTAATCTATAAGTAGGGAAACCGAGCCCTAGCTTCGTTTCCATCTGACGCCGCTATCGTCCCGTTTGCGCGATCGAGAGGGGAGGAGCGCCGCCCAATCCTCCCTTCTTTTCTTTGTCACGAGTGCGTGCAGAACTCGAAGAACCACGACCACCTCGCCGGAGAGCTTCTGTTATTCGGTGAGCATACCTCTCCCCTCCGATACTTGTTTCAGTTGAAGTCTCTGTTTGTAACTAGCGTGGTATAGAGGTGCTGACGATTTGGAGAAGGTTAGAGGTTCAGGTTCACGCTTGTACAGTAGATGACTGACATGAAGAACTGTTGATGATAGTTTTATCAACTTGGGCATGAGATGATGAGTGGGTCATTAGATGGTGATCTCAGATTCGGATATTGGTTAGATGGTGATACAGATCGTGTGTGTGTTGGTGTCCAGGGTGTTGCATGGGCATAGAAGGGAGGAGTTTGGACTTGAGTGCTTTCAGGGCATGGTTTATATGAGTTGAGACCTTGGATCTGTTGAGAGTTTGTGGTATTTTCTCAGTTGGTTAGTTGATAGATTTGAGAGGTTAAGTGGCTTGTTAAATCCTGGGTGACTTGATGTTAGAGGAGGGGTTGTACAGGCCTTTTGAGAATGATTACATAGCTGTGGGGTATTATGGAATCAGTTGGGGTTGTGGTTTGATAATTAAAAAGAATAAAAGCTACATGAGCCTAAGGGAAAACTGTAGACTCATGCAAGAACAAAGTTTAAAAATTTTTCCTGGGATAAGGATCTATTTACATTGCTTGGGGATAATAGGTGGAGATCCTCTTAAGATAATGTTGATTGGTTGAGTTCAAGATTGGGTCTCTTGTCCAGGTACTGGTAATATGATATCATATAGGGATATGTGAGATTAAAGGAAGAAGATGTGTAGTTAAATGAATTCCATTAGAAAACATGGTTGATTGTCAACAAGCATTTGCATGGGGTAGGGTTCAATGTCTGTGGTTGGCTTGTGGGTACAAGCATGCATGAAAAGAGCATGACAACCTTATGTATGAATCCATGATACTAATGGGTTGTAGATGAACTCTAGTTTTATGGAGGTTTGTATGCATAGCAAGAGTGGATGTGGCTTAACTATAATTGTTTGCAAATATAGTCGTGTACCAATTTTAGAACCAACGGTGAGGTGAGTAAATCGTTAGAGGGGGAGATGGAATTACAACCAAGGCATGGTTTGATGTTCTGTCCTTGGTTATGAAGATTAAATGAGTAATAGAGGTTGGTGGTTATCAGGTCTTGGACTTAGATTATTATGAGATGAGCCTAGAGAGAGAAAGAGGGGTATTGATTGAATGGGTTGTTGTGTTGTGATATGATGAGGTTTTTGTTTAGTATATGTGTTGGATTAGTAGTGATCTTCTCGGTGAGTAAGACTTGGGGAAACCATGGATAAGTTAAGGTTGTATGGTTGTTGTTTTTGTGTGAGTAAGATGGGTGTTGATGATACTTGAAGACTCCATGATTAGTTTGGTGTTTATATGAGGTTCTAATATGGTATTCTTATGGAGGTGATATTGATGCATAGTTTTGGTGATATTATGGTGGTGATATTGATGATATTATTTTTGAGCTTCTTGGGAATTATTATTTTAGTGATGTTGGGATTATGTTTTGATCAAGTGAGTTGGGCTGATTTGTTGGGCCTTTGGGCCAGTTTGGAAAGTTGAGGATAAAGGGTTTATCCTATTTAATTAAGAAATTAAGATTAATTAAAGGTTTGGGTTGAATTCATGTCGTGGGCCGGGCCCATTTTTATGGTTTTACTTTATAGATGATATTGTTTTTAGAAAAATAAATAATAATAATAATAAAGAGAAACACTCGAGCGTATATTGAGTTGGGATTCGTGGTTATCAGATATTGACGAGGAGCGGTGAGCTTCGTCGGGACGGATACGGTGCAGTTGTTGGATTGCGACTAGAGATAAGTTACTCTTGCCTCGCTCCTACCCATTGCTTGGGTTCCTTGTTTTGTTGAATGCTGGTTGTTGGCATGTCTTTCTTTGTGATACCTGCTTTTTTTTTGGATACATGCACATACATGATAGTTATTAATTGCTCTCTTTCCTCGTATGTGTATGATTGATGTGCTTGTGGTAGTGCTGTTACTACCTGTTTGTTTGGAATGCTCTGTTGGGCTTGCCCACCCGTGGGCTGACTCTTGACTGTAGGCACTCATGGTGCTTGTGTGCAGCTAGGTAAGTATGCGTCAGTGGAGTGAGCAGGCTCACTGAGCATAACCTCCTGTTTGTCTGGCATGAGACCATGGAGATACGCAGTACTTGTGTGCTGGCCAGGTAGGTGTGCGCCAACTGAGTTTCTTCTTCCGCCCGGATTCAGTGGAGCAGGTGAGCTCCGGATGTTGCGAGAGCGTTGGGGACGGGACACCCTGACGTTCCGGTACTCCTGGCCAGAGGGATAGTACTCTGGTTGTCCCTGCCAGTCAGTGGGGTCGATCACTGACCATGTTGACATGAGAGAGAGGTAGCGCTACCGAGGAAGCTGTGTTAGTCACTTTGCCAGAATCTTTGTGTTCTTGGCCGGGAATTATCATTGAGCTTGTTATTGGAATTCTCTTCCAGAGCCCCGAGGGCTGTTGTCGAATAGGAGTCGTGCCGTTGCTAATTTTTGTGGTAGACTCCTAGGATTTGTTTGTACGGGGTGTATCCCCATTGCTTGATGATTCTTTGATTTTTGATATCATGTTTCATCTTATGTCTTTGAGATCCTTGCAGGGCACTTACTGGGCTTTCCTTTCAAAAGCTCATCACTTTTTCCCTTCTCTCATTTTAGGTCCTGAGGAGTAGGTTGACTCGAGCTCAGGAGGCGTGCGAGAGTCGGGTTGGGATATTTGCTGAGGTCGGAGGATCTCCCTGACTTTTGTCTCTGAGTGAGGATACTTGGCTTAGGACCTATGTAGGGCCTGGATTTGTTAGGGCTTTGGACCCTTGTACTTTATTTTCCGCATTAGCACTCTGATTTGTATTTGCTTATTAGTGGATTAATAAACTTTTGAATTTATTTTGTTATCTGCTACTGTTTACTTAGGCCTTGTACTCGAGTGGGACCCGTCTCCACTTGGGTACGGCCTGTCTGTTGACGTGCCCGAGGTCCCGGAATCTGGGTCGGGCGTTATATTTATAATAAAATATAAGGGTTTAATGAAAGGTTTTATGAAAGGATGTAGAGAAGGGTATGGGTATTACCTATTGGAAGGGACACATCTCATCCAAAGGAATGTTTCTTCTTATGGTAGGTTGTGTCTCAACCAATATGGTGTTACCAAAAGACATGATTCATTTTCATGGTAGGTTGTGTCTCATCCAAAGAGGTGCATCATTGGCTATATATAGCTTATGAGTATTTCAACAATTTACAACAATTCTCTCTCAAGTATTCACTCTCCCTCTCTACATTCCTCTCTAAAGGCATTACGTAGTTTTGGTACTCCATACAAAGTATCAAAATTCTAATTCGTCTTCTTGTTTTTCCACTTTTCAAAGGTTTCACTTTCGATAGTACAAGCGCAGGTGAAAGGAAGTTCCGTTGTATCCTAAAGGAAATTAGCCGGTAACCCGTTGTACTACTGGATTGGTGGGGGCTAATTTACCCTTAAGGAGAGCGACATTGTAACGTGCCTCGAGACTTCATTTCTACTAATCCATCTTCCACCTATACACATCCTCTACAACAAAAAAAAAAATCCATAGATAGTCAAACCTAGGGCTCTGTACCATGTTGGAAATACAGAGGGAAGATATAAGAAAATAAAGAGAGTAGAGAAAACATCAAATCTTTCTCATACCATTGAGCAACAAATACATGGTTTAAAATAGAAAAACTACATAAGTCAGTTCATTGAATCAAAGAACAAGAAATTAAAAACAGAAGATAAGGTAACAAAAAATAAGGAAACTAACAACTGGGAAATAAACTAAATCTATGATTTTATGCACTGAAATAAAATAAATCCGCAAATTTATGCACTAAAATCTACTAATTTTTCTACACAAAATAATCATGCAACAATGTCAAAATTATACTCCTATGTTGTATTTGTATCCTCACATTGATTGGCTAGATATTTATGGAACTGAAGTCTAAGAGGTGCATATACAGATACATTTATGAACATGAATCTCTCAAAGGATACTTCAAGTGCCTTCATTCACAAATAGGGACTAATATACTACACTTCAATTAAAGGTTTCAACCAGTTCATTAAAGATCATTTCCACACATATAAAAGAATTAGTTTTTGTGTATATAACATCTCTTAAAGGTACACAGAAACAGACCTTATGATTACAGTTTAATACACTATAATAGAATGAGATTTAAAAAACTGGCAACGACACTAACAAGGAGATGAATCAGATTTGCATAAATTTATCTAGTTAAAACCTCAGAAATAAATTTAAACCATATATCTTGGTAGTCAATATCTGAGATTATCTCATACATTTCTTATGCCACTCATTATGTACAACAAAACTCATTTTGGCAGAGCAAGCAATGCAAAACTAAATGATAGAATACATAACAAAGAAAATAGAAGTTTTGAACTTTATTACCTGGCCATGAAGAGTGAATCATGATATGCTCTACTGATCATCAACTTGTGGCTAAGATTCAACTGTTGCACAGCATCTTCCATGGCATTGACTATTGAGTGTTCACTCTTGGCTGGTGGGTCCTGATTAACAATTCTAAACTTTGATAGTTTGACTCCACGTCTTCTGGCTATTTCAATTGAAGTTTGATGAATTTTTTCAATTACAGCATCCCTTCTCTTTTCATCAATATCCCGTGTGTCTGGAGAAAGAAACTTACATCTTTAGTTGGTACCAGAACTTTTAACACCACAATTGCAATGTGGAAAACCTCAATTTATCAGATATCAAAATCAACATTGCTAAAGGAAAGTATAAGAAAGTTAAATTTGAATCAGCAGAAGGATATATTTTATAAAGAAACGGCTGTCTATGTAATTGCATTATATTGAACTTAACTAAAGTGCAATTCTTTGATCTGGAAAAAGAAAAAAACATAAAACCAATTAAGTCTAACTAAAAGTAGCATCAAAATGAAAAACACCTTATGATACTAGTGAACAACGGCAGTGAATTCAATCCTCATCCTCATCTACCTTTTTTTTTGCATCATCACACTCTTTAACAACAAAACAAAATCAAGTACACGATTTGGAGAGCAAAAACAGTTGAAAGACAACAATAAGACTGCCTTAATCATAGTCCAATATGGAAAACAAGTAAAAAATAAAATGAAAAAAAACTCCTCAATATAGAGGACAGTAAGTAAGCGCATCCTCCTAGTGCTCTTTGGTCTTGCTGCTTTGTCTCTTCCAGCTGAGACCCCAGTGCTTTACCTAGTACTTGGTCTTATAAATAATTTGTGGTAAGTGTTTTCTCTTGAATTTGAACACCCAAGCTTCATCTCTTTCCACATGCTCAACCATAGCACAATAAAGAGGTTTTCCGATCAAATCTAAATTGTGAAGAGATATGATCTGAACCCCATTTAATCTAGTACTCCTGCACTGAAGGATGTCTTCAAGCAAAAAAGCCGAATTTGAAGCTGAAGTTAATGTGATCAACCAATTTCCTTGCACTTTCGGCCCGGAAAGTACAAGTTACATCTCACTTTTGACATGCTATTTCTTTATTAGAGCATTTGAGGCCAAGTTCTTGCCATAGCATGTCAACCAACAAAAATCACAACACTCTAAGAGACTCCCAATACAGCTTAATCAGGGAGAATAAACCTCTATATCCTTCATGAAATTGTACAAACTCCTCAAGGTAACTTGCCATCTATGTTCCACCACCAACTTCTCAAATAAGGAGTGTTTATTGGATGATTTTGTTATAAACAAATATAATTTACTTTTGTTCAATGAAGAAACACTAGAGTTTCACTTCTCTCAAAATAACCCAAAGCTTTCAACAAGTTTTTTTTTTTTTTTTTTGACAAAGGCCCTAAAGACCCCCACTCACGGGATGTGTCAGGGACGTGGCCATAGGCGCCGCGGAGTAAACTCACGCGATCACCCCTGACCCCTCACCATGCGCGTACAAGGCTCATGGAGTAAACTCACATGGCCTTTCCCACTCCAATAACGGAGCCGGGGCTCGATCTCGGGACCTTGCCTAAGAGAACACACCCAACGCACGGGACCCGAGCTTTCAACAAGTTTCACCAAAACAAAACCTCTCAAACTAAAATTCAACGGGAACTGTTAATTCACAACTACAAAAACCTAAAATAACAAAACTACCCAATTCACAAATGTATTAAAATTAATTAAAAAAAATTAAATCATTAAAATAAGGATTTTAGTAGAAAAGAACTGTATTTTCATAAGAAATTTTTAGATATTTTTAATTAATTTAATATTTACTAAATGAAATAGTTTTGTCCTTTTAGGGATTTTATAACAATGAGTTAAATGTTTGTGTTAAAATTTTATGTGAAGGGTTTTTTTTTGTGAAACAGGATTAAAACCTTTAGGATTTTGGAGGAAAGTGAAACTTTAGGTTTTGTTAAAAAAAAAAGATAATACTATAGGTGTTTATAAAAAAAATCAACTTATCCGATTAAAATAAGTTGCTTATGGATTTTGAAGTTAGAATTTCGTTTGGAAGGAAAACTTATACCCCAACTTGACCAAATTTTGATTAATTAATACTAATAAAAATAAATATTTTGTTATTAAAAATGGTTTTCTAACTAATGATCTACGTTTATTAATTGTTTGTGATTTTAATATAAAATAATGTTACTTTGTTTAATTATTATACCATGTTGAAAAAAGTAACTCCTGTGGAAAAGTCAATCGATTTACAGTTTTTAGGTTTGAGAATTAGTTATAAAACCCTAGATAAAGGGGATCTAGTTGAGATTTGTTTTTTCTTTTCTTAATTTGTAGCACCAATTATGTGTATATATTATGCCTTATGAGTAAACGTGTGAAAAAAGAAGAGAAAGAAATATTTTCGCTATTTCACATAATATTAGAGACCTAAGAACCCAAGTTCTGGTTTCCCTTCTTCTCAGTGAGCCTTCATTGCTGCTATTTTTCTCCTTTTTTTGCTTTTCTTTCTCATGTTCTCGGCCTTCACTGCCGGAGTTCGTTATTGTTATCTACACGAATGTTTCGTGTTGGAGATTGCAGGTTACAGAGGAAGAAGACGGCAGAAACAACTTATAGCAAAGGCTGAGAAGGAAGAAAAAACTTGTTGTTTTTGGCCTCCAACGTGTCAATTTCACTGATGTACGATGTTTGAGACCACAGAGGCGAACACTATGGCACAATCTCAGGAGTGGCACTACACCAATCTACCAGAGAATTGCAATGTATCCAAACACTATACAGAATGAAAGGAAAAAATTATTTGAAGGGGTCCCAACTTGTTCTTAGTATATTGAAGGAAAATGGCAAACTAAGTAATCTCTTGGGAATGAGGTTAGAAAGAGAAGATCCTGGCTTTGAATTTTAGGGCGGGGAGGATTCAATGATTATGGCTTGGCTATGGAAGTCAATGACACCGAAGATCGGTGACACATGTATATTCTTGACCAATGGAAGGGATATATGGGAGACTATTCAACAAACCTATTCGAAAGCTCTGGATGCAGCCCAAGTGTACTAGATAAAGGTCAGAACTGGGGCAGAAAAGCAAGGAAAGAAAATGATCACGAAATATGCTAACTAGTGAAATTAAAACTATGGCAAGAACTCGGTCATTATCGGTATATAGAAACGGAATGCCCTGATGATGTGATAATCCTTAAAACTATATTGAGAAAGATCGAGTTTATAATTTTCTTCCAAGTCTCAATTTCGAATTCGATCAAGTGAGAGTTAAAATACTTGGCAAAGAACTCTCATCCTTGAATGAAACCATCTCAATAGTTCGAGCAGATGAGAGATAGAAGAGAAGTCATGCTTCAACCTCAACCCTTGGAGGGATCAGCGATGATTTTCAAAACGGTTTTCATTTATTTAATGTTTATTTTTAATATTTTTTTATGGGATAAAAATATTAAGGTGCAATTCTCTAAATAGTCCCTCTATTATGGTCATAGTGCTATTTTGGTCCCTCTATTTGAATTTGATCCTTCCAACACTCTCTATTATTCCAATTGGGAAATCTCAGTCCTGAGTCCGATGACCGTTCCTTTTACCATTTTCACAGGCTGACGTGGTATTTTTTATATCTAAAAATTTATTAAAATATTTATTTTTCATTTGAAATAACAAAACGAGGGCGAGAATATCCAGAAGGCCATCGCCCGTGTTTGTGGGGGGGGGGGGGGGGGGGACTCTCCGGTTGGCGGCGTGTGGTGGTGACGCTGTTGCTCGAGATGAGGGGAAGGAGAGTAAGGAGTCGTCGAGGAAGCATGTGTTATTGAAGGTTGGGAGCTGGCAACGGGGCTCTGGTGAGGAATGGGTTGAAGGAGCTTAGCTCGTTGACATGGTCTAGGGTTGCTAGGATCTCGCCGGAGAAGTTGTTTACAGCGAGAGCTAGGCTTTGGAGGCATCGCATTTTGCTAATATCTAGTAGCATCTGGCCGGAGAGAATGTTGTTGGAAGAGTTGAAGATGAAGAGTGTGAGTCAGCCGATCTCCATCAGGAGATAGCCAGAGCGCTCCTTTCCATCGATATGGAGCAAGCTTAGGTTCATTATCTAGCCGATCTCCATCGAAGATCTCGCCAGAGAGTTGGTTGCCAGAGATTTGGAGGCATCCAGAGATGAATATTTTAATACATTTTCAGATATAAAAAATGCCACATCAACTAGTGAAAATGACAAAGGGATCAACTATCGGGCTTAGGAGTGAGATTTCCTAATTAGAATAGTAGAGGGAGTTGGAGGTTCAAATTTGATTAGAGGAACCAAAAGAGCACTAAGGCCATAATAGAGGGACCATTTATGGAATTACACCAAATATTAAAACACACGTGGCATGAACGGAAGAGTTTGGATGAAGACCCAACTGTCATCTAACTCCTTAATTATCAGATGGTGGACATCGACTCTCAAGAAGACCTGAGAAAGTTTAAATAGCTGAAACCTAATTGCCTATAGCCTGGTATCTAGGGTCTGTTCTTTTCGAGGTAGATCCCACTTCTCCAAAGTGGGGGAAAGTGGTAGTTCCCGGAGTGGGCCGAAGTGGAGGAAAAGTTTACTCCGTTGTGATCTTTTTGTCGTAAGTGAACGCTACCTGAAGTGGGCACTTCCTTGATTCTGTATGATCTTTTTGGCGAAAGTCGACCCACTTCTGAACAGCAGTTCCCGGTGTGTTCTTTTGTGGGTTAATCTGAAAGTGGCTATAGAGTTGGTTTATGTTGCAAAAAATGGCTAATGTATATAGTAGTGTTTATTGGCCTTGTTTTTTTCACACTAAAGTATATTATGAGATTTTACAGGTCATATTGTGTTTGTAGAATTATTAATATACCTTTTTGATATTTATGTTAATAAGTGTAATTAATATAATTTAATTATTTTCATAATTGTTGCATCATGATTTGTTTGAGTATTTTTATTCCTGTAAACAATAGCAACTTCCAAAGAAAAAACTAATAATGAATTTTGTATATTTTCCAACACAAATTTTTAGTATTCACATATGGTTGGAACAATGTAATATGTTACGGAGATATTTGGTAAAACACGCGTCACCTACTTAAATAGCACCACGTCCCTCTGGCCACGTGGCAATATCACCAAATATTCTAGCGAAATTCCGTTCGACAAATAAGAATGAGAGTTCAACCCTACAAACAAATCCGTCAGAATTATAGCAACCTTCTTATCCAAAAATATCTCATAAGGTGCTTATAGCCACCTAGGGAAGAAAATATCTAACGCCTCTACAGTAAGTAGATCTTATCCACTTGCCTCTACAGTGGGCAGATATTTTTCACTTACCTACATAGTACCTACATAGTAGGCAGATATTTTCTTACCCCCTCAGGAGATATTTACTCACCGCCTTTCCCACCACCTTTCAGGATATTTTCCTAAACCGCCTTTAACTTGCTATAAAATAAGAACAATGATAGTAAGAAAGGGATTTGAAAAATTACACAAAGAACTAACCTATATCTAAGACTTCCTTCTCACAAGCTTTCTGACTAAATCATCGGAGTTAAATCCGGGCAGAAAGCCCCAATTCCGATCGTTTCTTTTTCCTCCTTACAGATTCCAGCAAGTATCCCGAAATAGTTGGATAATTCCGATCGGACTCTTCAATACCGATCACCTCCACATACCCATCCAGAGTATACAGTATTCCAGAGCATCTCATGTTCAGAACTTGAAGTAAGCGTCCACATTGATTATAAATCTCAACCGTTTGTCGAAGGCTGAGACCAAATCAGGAGGCAACAGTAACCAAAACGTGAAGTGGACCAGTTTTTGGCATCAACAGTTTGGCGCCGTCTGTGGGGACCCTTACAAAAAGCTAAATGATTACTACCAGAAGATCTAAACGAATCCAAGGACAAGGAGCACCTGGTAATACTGAAGGACCCGGTGAAATTCGGGAGCATGGGGAGATTCCATCGGACAATCCACCTATCTTACCTCCATCGGAAAATCCTTCCGTCTTACCCCAGGGACCCATCCCGGAATTTTATCTTAACATGCAGCAACAATTAGAGCAGCTGGCTCAAGCTATTCATACTTT
This sequence comes from Dioscorea zingiberensis, assembly GCA_026586065.1. Taxonomy (NCBI): domain Eukaryota; kingdom Viridiplantae; phylum Streptophyta; class Magnoliopsida; order Dioscoreales; family Dioscoreaceae; genus Dioscorea; species Dioscorea zingiberensis. The sequence goes on from CM048823.1 coordinate 45,948,789, forward strand.
GACCCATCCACCACTTCCTCCCACACAAATTCCACCAAATATGCCGACGGCCCCATTAGCTAATTTCGAAAGCAGAGGAAGGGCAAGGACGATCACACCCATGGAGAAAGAAGAGAGAGGACCGCCTTCTTCGCTAGTTCGGAACCTCTCTCTGTTCGACGACGAGAGCAAGCCGCCACAAGAACAGAACGGCATACAAGAATGGAACGGAATAGTCCATCTATTCCAACTGTCGACAGAAGAACACAGCGACAGGGCCCCTCTCGAGGAAACCAGAAATCCGAACGGCATGTTCTCAACATACGCTCTCCTTTTATCAAAGAAATATTGGAGGAGCAAGTTCCTGATAGCTTCTGACCACCTGCTATGATTGCATATGATGGCAAAACCGATCCATCTTGTCACCTGAAGTCTTTCCGGTCAAAGATGCTGCTTTCTGGAATCACCGATTCTGGTATGTGCCGAGCTTTTCCCTCCACCTTAGAAGAAAAAGTGCAAGACTGGTTTGTTGATCTTCCATCTAGCACAATTCCTTCTTTTCAAGTTTTAGCAGACCGTTTTCTAGCTTATTTTGCTAATTATTCAAAGCAAAAGAAAACTCCATCTACCCTTCTGCGCATTAAGCAATGAAGGGGTGAAACACTCCAAGCCTACCTAAATCGTCTATAGCAATGAAGTGGCTATAGACGAAGCAGCAAATGTTGCGGACCTTATTCCGTGAATGGCTGTAACCATCCTGATGGAGGGTTTGCTAGAATCCCCTTTCCGCTTTTCTCTCACTTTGGATCCACCAAAAACCATCCCTGCCCTCATGATCCACGCCCAGAAGTATATCAATTCTGATAAAATTTACACGGGTTGGGAAGAAGAGGCTTGACGCTTCCCTACTGAAATTCTGAAAGGAAAAGCCTATCAGAATGTCAACAGAAGGCCCATAGAAATCCGAAAAGAAGGAGGATCACGTAAGGATAATAAGAGCGAAAATAGAGGTCTGGAATCTTCAACACGCCCTCAGCGACCTATGCTACAGCCTAGACAATCCTCAAGAGAAGGGAAAATAGTCAGACATAATCACCATACCCCACTAAATCAGACCAGAAGCCATATCCTTATGCAAATCCAGGATCAAAAAATTTTGACATAGCCAGAACCTACAAAGAATCCCGAACGGCAAAAGAATAGTAAAAGATATTGCAAGTTTCATCAAGCTAGAGGACATGACACAGAAAAGTGTACTCATTTGATGAACGCAATAGAAGATGTCGTTAGAAGGGGACAACTGGAGCAATATATCAACATTGATGTTCAAGAGGAACCTGAAGCTTCACAGCCTGAAGGAGAAAAAGGAGAGATAGTCGGATTTATTAGTGGTGGTCCTGGTTGCGATGGTGAAAGTTCCGCCTCTCGGAAAATCTATGCCCGAATGGTAGGAGTGACACAGGAGACAGAAGGGCCACAAAGAAGGTCTTGGCCTATGGCTCCCGTCATTTTTTACGATAATGATGTCAGCAGGGTTCGCCACCCTCATGACGATGCCTTAGTCATTGCCATCATCATCTCCACCTTCCAAATGAAAAGAGTCCATGTAGACAGCTGAAGTTCAGTGGATATTCTTTTCTGGAGCGCCTTTGAAAGAATGAGGTACGACGCGGACAACTTACTCCCTGTAAAATCATCTTTGGTGGGATTTTCCGGAGGAGTGGTACAACCAGAAGGAATGATCACATTGCTAGTTACGGTAGGAAATTCGCCAAGATCATCAACAGTGACAACAAATTTTCTAGTTGTACACTGTGCTTCAAGTTACAACGTGATCCTTGGTAGGCCAACCCTCAACGCATTGAAAGCAATAATTTCTACTTATCATCTTCTCCTCAAATTTCTGACCGAGAATGGCAGTGGAGAAGTAAGAGGGGATCAATCCTTGGCACGGCAATGTTACGTCTCAACCCTCAAAGGAAAAACTCAAAATAGAGTTAAAACAAGAGTTTCAAAAGCCATGTTGATCAACAGAATTACAGAACAAGAAGATAAAGAACTCCGACCTACACCAGTTGAAGAATTGCTTATAGTTCCTCTAGACACAACTAGACTGGAGCATACCATGCAGTTGGTGTGGATTTGGCAAACAAAGACAAAATAACCTCATGCGATTACTAAGGATCTAATTACGATCTTTTGCACGGTCCTCGGAAGGACATGCCAGGCCTAAAACTTGAAGTCATTGAACATCGCCTCAGCATAGATCAGTCGTTCAAACCTGTCAAACAGAAAAGAAGAAATTCCGCTCCAGAAAGACAGAAGGCTACAGAAGAAGAAGTATCAACCCTTTTGAAAGCAGGATTTATCCGAGAGGTGAACTATCCTGACTGGTTGGCTAATGTAGTTCTGGTCAAAAAGCCATCCGAAAAATGGACAATGTGCGTGGATTTTACGGATTTAAATAAAGCTTGTCCGAAAGATTCGTTCCCTCTACCTTCAATTGATGATTTGGTTGACTCCACGGCGGGGCATGAAATGCTGAGTTTCTTAGATGCCTTCTCAGGCTACAATCAAATTCGAATGGCCAAAGATGACGAAGAAAAAACATCCTTCATTACTAGCAAAGGAACTTATTGCTATAAGGTGATGACGTTTGGTCTAAAGAATGCCGGACCTACCTTTCAGAGGCTCATAAGTACAATCTTCAAAGAACAAATTGGCAGAAATGTCAAAGCCTATGTGGATAACATCTTGGTAAAGAGCCGAAAAGCCAATGAGCATTTGTTGGATTTACAAGAGGCCTTTCAGTCACTTCGGACTTACAACATATCCTAAATCCGAACAAGTGTGCCTTTGGTGTCCGATCAGGAAAATTTAAAGGATTTATATTGACTCAAAGAGGAATAGAAGCAAATCCAGAAAAGATCAAAGCCATTCTTGACATGGGATCACCTAAAAGTCTTCAAGAAGTACAACGGCTTAATGGACGCCTAGCAGCTCTTGGAAGATTTATCTCTAAAGCCGGAGAGAAAAATCTCCCACTCTTCCAAGCCTTGCGTAAACCACCAAAAATGGAGTGGAAGAGTGTGAAAAAGCCTTCCAGGGGCTTAAAGATTATCTCCGATAGGCTTAGTTGCTAGCCAAGCCGCAAGTAGGAGAAGAACTCTATATCTATTTGGCCTCTGCTCCTCGAGCGGTCAGTGCAGTTCTATTAAGAGAAGATAAGGGAGTTCAGAAGCCTGTCTATTATACAAGTAAGATACTTAACGACGCAGAGTCAAGGTATCTACCACTCGAAAAGTTAGCCTTCGCCCTTATCACATCCGCACGGAGATTGAGGCCTTATTTTCAAGCTCACAAAGTTACTGTGTTGACTGACCAGCCCTTAAAGCAAGTTCTCCATAAGCTTGAAAATTTCAGACGTCTAGCCAAGTGGGTAATAGAATTGGGTGAGTTTGATCTCACTTATAAGTCCCGAATGGCAATCAAGGCTCAAGTGCTAGCAGATTTTATCGCGAAATTAACCATTCCCACGAATGGAGATTAAATCCCGTCACAAGATCCAGAAGAAAGCCCTAGCATCCAATGGTCCTTATATGTCAACGGATCAGCAACTAAAGAAAAGTCAGGGGCAGGCTTCGTCCTTTATTCTCCCTCTAAATGGAAAATTGCAACAGTTCTTAAATTCCAATTCCGAGCGACCAATAACGAGGCCAAATATGAAGCCCTCATAGCAGGATTGCATTTGGGCCGGGGGCTCAGAATTCAGAACCTACATATATATTCCGACTCACAACTAGTCGTTGGCCATACATTGGGTAGTTTTGAAGCAAAGGAGGAGAACATGGTCAAATACCAGGCGGTGGTGAAGATAATAGTTCCATGCTTCGCTCACTTCCAGATCGAAAAAATCTGTCGAGCACAAAATAAAGAGGCGGACGCTTTATCTAAAAAAGCCACTGCACCCAATGGGGATACAGAATCCTCTTTCAACCTACAATACCTTCCAGCAAAAACTATTGAGGGGCTGGTAGGAGAGGTACAAAGTACAGTAGAAGAGTCATGTTGGATTGATCCCATTAAAAACTACCTACAAGGTGGACCTACACCATCCAACAAGACAGAAGCCAGACGGATTTCTTACAAAGCCGCTCGGTACACTATGATTGGTGAAAATCTATACAAGAGGTCCTATACACAACCCTTCTTGCGGTGTTTACGTCCCACAGAAGCCAACTATATCCTTCAAGAAATTCATGAAGGCATATGAGGAGATCATATCGGAGGCAAGGCCTTGAGTTACAAAGTCCTGTGACAAGGCTATTACTCGCCAACGTTAACTTAAGACGCGGTGGTGTTCGCCCGAAAATGTGACGCCTGCCAACAGCATTCCAAGATTCAAAGATGACCACCAACACTGCTTACGCCAATTATCAGCCCTCGACCGTTTGCTATCTGGGGAGTTGACCTTCTAGGGCCATTTCCTACTTCGACTCGACAAATGAAGTTTCTGAAAGTTGCTATCGACTATTTCACCAAATGGGTAGAAGTTGAGCCTTTGGCCAAGATCACGGAGAAAGCTTGTCAGGGATTCTTATAGCGAACTGTTATCTCTCGATTCGGAATTTCGGTCGCCTTTATTACTGATAATGGGCGACAATTTGATAACAAGGCTTTCAAAAGCTTTTGTTCCGAGCTCAGAATTGAATCCAGACTAACTTCTGTAACACATCCTCAAGCCAACGGCCAAGTGGAAGTGACAAATCGCACCTTGCTCCAAGCTCTTAAAACCCCTTGTGTCCAAAAATGGAACTAATTGGGTTGAGGAAATTCCGAGCGCCCTTTGGGCTTATAGGACAACTACAAGAACCCCCACAGGAGAAACTCCATTCTCTCTTACTTATGGGGCAGAAGCTGTCATCCCTGCAGAAATAGGAATGCCTACCTTATGGACACAACAAACTTTCTCATCAGAAGCAAATGAGAAGAATCTCCAAGCAGAACTTGATCTACTTGAATAGCGAAGAGAAGCTGCGGAAACAAAGGCAACCATCTATCGCCAAAGAGTAAAAAGGTTCTACGACACAAGGGTGAAAAGAGTCTTCTTCTAAATCGGCGATCTGGTCTTAAGAGAAAATGAATTCCAGGGAAACAAAAGCCGAACGGGGAAGCTAACTCCTAACTGGGAAGGCCCTTACGTCATACAGAAAATTGTCAGAGCGGGCACTTATTATCTGGTAAATATGGAAGAAAAAACGCTCAAGCGTCTATTTCATGCTGAACACCTGCGATGCTACTATCAGTGAACTTTATAGCAGTCTCCTAAATATTTCATGAAATAAAGCTTAAGTTTCTGTTCAGAAATTCCAAATGAAGGTGAGGTAAAAATCCCATCCTACAAAGATGAAGTGAAAATCTCATCCATAAAAGGTGAGGTGAAAATCCCATCCCACAAAGATGAAGTGAAAATCTCATCCGTAAAAGATGAGGTGAAAAACTTATCCTACAAGGATAAAAGACAATTCTCATACAGAAACAAGGGGAAAAAATCCCGATCGAAATATGAGGCAATAATCTCATTTACAAATGCAAGGATCTTACTCAACAGATCAAAGTCCCACGATTGGACTAAGAAGAGAAGAACTAGCTATGAAGCTTAACTTACAAGCCAAATGAAGAAGGAAGGACTTTGCGAAGAATTTCTTAAATGGTTAAAGATAGCCATGACTCTGAAATAAATCTTCACCAAATAAAGGTTCGTATTTCATTCATATAAGTGAAAGTTATATTCAAAATGACTAAATCTTTACAAAAACATTTCATAAAAAATCCCTAAGAGCTGGGGCCTTCTGGGCGGTTAGCTGCTTCTTGAGAAATCTGAGTCGGAGGTTCAGAGGAGGATGGAGCAAGGGCCTCTGGAGTCTTTATAGTCTGCTACTCCTTCATTTCCGTAAACTTCTTTAAGACTGCAGCAAGCCCCATCGCCAAAACGTCCGCAGGAGGAACATGGCGACCCACCTGCTGCACTACTGAATATATACGGATGGCCCCCTCTTTCGCTTTCGCCCTAAGCCGAGCGACCTCCTTTTCTAACTTATCCGCTCGTTCTACTAAATCTTTCATTTCTTGCGAGTCGGATTTAGGAGCTTTCTGTCTGGAAGCTAGGTCTTCCTTGAGTGTGTCACGCTCCCCCTTAATTTCCTCCAACTCAGGCTGAACCGCGGCAAGTTCAGCAACCTTCAATTTTAGATCCCATCGGGCTTCAGCTCGCTCAGCTTGAGCGGATTTAAGTTCCTTCTTCAAACTGCTGGATTCATCTTGTAATTTTTCGATATTCTCCTCAGCAGTATGAAGAGAGCCCTCAGAAATAACCAGCTTGGCCGCTAGATCATTTATCTCTTTTTCCATATCAGCCAACTGTTGAAGTTGCTCGGCCTTATCTCGCTCAAGGGCGTGGATAACAGCAAGTCGTTCCTTCTCCTTTCCCTCTACAGCCGCCACCCTAGAGCTGAATTGGGCAATTTCTGCCCTACTCGCTTCCATCTTTGCCAAGTCCTCTTGACAAAGATTGCCGACTCGATCCGCCCATTGAGCAGTCTACAGAGTAACAAATGAATTATAGACGATAATACCGAACTAGGAAGTGAAAGAAGTACAAGAATAGTTTTACCAAGCATAGCCGAACGAAAAAGTTGGCAAGTGGCCTTTTCCCTTCCAGCCCTTCGAAGTTTAGTGGAGAGCTGTTCGGGCCTCATAGCCATCAAGACATTCTTCACGGAAGCAGCGTCCTGAAATGGGGTGTCTTCAGAAGGCAACTCCTTCCCTTGAGTCGCCGGTCCTTTGAGGCCAAGTATGCCTCCCTTAGCTTGTCCAGGAGAGTCGCTTCTCCTGCCTCCACCTATAAAATAAACCTAAGTCAAAAATTCTTAGTGGAACAATAGATAACCTTAAGAAGTAGACTCTCACCTCCCTAAGGAGGATATCCTCTGGCCGACTAGAAGATGGGCCCTCTGAAATTGGCGTTAAAGCTGGGCGAACCTCTTGCTGAGGCGAATTTGCCTGTTCTCCCGTAATTTCGGGAGCTGATGCGTCCTCGGAATTCTTCCTCTTCGTCCTCCTCTCCTCTGAGGACCCGGTAGAGGGGTCATCTTTGACCCTCTTCTTGGAAGAGTCGACGTCTTTTCTCTTCCTTTTCTTCTTTTCCTCCTTGGAAGTATCAGCGCCTTTGCTGGATGGTACTTCCTTCTTCTTTCACCCACACGGCAAGGGCGGATGAACTTCACCTTCGAAGGAGGCCAAGATGCCCTTAACATAACTCAAATCTTCGTCCTCTATCGGATTTCCTGCAAGGATAAATTCCGAAGTAAGTTAGATATCGTGATTCAAGATTAAACTAAGTTAGACGCACAAATAAATCCTACCGGTAGCTACTATTAAACGACACCAAAGGAGATTTTCCTTGGTCAAGAAAGCATCCATGTAAACCTTGGACATCCCCGTTATTGACTTAAGAAGAACCTCCTCTTCTTTTGTCATCTCCTCACAAGCAATATCCGTTCGGGGAACCTCCCACTTGGTTCGGACATCACACTCGGATTTACTTTTGACAAAGAAGAACTTACTCTTCCATCGCTTAATGGAAGTAGGGACTTTCCCTAGAAACTTTCTCCCGGGACGAGCCAAGAAGTAATACCAATCGGCATTAGACTCTAAATATAGACTGAATAGCATACGGAGCCAAAGGACAGTCGGATTTACTCCATAGTTCTTAAACACAATAACGAAGCCATTGAGCAATCTCCAAGAGTTCGGAGTTAACTGTGAAGGACACAAGTGATATTCTTCTAGAATAGCCTTGGAAAAGTTAGAGAAAGGAATTCTAAGGCTACCCAATAACGTATCCTGATAGATGGCAATCTCCCCCTCCCTAGGAGAACTTGCCCTCTCCCCAGAACATGGAGCCCTAACCTCAAACAGAGAGAGATCTATCTCAGACTTCTCTACCAAGTTATCGACATCCTTCTGCTCAAGGAGGCTTATGAAGGTATCAGACCCCCTACCCATCGCTCTAGAAGAGGGATGAATCCGCAAACCCTGGACCGGAACATCCCTAGACCCGCCTAGAATCATGACAGAGACTATGGGTTCGGACGGAGAAGGGATCAAAAGTGGTTGGGAAGTAGCACATTCATGAGAAGAACTAGAGGAAGAAGATGCACTAGAGTCACTAGCCATTACCTTAGAAGAAAAAGGGGTGAAAGAACGCGGAAACTTTAGGAGCAGAGCTCGCCGAAGAAGAAGAAGTTTTGGAAGAAGGCACTATTGTGATTTTCGAAATAAGCCTTCTCCGCCTTTACGAGTTATTATATGAAAGAGAAATAAATTTCTGGCCATTAGATCCCAACACTACACCCAGATCGAACCGTTGAACCAAGGGTCCTCAAATCCGGACCGTTCAGATAACCATCATTATTTCTCCTTAAACGAAACAATTCAAAATTCCATCTACGTCAGCATACCAAACGCCGCCTGACACACACGGGAAGCCGCACCCATCATGCTGTTGACAAAGCGCACGCCGCGCATGTCGCGCCATCTTCTCCCTTTAATGCGAAACAGTGTGAGAAACACGTGTCTCCCTAGGGAATAATGGGCGCTGTACAATGTAAAAAATAGAGCCAACATCATGAAAGACAAAACACACATCCCAACATAGGATATCCAGCAATTATTTCTTGAAGATATCAAAGAATTTATAAGCAAAATGACAAACTTTATTTATTCATGTTACAAAGATAGTTGCAACAAAAAAAAACAACACAACAAGCCCTAGCAAACATTATTCTCCGTCAGAATTCCCTAGTCAACAGTCCACGAATCTATCTGAGGACTCACTCGGATAAGATTCGAAGGAGATGCACGGACTTCCACAATCGTCACTGTCCTCGTCATCGCTAGGAAACCCCGGCAAAGCACGTGGGCGAAGATTGGGGTCCACTTCTTTGCTGCAGGAATTGCTTCCGAATATTTCAACTTCGAAGCGCATGCCCCCTGCATAAGTAATAACTAGAAGATCCCTCACCTCAACATCGTGATCAACATGAAAGATTTCTCACCCTTCCTCAAAATAGATCTCACCTAAATCCGCGTCAACAGCCAGAAGAGACTGCCATATACAGCCGTTCGAACTTACCAAATGAACGACTCCAGTCCTCAAGCCCTCTAGATGTTCATAAAAAGAAGTTGGAATTCACAAATGACGAGAAGACTGAGTGAAAGTAAAAAATTTAAAAAAGGACAAACGCTGAGCCATTATACAAAGAAATAAAGATAACAACAGAATGAATAAAAACACTATCCATACAAGCTCCTTAAATAGAAAACCTATTGACACTGTAGGAGAAAATTTCGGAGAAAGATCTACCTCGATTCAAAATAACAAAAGGACAACACAGCAAGTGTCAGTCGCCTATTAAAAGCACATGTGCCTTATCATCCTAGAGACAAAATCTACACCCACATAGACATGCCAACTAAGGAAGATACTTGTTCTCGAACTAAGCGAAAAGTGCGATTAGCTCACTCCTCACTTAGATTTTTCGAACAAGTACACTTTGGGGGGACTAGTGTTACGGAGATATTTGGTAAAACATGCATCACCTACTTAAATGGCCACCTATCACACACAGGAGCACGTCCCTCTGGCCACGTGGCAATATCACCAAATATTCTAGCGAAATTCAGTTCGGCAAATAAGAATGAGGGTTCAACCCTACAAACAAATCCGTCGGAATTATAGCAACCTTCTTATCCAAAAACGTCTCATAAGGTGCTTATAGCCACCTAGGGAAGAAAATATCTAACGCCTCTACAGTAAGTAGATCTTATCCACTTGCCTCTACAGTGGGCAGATATTTTCTACTTACCTACGTAGTACCTACACAGTAGGCAGATATTTTCTTACCGCCTCAGGAGATATTTACTCACCGCCTTTCCCACCGCCTTTCAGGATATTTTCCTAAACCTCCTTTAACTTGCTATAAAATAAGAACAATGATAGTAAGAAAGGGATCTAAAAAATTACACAAAGATCTAACCTATATCTAAGACTTCCTTTTCACAAGCTTTCTGACTTAATCATCAGAGTTAAATCCGGGCAGAAAGGCCCAATTCCGATCGTTTCTTTTTCCTCCTTACAGATTCCCGTAAGTATCCCGAAACAGTTGGATAATTCTGATCGGACTCTTCAATACCGATCGCCTCCACATATCTATCCAGAGTATACAGTATTCCAGAGCATCTCATGTTCAGAACTTGAAATAAGCGCCCATACCAATTATAAATCTCAACAGTTTGTCGAAGGCTGAGACCAAATCACGAGACAACAGTAACCAAAACGTGAAGTGGACCAGTTTTTGGCATCAACATAATACAAGGTGTAATACAAAGTAATACAAAATATTCAAAGTATACAAAGAGAACATTTCACAGTGATGGAACAAATAACAGATGACAGACGACAGAAGCTAGGATATTTTCTTTTGTCTGCACAATTGGCTTTCATTTCTCTACACACTTGGCCTTCTCCTTCTCCAATACTTGCTATTTATCTATCTGCACAATTCTCTATAAAAAAGACAACAATTAGACACCTCTGTTTCCAAAGAAAAAGGACAACACAGTGAAATATATGCTAAAATTGGTACAATTTGGAAAAAAAAATTAGTAAATATCCTAAGCTTTAACATTGAACCTCATTCGAGCGATTTCTCTTATATAACTCATGCTATTACTTATAATGATCAGTAAAAAAAATTCAATATAATCCATAAAAATTCAGTTTAATATAAGGATAATAAATTATAGGAATAATTCTCTTTTTAGTCCCTATACTTTTCAAAAAGTGACATTTTAGTCCCTCAACTTTTTTTGTGACTTTTTAGTCCCTGTACTTTATAAAGTAGGACTTATTTGTCTGCAGGTAGACGCCGTTCGCATCTGCCGTTTAAGGTGGCTGACGTGTCTGCCACGTGGCCTTTTAAAATATTAAACTATTAAAAAAAAATTAAAATAAAACATTTATTAAGAAACCTGTTCCAAATCGGATCTTAATAATTAGGATCCGAATTCTCACCCTCTTCCCCCCTCTCACACGGGCTCTTCCCCCCTTCTCATCCTCTCCGATTAGCCCACGCCGGAGTACACATCCCATGCCGTCTGGTCAGCCCATGTCGGAGTACCCATCCCACACCGGGGCCCCCTCGAGCCCCCACTGAAAGTGCTCCACGCCAACAACGCCACGTGGTCGTAGCAGCACGGCGCCGTAGCAGTGTTTCATGCCAAAGCTTGAATTCTGCCAGCATGCCAGGAGTGTTCCACGCCAATAGCTAACTTCCCTCACCCCTTCCACAACGGGATAGAGTCAAACCGGCAAGGAATTAGGTTTTTTTTGTGTTGAATGAGAAGGTATTTTCAAATAAACATGAGAATCTATGAAACAATTGATACATAATTCATAGTCAATGTATGAGCAATCTATTGTTTGCAGAATTTGTTGATGACCCTGTGCAACATGTAAGGCAGGGGTATATTGTCAAACTTGGAAACCATGCTTGTAGTTGCGGGAAATGGGATAAGAGTGGAATACCCTGCCAGCATGCCATTGCAGTAATTAGGTTCTGTGGGGCAGACCCAATTAATTATCTATCTGAATGGTTCAACAAAGATATATACTTGAGTGCATATCAATATAATGTCAATCCACTGAGGGGTAGAGAGTTTTGGACTGTAAGTGCAGCAGGACCAATGCTACCACCCATTGAAAAGAGAATACCAGGTAGACCTACCAAAAAAAGAAGAAGAGAACTACTAGAAGGGAAAAACAAAAGCACTGGGAAAATTTCTAGGGCTGGCAGAACAATGAGGTGCAGGATTTGTCATGTTGAAGGGCATAATAGGCTGCGATGTCCAAATGCACCCAAAAGTGTGAGCTTCCTAGCTTGCAAAGTTATTCAAATAGTCATGATTGACATTTTTTTTTGCTAATCCAGGATACATCTGATGGAATCCAACTTGAGTCAGCCCCAACAACAACTGCTTGTGATGCACAACCATCAAAGAGAAAGGGCACAGATGCATCCAACAAGACAAATGCAGCAAAAGGAAAAGGCAACACAAATGCTGCACCATCAGGGAAAAAAGTGAGATTGACTGGCTCGCATGGAAAAATAAGTATTTTGAGAGTAAGTGATAGAAATCATGATTTTAAGTACTAGATTATTTTAAGTATTCTGAGAGAATAACATATATACTCAATTTGTTTTGTTAAATAATTCTAGCTTGTGCTTGTTATATATATGTTTCAGGGTCCCCATAGTGGTGTAGTTATAGTGGATAGGGAAAAACCACATGGTTCTTCCTTCATTACAGCCAATAAACTAATAGTAAGACATGTCCTTATCTACTTCACATATCATTGCAACTTCTGTATTGTTGATTATGGTCTTTGGTGTTTAATTGGCAGGCAACAAGAGATGAGAGGGTAGCTGGACAGAGTGCACAAGTTGAAGAAGCAGCATGCCAACAAGCATTTACAACTCTTGAGGTTCCCGAGTTGTCAACGCAACATAGCATTGCAGGATAAGCAAGCATTGTACCCATTTTGATGGGATATTTAATTGTTGGAATGTTTATTTTTTGTTTCACTGTGGAGTGTTTCATCTCATCGCTGTAATTTTGATTATGTAATGGTGGGAATATTCAACATGCATGGGAGAAGGATATATTGTAAAAAATCTGTACAATGTGTTTCAGGATATCTATAATTTTGAGCAGATTTAACATATCAGTGTTATCAATGTTTTTTGGGCAATAATGTTGTATTTTTCAGAATTTTTTTTGGAATTTAGCATGTTGAAATGTTTTGCAAATTACAGTTGACATAAGAATAACCTTGTAGCTCACAAGATTTGCTTACATGATTTTTTTTTTTGGGAATTTTTTTTGGGCAATGTTGCTTTTTGGATGGCTGTTATCATGGTGCACTTGGTTCACCCTTACAAAATTTTGTATTCAAATACATCAATTATTAAATTCAAAGTCAACCAACTATTTCCTCTTGAGGATGGCAAATACTACAAAGAACCAACAAGATCATGATTCCAAATTCATCTATTTACAATTAAAATTATAATTGTAATTAATTACAATTGAAATTCTGCAATAGCTTATAGATTATGTAAAAAGTGCAATCTTTGAAAAGGTTCTAAGCCATCTCTGGGGATGAATCAACAAATTCTGCAAACAATAGATTGCTCATACATTGACTATGAATTATGTATCAATTGTTCCATAGATTCTCGTGATTCTTTGAAAATACCTTCTCATTCAACACAAAAAAAACCTAATTCCTTGCCGGTTTGACTCTATTCCGTTGTGGAAGGGGTGAGGGAAGTCAGCTATTGGCGTGGAACACTTCTGGCTGGCTGGCAGAATTCAAGCTTTGGCATGAAACACTACTACGGTGCCGTGCTGCTACGACCACGTGGCGTTGTTGGCGTGGGGCACTTTCAGTGGGGGCTCGAGGGGGCCCCGGTGTGGGCTGACCGGACGGCGTGGGATGGGTACTCCGGCGTGGGCTGATCGGAGGGATGAGAAGGGGGAAGAGCCCGTGTGAGAGGGGGGAAGAGGGTGAGCATTCGGATCGTAATTGTTAAGATCCGATTTGGAACAAGTTTCAAAATAAATGTTTTATTTAAAATTTTTTTTAATAGTTTAATATTTTAAAAGGCCACATGGCAGACACGTCAGCCACCTTAAACGGCAGATGCGAATGGCGTCTACCTGCGGACTAATAAGTCTATAAAGTACAGGGACTAAAAAGTCACAAAAAAAAGTTGAGGGACTAAAAGGTTACTTTCTGAAAAGTACAGGGACTAAAAAGGGAATTATTCCTAAATTATATAAAAGCTAATCCGATCAAATAAATTAAACCGAGAAAGAAAGAACTGTAAAAGCCATCCTTGCTGAGCACCTGTAACTATTTAAAATTTCTATTAAATGTATTTCATGTGGTCCGTCTAATCTACTTAACCAAGACTTTCAAAACTCATAAAATATCGAAGAACGCAATTTCGGAGGGGTAAACAATAGAATTTGAGGCCGAAGACGGAGTCCACCGTGTATAGCTCGTGGGCATGTGGTGTGCATCGGAATAAGCTTTCCGAATTGGAGTGTGCGCATCGAAATAAGCTGTCAGAATTGGGTTTGAATGTGGAATTCCGACACTTGTAGCTAAAGTATGTCTGAGACACCGAAACACCCCCGAAATATTACAATATGAAGAATCTTTATGGAAATGCCCAAGTGGAGGGCCTTAGTTGCCTAAATATAGGGTCCGTTTGATACACGAAAGAGAACAATACAAGAGTAAAACACAGTACAAGTGGTTCTGGGACAACACAACTGTTTGTACTGTTCTTTGTTTGATATTCAATGGACAGCACAAAACTTTTTGTGCTGTTCTCCGTTTGTTTTGCACAAGTACTGAACAAAAAATTATAAAATTACCATAATACCCTTGTGCTTTCTTATGTTGTTTTGGAGTAAATTTTTTTGGAGTTTTAATATAAGTTGGGGGCAAAATTGTCTTTAACTTGAGGCCATTATTGTAATTTTAATATAAGTTGGGGGCAATGTTGTAATTTTAAATATAGATTGGGAGCAAAATTGTCTTTAAGTTCGGGGCATTATTGTAATTTTAATATAAGTTGGGGCAAAATTATGTTTAAGTTGGGGCCATTGTTGTAATTTTAATATAAGTTGGGGGCAAAAATGTCTTTAAGTTGGGGCATTGTTATAAATTTTAATATAAATTGGGGCAAAATTGTCTTTAACTTGAGGGCAATGTTGTAATTTTTGAATATAAATTGGGAGCAAAATTGTCCTTAAGTTGGGGGTATTGTTGTAATTTTAATATAAGTTGGGGGCAAAATTGTCTTTAAGTTGGTGGCATTGTTGTAATTTTAATATAAGTTGGGGGCAAAAATGTCTTTATGTTGGGGGCATTGTTGTAAATTTTAATATAGTTGGGGCAAATTTGTCTTTAAGTTGTGCTGTCCCTCACTTAAAAAGTTGTACCATATATTTTGAGGGACAAAATTTTCAGCCACTTGTGCTGTACTCAAACAACTTCTTGTACTGTACTGACATCCCATTTGTAAATCAAACAACGTACAAGAAACGTTGTCCTGTGCTGTCCCTCATTTTTTCGCGCATCAAACGGATTGTAGGTAATACATAAGCAAATACAGGACTGATGTGCAAAATATCAGGATAAAATGGGGGACTTGCATATAATCCATTCAAGAGAGAGGGATGGAGTTCAAAGTGGTCCAATCACATGAAATACCACATTACTGAGATGGATTTATAACTTTGCATGCATTTCAATTACAATTTTCATTTGACATAACTTTATAGGGAAGCAATTACAATGAAAGACTTTATAGGGAAAGACATTGCACTGCAAAGCACCAAAAGGCCCATGAAACTCAACAAATTAAAATTCCACCATTTTTATTTCACTGCAAAACACAGACTTAATACTTAGTTATATTGGTATATATGAGTATTTTTGTAAGTAAATGAGGTGTATATCGGACTAAATTTTACAAAATTTTAAAAGTAAAAATTAAAAAACAAATTAGCATCAATCATATCCAATGACTTAAAAACGGGTTGTTGTAATCAAAAGGAGCATCAAAGACTGCTAGATCGCCGCGAAGCCAAAGTCAAAAGCCTTGTCATCAAATCCACGCGAACCCAGCAACCTCATCGTGCGTTGATAGGACCGGGGGCACCCCACACTTCACACAAGTAGCAATATTGTCCGCTTTAAAGACGGACCCGCACGGTTTTTGTTTTGGATCACCCAAATGGCCTTGCTACTTTAAAGTGTGTTCCCATATATATATGCCCCTCTCTTTTTCTCCAATCATCCGATGTGGGACTTTGTTTATCAACACATCCCAACAATCCTCCCCTCAAACAAAGGACCATATGATCAACCTCCCATCAAGGGAAACACCATGAACTCGCCTTGTTTCCATTGACTGCTCAACATCACTGCGTCCGAGGTACACGCCTTACGTGAATCACCAGAGCATCTCGTGAAACCATGAGGACTCGATTACACGCTATACTTGGGCCTCCCCTCAAGCGAAACACATTGTCACGCCCCGACCCCAAAAATCCCGGGCCTCGAGCACATGAGCAGACCGATCGTACCTAAGCGGAGGTGGGCCCCACTGGGATTCAAGGCCTAAGTGATCAAAAAGCAACAACACATATGCAGTGGGATAGTAAAAATATAAATATAAAGTCAGAGTATATCAATGGAAGGTAAATCTTAAGGGTACAGGCACCTTATAATGTCAAGTACATAACTGGCCTGCATGGACCAAATCACAAGTGTCCTCACTCATCGTAAATGAAATTAGAGGTAGCCAACCTCAGCAACAATCCCAAGGCCCCACGTGCAACTCCAGTAGCTCACGTTTGCTACTCCACGGGATCTGAAGTAAAGTGAGAACAAGTGTATGAGATTTCAGAAGGAAAGCTCAGTAAGTACCCCCGCAGGGATCATAAACAAGTAATGTATGAAAGAATGAGCAAGAAAAGCGAATCAATCACATAACTAAACCACACAAGTGGGGCCGCATCCCATGCCAACCTCCACCTAGGAGTCTCAACACTACCACAAAGAATCATCAAAGATAGGGACTCCTAAACACAACGACGGCCTCAAAGCCCTGGAAGAGTAATAATCCAAATAAGATTCTTGAAGTATCCCCAGGGAAGTCGTCAGCCTGAGCTGGTATCGACCCTTGGTCAAAAATCGATAGCGCTACCTCTCATACATGTCGATACGGCCAGTGTATCGTCCCACTGACAGGTGGACGGCCAGAGTATCCTCCCCTTGGCATGGAACTATCAGAATGCCAGGGTGTCCGTAGCTCCGAACGCTCCACATGAGCCCCCACGCTCCACTGATCCGGGCGAAAGATTCCACAAGAGTGACACATATCGAATAGAAAAGAAACACCATACAACCACACACATATGCACAAGCATGGAATCAACAAGGTAATACTCCAACGAGTCAATCAAGCATGAAATCAAGAAGTGATAATCCAAGGCATCAAATAAGTATCAATGGCGTCAACAAACCAAGAAACGTTCAACCAATGATTCGCAGCGCAAAAGCATGTGATTAGTAATCAGCATGATAAAGGAGAGGGATCCAAAGGCACTTACCTATGTTCTCAGAGTCGTCTAGAGTCAGTCGGTGTTCCCCTCGGACGCGGCTTTACGCTCTAGACCGGTATCTGGTAATCAAAATCTATTTGTCAGTATACCTCATACATGTATGCACAAGTAATCACCCACGATTGGGTTTATTCACATTAATAATGCATATAATATGTCCCCCTAATAGAGTGAGTGATATTTAATTAAAGAGGCTCTAAATATTCTATGTATATATATATATATATATATAATCACCCACGATTGGGTTTATTCACATTAATAATGCATATAAGATGTCTCTCTAATAGAGTGAGTGATATTTAATTAAAGAGGCTCTAAATATTCTATATATATATATATAACCGCTTTATCCCTCTTTCTCTATCCCACTGTCTTTACCTGCACATGGCTCATCATATATAGCTTCATATATATATATATATATATATATATATATATATATATATATATATATATATATATATATATACATATGGAGTCAAACCTCTTTCCTCTCTAAATCCATTATCCCATGCAACTACTCACGTTTTCTCCCTCTACGTATAGTCATAACCAATCCCATCAATTTATGCTCTATCAACTATCCACTCACTCATGTTTACCATCATGTAATTAAGGCCTACCATACACCCATTTGGATCACCAGTCCATCAATCATCCATGTTGAACCCATCCTCAACCACTACTTCCTCTCTCACATAGGTCTAATGGAGGGTTATTAGCAAATAACAACACTCATACTCATTAACAGGAAGTATGTTCAAGGACAGGGAAGCCATAGTCATGCATCCATTCCACTGGGAGTACAAGCACGGGGTTTGCCGGGTCGTCATTGAGTAGTTTTAACTTCCTTAAAACCAGTCCATTGCCTCACTAAAACGCATGCATTCTCACAGGTTTAGCTTATGAAACTCACATCCTCTCATGCAAGCTCATGCATATATGTGTGCTCATGTGCACTGGCTTGTGTTTTTATTTCTTATCATACATGGAGAAAATCAATGAGGTTTAACAGGTTCTCCTCCTATGTTTAGGGTGCATGTGATACTGGGTTCTGGCCAGAGGAGCACCCACAGGCCATTTGGCTCTCTGCTTCTATATGACTTATATAAAGCTATAATAACCTTGTGATTAATCCACAGGATGCTTGGAAGTGCTCAACAGGGAGTTAATGGCGTTGGGGGCTCCGGAGACAAGTCCTCAATGGCCGCCGGTGTACGGAGGAAAGCTGTGATCTGGCCTTAGATGCTTTACTCTGGCGGTTTGCGACTGTGCGAAGTGGGGTCACCAACACAACTCTCTCCTCTCTATCTCTGGTTGCCCTCCACTCGGCTTAGGCCTAGTCTTCGAAGAGCGGTGGTTGTGGCTGAAAGGGGCTGTGAACACTTAGTTGTTCAAAAGAATGGAGCCTTCCTCTCCTCTTAACGTTAGAGCCCTGGCAACGCGAGGCTCCAGGGAAAAGAAGGTGATTAGACGACTCGCTGCTAAGCCACCCTCCCTCTGAGCACAGGAACTCCGGCGACACCCACCCTATGCACGACTTTTCCACATTCTCGGGTTTCCTCCGCGTCTCATGATTCACGTGGTGGACCGGAAGAGATCCAATGCCCTGCCTTGAATCCGGGCAATCTTCTGATGGATGGCAGAACGCGCGCCACGAGTGAGCATTCTCTAGTTCTTTGGTAAATCACGTGATGAATGACTCATGCGTGAGCTTGTGTGAATTTGTAAAAATATCCAATTTGTTTTCAAGTTTACATGGGCGTCCTATACTGACTGCGCTCCATGCTTATTGTCAGGTGGCCCTTGCTTCTTTTAATTACCCCTTGAACTATGTGTATATTTATATATATAAATGTCTCAATCTCTCACATCCATCAACTCATGCCTCCATTGCACCTCTCAGCCAACCTCTCTTTATATATATATATATATATATATATATATATATATGTATGTATATATATATATATATATATACATACATACATATATATATATATATATATATATATATAACCATCACCAGTTTGTGCCTTTAATTAATGTGTCTCTCAGCCTATATATATATATATATATATATATATATATATATATATATATATTCATGGAGGCCCATTTACGTTTTTGCCCATTGTTAAATAAATAATAACCCAAATAGGGTGCTTTATTAACTCAAAACATAATTAAGGATAATTGATGGATTAATTAAGTCCTAAACAAGGTGGCTTTTACAATCCTCCCTCCTTAAAAGAAAATTTTGTCCTCGAAATTTGTTCCAACACATATCACTAGGTACCAAATAATTCGAGATGACGCTCCTCATGTCTTCTTCCCGTTCCCAGGTTGCTTCTCGTTCCAAATGATTGCTCCGTCTCACCTTGACGAAGGGAATGGCCCTGCTCCTCAACCGCCGCTCCTCGCGAACCAATATCTCCACTGGTCGCTCCTCATTGGACATATCCTCATGAATCTCCATTGGGATATGTTGGATTACGTGAGAGTCATTACGGAAGTATCTTCTCAATATGGAGACGTGGAACACATTATGGACCTGAGCCAAGTCCGGGGGCAGAGCCAATCTTTAGGCCACAGTTCCTACTGGCTCCGTGATTTCGAAGGGTCCTATGTAGCGTGGGGCAAGCTTCCAATACTTCCCAAACCTCATTACTCCCTTCATAGGCGATACTCTCAAGAACACTGCATTACTAACCTTGACCTCTACCTGAGAGCGGCCCCGATCAGCATAACTCTTCTGACGGCTCTAAGCAATCCTCAATTTCTCCCGGATCATACTGACATGCTTCTCAGTCCGTTTGATGAAGTCTGGTTCCTCGAGCTTCCGTTCGCCCACGTCTCCCTAACAGATCGGTGATTGGCATTTTCTCCCATATAGTGCCTCATAAGGTGTTATCTGGATGCTCGGCTGATAACTGTTGTTGTAGGCAAACTCTGCCAAGCGTAGATGCTTGTTCCACGCGACTGTGAAGTCCAACGCACATGCCCTCAACATGTCCTCTAAGATTTGAATGATTCTCTCTAACTGGTTGTCTGTCTAAAGGATGGAAAGCTATACTAAATGCCAGACGGGTGCCTAAGGCTTCGCGCAAGCTCTCCCAAAATCTTGAAACAAATCTGGTGTCACAATCTGAGGTGATAGACACCGGCACTCTGTGTAGTCGGACAATCTCATCGATGTACAACAAGTCCAGTTGCTCCAATGTAGTGCCTATCCTCAGAGGTATAAAATGTGTCGACTTAGTCAGTCTATCCACTATCACCCAAACTGACTCATGTCCTCTTTTAGTACGGGGTAGCCCTGTCACAAAGTCCATGTTGATATGCTCCCACTTCCACTCAGGGATAGGTAAGGGTTGTAACTTCACCGTTGGCCTCTAATGCTCTGCCTTCACCTGCTTATAGCTAAGGTATCATGCCACAAATCTTAGGATCTGCTTCTTCATGCCATTCCACCAAAAATGGTCCTTCAAACCTCGATACATCTTGGTCCCCCCAGGATGGATCACATAGCTCAAGTAGTGAGCTTCCTCGAGTATGTCTTTCTTCAACTCTGGAACATTGGGTACGCATACTCGGTCACCATATCTGAGCGTGCAGTCTTCGTCGATACGGAACTGTGTCGACTCACCCTGCTTGACCTTGCCTAAGTTCTCCCGTAGTCTCCTATCTCGGGGATAGGCCTCCCAGATCCTCTGCAACAAGGCAGGCCGTATGCACAAACTGACCATACTGACCTCCATATGTGGTAAAATAACCTCTAACTCCAACCTCCTCATGTCCTTCAATAAGGACCTCTGAGATGTCAACAGTGCAGCGATCCCGTAATTGGACTTTCTACTCAAGGCATTTGCCACCATGTTAGCCTTGCGCGGGTGGTAATGAATACTCATATCAAAGTCCTTGATTAACTCCAACGAGCGCCGCTGTCTCATATTCAACTCCTTCTGAGTGAAGATGTATTTGAGGCTCTTGTGATCAGTGTACACCTCACATAGTACAGTATACAAGAAGTGCCTCCAGATCTTTAGTACAAACATGACTATTACTAGCTCTAGATCGTGTATGGGGTAATTCTCCTCATATGGTTTCAACTGGCGTAAAGCATAAGCAATGACCCGCCCGTCCTACATCAGAACACACCCCAAGCCTGTTTTACAAGCATCAATGTAGACAGTGTATCCACACCCACTCTGTGGTAAGACAAGGACTGGTGCGGATACTAATCGTGCTTCAACTCCAGGAAGCTCCTCTCACATGCCTCGATCCACATAAACCGAGCCCCCTTCCTGGTTAGCCTCGTCAGGGGTGCTGCCATACGAGAGAAGCCCTCAACGAATCTCCGATAGTACCCAACTCATCCCAAGAAGCTCCGTATCTCCTTGATGGTTATCGGTCTCCTCCAATCAACTACTGCCTCGATCTTCTTGGGGTACACAGATACTCGAGCACCATTGATAACATGCCCCAAGAAGGCCACGTTGTCCAACCAGAACTCACACTTGCAGAACTTAGCATAAAGCTCATGCTGCCTGAGAGTCTCCAACACTATCCTCAAGTGTTCTACGTGTGCTTGGCGACTGTGGGAATAGATAAGTATATCATCACTGAAGATCACCACGAACCGGTCCAATTATCTCCTGAACACCCGGTTCATCAAATCCATGAACACGGTAGGGGCATTGGTGAGCCCAAACGGCATCACCAAGAATTCATAGTGCCCATATCTAGTCCGAAAGGCACTCTTCGGGATGTCCTGCCCTCTGATCTGTACCTGGTGGTACCCGAATCTCAAATCAATCTTCGAGAATTCCTCCGCCCTTTGTAACTGACCCATAAGATCATCAATCCTTGGCAATGGGTACTTATTCTTAACTGTCACCTTGTTCAACTCCCTAATCGATGCACAACCTCAAAGACCCATCCTTCTTCTTGACAAACAGCTCTGGAGCTCTCTAAGGTGACATACTCGGTCAAATAAAACCCTTCTCTGGTAGTTTCTTCAACTACTTCTTCAGCTCCCTCAGCTTTGCGGGTACCATTCTGTACAGGGCCCTAGACACTGGAGCCATACCATGAACCAACTCAATAAAGAATTCCAACTCTCTTTATGGGGGTACGCCAGGTAAATCCTTAGGAAACACATCTAGGTACTTGCTCACCACTAGAACGTCTGCAATGATGGGTCTACTCTGCTGAGCCTCAGAAATCGAGGCCAGGTACCCTACACACCCATCATCAAGAAACCTCCGCGCCTGAACGGCAGAAATTTCTCTCACCAACGAGCAATCCCTGCTGCAGTAGAAGATGAACTCCTCATCATGGGGCATCCTGAAATGCATTCTCTTCCTGCGGCAATCCACCACCGCGAACACAGAAGAGAGCCAATCTATCCCCAGGATAATACCATAATCTCTCTGGTCTATCACACGGTACATGTCGGCACCATCTTGCTCACTAATCTGGCCACCCCTACCGGGGTATCTATACTCAGCTGGTATAAAAACTCCACCACTGGTAGCGAGTGTCTCCATGCAAATAGTACAAAAATAAATGAATGTGTGGCACCCGGATCAAACAAAGTGCAGGCACGAAATAACCTCCAACTCCAACCTCCGCTTAGGTACGACCGATCTGCTTACGTGCCTGAGGCCCGGGATTTTGGGGTAGGGGCGTGACACACATCGACTGCTCAAGATCACTACGTTGGAGCACACGCTTTACGTGGAATCATTCGAGCCTGTCGATGACACCACTATACTTGGGGAACTTTCTTCCGGCTTTTTCTCGCTTTGTTTGCCACCGGGGATCATCATACTAGGGATGCACTTCACCGGGGATCCGTCCACCAACACCGCTGGAGATACCTGGCTTTGATACGAATTGATAGGACCAGGGATACCCCACACTTCACACAAGTAGCAATATTGTCAACTTTGGACCGGTGCCCGCACGACTTTGTTTTTGGATCACCCAAAATGCCTCACTACTTTGAAGTGTGTTCCCATATATATACGCCCCTATCTTTTTCTCCAATCATCCGATATGGGACTTTGTCTGTCCACACATCCTAACAATTGTCAGCTCCTGAGATCCCCGCATCACCATCGTCCTCCTCGGACAATGATGGCACTGTCGGCGGGAGCCCTAGTTCATTATCCGAGGCCTCCAAGAGGTAACCCAAGTCAGGATATCAGATTGAATCATTGGATTTCAGCGAAGGGAGGGCAATGATCTCCTCTTGGTTCTTGCATCGCCTGATTCCTGTTATCGGCGTATCATCATTGTTGAGGATATTGATGATGATCTCTTCCTTGAAGCATTTCTAGTCGTGCGATAACTCCTCTTCAGGTACGTCGACTACTTCTTGAGATCTCTTGCTGCTTTCAATGGATTCCATAGGTGACTATAACTGGAATGAGAGAAGGAGAGATGAAAAATAGTAGGTTTAAAACGGGAAGAGAAGTAGAGAGAAAGAGGGCTATATTGGGAGATGGGGGTTTAAAGGCTTATATGGTAAGGATGGGGTAATATCTTTTATCTACTGCCATTTGGATGTTTTTCTTGTCAGTGCGAACTTGTAACTTGTCCATGTGTGAGGACTTAGTTGAATATATTTTAGATTATGATTTATGTTGGGCATAATCTAATTACGAGTTGAGTTGACAATATCCTGTAGTTTATCCAATGATCAATGGTTAGTATAAATTATCTTAAAATATTCCTTGTAGTACAATATTGTAGGCACAAATCCAATGTATTAAATTTTGGAGATTCCTAGAAGAATTAACAATGGAGAAGTTTTAAATTTATATTAGAGTCTTATACCTCTAGAGAGAAATTATGTTGGTTTGATTTCCTATGTAAATCCTTCTAGACACCTTTTTTTCTTAAATTCCTGAAATTGACGGACAAACTTAGAAATATGCTTCATGGAACTTAGGTTGCATGACTAGTGTTTCTAACCTACTTGTAAAGTTCTTGTATAGTTGTTGTTGTTGTTATTTTACATTCTTTATTCTCAAAATTTGCACTGCCAGGAAATCTTGTCCCAATCTATAGGATCTAAATTCATTTGACAAGGGCATAGTAGTAGATATAACCATTCTTCACATGGGTTAGCTCACTCCTTTTACGATGTTTCTGAGTAGTTTAATGTACCTAGGGAGCATGTATAACCCCTTTTATGGTTTTTTTCTTTGCTATACTTATCATGTAATATTTAGATTGAATTTAGAAGATGTGGATGGCTTGTTATGGAGATTAAATTTGATAATTATTAGTATTTTCAAGTAGTATATTGTTGCAGTGCAGGAGGGGGAGAGGACGAGATTGGGCTGCAGAATCAGAGATAGATCAGAGAAAGAGGGATTTGAGACGATTTGAGGGGATAAGGTAGGGATTTGAGGGGATTTGAGAGGATAAGGTAGGGAGAATCAGGAAGGAGTTGGAGAGGAGAAGGGAACGAAAGGAAGCTTGGAGAAGAAGATAAGACAGGGATTTGGAAAATATTCTCTCTGCTTTGGCATTCATTACATTGTAATATATATAGACAACCTAGTCTTCTAGCAGCTTCTAATAGGCAAAATAGAAAACAGCTGATATGCACTCTTCTCTCCACTCACTCACAATGCTGCCTCTAATCCGCAACCTTCCTTGATTACAAACACTAAATCACATACTAAATAAACACTAAACAGCTAACATTCTTAATCTTCACTCATTTAACATACTAATTGATCCATAACAATGCTGCAGCTGCTTGTAGGATATCAGGCCTGCAACATTCGTCCCTCCTTCAGCCAGCACCTTGTCCTCAAGGTGGAAGGCTGGCAATTTCGTACGAAAGGGGCGGAGCTCCGGTGATTGGATCGAGGATGGGAGGGGGATCCTCATCAAACTCGGCCAAGAGACAGAGGAATTGGAGAGGGCGGCAGCGGTGACCTGGTGTAAACTTGGCGTCACAGTTGAAGCAAAGACCCCTTTCACACCGGGAAGCCATCTCGGCCAGCGATAACCGTTTGATGGGGAGAGGTAACGATTTGGGGTGGAGTGCAGGGGCATCAGAGGGAGAAGATAGAGGGGAAGAAAAGGTTGAAGATAAGAGAGATTGGATAACTTCTTGCTTTCCATTCTATTTGGCTTTCATTGTAATATATAGAGGATTGTCTAACAACCTCTGAAAAGTTGTAACAACTCTCTTGCGCAATAAGACAAACACCTTGCGTGCGCTACAAGCCAAACACCATGAAAGATGCCCTCCTAATAACTGCCTAGCAGTGATTACACTTGAGCAATAACTACTTAATACTACTAATAATTCATTTAATCACTTAAGAGACCAGGCCTGCATCATATATAGATAAAAAAAAAAACCTTTATTTATTTTCCATACTATTATTGCCTTCTAAGCATCGGGAACACCAATGATTCATATTTTAGCATTAATGATTTACTTCAAACGATTTGGTATCATGAAATGAGAATCCAAGTGATTGATACCTTATACCTATAATAAACTACAACCATATCATCCTAAATTCGCCAATGCTTAAATATTTTATTGAGATGAATACCTCACACTCATACAAAGATGAAGCTTACAAAGAAAATTCAAAAGACAATACTATTACATGCAATACTTTTTTAATTGAGTGAACAACCAATGACGGTAAATGCCTCTTTATTCTATAGCGGAGGGCCTTCAAACAGTAGATGTTAGCTAATCTTCAAATTTAGCATATATATATATATATATATATATATATATATATATATATATATAGTTGTCCTCCGATGCTTCCAAAACTATCCACTCCCAAAGTGACTTCTCTTGATTCTAGCTAAATATATTGCCACATAAACATAGATTTTGTCATAAGTATGATCCACAAGTCGGAAGTATGCGAACCTCCACTTCTTGTTAAGCAAGAGTGCACCACAAACTGACCAAAACCTAAAAATGAATCCAAACACAATGCTGAAATAAAACCATGTTGTCTCCATTTCCGAGCCATTTTCAACCTTAGAAGGGAACTCTCTTTTGCTTTCATGATCAGTTTCACACTTGACATCCAATGGAAAACCGCAAAGAGCATCATTACCAACATAGATTGATGGATCTGGAAGTGCTTGAAATTGGCCACCTGATGGAATTCTCCCAGACAATTTGTTATATGATAGGTTCAGATGATTTAGGAAAGTCAAGTTGACCAATACCTGAGGAATTGCACCTGAAAGGTCGTTCTTTGATAAGTCAAGAGATTCTAGCCACACCAAGTTGCTAATCTTGTTTGGGATTCTGCCAGTTAAATTGTTTCCAGATAAATTCAAGCCTTGCAAATTTGAAAGTCTTGCAAATTCCTCGGGGATCTCCCCTGATAGCTTATTAATAGATAAGTCAATGCAAACGAGAAGTGGAAGATCACCATACTTATCTTTTCTTCCTTTCATGGTCACCTCAATATGGCCTTGAGAAAATGAAATTATTCAATCAAAAATACTGATATTTTCTAAAATCAAAGGGACAACCTTCATGGCATTGAGATTCCCAAGACTGTGAGGTATAGCTCCAGAGAGATGATTATCTGCAAAGTTGATGATTCGAAGGGCAGTGTGGCATCCAAACTGTGGTGGAATATCGCCAATAAGCATATTGGAACGAAGTCGAAGAGCCTTTAGTAGTGGTAATCTTTCAGGAATCCAAGTTGGTATGACTCCACTAAATTTATTCAGCCCAAGATCGAGTATCAACAACTGTGAACAATTTCTTAATGACAAAGGAAGATGGCCTGAAAAGTTGATGTTGCTCAAATATAATGTTGTCAAAGGTAGAGAACAAAGAGATGAGGGAATGCTTCCAGAAAGTTCATTGTAAGAGAGATCAATGGAATACAATGGGGATAAGATAGACTGACCCCAACAATCAGGAATCTCCCTAGTAAAATGATTATAGGAAAGTGTAAAAAAATAAAAATGCTTGAAGTGGCATAATGATTTGGGAAGGCTTCCTGTTAGGTTGTTTGAAGAAAGATCCAACATCATCAAATTCGGAATTGCCTCACCAATATTCGGAGGGATAGATCCTGAAAATGAGTTGTTTGATAATCTAGAAATTCTAATGTTGATGGGAATAATTGCGGCAGTGTTCCTTCAAATCAGTTGTTATTTAAACTAATTACTGTTAGATAAGTGAGATGTTCCAAAGAATGAGGGAGTTTGCCTCTGATCTAATTATTTGATAGGGTGACATAACTAATGTTCAAAGAAAAGGTCCAAAACCAGTGCGGCAAAGCATCTGAAATACTTGTGTCGAAAAGGTCAAGATTATAGACATTCTCTAACTTATGAAGCCAAGCTGGAAATCTTGGTCCCATTTGACAGTTGGCAAGATGAATTGTTTTCAGACCAAGTGGTGGAACCCATGTAGACGACACATTCAGTTCTAGAGTGTTCCAACAAATGTCAAGATATTCAATCTTTGTGAGGTTAGCAAAATGTACCTGAGTTAGTACACCTAAAAAATGATTTGCGGCAAGATCTAAGTGAATGATCCCCAGAAATGACTGCCCAAGATTCTCTGGAATACTCCCGTTCAGATAATTATTTGAAAGTAGCAACCACTGCAATCCTGAAATCTGAAACTTGGGGAATTGTCCATAAAATGAGTTGTCAGAGAGATCAAGCCTCTCAAGAGAAGTAAGATTTCCGAAAGAACGTGGAACAAGGCCCTGAAAATGGTTGCCACTAAGATAAAGATACTTGAGGCTGCTTAACTGGAACAACCAAAGAGGGATTGTTGATCCAACAGTTACAGTACCATATGAAAGATCTAGACCAATAAGATTGGTTAGGTTGACATACCCAAGTGAAGGAGGAACATGAAGGCCGCAGCCTGAATAATCTTAGCCTTAATATCGAAGAAACTTTGTTTAATAATTCTAGCAAATCAGGCATTTTGGAGAGATTCACATTATCCAGGGATAAATAACAGAGCGAAGAAAGATTGGCAAGCCAGTGACTTTCATCCAAATAAGAAGAAGAATTTTCGTGGCTGCAGAGATCAAGGTAAAGCAAGTTGGAGAGGTTCCCAAGTTGATGAGGAACTAGTCCACTAAAGCCTGCATAAGAAAGATCAAGGTGTGCAAGACTCTTGAGTGGACCCAAATAAGTAGGTATGGGAGTTCCTTCAAAGTCGTTTCTACTGAGATCCAAGTATCTCAAGTGCTTCAAGCCAAGCAAAGATAGACGGATCTCACCCTGCAAGGGCCAAGTATTAAGCGGAATGCGGAAGTCGTCAACATCCGGCTCTGTGTTCCCAAGATCAAGCGAAATAAGATGGCCTGTTTGGTTATCACACTCCACTCCTCTCCAAATTCAACAATCTTGCCAGACCAAAGAAGACAAGCAGCCGGAAGGATCCTTAAGACCCTCTTTGAACTCCAAAAGAGCTTTTCTTTCATCTTCTCTACACCCAAAGCTTGAAGAGTTCTTGCAAAGACACAACCTCAAGTTGTACTAAAGAGTGATCAGGAAAAGAAGTAGAATTAGCTGAGTAAGCTTTAAACCCATTTTTGGTTTCTCTTGGGTTTTCCAAGCTTGTGCAGTAAGGGGGCGTTCACTTCCCCGAAAGTGCATTGGGGAAGTGGTCCACTTCGGCAATTTCCCCACGTTTTTTTGCATGTAAGTGCACTTCAGCCCACTTACGTGAAGTCCCCACTTCCCCCAAATTTGCACTAAAACCACTTTGGTGGAAATATTACCGAAGTGGCCGAAGTGGACTTAATATATAAACCCACTTCAGCCACTTCCCCAGCATCACCGAAAACACGTGAAAACCCGATTGCGTGATCGCCTTGTTCGTCCGTGACCTAGGTCTTCTCCTCTCCATCGGACATTGACTAATCTACCAGATTTAAGTGCACTGGCCATACCTCCGATCAACCTCTCGCAGCCAAATCAGGTACCTCTAACTTCTCTTCCCTCTTTCTCCCTCTTTTCTCTCCCTCTCTTCTCTCCCACTCTCTCTAAACGAGTTTCTCTTCATTGGGTCTTTTAGGGTTCTTCATGTTTTTATTAGGTATTCTCTGGGTTTTTAGGGTTCTTTAGGTCTTGATTAGGTTTTTTTTGGGTTTTTAGGGTTCTTAATTCCCAGCCTTCATTATGTATTCCATGTTTTTAGGATTCTTAGATCGAGTCTACTCTATTTCTGGCAAGATAGGTTGTTTTTGGGTCTTTTAGGTCTTTGTATTCTTGATGTGTTTTAGTGATGATCTATTTCTGTTTGTGTATATATAGAAATAGACCACATTCTCTTGCTTTTTGTTGTTTTGGTGTACTTCTCCTTCATATGTAAAAGTATGTCCTTAAGTCTCTGTAAAGATGAATGTTTTAAATAGTTGAAATCAAAAGTTCCTTTTAGAAATAAGCTGAGAAGCAATTTGTGTTCTGTTTCTGTCATACATGCTTCTTAATTTGCTGACATTCATCTTTCATCTTCTTAAATCAAATTTCGCTTTTGAATTAGAGGCTCTTTTCATAGCAAGAAGACTCCTTTCACACTCTTGTTGGATAACATGATTTTAGGGATTGTTTGATTGTAAAGCAGGTTTTTATAACTACTCTTGGATCCTATGATTTTAGAGTTTGTTTGAATATGTAATTGGTATGCTAAATAACTTATTTGGATGGATCTTGTTTTGTTGAGTAGAGGTAGATGAATGTCAAATATAGTGCCTTAATTATCATTTTGTTGAATAGTTGTAGTTGATTAATGTGAGCAGATTATAGATCAGTGGTTGTGTAACGCCCCGACCCGGATCCCGGGACGTCGAGCACGTCAACAGACCGGCCGTATTAAAGAAGAGATAAACTCAACTCGAATACAAGGCCTAATAATGTGATAAGCAGATAACAATCCATAAATAAACATAAACTCGAGTTCATATGAACATAGAGTCATTAGGGCCCGTAGGCCCCATAGAAGTCTGGTCCCTATACGGGTCCTACAAATAACATAACTCATAAAAATAAAAGATAATGGAGACTCCTATAAACCTCTGGTCTCCCGGAGTCCTTCTCCTCAAGCTTCTTCCCCCTCTTAAACCTCAGAATCTGTAAAAAGAGGAAAAGAGAAAACACGTGAGCTTTCGAAGGGAAAGCTCAGTACACCCCGCAGTCACCGTCATCAATAGGAAAAATGACAGTCAACAGGATCATAGTATCAACAATAAAGTCCTAGGAGTCTACCACAAACAAGTCAAAGGTACGACCCCTGCTACAAAAGCCCTCGGGCTCTGTAGTGAGTTCTAAGAGAACTCAGAGTTTACTCCCGGCCAGTATGTCCAGCTTTTTGGATATAATTACGACCTAGATGGTCGTTTGACTCTCCAGTCAAAAGATCGGTAGAACTACCTCTTCTTCGTGTTAACACGGTCAGTGTACCATGCCCACTGACAGGTGAGACCTCCAGAGATTTGTTTCTCTGGTAGGGCTGTCGGGGAAAGTCGGGGTCCTATCCACGAGCGTTCCCTAAATTGGAGCTTCCTAGCTCCTGAGTCCCAAGCGATAAAACATAGCAAATAGGGACACCAACGTCCCGTAAACAAGCATACATGCTTAACAGGATTCAAGAACAGATAAGAACAGCATGTATGGCAACAATAGTGCATGTATTAAGAATACATAGCAAGTCCAAGAAATCCCGTTACCGGGTGTAATCTAGGCAAGTGAACTTACCTCAGTTAGTGGGAACTAGAAGTCCTTCTAGTCTTCCTTAGTATGCCAAGAATTCCCCGAGAGTATCTGGCATATAACGGTTTATTAGAATTATTGTTCCAATAATTTCCATATCTCTAAATGTCCATGCATGTCTAACGTCCTTGTTGGGCTTAGGCCCACTAACGGGTCCTAGGGACCTTCTCTCTGGTTACCGGCCCTTATTCCGTTTCAGTGTCCCTTAGTTGACTTGTAGATTTACTTTGGTCTAACCTTGTCAACTCTAGTTGAGTTGTGCCCATTTCAAGCCCATTGCACCATTTATGTTGACCTTAGTCCCTTGAAGGGCGTTTTGGTCATTTGATAGTTTATGACCCTAAGGTCTATCTCGTTTAGGGCTTAATAGTCATTTTTGAATTTATTCAGCTTCCTTACTAAATATTTTCCATCACATAGTCAATTTATCCAAATTTTAAGAAATTAATTAATTAATTAATTTCTTTTTACCCCATTTCCATATTTCATAATAATTATTAATTAATTATTGTGTCACATACTCACTGTTCCATATAGTTACCGAACTATACAACCATTTGATTAATAGTATCCATATTATTATTAGAGACAATACTAATTTTATTGTCAAACCAAGGTTTTAATCTCTTATCAAAACCTTATGTTTCCTAATTATTAATTTATGAATAAAAGTTTCATAATCTAATAATTATCACAAAACCTAAGTTTTATTATCAATGGAACTTTACACTTTATTCGATTAATTGAGCATGTGTCACACTTTATAATTTCCACTAAAAATATTTGTGACATATCAATAGTTCTCCAATAACCATCTCAACTAAATAGTTATTATTAGTCACAATAATCAACTATATTTTTTTTTAGCTCAAGACCAATAATTCAATAATATTATTAGCTTGTCATACTAAGTTAATATTTCATTAACTTTTATTTATTGTCACAAGTCCAAAGTTCCCCATTTTAATACCATGTCTAGCCAATTATTATTTATAATAATAATCAACTAATTTTCTAATTAAAATGAGAAGAAAATAAATAACTATGGTAATTAGCTAAATTAGTGTCACACCCCCAAGTTTAGGTTTTTAATCATAACATTATTTCAATGTCACACCACCTAAGTTTTTTTTTTTAAAATAATACATACGATTATTATTATTATTTTTTAAAAATAACTTCATCTTCTTCGTTTCTACCCCCCCTTTTCTATCGCGACAGCCTCCCTCCGACCGAGAACGCGATGCGGTGTTGGCGGCTTACCGGCGCTCAAACAATGCTCCGCCGGGTCCGACTCTACGTTGCAAGCCTTCTCCAGTTCATAATCATCTCACGGCCTCCAGTTTCACAGTGGAACTTCACTGTTCTCAGCCGCGAGATGAAACAATTGTTTTTCAGTCCTCCGTACTTCCAAAATTTACAATTAAGTCCTTCTAGGCCCCCCATAAACCCTAGTTAGGGTTTTAAGCCCTTTTTTTTTTATTACACAAAAATCCTCCATTTAGACTCTAAGAGAGTAACAATTAATTTAAGAAAATTTTTATCACTTTTATTTTTCTTAAATTTTCTCGGATTTTACAATCCTCCCCCCTTACAATAATTTCGTCCTCGAAATTCCGTCACTACTAAGAAAACAAATCTGGAAAACGTTTTCTCATATCTTCCTTGCGTTCCCAAGTTACTCCACTTCACCTTAATAAAAGGAATAGTTCTATTCTGTAACTGCTTGTCCTCTCGGTCCAAAATAGCTACTGGGCGCTCCTCGTAGGACATATCCTTTTGGACTTCCACCGGAACCTGAGGAATCACTCTGGTAGGATCTCGAATACACCTCTTCAACATTGAAATATGGAAGACATCGTGAACCTGAGCGAGATCTTGGGGTAAGGCCAACCTATATGCCACCACTCCTATGCGTTCCAATATCTCAAAAGGTCCAATATATCGTGGGGCAAGTTTTCCACGTCGTCCAAACCTTACGACCCCTTTCATTGGAGACACCTTTAGGAATACCAGATCCCCCACTTGAAACTCCTGATTAGATCTTTTTCGGTCGGCATAGCTCTTTTGTCTACTTTGGGCAGCCAGGAGTAGCTCCCTGATCACTTTGACATGTTCCTCTGTTTGTCTTACAAAATTAGGTTGTTTAAGTGTCGCCTCAGCTACCAGCTTCCTTTCTCCCACATCTCCCCAACAAATGGGAGTTCGGCACTTCCTCCCATAGAGTGCCTCATACAGTGCCATCTTAATGCTTGCCTGGTAACTGTTGTTATAGGCAAATTCTATCAAACTTAGGCGTTCATCCCAAGACCACCGTGAAGTCTATCAGACATGCCCTCAAGATGTCCTCCTCTAGCACTGGATGGTCCTTTCGGTCCATCCATCGTGCAATGGGTGAAAAGCTGCTAAGCGCTAATCCACATTGCCCAAAGCCGCGGTGCAAGCTCTCCCAGAATCTAGAGACAAACCGAGTGTCTCGATCAGAGGTGATCGTCACCGGTACTCCATGTAATCTGACGATCTGATCTATATATAACTGGGCCAACCTTTAAAAGGATGCTCCCGTCTTTAGCGGTATAAAGTGGGCCGACTTTGTCAGCCGATCCACTATAACCCAGATCGATTCATGGCCTCTTTGGGTACGTGGCAACCCCGTTACAAAATCCATGTTAATGTGTTCCCATTTCCACTCCGGAATGGGTAAGGGTTGTAACATCCCTGTCGGCTTCTGGTGTTCCGCCTTTACCATCTGACAGGTGATGCATTTAGCCACGAACTCTGCAACATCACGCTTCATCCCCTTCCACCAGAAATGGTCCTTCAACCCTCTGTACATCTTGGTACCTCCGGGGTGTATCGAGTAGCTCGAATAGTGAGCTTCCTCCAGAATCTCCCTTCTGATCTCAGGGACATTAGGTATACAAATC
Source organism: Dioscorea zingiberensis (assembly GCA_026586065.1). Taxonomy (NCBI): domain Eukaryota; kingdom Viridiplantae; phylum Streptophyta; class Magnoliopsida; order Dioscoreales; family Dioscoreaceae; genus Dioscorea; species Dioscorea zingiberensis. The sequence goes on from CM048823.1 coordinate 45,982,799, forward strand.
CTTTCATCAAATCTTAGAGTGCCATCTTCATGGACTCTGAACCGTGTTGGTTCTTCCTTGCCTATGTGTTCTTTGATCTCCTCCAGTTCAAGATCTTGTCCTTGGGCAACCCTAATTCTTTCCAATAACGAGGGTCGGATATGCAAACTGGCCAATGTGACATCCATTGTAGGCAATACGACCTCTAAGTTGAGCCTCCTCATATCCTCTAATAGCGGCCTCTGAGTCGTTAACATAGCAGCAACTCCATATCCAGACTTCCTACTCAGTGCATCTGCCACCACGTTAGCCTTGCCCGGGTGATAATGAACACTGAGATCATAGTCCTTGATTAAATCTAACCATCGCCGCTGTCTCATATTTAATTCCTTCTGTGTGAATATGTACTTGAGGCTCTTATGATCGGTGTAAATCTCGCATGGTACACCGTAGAGGAAATGTCGCCAGATCTTTAGGGCAAACACGATCGCTGCTAACTCAAGATCGTGTGTAGGGTAGTTCTCCTCGAAAGGTTTTAATTGTCGTGATGCATAAGCAATCACGCGCCCATCTTGCATCAACACACATCCAAGGCCAGTCTTGCAAAGCGTCTGTAGATGCATTATACCCACGATTGCTTTGTGGTAGTGCCAACACCGGTGCTGATATCAACCTCTGTTTCAGCTCCTGGAAACTCTTTTCACAGGAGTCGGCCCAAATGAATTTGGTACCCTTCCCCGGTCACTTTGGTTAATCTGCAGTGCGGCTATAATCAGGAAACCCTCAACGTAATCTCCGGTAATAACCACTAGTCCCTGTGAAACTCCTCAGATCTCCCCTGCACTGTTGTTGGTCTTTTCCATTCCACAACGGCTTCAATTTTCTTGGGATCTACTGAAACTCCAGCTCCACTTACCACGTGGCCCAAGAAAGCTACACTTTCCAACCAAAAATCGCACTTGGAGAACTTTGCGTAAAGCTGATGTTCCCTCAAGGTCTCTAGCACTATTCTTAAGTGCTCTTCGTGGGCCTGGTGGCTTTTTGAGTAAACCAAGATGTCGTCAATGAACACCACCACAAACTGGTCCAAATATTGATGAAATACCCGGTTCATCATGTCCATAAAGATCGCTGGCATTGGTAAGCCCAAAGCGGCATTACTGTAAACTTCAGAGTGCCCGTATCTAGTACGGAAAGCACTCTTCGGGATATCCGTCTCTTTGATCCTTACTTGGTGATACCCAGATCTCAAGTCAATCTTAGAAAAGACTTGAGCTCCTCAGAATCGATCCAAGAAGTCATCAATTCTTGGTAGAGGATATTTATTCTTTACAGTCACCTTGTTCAACTCTCGATAATCAATACACAACCTTAGCGACCCGTCTTTCTTCTTGACAAAAAGAACAGGTGCTCCCCAAGGTGACATGCTAGGTCTAATAAAACCTTTGTCCAATAATTCCTCTAGTTGGGTCTTCAATTCCTTGAGCTCCGCAGGCGCCATCCGATAAGGAGCCTTACAATCCTTATAATTATCTACTTCCACAAAATTACAGCTCTTGACCCCCATCAACATACTTCAGCTTCTATAACTTATATGGTTTAGCACAACAGCAGGCAACTTCATAGACATAATAATTGGTGATCATTTGAGTTCACAATTTCACAGCAGCCTCCTTAAAGAGTGAGGATTTTATTTGAGGAATAGCAATAACATGGATAATGGCATCTCAAAAGTTGGCTCATGCATGACAAATCTATTAGCAGCTTGTTCAGACAATGAATTCTTTGCTCATCTCCAAATTTTTCATCTATTGGACCGCGGAAAGCAGCACCTCACAGCTTCTGCAGCGAACATCTTCATCTTCATAATACTATAACTTATTCACTCATCTAAGAGGGATTGGCATCTACAGCTATCTAAAAAGCTCTTTTGGACATTTCATCAAGAATGAAATTGCAACCTTTTTTTCCTTTTGTAAACTTCATTCAGGTTCATGACACTCCTGACAATTTATTAAAAGAACAGACTGCTGCCCGTCCTTCACCACGTACATAGTCTCTCTGGGAATTTCGCCTGAAGTAGAAAGGTGCAGATTCATGTGCAGCTTGGAGCGCCGGCGTGGTCTTCTTCTTCTTCAATCAGCTTGAGGTGTATCTTTGATATGGCCACAAGAAATCCCTCCAATGATCACATTCCATAGCATTCTATAAAATCAAGCTCCTATTAGGCATTTCATCGAACATTTTAAAGACGCTTTACATAATTAGACATTTGGCATGACTTTTGGAAAGCTTTCCCAATAAAATTTACAATCATACAATAACACAACCATTTGAGCTCATGCAAAGACTGGAGAGCTCAACATGATGAAAATTGCAAAGAACAACAGCTTGTTATCATGGCTTTAAGTATCAGTTTGAGACAGTATCTTCAGAGTATCATTACTTCCAAAAATTTCAGATCTTTGTGCGAGAAATGCTTTGGACGAGAACCTGAGGTGCATCTTTGTGCTGCTTGGAATCTATTTAAGATCATCTCGCCATGGGTCCAGGAGCTTGCTGCTCTTCACAACATCATCTCTCAAGGATGGGATGTTGGAGTGGTAGTCCTGGAAAGCTGGAGCAACTCTGATGCAGCGGTGTTGGAATGCTGGCATAAGACCGGAGATGGAATTCCAGCGGGGGACTGCGCAGAAGTATGTGGCAGCGCCTTTTGAACCTTTTCCATCATCATCTTCGTCATTCTCGGGCGGTTATAGCTCCGGAGGTGGATCTGAGCGAGGACGGCGCTTCACGCTCCTTCGCCTCACGGAGGAATTGGGGGCAATGGGGTCTTGATTTTTTTTTTTGTTGATTTTTCGAGCAGCTGGCCTGTTCATAGCGGCCACGACACATGGCCATCCTGCTTCTTCTCTAGCGGCTGGTGAGACAGTGAATTCAGCGGCCGGGGCTCATGGAACCGGATCGGCCATCGAGGCAGCTCCTTCAATCAGGGTGGCGTTTACATCATGACAGCAGTTTGCTTCAACAGGCTTCGACGGGCGGCGGCTGCAGGTAGATCTGGCTGGAGATGCGTGCAGGTCGGACAGAGGTGCGTGGCGGCGACGACAGCCTCCACAAGGGAGGGGCCGAAGACTTGTGATGACAGGCAGCGTAGAGGCGTCCACAAGGGAGGCCCGGCGACTTTAGGGAGGTGGCGGCAGCGAGGCGTCCACAAGGGACGCCCATAGCAATGAGATTTGGCGGCGACAGCGGGGCGTCCTCAAGGGAGGCCCATGGAGATGAGATTTGGCGGCGACGGCGGGGCGTCCTCAAGGGAGGCCCGGCGACTTTTGAAGCTCAAGAAGAACGCAGGGCGCCCACAAGTGGGAGGCCCATGCACAAGTAAGAGGTTATGGCGACGCAAGGCCCACAAGGGAGGCCCGGTGGCTTTAGAAGTTGGTGGCGACAGCGGCGGCGGGGCATCCAGTACAAGGGAGACCCGGCGACGGCAAGAGCTGGCGACGGCGGGCTTCTCTCTAAATTTTATAAAAAAGAACCCAGAAAAATACCTAAATTTTTTCTCTTCCTTCGCAGCCTCTCTGTTCTCTCTATCTCTCTCTCCCTTGATCTCTGCTGATCCGTTCCTTTTATAGAACTCAGTTGATTTTCTTCGGAGATATTATTCCATCGCAAGAATCTCAACTATAGAGATATGATCAAAAATTTTTAACTTGATTTTAAATTTGATCTTATCTCTCTTTTTTTTTAACCATATTTTATTTTATTATTTTTACCTTGGGATCAGCATTCTTGAGCTCCCTTGGGATATGCACTTGGAAAATTTTTATTGTATTTATTTATCTAGATCGCCTCGGGATATATATTTTTGTGCGATCTTGGATTTGAGATTGCCTCGAGATATGTATTCTCGGGCGATCTTGGAATTCGAGATTTGCCTCGAGATATGTGTTCTCGGGCTATCTTGAGATTTTGTATTTGCCTCGAGATATGCATTCTCGGGGGCAATCTTCGAATTTGAGGTTGCCTTGAGATATGTTCTTGGGGGCAATTTCATAATTTGCATTTGCCTCGAGATATGTTTTTAGGGGCAATTTCGTAATTTGCATTTACCTCGAGATATGTTCTCAGAGGCAATTTTGGGATTTAAGATTGCCTCGAGCTGTGTCTTCTCCGGCATCCTTGAATTTGAAATCACCTCGAGATATGTGTTCTCAGGTTATCTTGAATTTTGAGATTGCCTCGAGATATGTGTTCTTGGGCTATCTTGACTTTGAGATCGCCTCAAGATATGTGTTCTCGGGCTATCTTAAAATTTGTTTCCTTGGCTTGCCTTGGGATATGTGTCCTTGGCTTGCCTCAAGATATGGTTGGATATATTTTTGTTTATTTTAAGAGAAGTTTGGTTATATACCCCTCAAAAATTTCTAATCATTTTTTTTTTTTTTATTATTATTATTTTTTTTTTTTGGTGTAAACATAAAGGAGTTTGAAATCTAGAAGAGGGCTTTGAGCAACTAAAGAAGGGAGATTTAAGATCGACTTGGAAGCTCTAGGAACTCGGTTTTATACTTCAAACGAGTAGAGTGTGGTGAGTTTATTCTTGTTTTTCTCTTTCCTTTGAAGTTGTACTCTTAGTGAGAGATTTCACGAGCCTGAGATTTGTTCAAGCCATCGAAGCATTTATTATGGTGGATTCTATTGCGGATTAGGACCTTAGATGAGTTGGAGCTCAGTGAGAATAGGAACCAAAGAATCAAGAACAAATAAATAAACAAGAGACAACACACACACAATTACGTGGAAACCCTACAAAGTGAAAACCACGGGGCATTGACAGGCAAGAATAATCACTAAATCTCAAGCAAGGTATAGACTCTCTTGAGTTGATACCCAAACTCAAGATTACAACAAATATGGAAGAGAAACAAATCAACAAAGAACTAACTTAAACCCAAAGCTTAAGCAAACAAACTCTATCTTCGAGAGCTTCAATGTTCTTTGTCCCCACGAGTAAGGCCTTCACTACTGCTCGATCTTCTCCTTCCTTCTCCTTCTTGCTTGGTCTCTCACGGTGTGTTCTGGTTCTCAAATATCTTGATCATGTAGCATCCCCCCTCACTGGTGAGCTTCATCTTCTTTTCTATCTCCTTGGTGGGATTTCCAAAGCACCTTTCTTGAGTGACACTTAAACTGTCACTTCCCCTTGCTTTCCGTACTTTCTTGTAGCTCCAAGTCACATTTCTCTGACACCAAGCTTTATTTTATCTTAGGGTTAGCACCTTGTGTACTTCTAACCCTTTTCTTTGGCCGGCCGATACCGTCTTGAAGCTTCAGTTTGCTCGGTCCTGCCAGGATTACATTGCGAAGTTTCATTCTACTCTCGACCGATGTGATGTCGGTCTACTCTATCCGACTTCACACCATAGTCAGCTCGGTCTCAGTATACTGTCGAGCTTCGTTAGTCATTCTACTCAGCTTACATGATACTCGGTCTTGGACTACTGGGCCAACACTCATAACGGTTGGCCCGCTTGGTCTTGGACCTTTAACCCAACAGATTCCTTGTTCTCCGCCCCCTTGGAGATGCAGGCATACTATTGAACTCCACGTACATCTTTTTGTTGTAAATTTGTGAGTTTTCTTTATCTCTTAGCCTAATTTCTTGCATGTGCTTGGAGGTTAATCTTTGACATGTTAGAATATTATTGTGTGTGATTGTGCTTCCGTGGAGGGGGTGAATTGGTGTGTTCCCCAACAACACATCTCTATGATAACATTTTTAATACCATCTTTCAAGCTTGCTTCTGCAATATTTGGCATGCTACTACAACAGCACGTATGCATGATCTAAGATTACTTGAAGTAAATAAAAGAAGAGCCATACAATGGCTACAAACATGACTTCATTTTTGGTAGGAGGTTGCCAACCATGTCAAAAGCTTGTTCCATGTATCCATCCACTGCTAGAAAGAAAGAATACCGCAAATTTCTATTGAGGAATAGTAGAGCCATCCATCCCCAGAAACCGACGATGAGACCAGCTGCAATTGATGCAAATAATATGAGACGGTCCATTGTTGCTTTTTTATCCTCGTGAATATCATTTGTAACCTGACCTTCTGGAGATGGTACCATGGAAGTGCAACTCTTCACCAATGGAGGACCACAGAGATAAGGGTTCCCTTCATAGCTGCTCTCATCAAATGTACTGAACTGAGCGACTAATCCTATTGTTGGACCAGAAAGGTTGTTATATGCCACGGAGAAGGCTGCTAAGAAATGAAGCTCTGCAAGTTGTGGAGGTATGCGTCCAACCAATATGTTGTGAGAGAGGTCTAAGCTTTCAATGTCTCTTAACTTTGACAATGTAGTTGGTATTGAACCAATAAGTAGATTGTTGGACAAATTCAAAGTTCGGAGCCAAGTCATCTGACCAATGTTCTCTGGGATCATGCCAATCAATTGGTTGCAAGACAGATCTAGCCCCGTTAAATAATGTAAGGCGCCCCCTATGTAGCTGTCTGTTCTTCTCTTTATTGCAAATTCGATAGACTCAGATATGATCACTGTTGACGACTCTGATGAGCTAAAAAAAACATTAGTCATAGAATCTCTGGGGAAGAGCTCTGTGCTGTAAAGACCTTGAGGAGTGGTCGTTCTGGAAAATTGGTAATTCAATCTTGAGTTGTGCCCTATATTATGCAAACAAGAAGGTATATGTCCGGACAAATTATTGTGAGAAAGGTCAAGAATGCGAAGAAATCTTAAATCACACATTTTCATTGAAATTGGTCCCTCAAAATGATTTCCTTTCAAAGAGAGTATCTTTAAAAGTTTAAGGGTAGTCCCTATCCAACTAGGAATATGACCAGAAAAATAGTTATTGCCCAAATCTAATGTCACTAGAGGCAGATTTGATAAAGCATTTGGAAAGGGTCCCGTGAGTTCATTGTCTTTTAAATTCAAATACTCCAAGTGAGTCATGTTGAAGCAAGATGGAAATTGGCCAAAGAAATGATTTTTGGAGAGATCCAATGATTCAAGTCCATTCATATAACAAATTTCAGTCGGCAAATTTCCTTTCAAATTACTTCCTGCAGCATGAAGTACCCAAAGGTCGGCAATACAAGTTGGTAGATTTCCAAAGAAGTGGTTCTCGCTAATATCCAAGAAAGAAATCATGGATATATTACAAAGACTAGTTGGTATTTCCCCACTCAATTGGTTGTTATTAACACCAAAATATGACAGGGAGGGCAGGCTCAAGTTATTTGTGACTAGAGTTCCCTGAAATTGGTTCATAGATAGGTCCAATATATAAAGTTCAGGCAAATCATTGACAAAATTAGAAAATTGCCCTGATATGTTGTTATTTGATAGATCCAAATATTCCAAGCCAGTTATATTTTTCACTGAAGAAGGGATGACACCTTGCAGCAAATTATTTGACATGTTCAAGTAGAATAAATAGGGACAAAAAATGCCGATACTCAAAGGTATTTCTCCAGAAAGTTTATTATTGGACACATCAAAATGAACCAATTTTGTACTTTGGGATGGTAATATAACTGGCCCACTCAATGAATTATCTCTCAAACTGAGATTTGTTAGATTAGTCTTATTCTCAAATAACCACAATGGAATATTTCCCTTAAGGTTATTACCAGAAAGATGAATGTATTGTATCATATACTGAGTTGACAAAAAAGTGGGGATGGACTGAGAGACCTTGTTCACAATGCAATTTGTCAGGGCAATACCTTCAAGTTGAAACGATGGAGGACTTACCAGATCTTCGGTTTCAATCTCCAATTGATAATTATTTGAAAGATCCAACAATTTAAGCTCAGTATTGTTAGCAAATGAGCTTAGCGAGAGAGCTCCCTTAAAATTATTGTTTGAGAAAGCAGCAAACTCAAGTCTTGTAAGGTTTTCAAAAATAGATGAAGGAAAGCTCGCTTCCAGTTGATTGTGGGAGACGTCAAAATAGTTTAAAGATGACAGATATCTAAAGCAATCTGGAATTTCTGCATTCAAACTATTGAAGCTGATGTCTAGCTCTTCAAGGTTCTTTATCTTGCACAATCCTGAAAGATAAATGAATAAATCTATAATTTCTTCCATCTAAGTTATTGAAAATGAGAATAAAAAGTAACTTATAAGATTTTTAGTCAAATTAAGAACAACTAATTAAGCTAGACGATCGGACTTGCAGTGGAAATATATATATTTATATACTATGACTGTAATTTATGAAATCTCATGCAAAATTAATACTTGGGTGTGAATGATCACGAATATATATATATATATATATATGCCCTATTTGAAAATTGATATCATCAAGACATTAATGGAGAAGATATATATAGTAGTAGCTAGCTCTTTACCTTCCAAAGAGGTGCCATTGAGTTGATTATATTTTATGGACAATCCTTTAAGTGATGTCCACTCATTTGGAATCAAAGGGATATCTCCATATAATTTATTCATACGCAGATCCAATAGCTCAAGCTTGTTTAATTTACTGAACTCTACAAAATTAAGAACACAAATTAAATTAATTTCATTGTTAGAGTTGACAAGATATATATATATTATTATTTAAAGGTAATTTTAAAAATTTATAAAGATTGTACAATAATGGCAATCATACCTTCAAGAGGAAGTCTTCCCTTCATTTCGCTGTTACTGAGGATAAGTGTTTTAAGAGAAGATAATGCAACCAAACTTGAAATAATGCTGGTATTAAAATAATTGTCTGATAAATCCAGGTATTTGATCCTACTCAATTTTGACAAAGCCTGAGATGCTGCGACAACAAAATAAATAGTGAGATAATAAATATATCCACATCGATCATAAAACATGCAACTCGAAAAATATAATATAATTAATTAACAGTTTAACACACACACAGACACACACCAGTGATGAACTTTTCACTAGTCAAGTTATTGCCTGCCAGACCGAGAAACTTGAGAGAGCCTGATGCAGGGAAAGAAGACAGAGCTTTGCTATGAAAATAGTTGTAAGAGAGGTCCAAGTGCTTAAGCTTTTTCAGTCCTGCCAGACTCCCAAAACAATCAGTTGTGGGAATGCAAAACCTGATGTCGTTATCTCTCAGCGACAGACGTTGCAATTCAGTGAAAGGAAGGAATAAGGAGAAGTTGAGAGGACGCCGATTAGTCCCATATGTAGAATATGCAAACCCAAGGTCCAGTCCTGTGACATGCTTTGCAGTGGGCGAGCAATGCACTCCACGCCATCTACAACAATCACTACTTTGATTCCATGATAAAATTACGGACTGTGGGATAATAGGTTCCCGAACAACGTATGATGACTTGATTTCAACAAGAGCAATCCTTTCATCCTCTACACATCCAGAGCAGCAATGCAACACAAACACAAGAATCAGCAACCATGATGAGAACAACAGAGGTAACTTCAAGAGCTCCATCTTAATTTGGCACTTTTTTTTTTTTGTGTGTGATATGCTTGTGACTATATATTTGCGAACATATATAAATACTAAAACGACGACTGGTGGAAGTCTAGAGTCAAATTACTCTTTTTCTTTCCTTTCCTTCTCAATGCTGTCTTTGCCGTGTTTCACAAGTCAAGGAGATTTAGGTGTGGCATTTATTTGGCCGGATTTGGATGAGCGAAGATTTTCAAATATATCCCCTTTTTAAATCCAATGTTTGTTCGAGTGGATTTAAAAAATGAGAAAATTGCTTGCATACCCCTCCAAAACCATATATTTACTTAAATACCCCTATAAAAAATACAATTTGTTTGCATACCCCTCTAAAACTAATTTTTTTACTTATATACCCCCGCCGTTAGTTACCGTTAGTCACCGTTAGTTTTTTCAGAGTTAACTATAGTTTAAAGTTAACCATGGTTGAAAAATTATACAATTACCCTCATTTTTAATAATTTTGACTTCCAACCCTACTTTCTCATCTATAAAATAAATAATATCTATAAAATTTTTTTAAAAAAATTAGAGGGATATATAAGCAAACCCAATTTAGTAATTTGCCCCCATTCCATCCATTGATTTAACACCGTCAAGGGGCAATTTAACCATAGGGGCATGTAAGCAAAAAGAGTTGATTTACGGGGGTATGCAAGTAAATAGCATTTTTATGGGGGTATTTAAGTAATTTTCAAGCTTTATAGGGGGTATGCAAGCAAAAACCCCTTAAAAAATTACTCTACGTAGAAATCTTTTATTAATGAGATTTGTCCATAGCCCCCACGTGTCACGTGAGGGATTTTAAGAATATTTTATATTTTTTATAAAATAAAATATTATATATAGTTATTTTATAAAATAAATAATTTTAAGCATATTTTCTTAAATTTTATAAAATAAGTAAGTATAAAAAAATCATGGAAAATATTTTAAGAATATTTTCTTAAATAAAATAAAAAAAATTTATTTTATTTAATATATATATATATATATATATATATATATATATTTAAATATGTATTAATTAAGAAATTTTAATGGGTTTTTATTACTAATAAAATCTAATAATTATTTATGGAACAGATTGATTTTGGATTTGATACGTACTTTCCAAATCTAGATTTACATATTCGTCTAACCTAGAGGGGGCACTTCGATTTGGCAGGCAGACCCCTGAAAACCCGGGTCGGGTGACCCGGCCGGAGACGGGTTAAGTGAAGCCAGGACCCGGTCCTTCTGATGTGGGCGGGTCAGTTCAGATTCTGGAACCCGTGGCCAGGTTGAACTGGCCGCCGGGCGGGCCGGGTTGGCGTAGGTAACCCGCCCGTGTCGGCCGGGTTGAGCCGTGAGGATTCACCGATTTGGCCTCTCTCTCTCTCTCTCTCTCTCTATATATATATATATTTATATATATATATATTAAATTTGGCAAAATTTATGGGTTTTAATGATAAAATAAAAATTTGAGTTGATTTCAGTCCATTGTTTATAGTAGTAATTTAATACTATAAAAAATTGGATTCTAGTTCACCTAAACTTTTTAAAAATTTATTTTTTTATTAATTAATTACTTAATATTCTTGGAAACTTATAAAATTAGAAACTATGATTTTTGTTTCTGTCTTTTCAATCAAACCGATGCTTTAATTAAGGTTGCAATAATTAAGAATTTTTTTAATAAACTTAATTATCTCATTCCTCCATAAATTAATTCAAATTTTCTCTCATTCTATTTCTACACCCCTCGCTCTCTCTCTCTCTCTATATTTAATTTGGAGAAATTTGGGGGTTTTATGATAAAAAAAAGAATTTTGAGTTGATTTCGGCACGTTGTTTATAGTATTAACTTAATAATTAATATATGAGTGAATTTTATAGATTGAATTTTATATGTGATTTTATAAATTTTTTTGGTTTTTTAAATATTTAAATAATTAATATAGGACTATAGGAGTTAATTTATAGATTGATTTTTTTTTTCATTCATTAGAGATTTTTGCCTTCTTTGATTGTCAATAATGAGGGTTTTTTAAGGTTAATTCCTTAATTTTAAGTAGTTTGCCATTTATATGCTCTTATGTGATTTTATATTTTTTTTTGACTTTATTAATTTTTGAATAATTAGTGTAGAATAATTAATTTTATAGATTGATTTTTTCCCTTTAAGAGAGATTTTTGCCTTCTCTAGTTGTCAATAATGAAGATTTTTTATTGTTATTTGACTATTTCCTTATTTTTTAAGTATCATGTCATTTATATATTTATTTTAATTTTATAATTTTATTTGGTTTTATTAATATTTGAATAATGAGTGTATGATAATGAATTTTAGAGTTTTCAAATTTTTAAATTTTTTTCTCATTCTATTTTTATATCAAAATATCATAGTTTTTTTAAAAAAAATTTGCTATTTTTTTACTATTTTTAATATACATTTACAAATTTAAAAAACAAATTTAAAAAAAAAAGGAAAACCGGCGGGCCGGCCCGGTTAACCAATAGGGTTGGGCCGACACTTGGGTTCTGATGCGGCCGAGGCGATTCACGGGGTCACCTGAGCGTGACGTGACCCGGCCAGTCCGGCGTAGTCTACCCGACCAGCCGGGTTGGCACTTGTATAGCCGAGGCGGTTCGGGTTAGCCTTTGGCGCAGTTCTGCCTCGTTGGCCTTTGGTCGCCCGGAACCGGTGAGTCAGACCAGCCGGGCCCTTGCTAACCCGTGCCCCTCTACTCTAACCAAACATAAGATTCTATAATTCAACACTACAAATACATCTAACCAAAATGAAAGAGCATAAAGTTTAAAATTAATAAAGAAGAAAGTACCAAAGGACCATTGGTATAACGGTATTTCGGGTCTTATGTGTTGGTAATTAAACTCCCAGGATCGAGTCCCCGTCTCTTAAGAGGGAGTAGTTAGATAATTCACTTAGTTTGCAATAAAGCTCCCTAATTCGAGTCCCCATATATTTTGTATATCCATGGTGAGGGGTTAAGGGTGTTCATTATCTAAGGCCACGTCCATTGACGTATCTTTGTTGAGGAGTTTATCCCTTGTGTAAAAAAATTTAAAATAAATAAATAAAATAAAGAAGAAAATCCAAGATGCTATGCCACCGGTTGGACAGAAAGTTCTACTTCTCCAATCAGATTCAGTACGATTAAATGTAATTGGTGGAGACTTTTGTTATGCCGTGTTATATTTTCAAACTAGTAATTTTTTTTTATTGAAATAGGAAACAAGTGAAATCCCAGATTTTTAGAGGTTGGGGAAATCCCACATGGAGTTTTTTTATAAAATTTTATATTTTTTTAGTGAGAAATTTTAAACCAAATATATTAATGATAAGATAGAAAAGTGTCTTCTATGCATTGATGGTGACCCAATATTACATTTTTTTTAATCTGAATTAAAGATTTTGATGAGAAACACTTTTTATTGGGAATTGTGTTATTCCTGACCCCAATTGGCTTATTCTTTTATCACACACCCCCTTCTATCATAGCTACAGCCTACCTTTTTTTCTCTTCTCTGACTGTAGATCTAGGATTGGTGGCTCTTTTTGCTCCTCACTTTGATTGATATTTAAGAAATGGAATGAGAATCTTGATGAGGCTTGAGATGTGAATAGGATCACCGCCTATTTGCCACTATGTGCGCACTACACATCTGCACGAAACACTCAAAAGCTCACACGTGTTGTACCCTAACCGTGCGGAGGCGAGGATTTGAACGTGGGCTTGTCCCCGAATGAACACCGAATCTCTCGTATTAAATTCCCAAACCTGAACCACTAGCTAATGCCATTGTTGGCAATTATGTTCCATCTTTTGCATACAATGATTCTCCGCAGAAGACTTTTGTCTTTATTTAAAAAAAAAAACTTTTTATAATTGTTATATTTTTACATGATTTAATCTTCTACCCTGACCAATTTGTTTTTTTTTCCAAAAAGAAAATACTATTTAACAATGATTAAGTCCATACAAAGTGTCACATAGCTCCAAATTCGGAACACAGGCAATTCCTCATATAAAAAATTATTTATATTACCAATGGGATTGGTTACTACTTAATTAATAAATAGGTATACAATTTTTAAAGTAATATATTTTTTTGTCAAAATATAATTTTATCTAATTTTTGCAAGAACATCCTTCAATAAAATGGAATTGAGAGATTTTCATTATCTTTCGGTGATTGGATCTAATTTTTAATGCAGATTAATTAAAAGACGAAGAGGAGTATAGATTTTCCAAGTTTGGGGAGAAAAACAAAGGACAAAGAATTAATGGCAAAATATCATTATAAGTTGTAGGTTTTAATCAATTAGGCTCCAAAGCCCCACTTTTCAGACTAATGCCTTCATATTTAGCTAACGCAAGAGAGATAACAAATGCTCCATTTCAATTAATCAAGAATGTGTGAGCCATTTAATTCCTTTAAAAAACTTTTTATAATTACAATAAATATTAGTATTGTGTTTTCGACTACTTAATCTAAGTCCAGAGTCAAGTCTACCTATTTTTCTAATAATGTGAGTACAAATAGAAGTCAAGGGTCAAGCTTGCCTTTTTTTCCAATGGACCACTTTTATATTGCATGGCGTGCCCGACAAACTACAAATTGATCTTTCTGATGTCATGCTTTTGGTTGTGTTTGGTTGGGAGTTATCCCCACTTGAAATTAGAATAAGTTAAAGTTTTAAAATTTTTAGAGGAAAATTTTAAAATAGAGATATTAATGATAAGATAGTGATATGTTGACTATATATTGGTGGGTTATATTTTTAAATCTTAATTAAGGATTTTGGCGGGAAAAACTTTTTCATTAGAAACTGTGTTGGGGATAACTCTTGGGGTTATCCCCCAACCAAGTGTAATAAGACGTAACTAACTACGTGTTTGCTCTTCGATAATTCAAGGTATGGCTTTCCTCCTACTATTCTAGGTCGATGGAGTCAACGCCAATACGAAGTTGAAGCTGGGTCAGTTGGCATCGGTCGTCCGTAGCTCTCTGGCCTCCACCCTTGCTAGCTTGTCACAAGCGCCAGCCAACGGGGACAACTTTTAAGAGGAGTTTACACGGATGACAATACGGGAAGGAACAAACAACACCATGTAATTAAGATGCCTAGGGACCCCTCAGAAGAGAAACAATGGGGGAGCTCAATTACGAGCGTCATTTATACCAACACTATTTAATCATTGAATAAATCAAAGGGTTATAGCCATTTTTGGTCCCTGAAAATGGGACCAATGTTCATTTTCATCCCAAAATTCAAAATTTGTTCAATACGGTCTCTATGTATTGCATATTTTAACATTTTGGGTCCCTATATATTCTATATTTTGGCATTTTTGGTCCTTATTGCTGACGTGGCGACCAAGTGGCATTCGAATGAAATACATATAATCTTTTTATTAATATTTTTAGGTTGTTATTTTGGTGATGTGGAGTGATAAGTGGCGGTATATGCTGATATGGACTTTATTAAACAAATTTTAAATTTTGGGATGAAAATCAACATTGGCCCTGTTTTCAGGGATCAAAAATGACTTTAACCCTATCAAAAACCAAAAAGAAAAAAAACTAACAAGCTAATTAATACATACTAACATCTCTTTTAAAAACATTATCCTAAATGACGCTGCATGAGACCAAAACAATTTGTTGAAAGTTTTAAACTGAACTTTTATATTTATTTAATTTTTTTTAATGCTTTAATCCTCGATCTCAACTCTAACTGGAATTTTCAACAATTAAATACTGCCTAATTATGTTTAGATTTGTTTGTGGCATATAAATCCCCTACATTGTGCCCCACCCCGCCCCGCCCAAATAGTGGCATTTTCAATACCACAACCGTTACCATAATTTTTCCTCATGCCTTGCCCCGCCCTGCCATGGTATTAAAAAATGAATTTTATAAAAAAAATTGGAATGAGTTTCTTGATTTTTTTTTATTTTATAACAACATGGGATTGTTAACAAATAAAATAAAAATGAAATGCATGGGATTTTGGGTTGGGTTATGTAAATAGTAAAGCTCATTTCTAACATGGGCCTAAAGAGTAAGCCCAAACAATAAACCCAAGCGGGGCGGGGCTGGGCGGGGTGGGGCGGATTTAAAATGGATGTTTACCAAACCCACCCAGCCCCGCTCTCCAACAAAAAAAATCCCCGCCCCGCCTCGTGCCCCACTCTCCAATAAAAAAACTGCCCCATTCAGGGCGGATTGGGTCTCAAACCACGGATCGGCTCGGGTTTTGCCATCCCTAGATTGGATACCCACTCTTGCATGCTGAGGGTCGAGTGTGGTGCTGTTATTTCGAGAACAAGCCTACAGGATTGAGCGGTCACTCCTGTGCATGTCCTTTGAAGTATATGTGGGGTGTTTATCATCTTATTTATAAAAAATAAAAATTTGATTGAGTGGCCATAATAGCACCACTTTTCTATTCTTTTCATCATTTTTGATGTATTAGGATTTTAATATATATATATATATATACACGATATTGATAAGATCAGGTCGGCCAGACATTGTTCATTTTCTGTCGGCCTCCCATTTTGGCCCCTAGAGCATGTTTGAAAGATTTCCAACCATACGGATGGGAAGATCATCGGAAAATAAGCTAGCATGTCAATTTTCATACAAATTGGTGACCATTGGGTCCGGCCACTTAACTGTTCTTATTTTATAGAAATCTGAACGGTTTAGAATTTCAACCATTGGGTCCGACCAAGTTGCTTATTTTTCGATGATCTTCCCATCCGTATGGTTGACAATCTTTCAAACATGTTCCAAAGGCCGGCCGATGATCTTCCCATTCGATGATCTGCATAGTGATCCGGCCGGCCTAACTACATCAGGCCTATATATATATATATATATATATATATATATATATATAGTAGGATAGTCAATATTTCATGGAATTGTGATGGAATTGATTATTAACAGATTTTGTTAAAAAAAAAGTTCATATTGAGAATTGTTATTTTCACTATTCAATAATATTATGATTGCAAATATTTCATATTATTATTAAAAATCTTATATTATTACAACTATATAAATATGGGTTTCCTTAATTAGGTGTGGTAAATATTAGGATGTGTTACGGTGATATTTGGTAAAACACGCGTCACCTACCTAAATGGCCACCTGTCACACACAGGGCCACGTCCCTCTGGCCACGTGGCAATATCACCAAATATTCTAGCGAAATTTCGTTCGGCAAATAAGAATGAGGGTTCAACCCTACAAACAAATCCGTTGGAATTATAGCAACCTTCTTATCCAAAAACTGTCTCATAAGGTGCTTATAGTCACCTAGGGAAGAAAATATCTAACGCCTCTACAGTAAGTAGATCTTATCCACTTGCCTCTACAGTGGGCATATATTTTTTACTTACCTACACAGTACCTACACAGTGGGCAGATATTTTCTTACCGCATCATGAGATATTTCTTACCGCCTGAGGAGATATTTACTCATCGCCTTTCCCACCACCTTTCAGGATATTTTCCTAAACCGCCTTTAATTTGATATAAAAGAAGAACAATGATAGTAAGAAAGGGATATGAAAAGTTACACAAAGAACGAACTTATGTCTAAGACTTCCTCCTCGCAAGTTTTCTGACTTAATCATCGGAGTTAGATCAGGGCAGAAAGACCCAATTCCGATCGCTTCCTTTTCCTTCTTACAGTTTCCCTCAAGTATCTCGAAACAGTTGGACAATTCCGATCGTCCTCTTCAATCCGATCGCCCCTACATATCCATCCAGAGTATACGGTATTCCAGAGCACTTTATGTTCAGAACATGAAGTAAGCGTCCACACCAACTATAAATCTCAACCGTTTGTCGAAGGCTGAGACCAAATCAAGAGGCAACAGTGACCAAAGAGTGAGGTGGACCAGTTTTTGGCATCAACATGATGATATATTTATTTATTCTTCTTATGTATTTATTTTTGAAATATTTCCTGTTATTAGGATGATATATTTATCTTACCCGCCCCCCCTTCTCCACACCTCACGCGCACCTCTGCTGCACCACCACCTCAACATTAATCTTCTACCACGCGCCCAAACCCGAGGATCTAGTGACTACCGCCCACGCGCGTTTCTCAGATCACGCGCCCACGCACTTCCCTCCTGCCACGTGCCCTGCGTGGATCCTTTCCCAACGCTCCCTTCTGCCCCGCTCCCTTTGTGCGGACTTGCTGCGTCGTGCCTCTCTTGCGCTTCCTCTGCACCCCTACATGCTCTGGTCTTTATAGTCTGGTGTCTTCCACGCCTTTATCGTCTTCATGGCTGCCCTCCCCTCCTCCGATTCCTCCTCCCCCTCCGACCTCTCCTCTGGCCCTGTTCTCTCCACCACCTTATATCTATCTCCAAACCTCATTGCCATCAATGTTGCGGCGCAAGTTCTTCCTAAGTTAACCGCTACCAATTACTGTGGGTGGTGCGCACAGTTTGATTCTCTGCTGATTGGGTATGCCCTCTATGGGTATGTTGACGACTCTCTTTCTTGCCCACCCGGTAAAATTAATGCACCTGACTCTACTGTTTCGACTCCCAATCTGGCCTATTCTCTCTGGGTTCGTCAAGATATGCTGTTGCTCCATGCTATTCTTGGCTCTCTGACTACCAGTTTGGTTCCTTTTATTGTTTCCAAGAAGACATATATGGAGGCTTGGAAGACTCTTGAGAAGACGTATACTTCCCCATCCCATGGAAGAATCATGGAATTACGTCTCATACCATCACTGAATATATGCAAGACATACAGTCTTGTATTGATTCTCTTGCGTTCATAGACAAGCCTGTTGATTTTGATGAGTTATCCATTTGCATTCTGAATGGACTGGATGACTCCTACAACCATTTATCAAGTGCCATTCAAGCCCGGGATACTCCTATCACTTTTGAGGAATTGTTTGAGAAGTTACTTCATGAGGAAGCTCAACAGCAATTCCTTACTGCTCTTCTCCGGTACTACCGGTCACCACTCTTGTCACCCAGACCCGCACAGGTTCTCTCCCTTCTCTGCAGGTTTCTTTTGGTGGTCGCTCACATCTCCATCGCCGGTCCTCCGCCTCCAACCGGCCCTCCTCGCCAGTGTTTCTCCACCACCTTCTGTGCCATCTTAGGCGCTACGCCCGCTATCTCCATTGCTCAACCTTGGTCGCAGCTATCAGGGGAAATGCCAGCTCTGTGGGACTATCGGTCACTCTGCTCGTTAGTGCCGCCTTGTCCCACCACATACATTGGATCACATTCTGGCACCGCCTCATGGCCCTCCTCGTGTGAATACTTCCACACACTACCCTGCTTCCGGTGCTCCTTCTGATTGGGTTGTTGACTCTGGTGCTTCCCATCATGTCACTACCGACCTATCCAACCTATCCCTTCATCAACCGTATATTGAGTCTGAGACTGTCGTCATTGGTGATGGTACATGTCTTCCCATTAAGCATACAGGCTCTATGTTTCTTTCAACATTACATGGCTCTCTTTCTCTCAAGGATGTGTTGCATGTTCCATCCTTGTCCTTGAATTTGATATCAGTTTTGGCTCTTTGTGCTACTAATGCGGTCATTGTTCTCTTTTTTTATGATTCTTTTCAGGTGCGGGATCGTCACACGGGAGCAATTATGGTCACGGGATGTCGTAAGGATGGTATCTACCTTTAGCCGACCACTTTCGTATCTCTACCGGCTATCCCTCCTCGCTTTCTAGCCCTAAGTTCACTTCGTTTCTTCGTCTTCACTTTCGTTGTGGCACAGTCGTTTAGGTCATCCTTCTGTTAAAGTCTTTTGACATCAGTGGTTATCCTTTGGTATTTCTTTTTCGCATTCTCAATTACTTAAATTTTCTTGTACTTCGTGTCATATCAATAAAACCCATAAGCTTTCTTTCTCTCAATCCTCAGTCTCCTCTTCTTCCCCTCTTGAAATAATCTATTTTGATGTTTGGATGTCACCTGTGCCTTCTCTTTATGGTTACAAGTATTACGTTATTTTTGTGTATCACTATACCAAATATATATGGTTTTATCCCCTTGTTCGAAAATTTGAAGTCTATGCTACCTTTGTTGCCTTCAAGACACTGGTTGAAAGATATTTCTTCTGTCTCTTGGTTTCCTCACTTCTCGCGCGGATACGTCACTTTTCATTCTGTTAGCGGTCTATTTTCTGGTTTATGTTGATGATCTTCTGATTATTGGTAGTGATCCTCAACTGGTTGATTGTATTATTCAGCAACTTGACTCTAGATTTTCCACCAAGGATCTTGGGTTGCTCTCTTACTTCTGTGGTGTTGAAGTCACCCCAACCTCTGATGGTATGCTTCTTTCTCAACACAAGTATATTGTTGATTTTCTGCAGAAACACCACATGCTTGACTCAAAACCAGTTTCTACCCCCTTTCTGTTGGTACCTCTTTCCTTTTTCATGATGGATCCTCTTTGGTTGATGCTACCAAGTATAGACAGGTTGTTGGTGGTCTTTAACACTTGCGCATGACTAGCCCAGAAATTTCTTTTGTTGTCAACAGACTTTCTCAGTTCATGCATCAACCAACTAAAAATCATTAGGGGGCTGTTAAGCACTTGCTTCGGTATTTGAATGGCACCAAAACTCTTAGCATTCAGCTTCTGGTGAATTCTCCTCTCCAACTTCACGACTTTTCTGATGCTGATTGGGAAGGTAATCCGGATGATCCCACCTCTACGGGTGCATATGTTATGTTCTTGGCTATCAATCCCATCTCCTGGCGGTCTACCAAGCAACGCACTGTTGCTCAATCATCTACTGAGGCGGATTATTGTGCTATTGCTTCTGCTGCTGCTGAAATTCAATGGATCAAGACACTTCTCCATGAACTGCATGTTCTTGTCCCTTCAGCACCCACTATCTACTCAAACAATCTTGGTACCACGTATCTCTGTGCTAATCCTGTGTTTCATTCTCGAATGAAACATCTTGCTATTGATTACAACTTTGTCCGTGATCTTGTTTAGTCTTCCCTTCTCTGGATTGTTCTTATTTCAGCTGCTGATCAATTTGTTGATGCTCTCACGAAACCTTAGCCTAGCTCACTCGGCTTACTTGACATTTGTGACAAGATTGGTGTTGCTTCTCGTGCACCATCTTGAGGGGGCCTATTTGGATGATATATTTATTTATTGTTTTTATGTATTTATTTCCTGAATATTTCTTGTTTTACCCTTGTAGTGGTATTATATATACCCCAACTTTATTCATTAATAATTGAGAAGTTTTCCTATCAGTAAATAGTGATCCATTCTCACCCTCTAAACTCAAGTATATTTATTAAGAATTTAAGATAAAGCTTTAAAAATATACATACCATTTACATAACAATTTGAATATTGGATGAATTAAGTTAAATTTTTGAAATGGAAAATTCAACTAAAATGGAAGAATTAAAATTGAATTAAGTTAAAATGGAATTGAGAGAGTATTATTATTGTTATTATTATTATTATTATTATTATTATTATTATTATTATTATTATTATTATTATTATTATTTTGACAAATGCAACAAACGCTCCCAAAGGTAAGTCAAAGACGTGCGCAGGCGTGTGTAATGGATTAATCAACAAAAATCCAACAGATTTATTCAATTGAACAATCAATCCACAATCAACTGAAAATAGGGTATAGAACCTCTGAAAATACCAGGTATTATAGCTACTCATTCACCAGAACAAAGATCTAAATAGAGGTTTAAAGAAGTCTTACAAAATAGTAAAGAATACAAGATAAAAGCTAAGGTCAGAGAAACCCAAGCTGACCGGAATGATAAACAGAGATCCCCCACTCCTCCGTTTCCTTTCTCTCGAGATGAGAGTAAGGGCTATAACCACCAAATTCTTCAACAC
Organism: Dioscorea zingiberensis; assembly: GCA_026586065.1. Taxonomy (NCBI): domain Eukaryota; kingdom Viridiplantae; phylum Streptophyta; class Magnoliopsida; order Dioscoreales; family Dioscoreaceae; genus Dioscorea; species Dioscorea zingiberensis. The sequence goes on from CM048823.1 coordinate 46,004,191, forward strand.
CCTCACTGTTTTTCTTCTCTCTTTTTATATCCGTCAATACGAAATCCTTAAACTGTTAGGATCAGGGACACCCCACATTCCACACTAGCAATGATATTCTCTGCTTTGGGCGAAAGCCCTCACGGTTTTATTTTTCATTTCACCGAAAAGGCCTTGTTGCTAATTGAATGTTTTCAACCACTTTTATGCCCCTTCCCTTCTTGTTCTCCAGTCGATGTGGGACTATATGCATTTTGGACTTTGGTTGCCCCACATATCCCAACAATCCTCCCCTCAAACAAAGGACCACATAATTAGCCTCCCCTTAGGCGAAACACTTCCTCCATTGAGTATCTGCTCAACTTCACTAGCCTGGCACACGCCTTACATGAAGCACGAGACCCTTTCCTCGAGAGCTCGCGCCATACTTTGGGTCAGCCTCCCCTCAAGCGAAAACACCATCGGCGCCATTTGAACATCACTGCGTCAGAGACTCGGAGCACACACCTTACGTGGAACACCAGGGCCATCCACCGATAGAACACTCGATCACAACGCTATACTTGGAAACTTTGTTCCGGCTTTCTCTCCCTTTGTTTGGCACCAAGGATCTACCTTCCCACAATGCTGGAGAGACCCGGTTCTAATACCACTTGTTAGTTTCAGGGGCACCCCATATTCCACACTAACAACAATATTGTCCACTTTGGGCCGGAGCCCTCACGGTTTTATTTCATTTCACCGAAAAAGCCTCATTGCTAATGGAATGTTTTCAACCACTTTTATGACCCTTCCCTTCTTCTTCTCTAGCCGATGTGGGACTATATGCATGTGGGACTTTGGTTGCCCCACATATCCCAACAATAATCTCCCCCTCCAAGGCCAACGGGAGAGTTGCTCTGCCTGGACTCCTTATTTCGAGTCCATCCAATTTGCCCGTGAGCACTTCACCAACTTCTCTTTAGAAAGCCCCTTCATTAGCATGTCTGAAGGGTTATCATCAGTATGAATCTTCTCTATCTTGAAGGTGCTCTCTTCTAGGGCTTCTCGGATCCAATGATAGCGAACATCTATGTGCTTTGTTCGAGAGTGATATGTGGCATTCTTACTTAGATCAATTGCACTTTGACTATCACAGAATACCACATAGTCTTCATGCTTCACTCCCAGCTCTTGGAGGAAGCTCTTCATCCACACCATCTCCTTCCCTGTTTCTGCCGCTGCAATGTACTCGGCTTCGGTGGTGGAAAGAGCAATACACTTCTGCAATCTGGACTGCCATGAGACAGCTTCCCCTGCAAATATAAAAACATAACCAGTTAAGGATCTTCTGCCATCTTCATCACCTGCCATATCTGCATCCGTGTATTCCTCCAAGGTTGGCGCTGAACTGCCAAAGCTTAAACACAACTTTGATGTCCCTCTCAAATATCTAAGGATCTACTTCACCGCCTCCCAATGCTAGTTGCCTAGATTTGAGAGGTATCTCTGCTCATAACACCAACTGCGTGAGCAATATCTGGTCTTGTGCAGACCATCGCATAAATAAGGCTTTCTATTGCCGACGAGTATGGAATAGAAGACATCTTTTCCTTCTCCTCTTCTGTTGTTGGTTTCCGACTACCTTGGAGTCCTTCATGTTGAATGTCTAAAGTACCTGTTCAACATACTTCTCTTGAGACAACTAGATTTTCCGAGCTTTTCTGTTCCTCAGAATCCTCATGCCTAAAATCTGTTTGGCCTTGCCGAGGTCTTTCATCTCAAACTCCTCGGACAAGTCTTTCTTCAGCTTCTCAATCAGTTCACTGTTCTTCCCAACAATCAGCATATCATCTACATATAGTAGTAGGATGATGAAGTCGACATCAGAATATTTCTTCATGTACACGCAATAATCGGCAATAGTTCTAACATATTCCTTCTTCTTCATGAAGGAGTCAAACCTCAGGTACCATTGCCGAGGAGCTTGCTTCAGTCCGTATAGACTATTCTTCAGCATGCAAACAAGCTTCTCACTCTTCTTCTGTTCAAAACCTTCAGGCTGTAGCATGTATACCTCTTCCTGTAGGTCACCATGAAGAAATGCCATTTTGACATCTATCTGTTGGATCTGCAGATCTAGGACTGCAGTCATTCCAAGGACCACTCGGATGGATGACATCTTCACTACTAGGGAGAATACTTCATCAAAAATAATCCCCTTTTGTTGAGCAAAGCCCTTCACCACTAATCGGGCTTTGTACATAAGCTGATTCTTACAATCTGTCTTCAGCTTGAACACCCACTTGTTTCTTAAAGCTTTCTTTCCTTCAGGCAGTTCAACAAGTGTATAGGTGTTGTTCTTCTGTAGAGAGGTCATCTCTTCATCCATCGCCTCCAACCATCTATCCTTATCCTCATGACAACTGACTTCTTTGAGTGTCTCTAACTCCCCCATATCGGTGAGCAAAAGATAATCGGAGGATGGATATCTTCTGGATGGTCTTGACTCTCTAACCGACTTCCTCGTCTGAGCACTTGAGCTTTCACCTTGCTGGAAATTTCGTTCTGTAGGAATCTCCTCTTCGACTCTGCTCTGTCGACTGATATCAGCTTCTTCTTCTGCTGTTCTGCTTTGCTCATCGGTATTCACTGCTGGTCAGGCTTTGTTCTTCGGTAATCACTGGTCGCTATACTTAAGGTCGATTTGGAACACCTCTCCTCGGGAACTGTGTGTTTTGATCGTCAGAAGAACTCACTTAATTATGCTCAGTTTTCTTATTTTCGAGCCTATTTTGGTCTTCCTGAAAGACCACATCTCTGCTTCTTACTATGCTTCTCTTCTCCAGATTCCCGAATCTATAACCGAGCTCCTCGTCACCATAACCAACAAAAACACAACGAATAGCCTTGTCATCTAATTTTGACCTCTGCTCCTTCGGGACATGAATAAAATCTTTGCATCCTAAGACTTTCAAGTGAGAATATGAGGGGTTCCTTCCAGTCCATACTCTCTACGGAAAATCGCCCTCCAAAGGAACTGAGGGTGAGTGCTTGATCGTGTAACAAGTCATCCATGGCGCCTCCCCAAAATGTCTTCAGCCAGCTCCCGCCATATTGAGCATACTCGTGCGCTCTCTCTACAATGTATGGTGAGATTCATTCTTTCGGCTACTTACTTGCTATGTTGATTAGTTCCTAGATCGTTTCTTACATGCCGAATGCCATGTGCAGGCAGTACCCTTCAAAATTTTTAGATGTATACTCTCCTCCATTGTCGGTGTGTATGCATTTCAGAAGCTACTCGGTTTCTCTCTCAAGTTTGGCTCTGAACTGTTGGAATACTTGAAACACTTCATGTTTGTCTTCAGGAGGTAAACTCAAAGTTTCCTCAATGCATCATCGATGAATGTGACAAAATACACATTTCCACCACGTGTCTTCACCTTAAGCGGGCCACATACATCTGAGTACACTACTGACAGCAGTTAAGCCTTCCGAACCGAGGTCTTCTTGAAAGACACCCTGTGCTGCTTCGCTGTCGCGTAATGATCACATGGGTCCATTTGTACATCCTTGTTGCAGGGAACTTCCTTAGTTAAAATTTGAAGTCCTTTTTCACTCATGTGAGCTAGCCGTCTGTGCCATAAACTTGGAGAAGATTTACTCTCCACAGCATTCAATCCATCTCCGCACACCTTCACAGAAGTCTTATACAGAGTACTACAGACCCTTCCCCAAGCAACTATAAGTGAGCCCTTGGTGAGCTTCCAGCATCCTCTTCCAAAGTAGCTTTCAAAACCTTGTCGGTCCAAGACTACTCTCGAAATCAAGTTTAATCTGAGTTCAGGTACATGTCTTACATCCTTTAAAGTAATGGAGCAGCCAACATCTGTGACAATCTGTATGTCACCAATTCCAACTATCTTCGCATGACTTTGGTTCCGCATTTTGACTGTACCGAGATCACCTGTACGGTAGGATGTGAAGAATTCTCTGTTCGGGGTAGTGTGGTATGAAGCAGCTGTGTCTACCACCCACTCGGAATCCGAAGAGCCAACATGGAGACACTCCTCCTCTTCGGGCTACAAGACCACCAAATCAGTTGAGACAGTAGCAGCAGTGTTCTTGTCGTCCTTCTCTTGATCCATGTTCTTCTCTATGAACTTCTGGCACTGGTACTTCTTATGCCCAACCTTGTCGCAATAGAAGCATGTTAGCGGCTTGCCCCTTGACTTGGATGTACCTCTTGATTTCCATCGGCCTTGAGGTCCTCGGCTTTTGTTACTTCCTCTTTGTTCGGTCACAAAAGCGTTGGAGCTCTTGGCACCTGACGTCTATCGCCTCGTCTCTTCCTTCAGTAGACTTGAAGTAACTTGGCTCATGGTCAATGCTCCATCTGGAGTGGAGTTGCTGAGTGAGACCTTCAATGTCTCCCAACTGCTCGCCATTGAACTCAAGAGTAGAAGAGCTTGCAGCTCATAGTCCAAGATCATCTTCATTGTAGTTAACTGGTTGACAATGTTCTGGAATTGATTCAGATGATCAGCTATAGAGCCTCCCTCTTGGAACTTCAGGTTCACAAGCTTCTGAATCAGAAACGCCTTGTTTCCAACCGTCTTCCTCTCATATAGCGTCTCCAACTTGCTCCATAATGTCTAAGCACAAGTCTCCTTGCTGACATGATGGAATACTGACTCATCCAGCCACTGTCTAATACAACCGATCATTACTCGGTTCTTCTTCTTCCAGTCACTATCTGTAACTTCTTGGGGCTTCAATCCTTTGAACTCAATTGGATCAGCCATGTCCTTATAATATAGGATGTCCTCCATCTTAGTCTTCCACAGCGTCCAATTGGAGTTGTTGAGCTTGACCATGGTGCTTCCTTCCATCTTCCTCTACTAGCTTTGATACAACTTGTTGCGCACGGATGAACAGACTCAACTGTTCGGACCGATGAGAGGAAAGGATGACTGTTCGGTTCAAAGAGTTGTTCGGTAAAAGTTTCAAGGAGCTGATTCCGAAGAGCTAGAACAAGTAACTCGGCCAAATTGCCGAGGAGATGATCAAGGCTAAAAACACAAGTAAATAGCAAACGCATAATATACATGGAAACCTACAAAGCGAGGGGAAAACCACGGGGCACCAGGCAGACAATAATTCACTAAAATATCAAGCAAGATACAACAATGACTCTCTTTAGTTGATGCTCAAACTCAAGGTTCCAACTTAAATCAGGAATAGAACTTAGATCAACAATGACCAAACTTAAGACACAAAGCTTAAGCCAACAAATACTCTAACCGCAGTTAAGTATCAATGTCCTTCGTCTCCAAACAGGTGGGAGTCTTCACTAACACTCAACCTTCTTCTTCTTGCTTGATCTCTTTCCACAGTATGCTCTCTTCTCTCTTGGATAATCTCTGGTTTTTCAACAACATCACCAGTGAGGCTTCATCCCTCTTTTATACAAACTCTGGTGAGGATCCCAAAGCACCCTTTTAGCTGTGGCTTGTGCAACACACTTCCTGTCACATCACTGTATCTGTCATACTTGTTGTAGTTCCAAGACACTTTTCCACCTGACACCCGCCATACCTCTCTTAGGATTGGTGCCAGTGTACATCTTAGAACCATAGATCCTTTTCAGCATTCTTTGTTCTTCGGTGAACTTCTTTTCGGCTGTCTTGGACTAATTGGCCGAGTAGCTCTTCTGCTCGGCATTCCTCTTCGGACTACCTCATCGCTTCAGCAGCCAGTTGGTCTTGGACTACTTGGCCGAGTAGCTCTTCTGCTCGGCATTCCTCTTCGGACTACCTCATCGCTTCAGCAGCCAGTTGGTCTTGGACCATCAAACCCAACATAAACAAGGTATTTCGTTTCTTTTGTCTAATCCCATGGCGCTATATGGAGGGTTCATCATGCGCTGCTTCTTTTCCCGATTCCACTTCACTGATTTGCCACGCGTAGTCACCAAACGTGCGTTTCTCTTCAGCCGTTGGGTTTCCACTTTCAGGTGACGTGGTCCAGTCACTTTCTTTTAGCGTTCGCGTGGCCACGAGTGCATAGTATAGCGATTGTTACTGATTATTGGTCAGCTTTCGATCCCCGGTTAGTCTACAGGGGAACAACACCACACCTGTACCCTGACCTTATAAGAGTGGGGATTCGATCTTGTGTCATCCACAGGAGAATCCTCTATCTTAACAAGGAACCCAAATACAAATAGACCCTTGGGTCATTGGTGAATTTAGAGATTTTCGTTACCTTCGGGTGATTGGATCTAATTTTTAATGAAGATTAATTAAAAAGAGAAGTATAGACTTTCCAAGTTTGGGGAGAAAAACAAAGGACAAAGAATTCATTGGCAACTTCTATCTCTTTTTAGTCTCTCAAATGGTAAAGATATCATTATAAGTTGTAGGTTTTAAGCGATTAGGTTCCAAAGCCCCACTTTTCAGACTAGTGCCTTCATATTTAGCTAACATAACAAATGCTCCATTTTAATTATTTAACAATGTGTGAGCTACTTAATTCCTTAAAAAACTGTTTATAATTGCAATAAAAATATTATTATTGAGTTTATCGACTAATTAAAGTCTAATAATATGAGTACAAGTAGAAGTCAGGGTCAAGCTTGCCCTTTTTTGTTTTTTTCCCCATTGGGCCACTTTTATATTTCTTGCCGTGCTTGACAAACTAGGAATTGATATTTCTTAGAGTCGTGCTATACATCCCGACAAGAGAGCTTGAATTGATTCCCAAAACCGTTAATTTCATCTCGGGATCATCAACACATCAAATCCAGCTAATTGGGTTAATAACCCAGCTAACGGAATTAGATTCGGGAACCAAATTCAGGAAACGAATCCGTGAGGAATAGTATTCTCTATTTCTTATGCCATGCTTACGGGTGTAATAAGAGGTAACCAACTAGCTAATTAATACAAACTCACATCTCGCTTTAAAACATCTTAATGACGCTGCATGGGACCATAACATATCAAGATCTATTAATAACTCGTCGGAATTGGCATATCCCCATCTGTTTTCTTTTTATTAATTTTTTAGTTTTTGTTTTTTGGACCACAACAGTAGTTCCAAAATGCTCATACTATGGCGCTTGTCGTTTTTGTCAAAAAAAAAAAAAAAATCACACTAATATTAAAATTTGTTGAAAGTTTTTAAATTGAACGTTTTATATTTATTGAAGATTTTTATTTTTAATGCTTTAATCTTCTATCTCTACTCTAATTCCAATTTTCCAATTTTAAAAAAATTAAATACTTCTTAACAATGTTCAGGTTTGTGTTTGGCATATAAATAAATAAAAAATATTTGTATTTACAGTGTTACTGCTTAATTAATAAATTGGTACAAAAATTTTGCAATGAATTATAATTTTTTATTTAACGTAGTGTTGATGGCAAATTTTATCACATTTTTAATCTCGTTCTAAAAATTTGATTGTGTAGGTTCCATAGCACCACTTTTCTATGTTTTGCATCCTTCTCTGTATATATTAATATTTGATGGAGTTAATACTGAGAATCATCATTTTCACTATTCAATAATATTATTATAAAAATATTTCAAATTATTATTAATAGTATTGAGTTTATCGACTACTTATTCAAGTCTCGAGTCAAGTCTACCTATTCTTCCAAATAATGAGTACAAGTAGAAGTAAAGGGTCAAGCTTGCCATTTTTTTCCCCTTTTTTCTAATGGACCACTTTTGTAGCGCATGCCGTGCTTGACAAACTTGAAATTGATCTTTCTTATGCCGTGCTTATGGGTGTAATATGACGAAACCAACAAGCTAATTAATATAAACTGGCATCTCTCTTAAAACATTGCCCTTAATGACGCTGAATGGGACCAAAATATATCGAGATCTATTAATAACTCATTGGAATTGTCATATCCCTATTAATGGATGTGAATGATTTTATAAAACTGTTATTTTATTTTATTTATTTTATTTGTTTTATAAAAGTGGATAAACTACATTCATTGATTATCAAAAGAAAAAGATTCATAGTTGAACATCAAGTACAAGTAGTTCCGGTTCATAGTGAACCGAGAAGTATATGTTATCCCAGATTACGCTGGGTCTATTAGAGTTTCAGTGTTCCCTGTATCCTGTTGGGTTGTGTGCATCTGTTCCTCCTCATCTTCGAAATACCTTCTTGGTGTCTGCTACCCTTGAGTGTCTCTCGTGTGGGTTATAGGTTGCATTTCGCCATGGTTTGCATCATCTATAGATCTGTTTCTTGGTCTCATGGGTTGCATCAAACCAAGACAGTAGGAGGTAGTCGGTGTATCAGATCAGTTCCGTGCAAACAAGTCATTTATCTTGGAAACATCTCTGATTCTGCTCTATCCATATGTTCCAGATGATTGCCATTGAGGTAAGGTGTCAGCTCCTTTGGGCCACATTCTTCACTTATCTCCCCCACAGATCTCGTATTGTGGTTGAGAGGATGGTGTATCCGAAGAGGTGGTAGTAGTGCACCTAGATCCCCGTTGAGTATTGACATTTGAATAGCAGGTGGTCCATCATTTCCTCCTCCCTGTCTCATAGATAGCACTGGGTTTATTCCCCCTGCCATTACGCTTTGCCAGGTTCTGTACTGTGAGTATCCTGTGTTCCCATGCAATTCATGTGAAAAGTTTTATTTTTAGAGGACATGCTTGCTTCCAGAAGGATTTCGTCAGGACGCCTCGCACTCCTCCAATGATTTGGAATTGGTACATGGACTTGATCGTGAACTGTTGGTTTAGAGTTTGTCTCCAACGCCTACAATCTTCCCCTGAGATGCCACCGCCAGTGATCCTGCCCTGCATTTACTGCAGCGTTTCAGACGCCTCTAGTGTTATTGGCCCTGGCCGTAGTAGGAGTTTCCTCGGTAGGATTAGTCTGTGTGCTCCCTGTATTGTAAGGGACTCCTTTATTATCAATGTTTGAAGTTCAAGGTGTCTAGTACAGGGCCCCATCCCCTCTATCTAGTTATCAAACCAAATATTGATAAGCGCTCTTGTTGCCGGAACAATGTTGATGTTTACCATGACCATGACTCGATATGGCTTCTTTCCAAAAGTATGATGCCCTATTGGATGCCTTTTTATAAGGGTTGATGTAGTTATTTCGGTAGTAAGCACCCGTATGATCTTTTGGCAAATTTTAGCTTCCCTTGTGACTAGTCTCCACCACTACTTTCTGAGTAAGGCCTCGTTGAAAGCTTTAAATCAGTGATCCCCGATCAGCCCTACTCCTTCAGTCTGCAACGGCGTTCCCATTTTAGCAGTCTATATACCTTGGATTCCAAGTTTGCTCTATGCCAGAGAAAGTCCCTTCGTATAACATCAATTCGTTTGATAACCCATAGGGGTAGTTTGTATATTGACAACAAGTATGTCGATGTGGGATAGAAAATACCCGTTCGACATTATGTCTGTTAAGAGATACCAGGCGATACATTGAATAAAAAATGATATATTTGTTATTTTTTTTTTATTATTTGGGTTCTTCCACTCCTTATAGAGGCAAGCCCCTATTATTAATTACCCCGAATGTGTTTCCGAGAGCCTTCGATTAAGGGCTCAAGTACATGTAAAGGCAAAGGAAATAAAAATGATTCATATATTTGTAAATCATAATTTTTTATTACATATATAAATATATTATCACATATATATTATTTATTTATTTATTTATATGTCTGATGTTTCCTTCCACCTTGGGATGCAAGCTTCGCCGCGCCTTGAGATTAGTGCCGCTATATAGCCGCCTCAAGATGCGTGTTGTTTTGAAAGTTATATTTATCGGCCACCTCATAGCCGCTTTGAGATTTGTATTTTTATTGGTTGCCTTGAAATTTGTGCCACATCACTGTCTCAAGACTTATGTCACTTCAAAATTCGCATTTTATCAGCCACCCCGATATGTGTATTCTATCACAGCTCTGACATGAGTGTTTCAAGATTTGTATTTCGGCCATCTTGAGATACGTATTCCATCACTATCTCAGGATAGATGCTCATTGTTTCTTTGAGATTCGTGCAACTTCAAGATTTGCATTTTCGTTAGCCGCATCAAGATGCGTGTTCACATCGAAATGCATGCTGGTTTGAGATATGTGCATTATTTTATTTTATTTATTTCATATTAAATAAAATACAAATGTATATTGGGATATATATGTGCATCTATATTATTTTATATTATTGTTACTGCAACTATCTTCAAGCCACATAGGAGATTGCCTATAATACTCCTTCAATAAAATAAAAATCATTATTTAATCATTGTCTCCAAGGAGGTCTGTTTTGGGCACCCATCTTAAGTAAGGCAATTCAAAGAGTGGGCCAAGCTTGCTAGCACAGTACTCGTTAAGGCAAACAGTTCCAAGGTTTGGGATCACGCATAACCTTGCATGAAATAATTTTACCAAAATCTGAGAACAATGCTTTGAGCCTATAATCACCAATGCCATCATCCCGTTGATACTTGTCCACTGCATCCTTTAAACTTCGATCAAACCTTCCTTTCAACTCAATCTCTCTTTTATATATTCCCCATCATTGTATTTCTTCCAATTAAATTCTTGAACTGCTTGAGTAACATCTTCAAGATGCTCAAAATTCACAAATCCGAAGCGCCTTTACTTCCCGTCTGTAATACCCCTCTCTAATGAGACAGATGTCATACCAGCCAGGTCAAGAGGGTATCTTGAGCCTAAGGCTATGCAAATTAAAATCTGAAGATAGTGGATGTTCACCAAACACTTAGATATTCATAAGCATAATCTGTTCATAACAGGTAGTCAAACAAAAAGAAATCGGAATAAGGGTACATCACACATAAGTCTGGGTAACATAGCCCTAAATACCGAGGTAGTCTAAAACATAACATGTTCAATAATCAAGTACACCACAAATGGAGGTATGCCAGAGCCACACTAGACCTCGACCCTCATATGTAACCACAAACGGCTATCTGGATCCCTATCTAGGACCTGCAAGTTAAAAACATAAAATGGAGGGACGTGAGCTATACGAGCTCAATGAAAGTAGACTCTACTGTCAGGTATTATACATACCTGTTTCGACAGAAAAAACTGTTCTAATAAAGTAATAATACCAATATAGCTAAATCAAAAATATGTATGTTTGCATAATTATCTTCAATTGGGGTAAACATACCGATAACCGGAAAACCCGAAAAACATATTATACACTAGCACATTCAACAAGAACAAAATAATCATAAGAGATATCGGATATATATCGCTCTAGCATGCATCCCTAGTTCAATACTCATAGATGATTCTAGATATAAATAGGCGACGTCATCTGTCACCATGGCAAGCATCAGGCAGGAAATAAGGGTATTATACTGTTCTGTCCGCTATCGGGTCCTTCAGAAAATGGGAAGGGTTTTTATCATTTGAAAATGAACTTTTAAAACATTGGTTAGTAAGAAACAGAATTAAAAACAAACCCCTTCCCTAACCCGATATCTTATACAGGCATAAACATGCTCTATCTCTGAGCCGTCACTGGAAATCAAACAAGTATGTCTAGCTAGGGTGCAGCCTTACGATAATCAATAAAGGTACCAAATGCTTAACATTATATCCCTTAATCATGCTATTTATCATGCATAGCAATAACCGAAGTAGGTGAATGCTACTATATCATAATAGCGGAAATTCACCAACAATCACAAACCAGGATAGAAATCCATAAACAAACTAGTAAAACAATTCATGATAAAAACCAATCAAATGGAAAACATGTATGGTAAGTCCACTCACATAGTGTCCTTCGCTAAGTCTTGTGTTGACTCGGTCCATCGGCCGCTCCTACGGGGCCTTTTCCTATCCCTAGAATTATAATGGGAACTTAATAAATCTAAATTCATACTTTATAATTTCAAATCCGTTACTTAAGCACATGAGAGATCTATATGCAAACTAGCATACAAGCATGGAGGCATGCAAACTAGAAAATAATAGGGCATTAACACATTTAATTTTCAATGAAAATTCGGACGCACCACCTCCATTTCTAGGGCCTTAAAATTATACAAACATACGCAATACATACATACATGCTTGAACTATACTCATTATACCATCATTTTTCAAACATAAACCTAGTCAGATCATCGGATCGCCTCTTAAGGGCCTCACAGGTGAACCACACCCAAAAACACAATCATCAATTATTCCACTTAATCAACAAACATTTCAACTCCCATTACCCCCAATTCGAGTCTACCTGATCTCCAATAGGAGTTCAGCAATTCGTCAGCGTCAATTAGGTCATCAGTACTATGTCGCGACTCCAATGAAAAGGGGGGTAAAGATGGGGATAGAAGAAGGCGGTGCAAGCCAGCCGAGGCGGTGCAGACCAGTGGTGCAGGAAGGGGTAGATCGAGACGAAGCAGGCCGAGGTGACCGTCTGCGGCGGTAGGTAGAGAGCGGTCGGGTGGCAGCCGCCTTGCACGCAGACGGGGTGGAGGTCTTGAGGCGTGCAGCAAAGCGGCGCTTGCAGTGACGGCGGCTGCGCGACAGTGATGGGCTGTGGCAGAGGTCCTAAGGGAGAAAGGCGAATAGCTGTAACCATCCTGATGGAGGGTTTGCTAGAATCCCCTTTCCGTTTTTCCCTCACTTTGGATCCACCAAAAACCATCCTTGCCCTCATGATCCACGCCCAAAAGTATATCAATTCTGATAAAATTTACACGGGTTGGGAAGAAGAAGCTCGACGCATCCCTATTGAAATCCAGAAAGGAAAAGCCCATCAGAATGTCAACAGAAGACCCACAGAAATCCGAAAGGAAGGAGGGTCGCGTAAGGATAGTAAGGGTGAAAATAGAGGTCTGGAATCTTCGACGCGCCCTCAACGATATATGCTACAGCCTAGAGAATCCTCAAGAGAAGGGAAAATAGTCATATATGATCACCATACCCCACTAAATCAGACCAGAAGCCATATCCTTATGCAAATCCAGGATCAAAAAATCTTGACAAGGCCAGAACCTGTAAAGAATCTCGAACAGTAAAAGAATAGTAAAAGATATTGCAAGTTTCCTCAAGCTAGAGGACATGACACAGAAAAGTGCACTCATTTGATGAACGCCATAGAAGGTGTCGTTAGAAGAGGACAACTGGAGCAGTATATCAACATTAATGTTCAAGAGGAAGCTGAAACTTCACAGCCTGAAGGAGAAAAAGGAGAGATGGTCGGATTTATTAGCGGTGGTCCTGGGTATGGTGGTGAAAGTTCCGTCTCTCGGAAAAGCTATGCCCGAATGGTAGGAGTGACACAGGAGACAGAAGTGCCACAAAGAAGGTCTCAGCCTATGGCTCCCGTCATTTTTTACGATAATGATGTCAGCAGGGTTCGCCACCCTCATGACGATGCCTTAGTCATTGCCATCATGGTCTCCAGCTTCCAAATGAAAAGAGTCCTGGTAGACAGCGGAAGTTCAGTGGATATTCTCTTTTGGAGTGCCTTTGAAAGAATGAGGTACAATGCGGACAACTTACTCCCCGTGAAATCATCCTTAGTGGGCTTTTTCCGGAGGAGTGGTACAACCAGAAGGAATGATCACGCAACCAGTTACGGTCAGAAATTCGCCAAGATCATCAACAGTGGCAACAAATTTTCTAATTGTACGCTGTGCTTCAAGTTACAACGTGATTCTTGGTAGGCCGACCCTCAACGCCTTAAAAGCAATAATCTCTACTTATCATCTTCTCCTCAAATTTCCGACCGAGAGTGGCAGTGGAGAAGTAAGAGGGGATCAACCCTTGGTACGGCAATGTTATGTCTCAACCCTCAAAGGAAAAACTCAAAACAGAGGCAAAACAAGAGTTTCAGAAGCCATGTTGATCACTAGGATAGCAGAACAGGAAGATGAAGAACTCTGACCCACACTAGTTGAAGAATTATTTATAGTTCCTCTAGACACAACTAGATTGGAGCGTACTGTGCGGATTGGTGCGGATTTGACAACAGCACATCAAGAAAACCTCATGGTGGTACTGAGAACAAATTCTGATCTCTTCGCCTGGTCATCAGAGGATATGCCAGGCGTAAAACGTGATGTCATTGAACACCGCCTTAGCATAGATCAGTCGTTCAAACCTGTCAAACAGAAAAGGAGAAATTCCGCCCCAGAAAGACAGAAGACTGCAGAAGAAGAAGTATCAACCCTTTTGAAGGCAGGATTTATCCGAGAGGTGAACTATCCAGACTGGTTGGCTAATGTGGTTCTGGTAAAAAAGCTGTCCGAAAAATGAAGAATGTGCGTGGATTTTACGGACCTAAATAAATCTTGTCCAAAAGATTCGTTCCCTCTATCTTCAATTGATGATTTGGTTGATTCTACGGTGGGGCATGAAATGCTAAGTTTCTTAGATGCCTTCTCAGGCTACAAACTAATTCGAATGACCAAAGAAGATGAGGAAAAAACATCCTTCATTACTAGCAAGGGAACTTATTGCTATAAGGTGATGCCGTCTGGTATAAAGAATGCCGGAGCCACCTTCCAGAGACTCATAAGTACAGTCTTCAAAGAATAAATTAGCAGAAATGTCGAAGCTTATGTGGATGACATCTTGGTAAAAAGTCGAAAAGCCGACGAGCACTTGTTGGATTTATAAGAGGCCTTTCAGTCGCTTCGGACTTACAACATGCGCCTAAATCCGAGCAAATGTGCCTTTGGTGTCCGATCAGAAAAATTTCTAGGATTTATATTGACTCAAAGAGGAATAGAAGCAAATCCAGAAAAGATCAAAGTCATTCTGGACATGGGATCACCCAAAAGTCTTCAAGAAGTACAACAACTTAATAGACGCCTAGCAGCTCTCGGAAGATTTATCTCTAAAGCCGGAGAGAAAAATCTCCCACTCTTCCAAGCCTTGGGTAAAGCACCAAAAATGGAGTGGACAGTGAAAAAGCCTTCCAGGGGCTTAAAGATTATCTCCGATCGCCTCAGTTGCTAGCCAAGCCGCAAGTAGAAGAAGAACTCTATATCTAATAGTCGCTGCTCCTCGAGCGGTCAGTGCAGTTCTATTAAGAGAAGATAAGGGAGTTCAGAAACCTGTCTATTATACAAGTAAGATTCTTAACGACGCAGAGTCATGGTATCTACCACTCGAAAAGTTACCTTCGCCCTTATCACATCCGCACGGAGATTGAGGCCTTATTTCAAGCTCACAAAGTTACTGTGTTGACTAACCAGCCCTTAAAGCAAGTTCTTCATAAGCCTGAAAATTCCGGACGTCTAGCCAAGTGGGTAATAGAATTGGGTGAGTTTGATCTTACTTATGAGCCCCGAACGGCAATCAAGGCTCAAGTGCTAGCAGCTTTTATCGAGGAATTAACTATTCCCATGAATGGAGATGAAATCATGTCACAAGATCCAGAAGAAAGCCCTAGCATCCCATGGTCCTTATATGTCGACGGATCAGCAATCGAAGAAAAGTCAGGGGCAGGTTTCGTCCTTTATTCTCCCTCTAAATAGAAAATTACAACAGTTCTTAAGTTCCAATTCCGAGCGACCAACAATGAGGTTGAATATGAAGCCCTCATCGCAGGATTGCATTTGGCCCGGAGGCTCGGAATTCAGCATCTGCATGTATATTCCGACTC
Organism: Dioscorea zingiberensis; assembly: GCA_026586065.1. NCBI lineage: Eukaryota > Viridiplantae > Streptophyta > Magnoliopsida > Dioscoreales > Dioscoreaceae > Dioscorea > Dioscorea zingiberensis. The sequence continues at coordinate 46,019,823 of CM048823.1, forward strand.
ACAGCTAGTCGTTGGCCATATATTGGGCAGTTTTGAAGCAAAGGAGGAGAATATGGTCAAGTACCTGGCAGTAGTAAAGAGGATAGTCCCATACTTCGCTCATTTCCAGATTGAGAAAATCTGTCGAGCACAAAATGAGGAAGCGGACGCTTTATCTAAAAAGCTACTGCACCTAATGGAGATACATACTCCTCTTTCAACCTACAGTACCTTCCAACAAAAACTATTGAAGGGCTAGTAGGATAGGTACAAAGTGCAGCAGAAGAGTCATGTTGGATTGATCCCATTAAAAACTACCTGCAAGGTGGACCTACATCATCCAACAAAACAGAAGCTAGACGGATTTCTTACAAAGCCGCTCAGTACACTATGATTGGCGAAAATCTATACAAGAGGTCCTATACACAACCCTTCTTGCGGTGCTTGCATCCCACAGAAGCCAACTATATCTTTCAAGAAATTCATGAGGGCATCGGAGGAGATCATATAGGAGGCAAGGCCTTGAGTTACAAAGTCCTGCGACAAGGCTATTACTGGCCAACACTAACTCAAGATCACGGTGGCGTTAAGCGAAAATGTGATGCACATAGCGGCATTCCAAGATTCAAAGATGGCCACCGGCGAGCGCTTGCGCCAATTATATCGACCCTCGGCCGTTTGCTATGCGGGAGTTGATCTTCTAGGGCCATTTCCTACCCGACTCGACAAATGAAGTTTCGATAGTTGATATCGACTATTTCACCAAATGGGTAGAAGTTGAGCCCTTGGCCAAGATCACGGAGAAAGCTTGTCGGGGATTCTTATGGCGGAATTATCTGTCGATTGAATTTGATTAGCCTTCATTTCTGATAATGGGCGACAATTTGATAACAAGGCTTTCAAAAGCTTTTGTTCCGAGCTCGGAATTGAATCCAGATTAACTTCTGTAACACATCCTCAAGCCAACGGCCAAGTGGAAGTGACAAATTGCACCTTGCTCCAAGCTCTTAAAACCCGGGTGTCCAAAAATGGAACTAATTGGGTTGAGGAAATTCCGAGCGCTCTTTGGGCTTGTAGGACAACTACAAGAACCCCCACAGGAGAAACTCCATTCTCTCTTAATTATGGGGCAGAAGGCGTCATCCCTGCAGAAGTCGGAATATCTCCGAGCGGAACTTGATCTACTTGAATAGCGAAGAGAAGCTGCGGAAACAAAGGCAGCTATCTATCGCCAAAGAGTAAAAAGGTTCTACGACACAAGGGTGAAAAGAGTCTTCTTCCAAATAGGCGATCTGGTCTTAAGAGAAAATGAATTCCAGGGAAACAAAAGCCGAACGGGGAAGCTAACTCCTAATTGGGAAGGCCCTTATGTCATACAGAGAATTGTCCGAGCGGGCACTTATTATCTGGTAAATATGGAAGGAAAAACCCTCAAGCGTCCATTTCATGCTGAACACCTGCGACGCTACTATCAGTGAATTCTGTAGCAGTCTCCTAAATGTTTCATGAAATAAAACTTAAGTTTCTGTTCAGAAATTCCCAAATGAAGATGAGGTGAAAATTCCATCCGACAAATATGAGGTAAAAATCCCATCCCACAAAGATGAGGTAAAAATCCCATCCCTAAAAGGTGAGACGAAAAAATTATCCTACAAGGATAAAAGACAATTCTCATCCAGAAGCAAGGGGCAAAAATCCCGATCGAAATATGAGGCAACAATCTCATTTACAAAGGCAAGGATCTTACTCAACAAATCAAAGTCCCATGATTGGACTAAGAAGAAAAGAACTCGCTATGAAGCTTAACTTACAAGCCAAATATTGTGAAGGATTTCTTGACTGGTTAAAGATAACCATGACTTGGAAATAAATCTTCACCAAAATAAAAGTTAGTGTTTCATTCATATAAGTAGAAATTACATGACTAAATCTTTACAAAAACATTTCATACCCTAAGAACTAGGGCCCTCCTGGCGTTGAGCTGCGTCTTGGGAAGTCTGAGTTGGAGGTTCAGATGAGGCCACTGGAGTCTTTATAATATGCTGCTCCTTCAGTTCCGTAAACTTCTTTAAGACTCCAGCAAGCCCCATCGATAAAACTTCCGCAGGAGAAACATGATGACCCACCTGCTGCACTACCGAATATATATGGGTGGCCCCCTCTTTCGCTTTCGCCCTAAGCCGAGCGACCTCCTTTTCTAACTTATCCGCTCGTTCTATTAAATCTTTCACTTCTTGCGAGTCGGATTTAGGAGCTTTTTGTTTGGAAGCTAAGTCTTCCTTGAGTGTGTCACGCTCCCCTTTGATTTCCTCCAACTCTTGAACGGCGGCAAGTTCAACAACCTTCAGTTTTAGATCCTATCGGGCTTCAGCTCCCTCAGCTTGAGCGGATTTAAGTTTCTCTTTCAAACTGCTAGAGTCATCCTATAATTTTTTGATGTTCTCCTCAGCACTATGAAGAGAGCCCTCGGAAGTAACCAGCTTGGCCGCTAGATAATTTTTCTTTTTTTCTATAGCAGCCAACTGTTGAAGCCGCTCGGCCTTATCTCGCTCAAAGGCGTGGATAACAGCAAGCTGTTTCTTCTCCTTTCCCTCTAAAGCCGCCACCCTAGAGCTTAATTGGGCAATTTCTTCCCTACTCGCTTCCATCTTTGCCAAGTCTTCTTGACAAAGATTGCCGACTCAATCCGCCCATTGAGCAGTCTACAGAATAACAAATGAATTATAGGCGATAATACCGAACTAGGAAGTAAAAGAAGTACAAGAATAGTTTTTACCAGCATAGCCGAGCGGAAAAGTTGGCAAGTGGCCTCTTCCCTTCCAGCCCTTCGAAGTTTAGTGGAGAGCTGTTCGGGCCTCATAGCCATCAAAACATTCTTCACGGAAGCAGCATCCCGAAAAGGGGTGTCTTCAGAAGGCAACTCCTTCCCTTGAGTCGCTTGTCCTTTGAGGACCAAGTCTGCCTCCCTTAGCTTGTCCAGGAGAGCCGCTTCTCCTGCCTCCACCTATAAAATAAACCTAAGTCAAAAATTCTTAGTGAAACAATAGATAATCTTAAGAAGTAGACTCTCACCTCCCTAAGGAGGATATCCTCTGGCCGACTAGGAGAGGGGCCCTCTGAAATTGGCGTTAAAGCCGGGTGAACCTCCTGCTGAGGCGAATTCGCCTGTTCTCCAGTAATTCCGGGACCCAATACGTCCTCGGAATTCTTCCTCTTCGTCCTCCTCTCTTGCGAGGACCCGGCAGCGGGGTCACCTTTGACCCTCTTCTTGGAAGAGCCGACGTCTTTTCTCTTCCTTTTCTTCTTTTCCTCCTTGGAAGTATCAGAGCCTTTGCTGGATGCTACTTCTTTCTTCTTTCGCCCACGAGGCAGAGGCGGATGAACTTCACCTTCGAAGGAGGACATGATGCACTTAACATAACTCAAATTTTTGTCTCCATCGGATTTCCTGCAAGGATAAATTCCGAAGCAAGTTAGATATCACAATTCAAGATTAAACTAAGTTAGACGCACAAATAAATCCTACCAGTAGCTACTATTAAACGACACCTAAGGAGATTTTCCTTGGTCAAGAAGGCATCCATGTAAACCCTGGACATCCCCGTCATTGACTTAAGAAGAACCTCCTCTTCTTTTGTCATATCCGTTCGGGGAACCTCCCACTTGGTTTGGACATCCCACTTGGATTTACTTTTGACGAAGAAAACCTTACTCTTCCATCGCTTAATGAAAGTAGGGACTTTCCCTAGAAACTTTCTCCCGAGATGAGCCGAGAAGTAATACCAATCAGTATTAGACTCTAAACATAGACTGAATAGCATACGGAACCAACGGACAGTCGGATTTACTCCATAGTTCTTAAACACAATAACGAAGCCATTGAGCAATCTCTAAGAGTTCGGAGTTAACTGTGAAGGACACAAGCGATATTCTTCTAGAATAGCCTTGGCAAAGTTAGAAAAAGGAATCCTAAGGCTACCCAATAACGCATCCTGATAGATGGCAATCTCCCCCTCCCTAGGAGAACTTGCCCTCTCCCCAGAACATGGAGCCCTAACCTCAAACAGAGAGATATCTATCTCATACTTCTCTACCAAGTTATCGACATCCTTCTGCTCAAGGAGGCTTATGAAGGTATTAGACCCCCTACCCATCGCTCTAGAAGCGAATGAATCCGCAAACCCTGGACCGAAACATCCCTAGACCCGCCTGGAATCGCGAAAGAGGCTATGGGTTCGGACGGAGAAGGGATCAAAAGTGGTTGGGAAGTAGCAGATTCATGCGAAGAACTAGAGGAAGAAGACGCACTAGAGTCACTAGCTATTACCTTAGAAGAAAAAGGGGTGAAAGAACGTTGAAACTTTAGGAACAGAGCTCGCCGGAGAAGAAGAAAGTTTGGAAGAAGGCACTATTGTGATTTTCGAAATAAGCCTTCTCTGCCTTTACGACTTATTATATTAAAGAGAAATAAATTCCTGGCCATTAGATCCGAACACTACACCCCGATCGAACAGTTGAACCAAGGGTCCTCAAATCCTGACCGTTCAGATAACCATCGTTATTTCTCCTTAAACGAAAACGATTCAAAATTCCATCTACGTCAGCATACCAAACGCCGCCTGACACACATGGGAAGCCGCGCCCATCATGCTGTTGACAAAGCGCATGCCACGCATGTCGCGCCATCTTCTCCCTTTAATGCGAAATAGTGTGAGAAACACGTGTCTCCCTAGGGAATAATGGGTGTTGTACAATGTAAAAAATAGAGCCAACATCATGAAAAAAAAACACATATCCCAACATAGGATCACCAGCGATTATTTCTTGAAGACATCAAAGAATTTATAAGCAAAACGACAAACTTTATTTATTCATGTTGCAAAGATAGTTGCAAAAAAAAAAAAACAAGCACTAGCAAACATTATTCTCCGTCGAAATTCCCGAGTCAACAGTCCACGGATCCATCGGAGGACTCGCTCGGATAAGATTCAGAGGAGATGCACGGACTTCCACAACCGTCATTTGTCCTGCGTCGCCAGCTAGGAAACCGGCTTAAGCGATGCATTAGGTGAAGATTGGGGTCCACTTCTTTGCGGCGGGAATCGCTTCCGAATATTTCAACTTCGAAGCGCATGCCCCCTGCATAAGTAATAACTAGAAGATCCCCCGCCTCAACATCGTGATCAACATGAAAGATTTCCCACCCTTCCTCAAAACAGATCCCACCTAAATCTGCGTCAACAGCCAAAAGAGACTGCCATACGCAGCCGTTTGGACTTACCAAATGAACGACTCCAGTCCTCAAACCCTCTAGATGTTCATAAAAAGAAGTTGGAATTCGCAAATGACGAGAAGACTGAGTAAAAGTAAAAAATTTGAAGAAGGACAAACGCTGAGCCATTACACAAAGAAACAAAGATAACAACAGAATGGATAAAAACATTATCCATACAAGCTCCTTAAATAGAAAAACCTATTGACACTGTAGGCGAAAATTTCGGAGAAAGATCTACTTCGATTCAAAACAACGAAAAGACAACACAACAAGTGTCAGTCGCCTATTAAAAGCACATGTGCCTTATCATCCTAGAGACAAAATATAAAGCCACATAGACATGCCAACTAAGGAAGATACTTGTTCTCGAACCAAGCGAAAAGTGAGATTAGCTCACTCCTCACTCAGATTTTTTGAACAAGTACACTTTGGGGGGGGACTAGTATTACGGAGATATTTGGTAAAACATGCGTCACCTACCTAAATGGCAACCTGTTACACACATGGCCACATCCCTCTGGCCACGTGGCAATATCACCAAATATTCTAGCGAAATTCCGTTCAGCAAATAAGAATGAGGGTTCAACCCTACAAACAAATCCGTCGGAATTATAACAACCTTCTTATCCAAAAACTGTCTCATAAGGTGCTTATAGCCACCTAGGGAAGAAAATATCTAACGCCTCTACAGTAAGTAGATCTTATCCACTTGCCTTTACAGTGGGCAGATATTTTCTACTTACCTACACAGTACCTATACAGTGGGCAGATATTTTCTTACCGCCTCATGAGATATTTCTTACCGCCTCAGGAGATATTTACTCACCGCCTTACTCACCGCCTTTCCCACCGCCTTTCAGGATATTTTCCTAAACAGCCTTTAATTTGCTATAAAAGAAGAACAATGTGTCACGCCCCCAACCAAATTGGGACGTCGGCAGATCGGCCGCATACTAGTGGGGATGGGCCCCACTGTGTATGCAAGGCCTCATAACCTGTTTACAATTCTACAAATAACTTAATAATATGAAATTATTGCTAAAACTCATATGTTCAATTCAACCTTCAATGTAATCTAACAAATTGGCAAAGTCTATGAAAATAAATCAGTACAATTTAATTTATTCATTACACTAGAGAAAATCCCTAAGACCCTAAGGATAAGATCAGGCTCTGGATGTCTCATCTACCCACCGACTAGCTACTCCTCGTGATCTGAAAAAAAGTCAAGAGATTAATGAGCTTGGGAGCTTAGTAAGTATCCACTAAAATAGTTAACCATGCAGTGTTTTAAGATAATAAGTAAAACTGAAACAAAAACAGTAAAAGGAAAAAGAATTCATAAATAACTCAATTATTTGCAAAAATTATAGTTTCTGAAGTTATCATACAAACATACTATCAGAAGGTTTAGTTATACTCAAAACACTAGAGTCTCCCAAACTTTCTATGACCACTAATAACCCCGGTGTAAATGAGAAGCAATTTATTATTATAACCGACAACACGGGGAAATAGAAACAGAAGGCTGCTATTGTGACCGGCAGCACGGGTTGAACTAGTTCATAATAGATACATGCCGACATGGTCAATGTTTAACCCCCATTGACGAAGGTCAGAACACAGACAGTTTGGAGACGTACTCGAAAATCAGAATAAATGTTGGAAAGTGTGTCAATCAGACAGATGTCAATAGTTCTAAATTCCAAACATACATGCGTGGTTCAGTTTCATACAGAAAATAGATCGATTACGGTTTCTTTGAAATATTAAATACAATTAATAAGTAAATAAATTATAATGAAAATAATTTTCATAAACTAATAAGAAAACTGTGCTTAATTTAGGTGGAATACTTACCTCCAAGGTTCAAATTATTCTAACCGTAGCTCACACCTCCATTGTATCAGTAATAGAATCTAAAAAGCCAAAGATATAATTTTAAGAACTAAGATATACAACTTTCATCTATATTAAACTATACTTAAGTGTTTAGAAGCCAGAGCCATTCACTGTTGTTGAATAGAAAGCTTCATCTCGGCATCCTATCAAAATCCAATATACATATAAACCAGGTAACAACTATAATAATTTTTATTTATGATAATTATTGTTATAATAAGTAAAAGACAAGGAACAGAAGGGTGTCTAAAATTATCTGGTTTTAATATACATTAATGCGCGGAGGTGCCTATTTACATTAGTAGAATCAAATTAAGTTGATCCTAAATACATAAGAACCTCAAACCTATTTATAGTTCAAGTTTCAGAAACATGACTTTAAAATTCCAACTCTCATCATCACATGGTTAAAAGTGGAAGAGAGTTCACTTAGAGCTCTTTATTTTATTTAGGTCAACATTCTACTAACCAATGACGATTTGACACAATTACCACAACCAAGATCAAACACTAATAATCACAACCAAAATAAAATTTGACTATGCTTCAATGCCAGTATTTATTATTATTATTATTATTATTATTATTATTATTATTATTATTATTATTATTATTATTTTCAGTCATGCCCTCTAAATATAATGCACTCTAGTGGCCAGTTTGCACTATTAAATGCAATTGCATGATCCGACTCCAAGACAAGTATGCATTTGAAACACTTGCCACATTATATACATGTATAGTGGACTTTATCAAGTGTTAAGAATACTACCAGATACAAAGATCTACCACATTAATTACCAAGACTATATTTTGCACAATAGATTTTATTAAAAGTATATAATATTCTTACAAAAATTGCTATATTAAATACCTATGTTCCCGATCAAGGACAAGTTTTCAATCAACAAGTAATACGGAACTAAGATATGTACTTCGCTACAAGTTACTGTGTATAAACCTTAAAAGGACAAATAATGATTTGAGATGGAATTCTACAGCCAGGTCCTCAAAGATGAAACATAAAAAGCGGCTTTTTCTTTCCACGGAAAATATCACAAATCGAAACACAAATACATCTAAAAGAAGATAATGTAGAGAGAGCTCACCTTTATAGCCTACTACTTAAAAATCCGGTCAACTAAGGAGAAGATCTGTGAGAGGGAGAGAGAGTAGAAACTCCTATCGTCTAAACCCTCTGTATATGTTCGCAGAGAGGGAGAATCAGAAGAATTAGGGTTCCAGATGAGGGCGGCGTTGTGAGGATTTAAATATAGAGATTCGTAACAGTTTTTTAAAAAAAAATTAAGATTATGTTTTTATTTTTATTTTTAATTTCTCAACCGTTTTAAGATAAGGTCTTTGACTAAATCATTAAGGAACATAAATATCAGCCAACTTTGCTCTTTAGTCCCTACTATTTTATATATTTATTAATTTCCAATAAACGTATTATTACACAATGATAATAAGAAAGGGATCTGAAAAGTTACACAAAGAACTAACTTATGTCTAAGACTTTCTTCTCGCAAGTTTTCTGACTTAATCATCGTAGTTAGATCCGAGCAGAAAGGCCCAATTCCGATCGCTTCCTTTTCCTTCTTACAGTTTCCCTCAAGTATCCCGAAACAGTTGGACAATTCCGATCGTCCACTTCAATCCGATCGCCCCTACATATCCATCCAGAGTATACGGTATTCCAGAGCATCTCATGTTCAGAACCTGAAATAAGCGTCCACACCAACTATAAATCTCAACCGTTTGTCGAAGGCTGAGACCAAATCACGAGGCAACAGTGACCAAAGCGTGAGGTGGACCAGTTTTTGGCATCAACAGGATGATATATTTATTTATTCTTCTTATGTATTTATTTCCAAAATATTTCTTGTTATTAGGATAATATATTTATCTTACCCGCCCCCCGCCCCCTTCTCCGTACCTCACGCGCACCTCTGCTGCACCACCAACTCAACGTTAATCTTCTACCACACGCCCAAACGCAAGGATCTAGTGACCACTGCCCACGCACGTTTCTCAGATCACGCGCCCACGCACTTCCCTCCTGCGACGTGCCCTGCGTGGATCCTTTCCCAACACGCCCTTCTGCCCCGCGACCTTTGTGCGGACTTTGTCGCTGTCGTGCCTCTTCTTGGCGCGTCCTTCGCCCTGACGCCTCCTCGGTCTTTATCGTCCGGTGTCTTCCACGCCTTTATCGTCTTCATGGCTGCCCTCCCCTCCTCTGATTCCTCCTCCCCCTCCGACGTCTCCTCTGGCCCTGTTCTCTCCACCACCTTATATCTATCTCCAAACCTCATTGCCATCAATATTGCGGCGCAAGTTCTTCCTAAGTTGACCGCTACCAATTACTGTGGGTGGTGCGCACAGTTTGATTCTCTGCTGATTGGGTATGCCCTCTATGGGTATGTCGATGACTCTCTTTCTTGCCCACCCGGTAAAATTAATGCACCTGACTCTACTATTTTGACTCCCAATCTGGCCTATTCTCTCTGGGTTCGTCAAGATATGACGTTGCTCCATGCTATCCTTGGCTCTCTGACTACCAGTTTGGTTCCTTTTATTGCTTCCAAGAAGACATATATGGAGGCTTGGAAGACTCTTGAGAAGACGTATGCTTCCCCATCCCATGGAAGAATCATGGAATTACGTCGCAAGCTTGCTACTCCTGTCAAAGGGTCTCGTATTATTACTGAATATATAAAAGACATACAGTCTTGTATTGATTCTCTTGCGTTCATAGACAAGCCTGTTGATTTTGATGAGTTATCCATTTGGATTCTGAATGGACTGGATGACTCCTACAACCATTTATCAAGTGCCATTCAAGCCCGGGATACTCTTATCACTTTTGAGGAATTGTTTGAGAAGTTACTTCATGAGGAAGCTCAACAGCAATTCCTTACTGCTCTTCTCCGGTACTACCGGTCACCACTCTTGTCACCCAGACCCGCACAGGTTCTCTCCCTTCTCTGCGGGTTTCTTTTGGGTAGTGCAGCTCACATCTCCATCGCCGGTCCTCCGCCTCCAACCCGGCCCTCCTCGCCCGGTGTTTCTCCACCACCTTCCTCATTGCCATCTTAGGCGCCACGCCAGCTATCTCCATTGCTCAACCTTGGTCGCAGCTCTATCGTGTGGGAAATGCCGACTCTGTGGGACTATCGGTCACTCTGCCGTTAGTGCCGCCTTGTCCCACCACATACATTGGATCACATTCTGGCACCGCCTCATGGCCCTCCTCGTGTGAATACTTCCACACACTACCCTGCTTCCGGTGCTCCTTCTGATTGGGTTGTTGACTCTGGTGCTTCCCATCATGTCACTACCGACCTATCCAACCTATCCCTTCATCAACCGGGTATATTGATGTCCAGGGATCGCCGCCATTAAAATTTGGTGATGGTACATGTCTTCCCATTAAGCATACAGGCTCTATGTTTCTTTCAACATTACATGGCTCTCTTTCTCTCAAGGATGTGTTGCATGTTCCATCCTTGTCCTTGAATTTGATATCAGTTTTGGCTCTTTGTGCTACTAATGCGGTCATTGTTCTCTTTTTTTATGATTCTTTTCAGGTGCGGGATCGTCACACGGGAGCAATTATGGTCACGGGATGTCGTAAGGATGGTATCTACCTTTAGCCGACCACTTTCGTATCTCTACCGGCTATCCCTCCTCGCTTTCTAGCCCTAAGTTCACTTAGTTCTTCTTCGTCTTCACTTTCGTTGTGGCACAGTCGTTTAGGTCATCCTTCTGTTAAAGTCTTTTGACATCAGTGGTTATCCTTTGGTATTTCTTTTTCGCATTCTCAATTACTTAAATTTTCTTGTACTTCGTGTCATATCAATAAAACCCATAAGCTTCCTTTCTCTCAATCCTCAGTCTCCTCTTCTTCCCCTCTTGAAATAATCTATTTTGATGTTTGGATGTCACCTGTGCCTTCTCTTTATGGTTACAAGTATTACGTTATTTTTGTGTATCACTATACCAAATATATATGGTTTTATCCCCTTGTTCGAAAATTTGAAGTCTATGCCACCTTTGTTGCCTTCAAGACACTGGTTGAAAGATATTTCCACCATCCTATCCGCACTTTGTATTTTGATAACGGTGGGGAGTACATTGCTCTCCGCCCATTTTTAACTACCTATGGCATTACTTATATCACAACTCCTCCGCACACTCCAGAACACAATGGGTACTCTGAATATTGTCATTGGCACATTGTCGAGACCGGCTTGTCCTTGCTTCATCATGCTTCTCTTCTATCTCACTTCTGGTCCTTCTCCTTTGCTGCTGCGGTTTATCTCATTAATCGCATGCCCAAAGCAAACTTACACTTCCATTCTTCCTTTGAGTTTCTCTTCCACAAACATCCCAAACCCACATCTCTGCATGTCTTCGGGTGTCTTTGTTTTCCTTGGCTTGGTCCCTACACTTCTCACAAACTTGACCCTCGGTCCAGTGCTTGTGTCTTTTTAGGATATTCCATGACTCTGAGTGCTTTTATTTGCTATGATCTCTCCACCCACAAGCTCGTTATCTCCCGTCATGTTCGTTTTGTTGAGGATGATTTTCCTTTCTCTCCATCCTCATCCGCTTATGTTTCCCATCTTGATCTGACTTTCACGGCATCCTCCTTACTCCCACGATCATTTTTGCCCCGGGTGGCCTCCCAGCACCTTTGGTCGCCACTCTCGGCCCACCTCAAGACCTATGCTCTGCCTCTGTCGATGATGCCATCCAGGGCGTAGCCGTGCACCCCATGGCTACCACATGCTTCGCCTCCGTCGTGGACGCCCCTTGGCCAGCCGCGCTTCCCTTGGCCCGCCTCCTTGTCCCGCCTCCTGGCCCGCCTCCTGGCATCCTTCCCTGGTTCCTTCTTCTTCCTTTACTTCTCCTGGGACTGCGGCTAATGTTCATCCAATGACTACTCGGTTCAAGAATTCCATTGTTATGCCCAATACAAGGTACACTCTCTCTATTACTATTTCTGCTGACAGTGAACATGCCATAATGGCCCAAGCTTTTCGCCATCCCCAGTAGTTTCAAGCCATGCAGACTTGGGTTCTTGATCCTCCTAATCCAGCTCAGAATATTGTTATGAAAAAGTGGGTGTTCCGTATCAAACAGCGCCCGGATAGTACCATTGAGCAGTTTAAAGCTCGTCTTGTTGCCAAAGGTTTCCATCAGCGTACCGGTGTTGACTTTCATAAGACTTTTAGTCATGTTGTTAATTCGGTCACTCTTCGTGATGTCTTAAGTGTGGCCTTACATCACGGGTGGTCTGTTCGGCAACTCGATGTCAACAATGTCTTTCTCAATGGTCATCTTACTGAGGAGGTCTACATGGCACAACCCCCTGGCTTGCGTGATCATCAGTATCCTCATTGTGTCTGCCGTTTGCAAAAGGCTCTCTATGGTTTGAAGCAAGCTTCGCTGGCGTGGTATCAAGAGTTGAAGCTATTTCTTCAGTCTCTTGGTTTCCTCACTTCTCGCGCGGATACGTCACTTTTCATTCTATTAGTGGTCTATTTTCTGGTTTATGTTGATGATCTTCTGATTATTGGTAGTGATCCTCAACTGGTTGATTGTATTATTCAGCAACTTGACTCTAGATTTTCCACCAAGGATCTTGGGCTGCTCTCTTACTTCTGTGGTGTTGAAGTCACCCCAACCTCTGATGGTGTGCTTCTTTCTCAACACAAGTATATTGTTGATCTTCTGCAGAAACACCACATGCTTGACTCAAAACCAGTTTCTACCCCCTTTCTGTTGGTGCCTCTTTCCTTTTTCATGATGGATCCTCTTTGGTTGATGCTACCAAGTATAGACAGGTTGTTGGTGGTCTTCAACACTTGCGCATGACTAGCCCAAACATTTTTTTTGTTGTCAACAGACTTTCTCAGTTCATGCATCAACCAACTGAAAATCATTAGGGGGCTGTTAAGCACTTGCTTCGGTATTTGAATGGCACCAAAACTCTTGGCATTCAGCTTCTGGTGAATTCTCCTCTCCAACTTCACCACTTTTCTGATGCTGATTGGGAAGGTAATCCTGATGATCCCACCTCTACGGGTGCATATGTTATGTTCTGGGCTATCAATCCCATCTCCTGGCGGTCTACCAAGCAACGCACTGTTGCTCGATCATCTACTGAGGCGGATTATTGTGCTATTGCTTCTGCTGCTGCTGAAATTCAATGGATCAAGACACTTCTCCATGAACTGCATGTTCTTGTCCCTTCAGCACCCACTATCTACTCAAACAATCTTGGTACCACATATCTCTGTGCTAATCCTGTGTTTCATTCTCGAATGAAACATCTTGCTATTGATTACAACTTTGTCCGTGATCTTGTTTAGTCTTCCCTTCTCTGGATTGTTCTTATTTCAGCTGCTGATCAATTTGTTGATGCTCTCACGAAACCTTAGCCTCGCCCTCGGCTACTTGACATTTGTGACAAGATTGGTGTTGCTTCTCGTGCACCATCTTGAGGGGGCCTATTTGGATGATATATTTATTTATTGTTTTTATGTATTTATTTCCTGAATATTTCCAGTTTTACCCTTGTAGTAGTATTATATATACCCCAACTTTATTCATTAATAATTGAGAAGTTTTCCTATCAGTAAATAGTGATCCATTCTCACCCTCTAAACTCAAGTATATTTATTAAGAATTTAAGAAAAAGCTTTAAAAATATACATACCATTTACATAATAGTTTGAATATTGGATGAATTAAGTTAAATTTTTGAAATGGAAAATTCAACTGAAATGGAAGAATTAAAATTGAATTTAGTTAAAATGGAATTGAGAGATTATTATTATTATTATTATTATTATTATTATTATTATTATTTTGATAAAGGCAACAAACGCTCCCAAAGGTAAGTCAAAGACGTGCGCAGGCGTGTGTAATGGATTAATCAACAACAATCCAACAGATTTATTCAATTGAACAATCAATCCACAATCAACTGAAAATAGGGTATAGAACCTCTGAAAATACCAGGTATTATAGCTACTCATTCACCAGAACAAAGATCTAAATAGAGGTTTAAAGAAGTCTTACAAAGCGAAAGAATACAAGATAAAAGCTAAGGTCGAGAAACCTAAGCTGGACCGAATGATAAACATGAGATCCCCCACTCCTCCTCGCTTCCTTTCTCGAGATGAGAGTAAGGGCTATAACAACCAAATTCTTCAACACCCTCACTGTTTTTCTTCTCTCTTTTTATATCCGTCAATACGAAATCCTTAAACTGTTAGGATCAGGGGCACCCCACATTCCACACTAGCAATGATATTCTCTGCTTTGGGCGAAATCCCTCACGGTTTTATTTCTCATTTCACTGAAAAGGCCTTGTTGCTAATTGAATGTTTATAACCACTTTTATGCCCCTTCCCTTCTTGTTCTCCAGCCGATGTGGGACTATATGCATTTTGGACTTTGGTTGCCCCACACCAGGACCATCCACCGATAGAACACTCGATCACAACGCTATACTTGGAAACTTTGTTCCGGCTTTCTCTCCCTTTGTTTGGCACCAAGGATCTACCTTCCCACAATGCTGGAGAGACCCGGTTCTAATACCACTTGTTAGTTTCAGGGGCACCCCACATTCCACAATAGCCCTCACGGTTTTACTTCGTCTCACCGAAAAGGCCTCATTGCTAATGGAATGTTTTCAACCATTTTTATGCCCCTTCCCTTCTTGTTCTCTAGCCGATTTGGGACTATATGCATGTGGGACTTTGGTTGCCCCACATATCCCAACAATAATCTCCCCCTCTAAGGCCAACGGGAGAGTTGCTCTGCCTGGACTCCTTACTTCGAGTCCATCCAAGTTGCCCGTGAGCACTTCACCAACTTCTCTTTAGAAAGTCCCTTCGTTAGCATGTCTGAAGGGTTATCATCGGTATGAATCTTCTCTATCTTGAAGGTGCGCTCTTCTAGGGCTTCTCGGATCCAATGATAGCGAACATCTATGTGCTTCGTTCGAGAGTGATATGTGGCATTCTTACTTAGATCAATTGCACTTTGACTATCACAGAATACCACATAGTCTTCATGCTTCACTCCCAGCTCTTGGAGGAAGCTCTTCATCCACACCATCTCCTTCCCTGTTTATGCCGCTGCAATGTACTCGGCTTCGGTGGTGGAAAGAGCAATACACTTCTGCAACTGGATCGCCATGAGAGCGACTTCCCTCAAGCAAATATAAAAACATAACCAGTTAAGGATCTTCTGACATCTTCATCACTTGCCATATCTGCATCCATGTATTCCTCCAAGGTTGGCGCTGAACTGCCAAAACTTAAACACAACTTTGATGTCCCTCTCAAATATCTAAGGATCTACTTCACCGCCTCACAATGCTAGTTGCCTAGATTTGATAGGTATCTCTGCTCATAACACCAACTGCGTGAGCAATATCTGGTCTTGTGCAGACCATCGCATAAATAAGGCTTCCTATTGCCGACGAGTATGGAATAGAAGACATCTTCTCCTTCTCCTCTTCTGTTGTTGGGCACATCTCCTTGCTGAGCTTGAAGTAGCTACTAAGTGGGTTTCCGACCACCTTGGAGTCCTTCATGTTGAACATCTAAAGTACCTGTTCAACATACTTCTCTTGAGACAACTAGATTTTCAGAGCTTTTCTGTTCCTCAGAATCCTCATGCCTCAAATCTGTTTGGCCTTGCCGAGGTCTTTCATCTCAAACTCCTCGGACAAGTCTTTCTTCAGCTTCTCAATCAGTTCACTGTTCTTCCCAACAATCAGCATATCATCTACATATAGTAGTAGGATGATGAAGTCGGCATCAGAATATTTCTTCATGTACACACAATAATCGACAATAGTTCTAACATATTCCTTCTTCTTCATGAAGGAGTCAAACCTCAGGTACCATTGCCGAGGAGCTTGCTTCAGTCCGTATAGACTATTCTTCAGCATGCAAACAAGCTTCTCACTCTTCTTTTGTTCAAAACCTTCAGGCTGTAGCATGTATACCTCTTCCTGTAGGTCACCATGAAGAAATGCCATTTTGATATCTATCTGTTGGATCTGCAGATCTAGGACTGCAGTCATTCCAAGGACCACTCAGATGGATGACATCTTCACTACTGGGGAGAATACTTCATCAAAAACAGTCCCCTTTTGTTGAGCAAAGCCCTTCACCACTAATCGGGCTTTGTACTTAAGCTGATTCTTACAATCTGCCGTTTTCTCTTGAATAACACCCACTTGTTTCTTAAAGCTTTCTTTCCTTCAGGCAGTTCAACAAGTGTATAGGTGTTGTTCTTCTGTAGAGAGGCCATCTCTTCATCCATCGCCTCCAACCATCTATCCTTATCCTCATGACAACTGACTTCTTTGAGTGTCTCTAACTCCCCCATATCGGTGAGCAAAAGATAATCGAAGGATGGATATCTTCTGGATGGTCTTGACTCTCTAACCGACTTCCTCGTCTGAGCACTTGAGCTTTCACCTTGCTGGAAATTTCGTTCTGTAGGAATCTCCTCTTCGACTCTCGCCTGCCGACCGATATAATGCCTTCTTCTTCACCGCTTTTGCTTTGCTCATCGGTATTCACTGCTGGTCAGGCTTTGTTCTTCGGTAATCACTGGTCGCTATACTTAAGGTAGATTTGGAACACCTCTCCTAGGGAACTGTGTGTTTTGATCGGCAGAAGAACTCACTTAATTATGCTCAGTTTTCTTATTTTCGAGCCCATTTTGGTCTTCTTGAAAGACCACATCTCTGCTTCTTACTATGCTTCTCTTCTCCGGATTCCCGAATCTATAACCGAGCTCCTCGTCACCATAACCAACAAAAACACAACGAATAGCCTTGTCATCTAATTTTGACCTCTGCTCCTTCGGGACATGAATAAAAGCTTTGCATCCGAAGACTTTCAAGTGAGAATATGAGGGGTTCCTTCCAGTCCATACTCTCTACGGAAAATCGCCCTCCAAAGGAACTGAGGGTGAGCAGTTGATCAGGTAACAAGCTGTCAACGCTGCCTCCCCCCAAAATGTCTTCTGTAGCCCTGCCATATTGAGCATACTTCGCACTCTCTCTACAATGGTGAGATTCATTCTTTCGGCTACTTCGTTATGTTGAGGAGTTCCTGGTACTGTCCTAACATGCCGAATGCCATGTGCTGGCAGTACCCTTCAAAATTTTTAGATGTATACTCTCCTCCATTGTCGGTGTGTATGCATTTCAGAAGCTACTCAGTTTCTCTCTCTACTTTGGCTCTGAACTGTTGGAATACTTGAAACACTTCATCATTGTCTTCAGGAGGTAAACTCAAAGTTTCCTCAATGCATCATCGATGAATGTGACAAAATACACATTTCCACCACGTGTCTTCACCTTAAGCGGGCCACATACATCTGATTACACTACTGACAGCAGTTAAGCCTTCCGAACCAAGGTCTTCTTGAAAGACACCCTGTGCTGCTTCGCTATCGCGTAATGATCACATGGGTCCATTTGTACATCCTTGTTGCAGGGAATCAACTCTTCCTTAGTTAAAATTTGAAGTCCTTTTTCACTCATGTGAGCTAGCCGTCTGTGCCATAAACTTGGAGAAGATTTACTCTCCACAGCATTCAATCCATCTCCGCACACCTTCACAGAAGTCTTATACAGAGTACTACAGACCCTTCCCCAAGCAACTATAAGTGAGCCCTTGGTGAGCTTCCAGCATCCTCTTCCAAAGTAGCTTTCAAAACCTTGTCGGTCCAAGACTACTCTCGAAATCAAGTTTAATATGAGTTCAGGTACATGTCTTACATCTTTTAAAGTAATGGAGCAGCCAACATCTGTGACAATCTGTATGTCACCAAATCCAGCTATCTTCGCATGACTTTGGTTCCGCATTTTGACTGTACCGAGATCACCTGTATGGTAGGATGTGAAGAATTCTCTGTTCGGGGTAGTGTGGTAGGAAGCAGCTGTGTCTACCACTCACTCGGAATCCGAAGAGTCAACATGGAGACACTCCTCCTCTTCGGGCTACAAGACCACCAAATCAGTTGAGACAGTAGCAGCAGTGTTCTTGTCGTCCTTCTCTTGATCCTTGTTCTTCTCTATGAACTTCCGGCACTGGTACTTCTTATGCCCAACCTTGTCACAATAGAAGCATGTTAGCAGCTTGCCCCTTGACTTGGATGTACCTCTTGATTTCCATCGGCCTTGAGGTCCTCGGCTTTTGTTACTTCCTCTTTGTTCTGTCACAAAAGCGTTGGAGCTCTCGGTACCTGACGTCTATCGCCTCGTCTCTTCATTCAGTAGACTTGAAGTAACTTGGCTCATCGTCAATGCTCCATCTGGAGTGGAGTTGCTGACTGAGACCTTCAATGTCTCCCAACTTCTCGGCATTGAACTCAAGAGTAGAAGAGCTTGCAGCTCATAGTCCAAGATCATCTTCATTGTAGTTAACTGGTTGACAATGTTCTGGAATTGATTCAGATCATCAGCTATAGAGCCTCCCTCTTAGAACTTCAGGTTCACAAGCTTCTGAATCAGGAACGCCTTGTTTCCTACCGTCTTCCTCTCATATAGTGTCTCCAACTTGCTCCATAATGTCTAAGCACAAGTCTCCTTGCTGACATGATGGAATACTGACTCATCCAGCCACTGTCTAATACAACCGATCATTACTCGGTTCTTCTTCTTCCAATCACTATCTGTAACTTCTTGGGGCTTCAATCCTTTGAACTCAATTGGATCAGCCATGTCCTTATAATATAGGATGTCCTCCATCTTAGTCTTCCACAGCGTCCAATTGGAGTTGTTGAGCTTGACCATGGTACTTCCTTCCATCTTCCTCTACTAGCTTTGATACCACTTGTTGCGCACGGATGAACAGACTCAACTGTTCGGACCGATGAGAGGAAAGGATGACTGTTCGGTTCAAAGAGTTGTTCGGTAAAAGTTTCAAGGAGCTGATTCCGAAGAGCTAGACCAAGTAGCTCGGCCAAATTGCCGAGGAGATGATCAAGGCTAAAAACACAAGTAAATAGTAAACGCATAACATACATGGAAACCTACAAAGCGAGGGGAAAACCACGGGGCACCAGGCAGACAATAATTCACTAAAATATCAAGCAAGATACAACAATGACTCTCTTGAGTTGATGCTCAAACTCAAGGTTCCAACTTAAAGCAGGAATA
Organism: Dioscorea zingiberensis; assembly: GCA_026586065.1. Classification (NCBI taxonomy): domain Eukaryota; kingdom Viridiplantae; phylum Streptophyta; class Magnoliopsida; order Dioscoreales; family Dioscoreaceae; genus Dioscorea; species Dioscorea zingiberensis. Next base: position 46,039,187 of record CM048823.1, read on the forward strand.
GAATTTAGATCAACAATGAACAAACTTAAGACATAAAGCTTAAGACAACAAATACTCTAACCGCAGTTAAGTATCAATGTCCTTCGTCTCCAAACAGGTGGGAGTCTTCACTAACACTCAACCTTCTTCTTCTTGCTTGATCTCTTTCCACAGTATGCTCTCTTCTCTCTTGGATAATCTCTGGTTTTTCAACAACATCACCAGTGAGGCTTCATCCCTCTTTTATACAAACTCTGGTGAGGATCCCAAAGCACCCTTTTAGCCTGTGGCTTGTGCAACACACTTCCCCGGCCACATCATCAGACTGCTATACTTGTTGTAGTTCCAAGACACTTTTCCACCTGACACCCGCCATACCTCTCTTGGGATTGGTGCCAGTGTACATCTTAGAACCATAGATCCTTTTCAGCATTCTTTGTTCTTCGGTGAACTTCTCTTCTGCTGTCTTGGACTACTTGGCCGAGTAGCTCTTCTGCTCGGCATTCCTCTTCAGACTACCTCATAGCTTTAGCAGCCAGTTGGTCTTGGACCATCAAACCCAACATAAACAAGGTATTTCGTTTCTTTTGTCTAATCCCATGGCGCTATATGGAGGGTTCATCACGCTACCGCTTCTTTTCCCGGATTCCACTTCATCGGATTTGCCACGCTGTAGTCACTCAAACGCTTGGCGCTTCTCTTCAGATGTTTCCACTTTCAGGTGACGTGGTCCAGTCACTTTCTTTTAGCGCGTTCTCGTGACCGCCCTGAGTGCATAGTATAACCGGTGTTACAGTGTGGCTGCTCGATCCCCGGTTAGTCTACAGGGGAACAACACCACACCTGTACCCTGACCTTATAAGAGTGGGGATTCGATCTTGTGTCATCCACAGGAGAATCCTCTATCTTAACAAGGAACCCAAATACAAATAGACCCTTGGGTCATTGGTGAATTTAGAGATTTTCGTTACCTTCGGGTGATTGGATCTAATTTTTAATGAAGATTAATTAAAAAGAGAAGTATAGACTTTCCAAGTTTGGGGAGAAAAACAAAGGACAAAGAATTCATTGGCAACTTCTATCTCTTTTTAGTCTCTCAAATGGTAAAGATATCATTATAAGTTGTAGGTTTTAAGCGATTAGGTTCCAAAGGCCCACTTTTCAGACTAGTGCCTTCATATTTAGCTAACATAACAAATGCTCCATTTTAATTATTTAACAATGTGTGAGCTACTTAATTCCTTAAAAAACTGTTTATAATTGCAATAAAAATATTATTATTGAGTTTATCGACTAATTAAAGTCTAATAATATGAGTACAAGTAGAAGTCAGGGTCAAGCTTGCCCTTTTTTGTTTTTTACCCCATTGGGCCACTTTTATATTTCTTGCCGTGCTTGACAAACTAGGAATTGATATTTCTTAGAGTCGTGCTATACATCCCGACAAGAGAGCTTGAATTGATTCCCAAAACCGTTAATTTCATCTCGGGATTATCAACACATCAAATCCAGCTAATGGGGTTAATAACCCAGCTAACGGAATTAGATTCGGGAACCAAATTCAGGAAACGAATCCGTGAGGAATAGTATTCTCTATTTCTTATGCCATGCTTACGGGTGTAATAAGAGGTAACCAACGAGCTAATTAATACAAACTCACATCTCGCTTTAAAACATCTTAATGACGCTGCATGGGACCATAACATATCAAGATCTATTAATAACTCGTCGGAATTGGCATATCCCCATCTGTTTTCTTTTTATTAATTTTTTAGTTTTTGTTTTTTGGACCACAACAGTAGTTCCAAAATGCTCATACTATGGCGCTTGTCGTTTTTGTCAAAAAAAAAAAATCACACTAATATTAAAATTTGTTGAAATTCTTTAAATTGAACTTTTTATATTTATTGAAGATTTTTATTTTTAATGCTTTAATCTTCTATCTCTACTCTAATTCCAATTTTCCAATTTATAAAAATTAAATACTTCTTAACAATGTTCAGGTTTGTGTTTGGCATACAAATAAATAAAAAAATATTTGTATTTACAGTGTTACTGCTTAATTAATAAATTGGTACAAAATTTTTTAAATGAATTACTCATTTATTGAGCATCATGTAGAAATTGAAATATTGATATTGTGATAAATAATTAAAAACTACTACATTACCATACTCATTCTCTGCCGATTGACCGGAGATTTCTTCAATAATATTAATATATTAAATAAAATTAGTTATCTTATTTATAATTAATTAATTAATATAATCCCTAAATTTAATTAATATATTGTAATAAAATTAAATATTTAATTATAATAATTAATTAATATTAATAAACGTAAATATTTTTTTATTATAATTTATTAATTTCAATAATTTGGAAAAATAATTATTTAAATATTTATTTATAATATTTAATTAATTATAATATGATTGGGATGAAAGTGTGGAGACAAGTGGCGTTAATCCACACCGCCACATGTCCACATCATAGAACTTCCAACCTAGACCGAATAGCTTCCTCTCAAGACGTTCACCAATATGATAAATCAACCCAACGACATATCGGTCCCATACAACCCAACCTCTCACTAGTTGACCACTTTGAAGATACATCGGGTTGACCCAGCCAAACCAACTCACAGGTTCAAGACGTACAACGCATCTACAAATTAAGGAGGTTCATCGAAGGAATTTGTATCCCTCCTTACTTGAAAAGCAACACTAGTACCTGAGTTATTCTTCCAGAAGAAAGATAGCTGTCGACAGCTCATAGCTTTAGCTAGTATCTAGCTGGCTCTTAGCTGGCAGAACACGTGCTCAAATTAGGAGCTTGCAGCCCAATAAACCCGCGCCTAAAAAAGGCCACTGCTACAGTTCATTCAAACAGCTCATTTTGGATCGAAGAAGCCCTACCTCACTGGAGAGCGGATCTCATGGAATCTCGGGGGTTCATTTCTTTTTTCTCCCCTGATCTCGGGTGATCTCTCCTATCTTTGTAAGAACACTTGTAATTACTTTGATTGATAGTGAATTCTTCTCTTCTCGTGGTTTTTTCCCCAATTCTCTGGGGTTTTCCACGTAATTTTGTCTCCTTTCTTTCTTGGCTTGTGATCCAAACGATTTTAGAAGGCACGTTCTCTCCATGATTGAGAAACGGACTTTGCCCTGTGGATAAGCTTTGGATAGAGGGACAGTTGCTTGTAACCGGCTCCATACCGCCCGCTTCAGAAGGCATGTTCTCTCCACGATTGAGAAACGGACTTTGCCCTGTGGATAAAAGGAAGTAAACAACGAGACAAAAAAAAAAAAAAAACCAGGAGAGAAGGAAAAAAGATCAGAGAAAAAAAAAATAGTAGAAAAAAAAAGGTTTTATTCTTCTCCTCTTTCATCATAAGAAGAAAGCTTTTCTTCCTTGGAGCTGCGACTCGCCGCTGCCGCCTTCAATCGCCGCCGCTGCCAGGGTGGATACCATCCTGGTTGGCGGCGGCTTTATCATCAGATTCCACAGCCTGGTCGCCTTCGCTGCCGTTGCCTCCACCGTCTCTTTTGCCGCCACCGTCGTTATTGCCTCAGTCGCCGTCAATCGTCGCCGCTACCGGGATGGATACCATCCTGGTGGGCGGCGACTCTGTCACTAGATTTGCCATCACACCGCCGCCATGCCGTCGATGCTCCTTGGTGACCGCATCACCGGAGAAGGAAAGCATAAGTTATATGATAACCTCCCCGCTGCTCGCCGTCACCGGAATTGAAAGTATAGGCTATATAATAGCCTCCCTGCTGCCCATGTTATCAAATGTGGAGAATAAGAAGAAGCTATATGATAGCTTTCTCTGCTTGAGCATTCCATGAAAGATGCAATTCAAGAAGAAGAAGAATGCAAAGAGGACTAGTATTCTTTATGATGCCGTAGATGGTAGTAGTGATTTCTATGTATACCCACGAATTTCCCCTTTCAAGTTGCAAAGACCTGATCTTGAGAAGCATTGAGAAGGCAGTCTTGGAGGAGATGTTGCTGCTCAAGGGTCATAGGTTGCAATTGGTTGAAGATGGAACCAAATTCACGCATAAATATGCCAGACATAGAAGGAAAGTGCTGAAGCTGTAGTGGCTTGGCAAATAGGCAGTCATATAAGGTGTCACTAGTACTTGTGATGTTGGCTGTAGAGGATAAGAATGATAATAGTATTGTCGTGGATAAAGAGAGGCCCGACAACAACAGCAAAAAGGAGTTCATGGTTGATTGATAGTGAGTCTAGCTGTTAATTGACAATTTATGGGGTCATGTCACTTTGATTGTATTTCTTGCTTCATGAGAAGATCCATGTAAGTTGTTACTCTTCTGTGTTTGAAATGCAAATCGAAAGCAATAGAAAGAAAGTATTCAAGATTTGATTGTAAATTTCATGGAGAATACATTATAATGTCATATTAGATGCTTGGTTATATGAAGTGCTGTTTGGATGTTTGATGAAATGCCCTGTAGACATTTTCAGTTTTGAATCGAATTGCCAGTAGAATGGGCAATCACACCTGTGATTCTACATATGCCTTGGCCCTCTCCTAAAAAAAAAAAAAATCAGCACTACTATGAATGCCTCGGTAGGTTGTGGGGCCCATCTAATTAGGCAACGTGTAGGCCTGTCGAAGGGCCGGACTACCCACCTAAATCCGAAGGCCCGTCCTAAAAATGGGAGGGTTTGGACAAAAATATTAGACCCTAACATCGGGCCTTGGACAAATAAAAGGGCCCATTTTAAAAATGGGCCGGGCCTTGGGTATGATGGTTTAGGCCCGGCCCGACCAAAATTATATATAAATAAATAAATAAATTTCTTATTTATAATTATTTATAATTATTTATAATAAAGTTAAACAATTTATAATTTAAAGATATAAAATTCTAGTATAATTTAATTTTCTATCAAAACTCTCTTAAATTCAATTTATTATTAAATTATTTTTATTTTAAAATATAAACTCAATTTTTTAAATAAATTTTAATTTTAACTTTAATTCAAAATTTTAAATATGGGTGTATTTGGGCGGGCCTTGGTCATATGTTCAAAAATATGGGTGGGCCTTGGACAAAAGCATAGGCCCGAATACCGGGCCGGGCCGGGCTTGGGCAAGCATGCCTACCATTACTATTAAGTCTTGGCCCGGCCCGAATGAGGCCCGACCCGGTCCATGGACAGATCTCGCCCAGGCAATCTTTACCCGGATATTCAAATGGGCAACAATGAGGTCTACCAACACTAAAAAGCATTTAAAAACTAAGTTATTAATTAACCCCTTGGTTTTTAAATTTTTAATTTCTAATCCTACTAATTGGAAATTTTTCGTTCATAAATGAGTAGATAATTGAAAATCTAAATTTTGGTTTCTAAACATATAGTTTAGTAACACATGACAAATCGGTAAAATATTAAATAAAATTATTAAAATTATTTTTAAAAACATAAAAATTTATTTTAAACTATATAGTGATTTTTTGGGGAAAAGGGCTTTAGGGTGGAAGTTTTTTTTCTGCATTAAGGATAATCCATTTATTGATGGATAGTGATTGCCTCAGGGTTTGGGGTGTAAGTGCTCTAAATGAATCTTTGTTTTAAATTTATTTTATTCGGGAAAATTGTGATCTTAACTCTATTATGAATGGTAGTTTGATCTAATAATGTTTTTTTTTTAATTTTATTTTTATTGTTTTGAGAAAGGCAACAAGCGCCTCCCAAAGGAAGTCAAGGATGGGTAGCAGGTTCGGAACCTGTTCAATGCAACTGCGCCCACACCTTTTAAGAGGAGGGGCTCGATCCTGGGACCCGTCCAAAAAGATCGAGACCCACCTCTCAGCAAGGGAACCGGGTATCAATAGGCCATTATGGTTGTTGGTTTGATCTAATAAAATGGTTTCTAAAAATCAGTAGGCTTTGTATGAACAAATCGAGTACCATCTACATATTGACTTGGACTGAGTATGTACCCGTGGTTTTCACTATTCTCATCTAGTTCAGTCAATAATCTTTGTTTTATTCTCTCTATAAATAAATACAGTAGGCACAAGCTTGGGCAAAAAAAAAAAAAAAAAAATTAGAGGAACCATTAATACACAATTTTTAAAGTAGATCTTCACGCACTCACTCAAAGGTTTTAGATTAAACTTTTTCTTTTCTCAAACCGTTTCCACTGGTTCTCACGGAAAGGAATGTTGAGTCAAAAACTATATATGAAACATCCCAACAACTCAAAAGAACAGATTATGTTGCCTTGGTCTCGGTCATGTACTTCGGTCACGGAAAGGATCATATTTTAGAATATATAATTATTGTTCACATACATGCATCATGGAATTTTCCTTCTTTTTATTCACTCTATAAATATATCCAGTACGCACAGGCTTCCAAAACAGGAGAAAACAAAAATGGGTTTAAAGCTTACTGATCAGCTAATTCTACTTATTTTCCTGATCTCACTCTTCAGTACCACTTGAGGCTGTGTCTTTGCAACAACTCTAATTCAAGCTTTGGGTGTAGAGAAGATGAAAGAAAAGCTTTTTTGGAGTTCAAAGATGGTCTTAAGGATCCTGCCGGCCGCCTGTCTTCTTGGGTCGGACAAGATTGTTGCATTTGGAGAGGAGTGGAGTGTGATAACCAAACAGGCCATCTTATTTCCATTGATCTTGGGAACACGGAGCCGGATTTTGACGACTTCTTCAATCCGCTTAATACTGGGCCCCTGCAGAGTGAGATCCGTCCATCTTTGCTTGGCTTGAAGCATTTGAGATACTTGGATCTTAGTAGAAACGACTTTGAAGGAACTCCCATACCTACTCATTTGGGTTCACTCAAGAGTCTTTCACACCTTGATCTTTCTTATGAAGGCTTTAGTGGACCAGTCCCTCATCAACTTGGGAACCTCTCCAACTTACTCTACCTTGATCTCTCCAGCCACAAAAATTCTTCTTCTTATTTGACTGAAAGTCACTGGCTTGCCAATCTTTCTTCTCTCTGCTTATTACGCCTGAATAATGTGAATCTGTCCAAAACGCCCGATTTGCTAGAATCATTAAACAAAGTTCCGTCCATATTAAAGCTAGGCTTATCAGGCTGCAGCCTTCATGTTCCTCCTTCAGTTGGGTATGTCAACCTAACAAATCTTTTCAAATTTAGATCTTTCGGGATGGTATCAGAATCAAGTTGGATCAACAATCCCTCCTTGGTTGTTCCAGTTAAGCAGCCTCAAGTATCTTTCTCTAAGAGGCAACCAATTTCAGGGCCTTATTCCTAGTTCTTTCAAAAAATTTACTTCTCTTGAGGTGCTTGATCTCTCCAACAACTCATTTTATGGACAATTCCCAAAGTTTCAGATTTCAGGATTGAGGAAGTTGCGACTTTCAAATAATTATCTGAACGGGAGTATTCCGAAGCATCTTGGGCAGTCATTTCCGGGGATCATTCACTTAGTTCTTGACGAAAACCATTTTTCAGGTGTACTTTCTCGGGTACATTTTGCTAACGTCACAAAGATCAAGTTTCTTGACATTTCCTCCAACACTCTAGAACTGAATGTGCCATCTAAATGGGTTCCACCACTTAGTCTTACAAGAACTGATCTTACCAACTGTCAAATAGGACCTAGATTTTCAGATTGGCTTCAGAAGTTAGAGAATCTCTATGATCTTGACCTTTCATATACAAGTATTTCAGATGCTTTGCCCCACTGGTTTTGGAACTTCTCTTTGAAAATTAGTTATGTCATTCTATCAAATAGTGAGATCAAAGGAAATCTCCCTCCTTTGGAACATCTCATGTATCTATATATGATTGATTTAAGTAACAACCGCTTTGAAGGAAAACTGCCGCAATTATTCCCATCAACATTAGCATATCTAGATCTATCATACAACTCATTTTCAGGATCTCTTCCTATGAACATTGGTGAGGCAATTCCGAATTTGAGGATATTGGTTCTTTCTTCTAACAACCTAACAGGAAGCCTTCCCAAATCATTATGCCACTTCAAGCATTTATTAATATTTGAACTCAGCTATAATCATTTTACTGGAGAGATTCCTGATTGTTGGGGGCATTCTATCATATACCCATTGTTTGCCATGGATCTCTCTTACAATGAACTTTTTGGAAGCATTCCCACATATGTTTGTTCTTTACCTTTGAAAGCATTATATTTGGGTAACAACTTTTTTTCAGGCCAGCTTCCTTTGTCATTAGGAAATTGTTCACAGTTATTGATACTCGATCTTGGGCAGAATAAATTTAGTGGAGTCATACCAACTCGGCTTCCAATTTGCTTATTGGTGATATTCTACCACAGCTTGGATTCCATGCTGCCCTTCGAATCATCGACTTTGCAGATAATCATCTCTCTGGAGCCATACCTCACAGTCTTGGGAATCTCAATGCCATGAAGGTCGCCCCTCTGTTTTTAAAAAACATCGAATTTGTTGATGAATTATTTGCATTTAATCTTGGCCTAATTGACGTGGACATGAAAGGAAGGGAAGATCAATATGGTGATCTTCCACTTCTCGTTTGCATTGACTTATCTATTAATGAGCTATCACGGGAGATCCCCGAGGAATTTGCAAGACTTTCATATTTGCAAGGCTTGAATCTATCTGGAAACAATTTAACTGGTAGAATCCCAGACAAGATTAGCGACATGGTGTGGCTAGAATCTCTCGACTTATCAAAGAACGGCCTTTCGGGTGCAATTCCTCAGGTGTTGGTCAACTTGTCTTTCCTAAATCATCTGAACCTATCATATAACAAATTGTCTGGGAGAATTCATCAGGTGGTCAATTTCAAGACCTTCTAGATCCATCTATCTATGTTGGTAATGATGCTCTTTGCGGTTTTCTATTGGATGTCAAGTGTGAAACTGGTCATGAAAGCAAAAGAGAGTTCCCGTCTGAGATTGAAAATGGCTCGGAAATGGAAACAACATGGTTTTATTTCAGTATTGTGTTTGGATTCATTTTCGGGTTTTGGTCAGTTTGTGGTGCACTCATGCTCAACAAGAAGTGGAGATTCGCATACTTCCTACTTGTGGATCATACTAATAACAAAATCTATGTATATGTGGCAATATATTTTGCTAGAATGAAGAGAAGTCACTTTGGGAGTGGATAGGTTTTGAAGCATCGGACGACCACTATATATACATGCTAAATTTGAGAATTAACTAGGTTCTACTGTTTGAAGGGCCTTGGCTATAGAAATAAGAGGTTGTTCACTCAATAAAGAAAGTATTGTATATAATAGTGTCTTTTGAAGTATCTTTGTACGCTTTATCTTTGTACGGGTGTGAGATGTTCATCTCAATAAAAAAATTTAGCATTGCCAAATTTAGGATGATATGGTTGTAGTAGGTATTAGGTATCAATCAATTGGATTCGAAAAGAGGAATAAGATGACCGTTTTGACACAAAGAGGACTTCCACCACGTCAAGGTGACACTCTACCACCGAGTTATATCCCTTCCCAAAAAATTTGGCCATGTTTTCCGAGAGAGACTGCCTTCGTTCAACTGCTCCTATCCGCTTCATTGAGGAAATGACGTGATGCTTTCCGTTTCATCCAAGAAAAAAGGAGGCTTTTTTTGTGTTCTTGAAGTATGATACTCAGGGTTCCTTGTCTGATTTAACAGGCAAAATATGAACTTCTTTCAAAATTGTTCTTGATTTTTGTTTTTTTTTTTTTTTTGTTGAGGTTCTATGGTTTTTGCATATGGAGCGGAGAACCTGCATAGGATAAAGGCAGTTTCTTTGTAATCATGGTTCATGCTTGGTTTAGCAAACAAAATATGAATTGGTTTCAAATTTGTTCTTTAGTTTTTGAAGCCTTTTCTTGTTTGCAGCTATATGGTTTTCCATATGGAGGGCCATTTGGGCACTTTCTGCACAAGCTGATGGATGCTATTTTAAGGGGAAGAAAGGAAAAACAACTGTTGCTAAAAAGGTTACCTTTTTTTTTTCCAAGATCTGATCCTGTTATTCACTAATTATTCATCTTTTATCATTTTTTTTATTTGTCAAAATGAATATTGGTATTGATCATAGTGTGTGATCAAGTGGGATTTTCTTTTCCATTCAGGTGCATGTTGTTGGAGCAGTTAACTACTTCACCATGGAACAACATGGTTTTCATGTTTTACTATGGGTTGGTAGTTGAAGGTATATGAATACTATATTTTGTTGATCATTTATCAGTGGTTCAGATTTCTCTTTGACCAATTAATTTTGCAGGGTTATTGAGGAATTTGGGAAATTAAGGCCATGTGGATAATGTTGTTTGCGTCCCTTACATGCTCTTCACTCCTGAAGGTTTGGTTTTTAATTAATTAGTTTTATTGGAATATGAAAAAACCACGTTTTAATATTTATTTTTTAAGCAAATGATATGAAAAGATAGATAAAAAGAAAAAAAAAATCATGTGTTTTTATTTTGTGGAACAGGGAGCGTGAAAAATGCTGAATTTGTTAGACATGTCTCCAGGGTCTGCAAAAATTCAGAATCCATGAAATATGTATGGCATCAAGCATTGAGTTCTCTTTTAAAGCTGTTAGTTACCGATAAATATCTCACAACATCAAATCTCTGGTTAAATGTGAAACAGGGAACAGTAAGAAAAATTCGCAGAGGTGTGATGCAACTTGCCATATACACGCGAAATTCCAAGTGTTATGGAATATCATTTTGATCTTAGCAGGAGAGATTATAAATCACTTGTTTACAGGTGAAATATATATCTATCTATTTTCGGATTCATTCATTCAGACTTCAATGTCAAACACTGTCGTTCTGTTTTGTGGTGCAGTGGGTATCATGCATTAAGATGTCACATGTAGGAACACAAGCTTGGATAAGATCTCTCAATTTCTTCCATTGTTGACGACCGAGGGGACCATGGATTGTTGATTCCCAGGTTGCAGGGTGAGCTCTTTACATTACTAATTGAACACAAAGTGCATTCCATATATGTGTTTTCAGGTTCTGTCTTTGAGGAGAAAATGTAGTAAATCACATTATGGAAACACAGCACGCAAGCCTTCCTCTGATCATGGCTTGTTACTGATTGGAAAGCTCCATACACTTGGAAAGGTATTATTAATATATATGTTTAATCTTGTAACTAAATCTAGGACAGAAATGTAATAGAGTTTTTTAATCCTTTCAGGAGGCTATACGAAATAGAGAAGCAATTCAGAAGGTGGCTCTCTAAGCCCTGAGAGATGCTTCAGCTACTGAAACTTTAGTCAGAGTCCCGAAGTAAGAGCATTTCTCTATGACGATTGTTATTTTGAAACCATCACCAATAATGGTTGCGTTCTCTTCTCAAGGACCAAATTCTGTTAGTTTTGAGAACCTCAAAGTTGTACAACACACTGAGCAATGTAAATAAATAGTTCTTTCATTATTATAATGTGTTGACGAAGTCTGTACTGTTATTGTTGATGAATGTGAATATATTGATTATTAATTAAATAAATTTTATTTTTTATTGTAAATTAATTTCGTATTTTTAGATCTTATTAAGGTAATTTATGTAATTATTTGATTATCAGAATTATATATATATATATATATATATATATATATATATATATATATATATATAATCCGATAGACCTTTAGCAGCGGATATATCCGCCTCTATAACATAGTATACACAGCCTCCCAGTCTTATAGCGGTGGATATATCCGCCGCTATATCCTTAGCTAAGGCTATAGTGGCAAATATATCCGCCACTATAGCTACAAGTTGTGAATCTATAGTGGCAGACATATCCGCCGCTGTAGGGTGCCGTTGACGGCATTACAATGTGTGGCTATGACCTATAGCGGCAATGTAAGATCCAAGATTTTTAGAGAAATAAAGGATTTAATCCTCTGAAATTAATTTTTTCTTGAATCAATTATGGTGCCAAAGGGCATATTGGAGATTTAAATAAAATACCAAGGACATATAGCTTGGTAAATTGAGAATGATTGGAAAAGGAATAAATAAATCTAAGGATCTAATTTATTTAATTGGTGCTTGATTTAATTAAATTTGGAAGTTCTCCAAAGATTGTTGTGAATCGGAAAATAGATTTTTTTTAAATTTCTTTTATTAATTAAAGAATTTCCCAAAGTTGATTTTATGGTGAATGGAGGATTAAGGTGTCTAATTCCTTAATTAGAAATTAATATGGCAACTAAGAGATTTTCAAGAGATCTTTAATGCAAACAATAATGGAAGGACTTGCATGTACTAAAATGCTATTAAAGGGGGCTTAGATATAAAAAGCCAAAAAGGTAAGGATTTGATGGGCGGTAATATTATATATATATATATATATATATATATATATATATATAGATGAGATAAGGATGAGATGTTATTTGAATTCAAGAAAAAAATAATAATAAAATATTAATGCATAGATGAATAAATAGGGGAACATGCATCATTGACGGGTGAAAACGTGTGGTTGACCGAAATGACATTAAGGACTTGATTAGATATCAATTATAATATATATATTATATATTTCGGATGAGAGAGGTAGAAGAGGATAAATAATTATTCATAATTTATTGAATAAAGATTGATTTAAATAAATTTGGAAGTTATCAATCCATTTAAATATGGAAACCTTGTTTAATTGATCATGAATGGTCTAAATGGAAATGAGGAGTTAAATTGGTTAAACCATTAATTAGGGTTAAACGGTGACTCGCAGGGACCCAGATATGACTTTAGGAAATCTAAGGACTTGAAGATAAAATGCCATTATATGGGATTTTTGTTTGGAAAATGACTTGTATGTAATAATATTATAGTATGGGGGTTGAAATGCAAAGTTGGGATCTGATACCATTTGAATTCAAATATAAAAAAAAAGGGGGACGATTTGATGGATGAATATATATATATATAATCAAGGGAGAGAAAACAAATCAAATCAAGGAGAAATACAATCAAATCATAGATGGATGATGTCATGATTTGAAGGATGAATAGCATAACTTTGAGGATTTTTTTTTAAAAAGCACAGGTAAGCAATTCATGCACGATAATGGATAGGATAGTAATATTTTATAATATGGGAAGAGCATGCACATGATTTATGGGATTTTTGATTGGAAAACGGATGACCAAGTTTGAATGTGGCTATATATAAGAAGTAGAGGAGGGTGGAAAACCCTAGCAGCCTTAGCGGTAGCACCGCCTCCACCACCACCATATGGAGACAGAGTCAGAGAGGGGCAGAGAAGCACAGACAACGGAGGGAGTTTCCTCGGGCCACCACTGAGTGCACCGGAACACCACAACCCCATTCATGTTGTGACAATCTGAGCTCTTGTGTGCACCCTAGACGACTCTTGGAGCAACACCGGTCGTTGGCAACCTTCCCAGAAAACCCGTCGAGCCGTTAACAACCTAGGTAATCCCCTGACCCCCCATACAATGGTTTTTAATCTCTGTAAACAAGCATGCATAGTTACTTAAAAATGAAATGAAGTTAAACTTCATTGAGAGTGACTAATAATCAGGATCAGGTTGGGGAGTCATCTGTATGTGTGAAGGCAGAGAAAGAAGATGTCTTTAAAAGGTTGCAGGGATGAGCATGACCTTAATGGTTAGATTGGGTGTGTGAGTGCAGGATTAACTATGCATGAGAAATAGGGGCAGGTCCTATATATATTATGCTTTGAGAATATTAATATTAAAAACGAAACCTTGGAGAATGGGTTTTCTTAACTAAAATAATAATCATCAATATCTTCTCTAAGAAATAAGAAAAGTGGTAATTATTAGGTTTGGAGTTAATTGTTAGTCTAATTATTACTGGTTTGAAATTTATAGATTGATTTGTGTGAAACAAGCCGCTTACTTATATTAAGGAGGAGGATTGAAACATCCTTGAGTTTTGAAGAATTGGCCATGAGATGATGAACAGGGGTATAGAGTTGGTATGTTGGATATAGATATGAATTCATGGGGTTTTGTATGAAGTTTGGAGATCTATCTCAAAGGTCTTCATAGCATGTTATGTATTAGTTGACTGATAGGCATTGTTGTGATCATCTCTAGCACCTTGAGAGCTCATGCTGGTATTGCTGGACCTAAGTAGAACCCATACTCATACACTCGTGAATTTTAGGCCTTGAATGGAGTCATGTAACTATACTTTGATAGATAGCATGTTGGATTATTACTGAATGTTGATTATAATCATAGTTGGCCACCTATTACATAATCAACTCCAATGAGTTAGTGCTCTCTGTAATACAGTACTTTACTGAGAATAAAAGCATGTTTAGTAATGTTCATGGCCTGTGAAAGTGGATATGCCACTGAAGGATACATTACAAGTTAGGATGTACAGTAACACATGGTTGAAATAGATAAATAGACCGGTCAGGTGAGGATGGTGTATGAGTGGTGAGATTTCCATGACTGTTAATGTTCTCTCGACCAAGTAAAGAAGGTTTTGCTTCTTGAGGAAGTGTTTATCAATTGAGTTTTTCCCTGGCGGTTGTGTTGAGTTGATGAGTGAATCTTTGAGTTTGTGAGTAGGCTAGGGGTTAGTCAATTGGTGAGCACGTTGATGGTAAGTAAGTCGTCTGATTTAAGTGGATTGGGTTTGTTTGTTTTAATCTCAGCTAGACTTAGTCAAGTAAGTGAGATTAAAGAAAGTGAGTTCGGTTATATTAGGTTGATCAAACCCAATGAGTTGGGTCCATTGTAAAATCGAACTAATTTAGTCAAGATCAAGTAAATTAATGGGCCAGACTAAGAAGGTCAAGTAAGAACTCTTAGTGATGAGTTATATTCATGTGGGTGGGGTTTGTTAGTGGGTTGGACCCACTAAGTTAAGCATGCATTGAATCCACATGCGTTTATTGAGATTAGACTTGTGATTATCAGATATTGACGTAGAGCGTGGGGCTTCGTCGGGATAGATTCGGATCAGGCGATTGGATTGCGAATAGAGGTAAGTACCTTTGCTTTGTTACCTCATTTGATTGTTGTTCTCTTTGTAAGTACTTCTGCCTTGTACCTCCCAGTCATTTATTGATTGGTTTCTTGACTTTTGATTTGCATGTTTGAGCATGCCTTGTTCCTCTTTTCGGAGATCTTATTGACGTGTCTTTATTGCGACATGTTGCTTTGTTATTCATACATGCTTCCTTGATTTGTTGAAATCTTTTGTTTAGCATGTTTGATTATTTCGGGATGTTGGAATCCCTGTGTGTTCTGTTCTTCGTCCCGGATTCAGTGGAGCAGGTGAGCTCCAGATTTTGCGAGAGCGTTGGGGACGGGACACCCTGACGTTCCGGCACTCCTAGCCAGAGGGAGAGTGTTCTGGTTGTCCCTGCCAGTCAGTGGGGTCGATCACTGACCGTGTCGACACGTAGAGAGGTGGCGCTACCGACATACGACCCGAGGGCCGTAGCGACCGGATGGTTGTTTTTCTCAGCAAGTTCGCTGATGGTACTGACCGGGGGAGACGTTTGTGGAGCTTCTTTGGAACTCATCGCTGGGAGTCGATTTCTTGTTTTTGTGAAAGACTCCTAGGGCTTATTTTTTTTGAGGGGCGTGCCCCGAGCTTGTTTGATATTTATGATTGGTTGATAACATATTTCTTGAACCCTGCAGGGGTACTTACTGGGCTTTCCATTCGAAAGCTCATGCACTTGTTTTTCTCTCCTGTTTACAAATCCTGAGGCGTAGGACTCTAGTACGCAGGAGCTGAGCCGATCGTGGGTCGGGTGATTTGCAGAGGTCCGAGGACCTTGATTATCTTTTTGTTTGAGTGAGATATCTTATTTTGTAGGACCCCTTAGGGCCTGGTATTTGTAGGGTATTTGAACCCTTGATTTTAGTTACCGCTGTGATAACTCTGATTATGTATATGATTTAATTAAGATATTTTATTGATGTATTGTTATCTGCTATTACATATTTAGGCCTTGTATTCGAGTGGGGCTCATCTCCACTTGAGTACGGCCGGTCTGTGGACGTGCCCGAGGTCCCGGGATTTGGGTCGGGGCGTTACAGGCGGACATAGCCCCCGCTATAATTTAAACTCGAGCCTTTAGTGGCGGTTTTGTCCGCCGTTATAGCTACAGTTACTTGATTTTGCAGCGGATATATCTGTCGCTACAGCTAGTAGCTGCTAGTATGTTGAAGCTATAACGGCGGATACATCCACAGCTATAGATGGCTTTTCCGCCTAAAAGTTATAGCGACAGAGGATTTAATGACGTCTAATTTCCGCCGCTAGAGACATATAGCGGCGGATAGCTACCCTATAGCAATGGATATATCTGCCGCTATAGGGTGTATTTCCTGTAGTGAACAATTTCGCCTCCTCTGAGTGTTTAACTCGGTGCAACATGAGGGATGTTCTCTAAGGATACAACAGTCTTCATCTTCAGATTTGTGCACCCGAATTGAGAAAAATGAGTGCTCTTTGATTTGCTCTGATGGAAGAAGAGAGAATGAAGGATGCAGGAGGAAGGAAAAGGGAGAATGAAATTATCTATAAGAGTAAGGGTCCTTTTATAGATTGGAATTCAGAGAGACACAACAATTAGTTATTGGTTGTTGGGGCAGAAGGTGAATATCCAATTTGGTACTAAAAATGTTCCATTGTATATGAATATTTTGAAACTTATAAGAAGACCCAAAACTACATAGGCTTCTAACAATAAGAAGAAAGGGAGTCCAAGCATGACTGCTTAACACGTGGGTTGTAGAAGAGTAAATAGGAACTGAAGAAGATCATGTTAACTTGAAAGGAGGTGTAGTTTGCATTTGGAGACCATGTTATATGTTAGAACTAAAAACAGGATAAGATCCCAATTTTGACTTAACAATTGAATTTATATTGATTTAATGACTATCTTAGTAGAAAATCGACAAGACTTCAAACAGAAGAAGAGAGAAACCAGATTTACGTTGAAAACCCTTGATCAAACTACTTTCATCCCTATCATTATATAAAGTAACGCTCATTTTGGTCTTTCAGGATGAAGTGTTTTGTGAATGAGAGGGCCAGTGATATGTGCTTGTATAATCCCTTAAGGCCGTATTTGGTACACATGATAGTGTAAGATTATTATTTCTGATTAGATGTGATAGGATAAGATAGGATAATATTATATTGTCCTGTGTTTCGTAGCACCGGATTAAAAAACTAGATTAGAAATCATATATTTGATGGACGTTAGATATGACTATTTTACTCTTTATATTTAAAATTTTATTTTTACATTATTATTTATATCATATATTTCAAATTAGTTTATAAAAATTTTGTATTTTAATATTTAAATTTTAATATTTTTTTAAAGTTATTATTTATGTAATGTGTCAAAAATTAATTTGTAAAAATTCTTTGTAAATACATATTAAACATTATTCATACAAAATTTTTGTAAATATTACCCCATTTTCACTTCCAAACACTCTTTTTATTAAAATTTAATTAGTAAAACAATATGTAATTTTTATTGTTAAAATAATATACAAATTTAATATATTTTTGGAAGCACATTTTAACATAATGTTAACAAATGATTGGAATAAAAATAATAAGGTTGAACACCAGGGGGTAGAATGTATATATAACATGGCAAATAATATATTGACATAACGTTGTCAAATATATATAACATGAAAATTAAATTAAATTTCATATTTAAATTTCGATGAACTTTAGAAACGAGAGAATTAATAAATTTGATTAAAAGTATGTATTAAAGGGTTTACAAATAAATTTTCCAAAACCTAAGGGGTAGAATGTAATTATGCTATATACATATTAAAAAAATTAATATGAAATAAAAATTTTTAATAAAAGAAATAAATTTACAAAAAAAGTCTTTTTAATTTTTATTGATGGTCAGACACTTGATGGAGGTGGAGGTTATACAGCGTAATCCTCCAAAAATACATGGGATAAAATTATTGAAGAAATCGTAATCCTAGGATTAGAATCCCAAGATAATATTTACATACCAAACACCAGACAGTGGGTTTTGGATAACAATCCAATCCAATCCCATCTAATTCTGTGTACCAAACACTCCCTAAGGAGATAAATGAATTGAAGTTTAAGTTACATTCTTATGACGTTATACATAACCAGTCAATAGTATAAGTGCTTAAGAGATGCATATAAACCCTGGCAATCTCTTCGTAATTATCTAATAACCATACACTTAGAATTTGAATTATAAGATTTGGTATCACATTAAGCTTAAGAGATAGTATAATATAGTTGTATTATATTGGACATTAGAAGAGGTCCAAGTTATATATATATATATATATATATATATATATATATATTTGTATTTTATATAGGACAAAGAAAACAAGTAGAGGCTCAAGTCACTACAAAAAATGTTACATTTACTCACAGCAGCATAAGAGTGAGTATAGATCAAAATATTTTTACTCACGGAAAAAAAAACCTTATACCGGCGCTAAAAATTCCATGACTAAAGTAAGAGGATCCAATCAAACTTAACTATCCCAAGACCTCAGGTGAGCAGACACTACTGGACATAATCTGAGTATTATTAGGTTTTATTGCCAGTTTTATGGAAATGAATTTGCATGAGCTTCTATCTCGAAGTTTGTGCAATATCGTTGTTTTTATGTTATGATTATATTATTAACGGTTTTATTGTTCTGTAATGTACTCTGATTGAAATACATGTTAAAAGTAAGATAGAGTACAAAAACATAAACATGAATAAATTGGAATATCTATGCACCTGCACCGTACGTAGACATACGTGTTTATACCAAATGTGGCTCAATGATGGAGCCAGAGAGGTACGATACCAATTAGGGAAGAGATTTTATGAACTTTGATTTTTTTTTTTTCATTCACAAACTTTCTATTTTCAAAACATCCATTTTCTAAAATAAAACCCCCCTTCCCATACCCACAGTGTGTTTGGTACATATATATACTATATTAGTCTTTCGGTTGTTGATTGGTCCGACCGAAATCTAGGGCGTTGATTGGTCCTCCCAGGATATTTATTTATATTTGGTATGATTCTAGTGTATTGAAGTAGGGGTGCATATGAGATAGATATGAGGCTTATTTAATGTTAATTACATGATACTATATTGCCACAATATCGTTGAGTTTACTCCAACTGGGAGATTAGGGTATTTATTGGTCCACCTAGATTATATTTATGGTATTATTTCGGTTAATTCCATCTTATGACATTGTGATTACTGTGGTTATATTTATTTGAGATTTTCGTTAATGTGTGTCCTGCTTAATGAGGTGAAAGATAATGCATTTGACTAGCATGTCTTTAGATTTCTTATAATGGAACAAATTATTTTGATACTATTAGATCTTTGATACTCCATCATGCAGTAGTGTTAAGATTCACTGAGCTCGAGTAGTTCATGTTCCTTTTTTTCCCATATATTCTCCTGCGGGTGTATCTATTACAAGACAACAAGAGTTGAGTCTTCCATAGATGGCTCTATCGTACCAGTTAGTGGGTTATGATGTATGACTTGAGTTGTATCTGTGGCAATGTCTGCCAAATACCTGCGAAATGCATTATTTGCTTGTGACTTTGTTTCGCTTGTTAATATTCTACTTTATAACATACACCTCTGCCATCGGGGAGTACTTGTTGGACATTTTCCTTCGATGTGTATGCACTTATTTTGTATTCTGGTCCATTATAGATATTGACTTGTTTGATAATTGATTATGGTATTCCGCCACATTATTGATTCCCTGCGACCCTATTGAGCAAAATAATATTATGTTTAATTAATGTACTTAATTATAATTATAATTAATATATTTTATTTTAATTAATGTACTTATTTTATTTTAATTAATGTCCTTAATTGCAATACGAATTCGACATTAATTATAAATAAAAACTAACATTTAATCAACTAAAAATATAAAAAATACTTATGAATAGTGATTTCCCGAGCAATTGAAGGTTTGGGTAGAATTTTTTTTTTTTTTTTTTTTTTTTGATGTGTGAATTGCCATGGCAATTCTTGCTCGGGAAATTGAGGGGGAGGGGTGTAAGTGCTCTTATATGCACAGTAATCCGGCCGGTCGGACTGTATGTGGCCGACCTATTGTATCACTACCCAATATGGGTAATGGTTTTGATGGGGTTTTAATTTTTTTTGGTGGGTGGGTGGTTGTTAGTATCGACCGGCCGCATACTAACATAACTATATAAAGTGTTAGAATGCGGCCGGCCCACTCTAACACCCAAAACCCAATAATATTAAAACCCAAAGAACCCCCACCCCAATGTATAGTAGTGTCAGAGTGGGTCGGCCGCACTCTAACATTATATATATATATATATATATATATATATATATATATATATATATATATATATAAGCGTTGATCTTGTGAATTTGGTAATAGCCTTTATCTGAATCTAGCCATACATTTTCTTAGAATGTTTGAAGGATTTCAAACCTTACGGATAGGAAGATCATTCAAAAATAAGCTAGCATGTCCATTTTCATACAATTTGGTAACTGTTTGGTCCTCCCACTTAATAGTTGAAATTTTGAACCGTTAAGATTTCTACAAAATAAGAACCTTTAAGTGGGAGGACCAAACGATCATCAAATTGTATGAAAATGAACATGCTAGCTTATTTTTTAATGATTTTCCCATCCATACCGTTGGAAATCCTTCAAACATGCTCCAAGGGCCAAAATAGGCATCGGTCGGATCTGTACAGTGATTCACTTTCGCGAAATTTCACTTTCGTCCCTCAACTTTATTTTTGTAACAAAATGGTCCCCCAACTTTGAAAAAATAACAAAATCGTTCCTTGAGCCTGTTGCGTGGTAGTCACCTGCTGACTCAGCATGCCACCCAGGATCGCTTACGTAGCAGTAAATAGTGAACTTTTCGTCCGAAAGTGTGATGTTTTTCACGGAAGGTCCCTCAACTTTACTAAATTTCATGTATGGTCCCCCATGCCCACTCATAGAAACCTCTTTGCTAAGTCTGCCTCGTTTTGCCCTCCTAAAAGCCCTCCTCAAGAATGCGTGCGATTAATTCGCTCGACGTCAAAACCACCGCTATTGCACCTTGACCTCGGCTTGGACTCCATCGCCTCGTAGGTACTTTCGTCTTCTCTAGCCGCTTCACTTCCCATCGTTCGGTTCACTGCCGCCTCGCCTCGCCGTTTGCTTCGTTGTGTTGCCTCTCTAGCTGCTTCTCCTCTGGTGTAGGGTTTTCCGACGAAGATGAAGAAGATGGAGCAATGCTCGTCAGCAACGGGGAAAATGCTAAAAGGTCTGTTATTTTGAGCCCTCAGATCCTTTTTGGTCCCACAATTTCGGTTTATTCCCAAAGTTGAGGGACATGATGTAACACCCCGACCCAGATCGCAGGACCTCGGACACGTTCACAGACAGGCCGTAGCCGAGTAGAGACAGGCCGCACTCGAGTACAAGGCCTAAATAATGATAAGCAAATAACAAATAAATTCAAAAGTTTATTAATCCAATAATACCAAATACAAATCAGAGTGCTAATGCGGAAAATAAAGTACAAGGGTCCAATATCCTAAACAACACCAGGCCCTAAATGTCTCACACAAGAACTGAAAAGAGATCTTCCGACCTCTACAAGTATCACACCCCGACTCTCACAAGTCCCTGAGCTCGAGTCAACCTACTCCTCAGGACCTGAAATGAGAGAAGGGAAAAAATGATGAGCTTTCGAAAGGAAAGCCCAGTAAGTACCATGCAAGGATCTCAAAGACATAAGATGAAACATAATATCAAAAAATCAAAGAATCATCAAGCAATGGGGATACACCCCACACAGTCAAAACCCTAGGAGTCTACCACAACCATCAAGAATCTGCAGTTTTACTCCTGTCTAAACGGCGACCCTGCTCAAGAAGGAACTCAAAGAAACTCAGCGAACATCCCCCGGTCAGCAACACAGCCTCGAGCTGTACACGACCCTCCGGTCGTACCTCGGTAGCGCCACCTCTCTCTCATGTCGACATGGTCAGTGGTCGACCCCACTGACTGGCAGGGACAGCCAGAGTACTATCCCTCTGGCGAGGAGTGCCGGAACGTCAGGGTGTCCCGTCCCCAACGCTCTCGCAACATCCGGAGCTCACCTGCTCCACTGAACCGGGCGGAAGAACAAACTCAGTTGGCGCACACCTACCCGGCCAGCACACAAGTACTGCGTATCTCCATGGTCTTATGCTAGACAACAGGAGGCTATGCTCAGCGAGCCCGCTCACTCCACTGACGCATACCTACCTAGCTGCACACAAGCACCACGAGTGCCTACAGTCAAGTATCAGCCCATGGGAGGGCAAGCCCAACAGAGCATTCCAAACAAACAGGTAGTAACAGCACTACCACAAGCACATCAATCATACACATACGAAGAAAGAGAACAAACAAACATGTATGTGCATGCTTCAAAGAAAAATGGATACCACAAAGAAGATATGCTAACTAATAGCATTCATCAAAACAAGAAACCCAAGCAATAGATAGGAGCGAGGCAAGAATAACTTACAAAATAAACATGGCAACAACAAATCCAATAAACACTCCGTAGAGTGGGTAGTAGGCAGAAGTAACTTACCTCTATTCGCAATCTAATCGCCTGATCTGAATCTGTCCCGACGAAGCTTAGCGCTCTTTGTCGATATGTTGCAAGCATGAGTTCATTAGTATTTAGTGTTTAGTGTGTGATTTACTTAGTGTTTGTAATCAGAGATTAGTGCTATGTGTTTGTCATTTTGCTCCATAGAAGCTACTAGAAGAGTCTAGTTTGTTAGGGTTTGTCTATATAAGTTTGTAATGAATGAATGGAAGGCAAGCATGAATTAATCCAATTCCTCCAAAAATCTCTCTGTCTCTTCCTCTAATTTCTCCTTCCTTCTTCTCCAAGTTTCCTCAAATTCCTCTTTCTCTGACTCCTTCCTCATCTAAATCTCTTCTAATCCCTCTTCTTCTATTTCCAATCCTATCTCTCATCCCTTCATCCCATCAGGCCTGCAACAATGGTGCTTTCATTTCCCTTCGCCGTTATGCCGGACGGCGTCACCACCCGCTCCCACGCGATGGAGGACCAGCTCTCACATCACTTCGGCCCGGGCGACATCGAATCATACTGGCGGACATGAAACGAGAGCCACGCCGACTCCATAGCACGACTCGCAACAAACCCTATCGGGAACTGCCGTTACAGCATAAACGCACTGTAATGCTCTGAATCCACACCCCCATTGTTGCCACTGCCCACCACCCAGACTCCACCTCCATTCCTTGGTAGCTCTCTGCCTTTTTCCATCCCTCCACCTCCCATCCGCTATGAGAACAGTGGCGAACCTTCGCCGCCCATCATCTCTTCCGCTCCCCAACACCAGATCCCCAACCTTCCGGTCCCCTCGAAACCCACCGTTGTCCGTATCCCCAATCCCGTCTCACTGTCCACCACCCTCTGTCCATCCAATGGATTCCCTTCATCCCTTCTCTCCAAACCATTTTCATTGTCAAATCCATCTCCGGACACGCCACCTCTTGGCTCTACCACCGCTGCTCTACCCTCCATGAGCTCCTGCACTATTCCTGCTTTGGATCCCGGCGATCCCAAGGTGATCTCTGGTCCCAACCCCGACGACCCCGTGGACGACCTCGACGCAGATCCGCCGCCTGCTCCGGATCCCGGTGAACTTCCAGAGCTCTATGTTACCAACCCAGCCGCCTTCTTAGGCAAGCTCGACAAAGTTCTGCCTCCTGTTCTGGATCACGGTCTCGTGTTCCCTGTCAGTAGAGGTTCTGGATCATTTGGTTATGCATTCAAGTTGTTTGTTAGTTCTTCTCCATTTCATACAAACAAGAGGTTGTTGCTAATGTGTACTCATGAGAGCCAGTCTGTGCATCGGATGGCTCGGAATGCTATCCTCAACTCTTCTGAAAAATTTCTCCAGGTGTACCCCAAGTATCAAGCTTCTGAGAATGTTTTTGATGGACGCAAAGCCCAAGGAGGAGGAACAAAGGCTACATTTCGTCAACAGGTTGGTCTGAAACTCTGCTTGGCTGAAATTGTGACTCTAGGCATGATGAAATTTCTGGGTCTGCACCTTGAGGACAAGGTGCATTTCGAAGGGGGAACGAATGTTGCAGGCATGAGTTAATTAGTATTTAGTGTTTAGTGTGTGATTTACTTAGTGTTTGTAATCAGAGATTAGTGCTATGTGTTTGTCATTTTGCTCCATAGAAGCTACTAGAAGAGTCTAGTTTGTTAGGGTTTGTCTATATAAGTTTGTAATGAATGAATGGAAGGCAAGCATGAATTAATCCAATTCCTCCAAAAATCTCTCTGTCTCTTCCTCTAATTTCTCCTTCCTTCTTCTCCAAGTTTCCTCAAATTCCTCTTTCTCTGACTCCTTCCTCATCTAAATCTCTTCTAATCCCTCTTCTTCTATTTCCAATCCTATCTCTCATCCCTTCATCCCATCAGGCCTGCAACACGATACCTGGTAATCATAATCCCAATCTAAATAAACGCACGCGTGTTTAAGAGTAACTACTCCTATAATGCATGCTCTACTAATAGGTCCGACCTACTATCAAACCTAATCTCCTTGACTTTACTAACTCGACTTGACCAAAACCCAAGTTTGGTTTTAAAATACATTAATCCACTTACTTAGATAGATCACCTCAACCCCAAGAGTTATCTCTCTTGAAACCTAATCCAATTCATTTAAATAGCCCACCCACTTAATACATTTAAGTCATTAATCTAAAGAAAATCAATCCAAGTTATTCTTCAGCTTATATAAAACTTCATAGCTCCTTTTTTAAAGCAAGTTTTCTATATTCATATCATCATTAGCCATACTAGCACACCTTTAAAATGCCCAGAACTCTGTTATCAACCTCATTGTAAACCAGCATATTCATAACATAATAACAGTACTTCTCTCTCTAAGTATACATGCACTGTAGATGAACTAGTGAAGATTCAAGCTTCATCCCACATCTAAACTTTATACTCATAGTTCATGGCTTCACTCATACCTACACAATCATCCCAGAAATAGACTCATCCACACAAACTCTATCTCCATTAACCTTTAATAAAACATCACTTCATCTCTCTTCCTGACAGCCATGCAATCAGAAGCACAAACCATCTACTCACTACAAAGGATCTCCATTAACTCACTATGCTTCTAATCTAAATACCTTCATGATTATAAGCATGTGGACACTCATCTGATTAGCATGCATCACATCATATTATTGTCTTGCAGGAGGATTTAAGGTGCTCACCGAAGAAGATCTCAACATTGGTCGTTGTTCAAGGGCTTCCTGCGTTCTTGGTGGGATTTCTCCAGCACCGTCGGTTATCGGATAAGCGATCCTCCTAGATCCGGTGAGTTTGTTCGGCTCCACCGTCTCTCTCTCTCTCTCTCTCTCTCTCTCTCTCTCTCTCTCTCTCTCTCATTGTAGCGACGCTAGGGTTTGTGGGAGGCCGGTTCTTCTTATAGGGGTTTGTGGGGGGCCTGGATAATAAGATCGCAATCTCTCAGATTGCTGGCTGGTGCAAAATAGACGGAGGAAATAAGGCTGAGATTTCTTTCTCTCAATAAATTCCTCTCAACATCAAATACTTTATATTTGTTATTGTATATATATATACATATATTTATCCATATGTTTAAAATATCACATCAGTTACACATACATTCAATCACGCGTTTTTCCTTTTTGATTTCAAAACTCATCACACCAGCTGCCAGCTTGCACATGTTTTTTTTTTTTTTTAATCTCAATCATTTATATAAATGTTTATATATAAATATCTAAAGCAAAACATATATATATATCCGAAATTTCATCTTATTTAATATTTGAATTCATAAATAACATCTTATCTAAATCCCTTACCAATTAAATATTTCTTTCCACATAAAGTCCACTTAATTCAAAATATAGGCACTTCTCAAATTATTTAATCTTGGCCGTAGATTTTTTCTTAAGGCTTCCAATGCATGCCTACTATTTACATTTTTTTCAAACAACCCTCCTTATTCTATTCTTTTACGTGCAAGTCCTTCTCTTAGAAGAGAGACAATTTTCCTTTAAGTCTCCAGACTTTCCAAAATTACAACTAGGTCCCTAATGATCCAAATAAATCGATTAATCTTTTTAAGTCTCCATTTCTAATAAAATTCGATTAGATTCAACCTTGGGGGATTTTATTTATTAATCCAAGATTTTAGAAAAATAATTAAAATCATAATAACCTAAATCTTCAGATTTTACACTTGAGGTGCAATCAACCAACCAATTTCGTTTGTTGTTGATGTTTAGGGAGTTATTACGTAGGTTTAATTGGATAAATTTCTGTTTACGGCTAAAGATTTAGATTTTGCTCACCGTTTAGGGTTTAATTATGTAATACTTCCCTAATTTTCAATTTCTACTATCATAGAGTATGAGGAGGACCCCAATAATCCATTTATACTGAAATTGCACTACAATGGAGATATGGAGGACTGGGGTTATTTTTCTGGAGAAGTAGAGGTTATGGAGGTTGAGTATGATACCATGTCATTGATAGTTCTAGATATGAAATTGCAAGAACTTGAAGTTGAGGGACTTATTCAGTATAAGTGGAAGGTTGCTTCTGAAGAATTTTATGGTGGACTTAAGCCATTAGACAGTGATGCAAGAGTGTTAGATATATGTGTTTATGGGTCCTACCATGGTGAGATAAATGTATATGCTCAGCACTTGACAATTCCTGTTCTTGAAATAGAATTCTCATTCGTAAAATCAAAATCAAAACTGCCAAAGTCTTCTTTTGTGATAGAAGAAGTTGAAGAAAAAAATGGGGCTGGGTGCAGTGAGGCTAAGAGTATCAATGAGAGAGATGAAGTATACATGGCTTCTGGTAAGCATACAATGTTGGTTGAGCAGGGGGGAAATATGGTTGAGCAAACAATTGTGTAGGAACATGGGAGCAATTTGGCAAATTTGGATGATCAGTGTAATGTTTCTAAGCAGGGCAAGCAAAGGGGAAATATTTCTGAGCAGGGGGAGCATGGGGACAATTCAGATACTAGGTAGTCAGAACCGGACCGGACCATTGAACCGGGGAAGGGCAAGGTTCAAGGGTCGAAAGGTCCAACCGGGGTTGAACCGGGTCGGACCGGATTTAATAAATAAAAATATAATATATAATATATTAAATAATAAACTAATTTTTTTAATAAAATACACAAAATATATTAAACAAAACAAGTCTCATGACTCTTATTCCATATTTAAAACACAAAGTTTAACAACAATTAAACTAAATTCATATGAAATACTAAATAAAATAAACATCATAAATTTTATACTAAATAAAATAAGAACAAAACAATGCTTTTCAATGGCCGCAAGGATTGAGTTCAGAAAGAAAAAAAATAAAATAAAATAAAATAAAATAAAAAAAGAGTTCAATTTAGTCACCCAACAACAACAAAGATTAAAAAAAAAATCACAATAAAACATCACCAAAAAACTCTATCGTGAATCTATCTACCTTACTTGCCTAACATCAAAACCCAAAAAGAAACAAAAATCAAAAAGCGCCACCTGATGAGATTGAGACAGTCCCTTGAGAAAGCCAAGCAAGCAGTCCTCATGCTGTTGGAATCCATGCAGTCCTTTTGATCCAAGTAGCCATTGGAAAGGAGGCCATCCATCCTGGCCATGGATACGAGATCTCAACGGAGTGCCCTCGCTCGGTAGGGATGGGGACAGGGATTGGAATAGGGTTTGAGCTTTGGAGCCCTTCGAGCTCTCTGCAGACGAAGCCGAGCTTGGGATCTGCGGGGGAGTGAACAAGGCGTGGGAGAGGCGTGAACGAGAGGAGTGGGAGAGTTGGGCGAGGCAGTGAGAGGTGTGATCGATTCGTGTTTTTTTTTTAAAAAAAAAAAGCTACCAGTTTAACGTGTGCGAACGGGGCCGGTTCGTCCGGTTCTCAGTTGAACCGGCCGGTTCACACGGTTTTGTACACCGAGCCAGACCGGCTATGGTCCTGGGTCCAGTTCAACTTGGTCGGACCGACCGGTCCAGTCCGGTTTTGACTACATAGTCAGATGATATTGATGCTAGTATAGCTGCTATTATTTCTGATATTGCTGATATTACTAATCAGAGAATGTCTGAGCAGGAGGAATATATTGCTGAGTTACGCCTGAGCAAGAGGAGCAGGAGGAGCAGGAGGAGCAGGGGGAGCAGGGGGAAAATGTGGATGGCGTGGGAGGGAAATGTGGGTGCACAATCAATCCCATGGGATAAGTGCAGCAGATGTTGAATTGTCTGATTTTCATGACTCTGATAATGAATTAGTTGATAGGGATGAAGATCTTCAGAGGAATATTGAACAAGGTCAGGCAGATGTTGAAAGGACCTGCAGTGCTGGAGGAAACTCTTAACCCGTTCCTTCTTATGTTCCAGATAATGCCTTGATAGGTGACTCTGGTGGTGATGATTCAGATTTAGCTCCTTCTGATGAGTTACATAGTGGGAGTGACTCAGGAAGTGATACTGCTGAAAGACCTAGAAGGATGAGGCTTTCAAAATTTGACAGTGAAAGGGACATGAATGATCTTGTATTGAAGGTTGGGATGTTATTTAGAAACAGAGAGGACTTCAAGAATGCAGTTAGGAGTCATAGTATAAAACACAGATTTGAAATAATGTTTGTGAAGAATGACAATAGAAGAGTAATTGTGCAATGTTACTCCAAATGT
This sequence comes from Dioscorea zingiberensis, assembly GCA_026586065.1. Classification (NCBI taxonomy): domain Eukaryota; kingdom Viridiplantae; phylum Streptophyta; class Magnoliopsida; order Dioscoreales; family Dioscoreaceae; genus Dioscorea; species Dioscorea zingiberensis. The sequence goes on from CM048823.1 coordinate 46,068,033, forward strand.
AGATTTAGGATACATGCCTCTCCAAAATTTATGAAGGAGAAAAACAATCCCACATGGATGATTAAGACATGTAATTTGGTCCATACTTGTGGCAGGGTGCATAAGAACTATCACTTGACTTATAAGAGGTTGCCCACTATGTATTTGGAAAAATTCAAAAGCTGTCCAACATGGAGCATTGGGGGACTGATACATTCTGTGAAGGAGGATTTGGGTTATACAATTACAAAGATGAAAGCATGGAGAGCCAAATATTTGGCATTGAAAACCATTTATGGTGATCTTTGCCGCCAGTGATACAATTTTATATTGTGTATAGGGCTGAATTGTTGAAGACAAACTCAGGGAGCACTATTAATTTTAAATGGGAAGATGGCAGATGGTGGGGAATATATATATGCTTGAAAGCATTGAAAGATTCTTTTCTATGTGGGTGCAGGCCCTTAATATATTTGGATGGTGCTTGGATGAAAGGTGCATATGGTGGTGTGCTGCTGTCTGCTGTGGGCATAGATCCCAATGATTGCACTTTCCCCATTGCTTGGGATGTTGTGGAGAAAGAGAATGATGACACATGGAGATGGTTTTTGCTTAATTTACTCACAAATTTGGACCTATTTGATAGCTCACATTGGCCATTTATGAGTGACAGACAAAAGGTAAATTCAATATTTGTAATCATTTAATAGCTCACAGTAGAACTCTTTTATTAAATATTTGTTGTGTTTTCTTGTAGGGTTTAATGAATACTGTCATAGATCTATTCCCAAACTCAGAGCATAGAATGTGTGTTAGACACATGTATCAAAACTTTCGAGAGAAATTCAAAGGGAAAGAGCTAAAGGATCTTCTCTGGAATATTGCTAGGGCTAGCTATCCTGACAGAATGGAGTATTACTTGGATGAGATGGAGACGAAGTCAAGAGAAGCAAGGCAGTGGGTAAGAGAAAGGCCTTGTGAGAATTGGTGTAGATCTGCATTCAGAACCAAGGCCAAGTGTGACATTTTGTTGAATAACATGTGTGAATGTTTCAACAAATATGTACTTGATGCTAGAACAAAGCCTATTGTTACAATACTGGAAATTATAAGGACAAAGTTGATGACAAGGCTATGGAAGAAAAGAGAAAAAATACAAAGAAAGGGAGGCTTGTTTTTCCCCAAAATTCAGAAAAAATTGGATAAGAATAAGGACCATGCCATATTATGGGAACCTGTGTTCTCAGGAGGCCCCAAGGTGCAAGTGAGAGGGTGTGGATCACAATTTGTTGTTGATATGGCAGAAAGGGTCTGTAGCTGCAGAAGATGGGATCTCACTGGTATCCCGTGTATGCATGCCATTGGCAACAATGAGGTGCCTAAAAATTATGTTGATGCATGTTACTATGTGATGACATATGTCAAAGTGTATGGTCATTTTATTCAGCCAACTGATGGGGTAGACATGTGGCCTCATCCACAAGAACCAGTCCTTATAGTTCCCCATGATCCATTAGAGAAGAAAAAATGAAGGAAGGTCTTGGCTAGGAGGAAAGAAAGAGAGGAGCTTGAGATTGCTGCAGCGCTGCAGCAAAGGGAAGGGTTACTAAGCATGGCAGAGTCCAAATGACATGTTCTTCCTATGGACAAATAGGGCACAACAAAAGGAGTTGTCAAAGAAAGAGGGCAAGTGTTGGGGAATCATCAACTACCCCTACTACAGAGCAACCCATGAAGGATGTAAGTATTTGATTCATAATTTAATGGCTCTGTTGAAAAAATTATGTCTTGACAAATGGCTTTGTTTTTTTTAATTTTTCAGGGCTCTAATGGAGGGTTAATTCCACATACTTCTTCATAGCCATGGCCCTATTTTATAATTCTGTTATGTGATGACAAATGGCTCTGTTTTTTACTTATAAAAGAAACTTGGTGTGATTTTATAATTTAATGTGAATGTAAATGTGAATGTGAATGTATTTCTGACTCTGTTTTATAATTTAATGTAAATGTAAATGTGAATGTGAATGTATTTCTGGCTTTGTTTTATAATTGAATGTGAATGTGAATGTGAATGTGAATGTATACCCTGTATTTCTGGCTCTATTATTTTGATTGAATGTGAATATGAATTTTCATTGAATGTGAATGTAATGAATGGGAATTTTCATTGAATGCGAATGTACAATGAATGTGAATTTGGTTTGCAAGCAGGATTAAATTGTTGTGAATTTTCATTATGTTGTGGATGTGTAATGTTAATGTGAATATGAATTTTCATTACATTGTCTTAATTTTATTATTAATTTGTAAATATTTTGGCAAATCATAATAAGAAGAATCTGTAAATGTGTTTGCAGTTGTTTCATGTGTTCACTGCTTTGATTGGAATGTGATCCCAATATAAAAAATGTGTTAACTGCACTTTTTTTGAAAATTTATAAAGATGAGGGACCTTTCATGGAATAACGTAAAGTTGGGGGACCATACGTGAAATTTAGTAAAGTTGAGAGACCTTCCGTGAAAAACATCACACTTTCGGATGAAAAGTTTACTATTTGCTGCCACGTAAGCGATCACAGGTGGCATGCCGAGTCAAAGCGACCGTCAGCCAGCCATGTATAACCCAAGTAACCGCTCGAGGGACGATTTTGTTATTTTTTCAAAGATGGGGGACGATTTTGTTACAAAATAAAGTTGAGGGACGAAAGTGAAATTTCACGAAAGTTGAGGGACGATTTAAGTAATTAACCCGTGGTTGTTAGTATCGGCCGGCAACATACTAACATAACTATATAAAGTGTTAGAGTATGATCGGCCCACTCTAACACCCAAAACCCAATAATATTAAAACCCAAAGAACCCCAACCCCAATGTATAGTAGTGTTAGAGTGGGGCCGCACTCTAACATTATATATATATATATATATATATATATATATATATATATATATATATGGTTGATACTGTGCGGCTGGCCGAAGCACTGTACAGATCTAGCCGCCACCCATTTCGGCCCTTAGAGCATGTTTGAAGGATTTCAAACCTTACGGATAGGAAGATCATTCAAAAATAAGCTAGCATGTCCATTTTCATACAATTTGGTAACTGTTTGGTCCTCCCACTTAATGGTTGAAATTTTGAACCGTTAAGATTTCTACAAAATAAGAACAATTAAGTGGGAGGACCAAACGATCATCAAATTGTATGAAAATGGACATGCTAGCTTTTTTTTTAATGATCTTCCGATCTGTATGGTTGGAAATCCTTCAAACATGCTCTAAGGGCCAAAATGGGCGTCGGTCGGATCTGTAAAGTGATTCGGCCGAACGCACCTTATCAGAATTATCTATATATATATATATATATATATATATATATATATATATATATATACATGCCTGATAAGGTCAGGCCGGCCGGAACACTGTTTCGGTTAGGTCGCCTCCATTTGACCTACATGCACAGTATTTTATGGAAATCCAACTTTATGGATGGAAAGATCATCAAAAAATAAGCTAGCATGTCAATTTTCATACAATTTGAGAACTTGTAGGGTCTTCATCTTAACGATTGAAATTCTGAACCGATAGAATTTCTATAAATTTTCACCCGTTAAGATGAAGACCCTACAAGTTTCCAGATTGTATGAAAATTGACATGCTAGCTTATTTTTCGATGTTCTTTCCATCCATACAGTCGGAAATCCTTAAAACATGCTCCAAGGCCCAAAATGGGAGGCTTAATTCTGACCAAACAAGGTTTCCTACGTACCGACAGATTGCTCAGATATATATATATATATATATATATATATATATATATATATATATATATGGTCAAAACCCCTAATTGGTCCCTGGGGTTTACTTCATTTGCCTTTTTGGTCACTCTATTATTTTTTGTCCACAGGAGGTCCCTCTAGTATATGTTTAGTGAAAAAGTGGTTCTCTTAGAGGGATCTCCTGCGGACAAAAACATTAGGGTAAGGGACCATTTTTTCACCAAACATATAATAGAGGGACCTCTGTGGACAAAATCTATTAGAGGGACCAAAGGGGCAAATGAAGCAAACTACAAGGACTAAATAAAGGTTTTGACATATATATATATATATACCACTCGATCATTACTATGTTTGGGTGGTGTTAATATGGGGCCCTAAAATAAGTTGGGTTGGGGGTGTGTGTTGTATATATATGTGTGTGTGTGTGTGTGTTAGGATCGGGCCGGCCGGACATCTGGCTGCCTGATCCTCACACTAATTTTATATCTTATATATATATAAAAATATATATACTATATTTTTTTATAAAATATTTAGATATATTTTTATTTATCTATAAATTTTAAACAATATATAGATGAGTATATATACTTTTTAAATTATCTTATCTTCATAATACATGTATATATGTGCATATAATTTTAAGAAGTATATATACATATCTATATATTGTTTAAAATTTATAGATAAATCAAAATATATGTATAAACATTATAAAAAAATAATATAGATTTTTTGTAACATCAGGCATGCCTGATTGTATATATATATATATATATATATATATATATATATATATATATATATATATATATATATATATACTGGAGTGATAATATAAGGTAGGCCAGGATTCTTTGTGCAAATAAGATTAAGCCTCCCATTTGGCCACTTGCATGTTGTTTTAAGGATTTCCAACCGTATGGATGGAAAGAACATCGAAAAATAAGATAGTCAATTTTCAAACAATTTTGGGAACTTATAGGGTCTTCATCTTAACGGGTGAAAATTTATAGAAATCTTACAGGTTCAAAATTTCACCTTTTAAGATGAAAACCCTACAAGTTCCCAAATTGTATGAAAATTGACATGCTAGCTTATTTTTTGATGTTCTTTCCATCTATACGGTTGGATTCAAAACGCCGCAAGTAAGTGGGCTCGTAACGAGATTACACCGCGATCTTGCTTAGATATCGATAGCGCCGCCGATAAGTATGAAGCACCATTATATATATATATATATATATATATATATATATATTGGCATGCTACTATGCGGCGCTACTGTCTCATCACAAGTAGTAAGGCCGCCTCCATTTGACCCACTTACACACTGTTTTGAGGAAATCCAACCGTATGGATTGAAAGAACATCGAAAAATAAGCTAGCATATCAATTTCATACAATTTGGGAACTTGTAGGGTTTTCATCTTAACGAGTGAAATTTTGAACCTGTAGGATTTTTATATATTTTCACATGTTAAGAGGAAGACCCAACAAATTCCCAGATTGTATGAAAATTAATATGCTAGCTTATTTTTCGATGTTCTTTCCATCCATACGGTTGGAAATCCTTAAAACTTGCTCCAAGGGCCAAAACAGGAGGCGATCTTACTGGAATAGTGTTCCAGTCGGCCTTAAAATAGCATGCCCGTATATATATATATATATATATATATATATATATATATATACGATGATACTATCTTTGAGTAGGATTACTGATATTCATTTACGGTGCTCGGAACATTTTGCTCCCACTTCAAGCGGTGTTTTGTGGAAATCAACATATAGATAGAAAGGAGCGTGAAAAGAAGCTAGCATGTCAATTTTAAATACGATTTGGGAACTTGTAAGTGCGTGCTTACTTGGTGAAAATTTTCACCCGTTAAGATGAAGGCCCTATAAGTTCACAAATTGTATGAAAATTGACATGCTAGCTTGTTTTTCGATGTTCTTTCCATCCATACGGTTGGATTTTCTCAAAATACTGTGCAAGTGGGCCAAATAAGAGGTGACCATAAATAAATAGTAATCCGGCCGACTTTACCTTACCATGCCCATAAATATATATATTAAAATTTAATTTTAAATTATAAATCTCATTTTACCTTTTTAGAATGGAGGAACACATTTCCAAAAAAGTTAGGTAGTGAGTGGGTTGAGTGGTCCCAGCATTGGACTCATTTGGAAGAGCAAAAGAGTATTTGCTCTGCACAAACAAACAAAATCTAGGGCTTGCTGTCAACAGGCTGTAAGGGCTAGTATTTTGTCAAAGTTTTTGGTTTGATTTCCTCTTACTTTTACATTTTACTTTTATTTTTTAAAATGTTGTCTTTATTGTAAAGTTATTTAATTTCAGAAAACACACACACACATATATATATATATATATATATATACAGGCCTGATAACATCAGGCCGGCCGGAAGTGTTGATTTGCGGTCGCGCTGACGTGGCGAGGTGATGTGGCGCTTTAATATTAAAAAAATCAAATTTTCTCTCTTTTCTCATCTGCGCACATGCCCCCCTTTATTAAAAAAATCGAATTAACTCTCTCTCTTCTCACCTGCGCACCCGTTCCCCTCTCCCTGTCCCCCCTCTTTCCCTTTCCACCTCGTGTCGCGAGCTTCTTCAGAGACGACCGGATCGGAGAAGGAGAACGAGAACGAACTCCCTCGCCAGAATCGATTCTCACCGGCGATCAGCTGTCCACCTCGTGTCGCGAGCTTCTTCAGAGACGACCGATCGGAGAAGGAGAACGAGAACGAACCCCCTCGTCACTATCAGCTCTCGCCGGGGAGAGCTTCTCAGAGCTCGGCTGAGAGAGACCTCGGGGAGAGATGTCTGCTTGGATTGGTTCTTGAGGAGGATGTGAGAGATCTGAATGCTATTGGGTTTGAGGTTGAGCTTGATTTTGGTTTGTTTGGTGGTGATTTGGGGATTTTCAGCTGGAATTCTTGATGTTTGAAGGTTTGATTTGATGATGAAGTGGCACTGGCCAGCAGTCTCAAGAAGGTGCGTTGCTTCTCTTCAATCTTGTGTTTATGTATTGATTCTTCTGGTTATGAATTGATTCTTCTGTTTATGTATTGTTCTAGAAAGGAGGTTTTCCTGCCTTGGTGCTTGAGCAGATATGTACATATTCCAGAAATACTGATTTTCATTTTCATGTTTCAGAAATTATGTTGTTCAATTTATCTTAGACTCGAAGAACCAATCAGTTATTATGATCCTGGTATCTCAATTCGAAGGAAATTATGTACAACTCTCAATGCAGAAGTTCAGCAGCAATGTAGTGGAAAAATGCCTCAAGGTCTTTGGTGAAGAAGGCCGTGCTAAGATTATAGCTGAACTGCTTTCAGTGCATCATTTTGAGCAGCTAATGCAAGATCCACTTGAGCTTCCCCAAGAGGATGCTGAACTGCTGAACTGCTGAACTGCTTTCAGTGCATCATTTTGATGCCATGGTCTCAAATTGGAACTCAAGGGAAGAGGAGGAAGAGGAGATATCCAAGAGTTTGAGGCATTTTGAGATTAGTGCTGGAAGGAAGAGTGTTGCTGAATCCAGAGCATCTGCATGGGAAGATGAGGAGAAAACCAAGAGCTGCGCCAGGTAATTTACCTGAAATTTGAAAACACTGGGTAAAATGGCTGCTTGATGTTCTTTTTGTGTGTGTGTGTGTGTGTGTGTGTGTGTGTGTGTGTGTGTGTGTGCAGATATCAGAGAGAAGAAGCAAAGATTCAAGCTTGGGTGAACCTTCAGAATGCATAGGCAGAAGCACAGGCCAGAAAACTGGAGGTAAGATACTATGATTGCAGCAAAAAATTGGAGTCAATATCTTCTATTTTCTCTTCAAGACATTCGAATGTTGTGTTTGCAGGTGAAAATACAGAAGATGAGGTCTAATTTAGAGGAGAAATTGATGAAAAGAATGGCAATTGTTCACAGGAGAGCTGAGTGGAGAGCAGCAGCCCAGGTGCAGCACTCACACCAGCTACTGAGAGCTTATGAACAAGCAGAAAAGATAAAGAGCCAACAGCACACTTCTCATTTCACTGACCACACATCCTGTGGCTGTTTCTCATGCAGTGTCATTCTCTGAAATCTGTGAAATCAAACAAACGAAATTGATTTTCATTTTAGAAAATCAATGAATATATATATATATATATATATATATATTTTTTTAATACAAAAATCACTGGTTTTGAGATGAGTGAGATGTCAATGGTCTCATGTGTCTTGTTCTCTGGAGGTCTGTGCCAGTTTGATTGTTCAAAGAGAAAGAGAGAGGGTGACAAACATATGCTTTATTTTTATCCACAGATTCAATAGCATTCAGTGAAATCAATATCATTCAGTAAAATAAAAGAGACTTGACAGAGGGAGCATGTGCTGCTTTCCCTTGGTAGCTGGTTTTGGTTGCATGAGAAAGCCCTCCAGCAGTCAACTTTTTATCCATTCAAGAATCTATCAGTGTGGCTTGATCCTATGGGAAGGATTCAAAATTTAAATCTCTGCATAAAATTATATTTTACTTGATTCATAGATTTCAAATCTATTCATGTTTGAAGGAATTTTGGGATGATTGATAATTATTTAGAGTTCTTCACAAATTTCGGATAAGATGATGATATTCCTCCTCCAGTGTTGGTGGCTTAAATAGGTCCAAAATGCAGGGCATTGGGAGCAAAAGATTGAGACATAAACACTCAAATCTCTAAAAATATTGTCAACATAACAAGAAAACCAGGTGGGCAACATATACAAGCAGGATCACATAAGCCTAGCGATCATCACATTGATGGAAATAGCAATCTCAGTTACTTGAGATGGGTTGCGAAAAAAGGCATACATGAAATAAACACTGGGAGAGCATATTCTTTCTCTACACTGAATTTGTGTAGAACTTCTTTCTGGAATGCAACTCGAATTTAGCCTCCAATAATATGTTAGTCCTGCAATGAGAGCCGATGAGTTATCTCAAGAACCATGATGATGGAAACCAACTTTATGAAATAGTTAGGTAAGCAGTTCATATGAGCAAATGCGAACAAATGAGAACCATGATGATGGAAATTTGTTTACAATCTCAATGAATTTTTATTTTTTATTCCAGTGATCTCAAGAACAAATTGAAGAGCTTGAATGCCATCCATGGAACACTAAAGATCAATTCACCTATCAAATAATACGGAGAAGTATGTACAACGGCGATGATTTCTTTCTCTCAAGTAACACCACATTACATCAAATGAAGAGCTTGAATGCCAACCAAACCGCAGAAAATTAAAACAAGTCAATCTTATGCACATAAATCAACTCTTTGAAAGTTCATACCGAAGCCTCCACCCTTGGCTCAAAGGATAAGGCAGACATCTCTCAAAGGATAAACAGAAGAATCAATTCATAACCAGAAGAATCAATACATAAACACAAGATTGAAGAGAAGCAACGCACCTTCTTGAGACTGCTGGCCAGTGCCAGCGTTGGACGACTTCATCATCAAATCAAACCTTCAAACATCAAGAATTCCAGCTGACAATCCCCAAATCACCACCAAACAAACCAAAATCAAGCTCAACCTCAAACCCAATAGCATTCAGATCTCTCACATCCTCCTCAAGAACCAATCCAAGCAGACATCTCTCCCCGAGGTCTCTCTCAGCCGAGCTCTGAGAAGCTCTCCCCGGCGAGAGCTGATAGTGACGAGGGGGTTCGTTCTCGTTCTCCTTCTCCGATCCGGTCGTCTCTGAAGAAGCTCGCGACACGAGGTGGACAGCTGATCGCCGGTGAGAATCGATTCTGGCGAGGGAGTTCGTTCTCCTTCTCCTTCTCCGATCCGGTCGTCTTTGAAGAAGCTCGCGACACGAGGTGGAAAGGGAAAGAGGGGGACAGTGAGAGGGGGATGGGTGCGCAGGTGAGAGGAGAGAGTTAATTCGTTTTTTTTAATAAAGGGGGACATGTGCGCAGGTGAGAAGAGAGAGAAAAATTGATTTTTTTAATATTAAAACGCCACATCACCTCGCCACGTCAGCGCGACCGCAAATCAACACTTCCGGCCGGCCTGATGTTATATATTTATTTATTTATTTTTTTATTTATTTTTTTAAAAAAGTATTGACTGAGAAAGTCATTGAAATTTTGTACTCTAAATAAAAAATATCATATTTCATCTATTAGGATGATAATTGAATTAGGGTTTGTGAAATATGGACCAGTTTTTTAATTATTGTTATTAAAAATTGGGGATTTTTTAAAAAAAAAATATTTAATCTAAAAATTTGATAAAAATTGTTTGCTCACATCATTATTTTTAATTAAGATTTAATAGCTCAATTGAAGTTTGTTTCTTTAGAACCCGAATAATGATAAATTGTCCCTTTTAATCTAAATAAATTATATGTAATATTTTAATTAAATGAAATTTAATTTTTTGAAAGAAATTTTTTTATATAAGTTTATATTTAATATATACGAATAGTAAAAGATATTTCTACTTGTTTTTTTAATTGCATTTTAATATGAAAATTGTTTTTTAATAGTATTGAATAATTGAATGTATGTGATTTATTCTCTCTCTCTCTCTCTCTCTCTCTCTATATATATATATATATATATATATATATATATATTAGCACAAAATACTTTTAAACTAGGGGTGTTTTCTAGCCGAGCCGTTCATGAGCGGCTCGGTGTTCGGCTTGACAAGAGCTCGTTCATGTTCAACTCGTATTGAAAACGAGTCAAGCTTGAGCTTCAATTTCAAGCTCGATTAATAAACGAGCAAGTGAAAGCGGAGGAAAGTTTCTGGCTCATTTTGACTCGCACATTTCGCGAACAAGCTCGTGAACAACCTCGCGGAACACGGCTACATGAAACAAGCTCGTGAACAAGCTCGTGAACAAACTCGTTTATAGCTCATTTGTGAGCTCGTTTATATATATATATACTAAAAATATTTGGGTGGATGTATATATAACTTATAAGTTATAAGATATATAATAATTAATTAGCTTATAAAGTAGGGTGAGATATATAATTTGGGTGGAGGTATATATATAACTTATAAGATATTTGGGCCTCTCTCTCCCCTTGTTCTTTCTAGGGGTGTATTGAGCCGAGCCGCGTTCATGAGCGGCTCGGTGTTCGGCTCGACAAGAGCTCGTTCGTGTTTAACTTGATTAATAAACGAGCCAAGCTTGAGCAGAGGAAAGCTCGGCTCGTTTATTGAACTTCAAGCTCGATTAATAAACGAGCCAAGCTTGAGCTCTTCCTTTTAGTCACGAGCCGAGCCTAAACACACGAAAGCTCGGCTCGGCTCGGCTCGAATACACCCCTATTTTAAACTTCTTATTTTTGTTCATGGGGAGTTCTCTTATGAGTTTGTTAACGATTTGACTGACACACTAAATAATTATGAAACTTTAGTAATTCAATTAATTTTTATTTTATTATTGAAAAGACAAGTGGTCCAACTCTTGTCCAAACCTCGTGCATAACGAGAGCTTTGTAGTACTAAGGTGCCCTTTAATTAAAGTGTGGGTAAACTACACAATTAGTCACCCACCTATTTGTGTGTTTCTATTTTGGTCACTCATCTTTAAAAAGTTACGATTCAGTCACCTAACTTTAAGATTGTATGTTTTTAAGTCACCCGGCCTCACGGTGTTAATCTTGGAGCATGTTTGAAGGATTTCCAACTTTTTGGATGGGAAGATTATCAAAAAATAATTTGGCTAGCTGTCGATTTTAAATTGATTTGGTAGCGTTTGGGCCTATAAAACGCGGTTGAAATTCTGGACCGTTCAGATTTCTATAAAATAAGAATCGTTAACTGGGAGGACCAAACAATTACCAAATTATATGAAAATTGACAAGCTAGCTTATTTTTCGATGATCTTCGCATCCGTACGGTTGGAAATCTTTCAAACATGCTTCAAGTGCCCAAATGGGCACCGCACCATTAACACCTGTAGCCGAAATGAAGTAAAACATGTAATCTTAAAGATTAACCGAATTGTAACTTTTAAAAGGTGGGTGACCAAAATAGAAACACACGAATAGGTGCGTGACTAATCGTGTAGTTTACCCTTAAAGTGTTCATGCTATCAGAAAAAAAAGGATCTGATACACATAAGATTCATTTTTATTATGAAAAAAAAAAGCTAGCTCAAATTATGGAAAAATGAATAAACAGACTCATATAAAATAGATGCTATGAATAGTCCGAAAAGGACTATACTTACTGAAAAACAACAACATTTGTAAAAAATGCATTCCGAACCCTGTCAAGCAATGACTCCTTTTGTGACCCAATAATAGGTGCACGAATCAGATGAGTTTTTTTCATCGGACTTTCGCAGATCGGAGGTCCCGGGTATGTGAGAGGAGCTATTTCAGATCTAAGTGTTAGCTAGGTAAGCTCACTATAGTGAGAGAAGTAGTTATGAACCGTGTAGACCATCCCGTGGGGGCGGTGGAAGAGCCCCCACATTCATCCGGCTATTGTGGATGGTTTCATTAAAAGTTAGTGAGAAAGAAATCAAAGCAGTTATACAATGATTAGGATAAGGGTATCTTTTTAAGGTTTTCAATCCTAATATAATTTAAACACTTGTTGATTCATCTATAAATAATTATAATTATTGCACTTAGTAAATTAGATTTAAATCATTTGCAATATTAATTTTTTCCTACTATCTTGGTTTGTTGCAATTAACCCGACAAAAAGCTTAAGCTTTACACATTGAAGCAATCAAGTTGCCTCTACACCCAACTCTATAATTAGTTATGTAACCTGAAGCTGCATGTAAACATATTTATCATAATATATGACGTGGTTCATCCACTTTTTAAAAATAATAATAAATTTAATTTAATCTTATATGTGACCCTAAATTAATATAAAACTAAACACATTTCTATTGTTTGATAAAAGTGGATAAACCGCATTCATTTATTTAATATTTCCCAAAACGTCTACATAGTTTGGATTACATATGTAGTGCCTCGATTACAAGATAGCCCTAAGATCCCCTTCATTAGGTGTGGTAGCCCAATGAGGTGGTAAGTTCCGTTAACCCTGGGTGTCCTCGAAGGCGCTCCCTGGAGAGTGTTGGAGTCTCTCCTCTCGCGTGAACGCCAGACTTCTCTTGACAATGGACTCCATTGCGATGAGCTTCGACTTTTTCGTCACTTGAGCTGCACTATTTCTTCCACCTCTTCACACAAATAGCACATTATTCTATTACCGCTCCAGCCTCGCTTCCTTAGGTTGTCTAAGGTCAAGATTTTGTTGTTCAGTACGAGCCAGACATAAGATTAAATTTTGGTTAGGCAGGGTTGTTTCCTGAATCCCCTCCCAATTTCTAGATGGGTATCCCCGTCCATCAGGAAATGGTAAAAGGATTGCACTGAGTTGCCTTGGGTGGTAAGCTTCCAGCGCCTATTGTCCCCTTTTGTGACAGTTAGTACTTGTAATCTTCTGGTAATCCTGTCCAATTCCGTCACCTCCTCCGCAGCGAGCGGGCCCTCGTGGACCAATGGGGTCCCTACAACGAGTTGAAGTCTAGCTTCCTATATAGTGGTACTTGTCTGGCAAGCAAGGGCATATAAGTTAATGGTGTTCCCTTGTCTTATTGTGACAGTCATGTTGTGTAAGAGTACTTCCGCCCAATAGGTGACTTTCTAGAAGAAGGAGGTTTTGGGTGGTGCCTTACTAAAAGGGTCGATAACGTTGTTCAAGAAGTATTGCCCTTTGAGGATCTGTGCACATACGATAGCTTGTCTCGTGAGAATCCTTCACCATTTGTCTACATGGCTGAGTTGAAGACCCATAAGTTAAGAATTCCTCATCCCCCGAAACTAAACACATTTGAACATTTTAATCACAATAGTTAATTGAAACTATATATATATATATATATATATATATATATATAACTTTATCATCCACCAAAAATCTTATCCACTAATAATCTTATCCTTTATTTTCCTTGATCCTAACTAGACCTATCTATGGGCCGGGCCTGGTTCGGGTCGGGCCAAGATTTAATATTAATGGAATTCGGGCCTATATTTTTTGTCCAAGGCCCACCCATATTTTTAAACACATGACCAAGGCCCGCCCAAATCCGCCCATATTTAATTTTTAAAATAAAAATAAAAATAATTTAGTATAAATTAAATCTAAGTGAGTTTTGATAGAAAAATTAAATTATATTAGAATTTTACACCTTTAAATTAAGGCATATAAATAAATTGTTCAACTTTATTATAAATAATTATAAATAATAAATTTATTTATTTTATTTATATATAATTCAGGTCGGGCCAGGTTCGGGCCTAAACCATCATACTCGAGACCCGATCCAATTTTTAAACAGGCCTAATATGTTTGTCTAAATCTACCCATTTTTCGGACCGGCCTTCGGGCTTGGGTAGGTAGCCCGGCTTTTCAACAGGTCTAATCCTCACCCACCAAAAGCCAAAAGCCAAAAGCCAAAAGCCAAATTGAGGAGATGTCCCGTATGTCTAGTAAAAATAAGAATTATGTCCCCCATGCCTGCCTTACACAAGTTATCATCATGTCCATTCCCTTTTCCTTTCTCCTTCCTCTCTTTCTCTTCCTTCCTTGCACAACCACACAAGATGACTAACACCAAAAGTAAAGACAACACAACATGCTTCATCCAATTAAATCATTCTTCCTCTCTCTCCATACATCTCCCCATTTAAACCATGATATGTAGAGAAGAGGATGAAGAGGATGTTGAAGAAGCTCTCTCTCCTTGTAGGTATGTCCTTAATTTCACTTATCATTTGCTCATCATAACCTAAAAAATCATGGCCTTGTACCTTTGCTATGCCCTCTCCATGCTCATTACTATGCTTGTCTTGTCAGCCTCCATTCCATTATGTTTCTCTTTGAGGACCACTTCCATGTCTCTGCAACTCACACACTCTTCTTCTTTTTATTTCATTTTTTTAATTTATACATGTATTTATATTTATGAGTTTTTGTACTCATGTGCATGTGAAACCCCCCTCTCAACTTTTATATAAACCCCCTTCTCTCTCTTTCTCTCAGTGGAGTGGAGTGGGTGAGAGAGTGAGATCCGAAATGGCATATCGGAGCTCCGTTTTGCTTTCTATTTTAGTCTATTTGGGGGTATCCATCTTATCGGAGGGAGCTCTGGGACCCGAATCCGACTTGGTGACCGGCTTGCCGGGGCAGCCGACTGTGGGGTTCCGGCACTACGCCGGCTACGTCCCGGTGGGCGGCCGAGCAAATGAGAAGGCTCTCTTCTACTGGTTCTTTGAAGCCGATGGCGGCTCCGAAGCCAAGCCGCTTCTTCTCTGGCTTAACGGAGGTCAGTTAATTGGATCCGATTTCTTACCAAACTTCACCCATTTTTATTTATAAATTTTTCCGTGAATCTCGGCCGTTGAATTTGGTGATGCTTGTTTATCCGAGGATCAGGAATAATTATTTTAATATTTCAATTTTTATATTTATGCTTTACAAATACAGAATTTTTTTTTCATTTTTTTCTAAAATTTTTGAGCCTTTTCAAAAATAATAATAAAGTATAAAAAAAGGGTGACTTTTTTTTAGGGGAGTGGTGGGTGTGTGGTGATTAATTTTTTAATATTAAAATAATTTTTAATATTGAAATAGTATTCTAATATTAAAAAATTAATATTAACAAAATCTAGTGCTTTCCTTGTCAACAGGCTGTAAGGGCTACCTTTAGACTCCACATGTTCTTATCTAAAATTATTATTATTTTTATTTTTTATATTTTTAATAAAATATGCACAAACCACTAAACATGATTCAAATTCTCAACTACTCTTGATAATAAGAAAAAATAAATTAACAAACTTTTTCTTTTGAAAGCTTAATTATTAATTTTTATTATATTATTATTTCAGTAAATATTTAGAATAAGTATTTGTTGAATAAGGTATTGAGATTTTTTTTAAAAAAAAGTAAAATATCATATTTCAGTTATAAAGATGGTAGGTTATATTAGATAATTCTATTGGGAGATAATGCAAATGATAAATGGCCACTTTTGATTTTAAATTTTTAAAGGCAAATTCTCTATTAGTTGGTATTATTTGACACTAATCTCCACCCAAAATACACACACCTAAAACATTATTATACTACACCCTATACCCCCAAGGACCAATAGGCAATTTGGGCACTATTTAAGGGACCTCTGTTTAATTACTAGTTGAATTTATCAATAAATATATATACATACAGGACAAATTAATGAAACATTTTTTTGCTTGTGCATTGAATTACATTTTATTAATATAAAATTTATTTTTTAACATGTAGAATGTTTTTAAAATAACAATAATTTTTAAATTTCTAGGAGAGTCATTGTTTGTGAAACCCAATTCTTGTTCACTGATCTATTAAAAATGATTAAATGGTTTCAATAAATTTTTTTTTAAAGTTCTATTTGTTTTTAACTTCCAAAAATTAATTATATATATATATATATATATATATATATATATATATATATATATATATAATTATTATTACAAGCAGGGCCAGGGTGCTCATCGGTGGCATATGGTGCAGCACAAGAGTTAGGTCCATTTCTTGTTCGATCAAATGGTCCCAACCTCACATTCAACTCCTACTCATGGAACAAAGGTAATAATATTGAAACTTAATCCTTGTTATTCTTTTAATTTTAATTTAATTTATACTTTATCTACAAATCAATCAAGTCATAAGTAATTTTCATTTTTTTTTTGTGAAAAGAGCTAAATAACTAGCTATCTATCAATGGGAAAATTATTTATAGGTCCCTGGAAGTTTAAAAACTTCCCAAACAGTCCCTCTGACATTCAACTTTCCCAAACAGTCCCTCCTTTTTGGTATAGTTCTTTTTCAGCCCCAAGCCCAACTCCGTCAGTTACTTTTGCCTTTAATCCCAATTTCGCCCCCACAATTTCCATTCAGTTTTATATTTTCATGCATTGGGTGGAGAGCCAACATTTGATTTGTTTAATAATGGATTGAGGGCATTTTTGTCATGAAAAAAGAGGACTAGCGATGTTAGTTGATGAAAGGATCTTAAAGTAAGTGGTGAAAAAGGAGGGATCTTTTGGGAATGTGCAAAGTTTGGTGGACTTTTTGTTCATTTGCTGAACTTTGGGGGACTTATTGTTCATTACCAGTCTATCGATACATGATACTGTTGTAATACCCATCCTAGTAAATTCAGTGCATGCATCCATGCAAACAAAATGCCGACCCTCTTTTCTTGCTTCGTTTGCTAGTCTATCAGCCATTTCATTAATATCTCTAGAAATCTTGATTACTTCCCAAGCATTAAAACCCCTTAATATTTTTTTGCTGTCTTCAATGAGTACCCTAGGCCTCCTAGATTTGTCGATGTTTTAGTTTTCAATTTCTATTTTCCGTATTTGTAACAATCACTAAGGTAGTGTTTGGTTAGCTGTGTGTAACTCCTCACACAGGGATGGGTAAGCCCCCATACAAAATTTTTGTTTGGTTGGGTTATTTTTTTTGGATATGTAAGTGCTCATACAAAAATTGTGTACGAGCACTTACAACAAAATTGGCTGGATGGGGAGTTACACCCACTCCCCATCCAAGCTTTTTAGAAAATGTGAAAAGTGGCACACCTTTTCATATAACTTTTTTTTAAGATCATCATTTGTTTAATATATATATATATAATATATTAAATTAAAATATCTTAATTTTGAATATTGTTAAATTAAAATAAATAAATAAATAAAATTTAAGTATTGTATATCAACTCTCACTTATGTTAAATTAAGTTTGAATAATTTTTTAAATAAATAATATTTCAGGTTTTTCTATTTTCCTAACAAATGAGTTGATATATATTTATACTCAAATTTTATTTATTTATTTGTTTTTTTTTGAAAAGAATTGTATATCCTCATATATGTTAAATTAAAAAAATTATATTTGGTTTTATTTGAAAATAATATTATATATTAAATTAAAATATATTATTAAATTAATATAAATATTTTAAATTTAAATACAACATTTACATCAATTAATTTTTTTTAAAAGATTTAAAATTTTCTATTCATTAGTTTTTATTAAAAAAATTTAAATATCTTTAATTTTCTAACAAGGGGTAACCTCATCACTCACAATAAAGGTAACTATATCACTCATTAAATCCATATTTTATTACGACCAAACACAAAAAGGTGTACCTCCACTTATATCCATTACTTTTTAAATAACCAACCAAACATACAAGTGTAAGTCCCCTTACTGTAACTCCTCATGCATTAACTCTCCATCCGTGGGTGAAGAGTTACAAACAACCAAACGCTACCTAAATGATAAACATGTCACTAAGATAATATTGAAATTTCTATCATGTAATATCTTATTCTTTCATTTTTTTTTTGTGCATGTATGTAGTGGCGAACTTATTATTTTTAGAAGCTCCGGTGGGTGTGGGATTCTCGTACTCAAATAGGTCATCGGATTTGGAAGAACTTGGTGATCAAGTCACTGCTAAGGACTCTCATGATTTTCTCCTCTCTTGGTTTCATAAGTTTCCCTCATTCAAATCCCATGATTTCTATCTTGCTGGAGAAAGTTATGCAGGTATAAACACAAAACTCCGTATTTTTTCATAATTATGAATTATAAGTATTGGAAAACATACCAATCTTCACAAGAACAGTTGGTTAGCCCATCCACTCTAACAAAGAGAAGTTATGGGTTCAAATCGTGTCTCAAGCCTAATTTTGATTAGGTCTAATTAGAAGAGTTAAATATATATTTTTCCCTAGTGAAAAAGAGTTTGAGGGTGTCGTGCCCCGAACCCGAGGATGGCATGCCAGCCTCAAGCTCTCAAGGTTTTGGCCTATTGGCATGTAATGCCTCATAAATTAGACATAATTCTAAACACTATATAATCTCATTCAACTATAATATGGTTCAACAACTACTATCAGGTTCAACTACAAATGACAAGGTTTTCGAATTATTGAGTGAAATATATTCCATACCAAGAACTATGAAAAAAATCAATTTTAAAATATTCTAAAGCTAGCTAGCTAAAAACTTATTACTTCATGGAGATGAGATTCTGATCATTTTATTGTACAAAATTCTATAATTAATGTTAGCACTTTCTTTTTTCATTACTTATGTTTATATATGATTAGGACACTATGTACCACAGCTAGCTGAACTCATCTATGAAGGGAACAAAAGGGCAAGTGAGGACTCAAGGATCAACTTTAAAGGGATTATGGTAAGCATTAGCATGCTCAATGATGTCTTAATTTGTCTTTCTTTTTAC
This sequence comes from Dioscorea zingiberensis, assembly GCA_026586065.1. Taxonomy (NCBI): domain Eukaryota; kingdom Viridiplantae; phylum Streptophyta; class Magnoliopsida; order Dioscoreales; family Dioscoreaceae; genus Dioscorea; species Dioscorea zingiberensis. The sequence continues at coordinate 46,087,168 of CM048823.1, forward strand.
ATGCACCATTGAGAACTTAGAGAAAGAAGAAAACAATATTATTAAGAGAATATTTATTTTAACAATGTAATTAAAATTATTTCAATGCAGATTGGAAATGCAGTGTTGAATGATGAAACAGACCAGATGGGAATGGTAGAGTATGCATGGAGCCATGCCATTATCTCCGATCAACTCTACGGTACTATTCTTAAGGAATGTGCTTTCTCTAAAGTAGCCGAGAAAAAGAAAAGGGACCGTGGAAGAGATAAAAGGGAGACTGAAGCTTGCTACCCTGCAATCAAAGCCTTCATCCAATCCTACTCCGATATCGATATTTATAGTATCTACACTCCCGTTTGCCTAAACCGCCCCGCCACTTCCCTCTCCCGTCCCCGTCCAAAACTCGTCGCCGCTCCCCGCCTTTTCCGACAACATGTAAGCCCCTATATCTCTATGGTTCTCTCTTAATGTACCATGATACAAGTGATGTTGATGAAAACAATGAAACAGGAAGAGTGGCATGAATTGGAGAGGAGATTGCCTTCAGGGTATGATCCATGTACAGAGGACTATGCAGAAAGATACTTCAATAGAGAGGATGTTCAAAAAGCTCTTCATGCCAACCTCACAGGCCTCTCCTACCCATACTCTCCTTGTAGGTATGTCTTTTATTTCACTCTTATCATTTGGCCATCATAACATAAATCATGGACTTGTACTTTTGCTATGCTATGCATTCATCTGCATGCTCATTAATATGCTTGTCAGAATGCATTACATTATGTGTTTGAGGACCACTTCAATGTATATTGATCCCTTAACTTCATCCTCTCTGCATCTCATTAAGGCCTCTCTCAATCTCATTTTGAGCTGTCTAGGATTGATGAATTTGAATATGAAAAAGTTAGTACAATCAAAATTTTGTTTTTCTTTTGTCTTATAAATGTGGGCAAACCATTAGAAAAACATCACATATGCATGCATGATTCGAACGCTCAATATCTTCTTGTGAAAGGCATGAACCAATTTTTTTTTTTTTTTTTTTGTGAAAATTATAGGATCAAAATTTTGAATCTAAAAAAAAGTTAATTTAGTTCTCTCCTAACTATTATTCTCATGACAAATGTCTACTACTTGAATTTTCATAGATAAAAATGCACTTTTGGTCTCTAAGCGATATCCTATATTATTTTGATTTGTAAATTTAAAAACAAATGATTTTGATCTTTGATAAAAAAAAAGGAGTTGGTCAAAATATTTTTGTTTATATTCATGATTAATTAGAAGGTATAAACAATAAAAAGAATAAAATAAATAAATAAATCATTGGTAATATGACTTGCAAGTGTCATTAACTAGATAAACCACATTCATTAAATGATAAAGGTATTCTACATAATACGAAGAAAGAATCCTATGGTGGATATGATGGTTCCTATTACAAACTCTTCCGTCACTTATGGGCGTCATCAAAGTCTGTCTCTGGGGGATATAAACATCAGGCTTTTCTTGATGATGACATACCAAATTAGTACATCAGATTACACATGGCATACCAAATTAGATTGGCATAAATAATAGTATTTTAGTTCAAACTATTAAATAAAATGTCGGGTTAATTTATAAACTGACGGGTGAAGATGATGATGATGCAGTGTAGTGATACAAGGGTGGAAGGATTCACCCCCAACTGTGCTCCCAATTCTCAAAAAGCTCATGCATGCTGGCCTTCGAGTGTGGGTCTATAGGTATATATTACAATTAGATAGAATTATTATATATATAGCTCTAATAATATATATATATATATATATATATATATATATATATAATTAATCTAAATGCATGTCTATGCAGTGGAGATACAGATGGGCGAGTTCCAGTGACTTCAACGAGATATAGTATTAATGAGATGGGATTAAAAGCCAAAGAGAAGGAGAAGGAATGGGGAGGATGGAGAGCATGGTATCACAAAGAACAAGTAGCAGGATGGGTGGTGGAATATGCGGAAGGGCTCACATTGGCCACCATGAGAGGCGCCGGTCATCAAGTTCCGGCCTTCGCCCCTGATCGGTCGCTTTCTCTTCTTGCCCATTTTCTCGCCGGAAAACCGCTGCCAACATCTCATTTATATTAATTTAAAATATATATATTTCATATGAGTGTTTTTTTTCGATAAATGTGGACAGACCACTAAAAGCACGTCACAGACATGGTTCGAACTCTCCACCTCTCATTGTGTGAGTAAGATGCTAAAGGTGGTGTCTCTACATTCTTTTTAAACTTGGAAAGGTTTATGTGCTGAAGTTGTCAACAATGCCTTTGAAAGATAGACTTTGAAAGCTTACAATATATAGAATTTTAAAGTGGGCGAGTGTTCATAAATAATGGATTTTTTTTATTAACTATGTTATAAATGTTGGAAAAAAATTAGGACAAAAATCAAAAAGAAAAAAAATTGGATTTTTCATTGTTCTTATGTGTTGTGAACTTTAGTGTGTATATATATTATAGTATTCATTGTCCTACCATGGTGGTGTTTCTCTTTTAAACTTCAAAAGGTTAGTTATGCAAATGTTGAAGTTGTCCATTATGGCTTTGAAAGACTTTGAAAGCCAATGATTTTTAAAGGAGATAAATCCACTATTCATTCTTGTATTTTATCATATTGTTTATTTCCATCTCGGCCTGATTTTTGAAAATGTTCAATATATAGTGCTTTTTACCGACGTAGCAACATAGGTGACATATGGATGAAATACAATCTATTTTTTCAATTTTTTTCATTTACAAGTGGTCTTATTTTGCTGATGTGGTGTGACAGATACCTTTATTTTGTTGACGTGGAGTGACAGGTGGTTGTATTTACTAACATGGGCTGACAGATGTCTTGTTGACGTGGCTTCACATACCACATTTGCAAAAAAAAAATTAAATGAAGAATTTAAGTTATGCTAACGCAGCATGCTGGCATGATAAGTTTTTAAATAAATGAAAACATAATTAATTGCTTAACAAATAGCATAATTACACTAATTGTAACTAAAACAATACAAATAATACAACCAAAAATTAATTTTTTTTACTAAAAACATAATTAACAAAAACAACATTAACCAAACCCCAACTCTAACCTTAACCTAACCCCCCTCACCCACACCTCCTCCTCCCTCATGCCGGAGATTTACCGGAGCCTCCTTATGCTGCCTCATCTCCAGCACCATGGGAGCTCTCCGACTCCCATCCCTCGCTCACCTCTTCATCTCTTATGTCATCATCCAAGCCACTTTCTTGGGTGCTCATCACAGGCCAACCACCCTCAGTATTGCTACCACACATCAGGACTCTTGTGATAGAGGAAGACATGTCTCTCATACAATTAGATTGCCCCCACTAACGATTTTTGCCCAAACTTTGATCTTTGAAACACAAAATCAGCTTTATTATTGACCTCACTCTACTTCTTACTTGCATTCCATGAATGTTCTACAATATTCCAGGGAAGACCCTTTCTCTGGTGGCTCCAACGAGCCTTATAAGTCTGCAAATTGTGGTTCAGCACCAACAATGTCACCATTGGTTACCAACAATGTTGCCAAAAAAGGAAACAAGTGGTGTGTTGAGCGTGTACACACACTCACTTAAGTGCACGTGTCATCAAAGTAATAAAATAACCGATAAGTACAGAGTTGAATATACAAAGAGTGGGAGACTAAATAGACTAAAAGCCTACTAAAATACTATACTACTTCAGTGAATTAAATTTAAGGTGGGTTGACTCAAGTTCTCACGAAATCAAGTGAATAACGGAGGAATAAAACGGGGAAGAGTAACAATAATGATAATCTAGGGCAAACATCCCTTATGGACAAAATAGTTGGCTGAGTCAAATTATGAGGGATGATAGCGGACAATTGAAGGCAGACCGTTAGGCACCAATCGTGAAAATCGAGATGTGGGCATGGCCTCAAGGGATAGGGATAAGAGGAGAGACAGAGAACTAAGGTAGGTAATGACCTAACTGAGAACCTCTCCACTAATCAGAAACCCCCCACTGACTTGAGAGTCAGAGCATTCCCAAACAAGTTCGTCTACGCTCTATCATCTTCCCCTACGCAGGCAACTTAGCAAAGGAGGAACTAACCCCGGCCTTCTCCGACAATCATTAATTGAAGTTCCAACATCAAATAAATATAAATAGTTGATCAAGGATCAGGCCAATCTTGAGGAAAAACAGATTTTTAAGTCGAACACCATACATACATCATGTAATATTATTTACATATTGGCCCCATAATATTAATAAATAAGGCATCTAACAACAAAAAATCAAATCGAATTAATAGAAGAAAAATTGATAAATAAATAAATAAATAAGCTTTACTCATTTAGTTTATCCATTTTATTAAAAAAACTTCTATCCACTTAACCAATTGCATATCCCATATATAAATTTTATTTTTCAAATTCTATATATTCTCCCTATACTCCAAATAATCAAACCAAAATTTCAAAAATAAATAAACAACACCCAAGATCACGTTATCACTATAAAACCTAAACACCAACCACCACCACCACCACCACGAAAACAATCAGCACGAATCTCGATGCAGCCTGGAGATTCCAAAGAACTCCGCAGGCTCTTGCCGGTGATTCTCCTCCTCGCCGCCGTGACCATCCCTTGCACTCTCTTCTACCTTTCTGTCAGCCCGGGCACCACCTTCAAGTCCCTCGCCGGGCTCTTTCCGACCACCACACAAACCACATGGAAGGAGGAGCTCCGGCGAGTCATGAGCGCGGCGGCGATGGGGGACAAGAAGAAGACGGTGATCATAACGATGGTGAACTCGGCGTGGGTGTCACCGGGTTCGGTGATGGATTTATTCATGGAGAGCTTGAAGATTGGGAATGGAACGAGAGGGTTCTTGGATCATTTGGTGGTGGTGGCCATGGATGAGAAGGGCTACGTGAGATGCATGGGAATGCATGATCACTGCTTTGCGTTGACCACCGAAGGCGTTGACTTTTCGAAACAGAAGAACTACATGACGGCTGACTATTTGAAGCTGACGTGGAGGAGGATTGAGTTCCTTGGAACTGTGCTTGAGTTGGGTTTCAGCTACATTCTCACGGTATGAGAATTTTTAATTTTGGATGTTTAAGTATATATATCATCATATTGTTAATTGATGACATTGTTTTTAAGATGTTTAGTTTGTAAAAATATATAGCTTTTTTCTAATCGAAAAATAATTTGGAGTTTGGTTTATGTGTTCATTTTTCACACTATGTTCTTGTTTGTAGTTTATGTTTTTTGAGTGTTGAATTTGTGAATTGAAGATAATTATTTTAAGTAGTTTAGTTAGAAAAAATAATAAGAGATGATTTAGAGTTTTGTTTTTGTGTTCATTTTTCATGTTGTTATCTTTTGATTTATTTTTATTTTTATGGAAGTATTAATAGTATGCGGAAGGGTTTAATTTGTTATATATTGTTATGATTTCGATTTTAAATGATATTATGATAACTTTTTTTTTATGGAAAAAGTGTATTATGATACGGTTAATTGATGATCATTTTTAAAGGAGTTTAATGTATGCAAATAGTTCTTTAATAAATATAATTTTTAGTTTAGTGATTGAATTATTTTTTATTTTTATGGTTATATAAATCACTTGCTTAGAATTTGAGTTTTGTAAGTACTTAGATCATCAGAGAAAAAGGGAAAGGAATTTAAGTCAGTTATGCTCCTATAAATTAGACTATTTTTTAATTATAAATTAAAATAAAATATCTATTCTTAGTTTTGAACTATATTAATTTATTGTTTCATTAGGCATGTTTGAACTATTTTTTGAGTGAACTTTTTTTTATTTTTATTCATTTTTACTTATTTATTTGACAAGCTACTCATTTTCCCAAGAGTATACATACAAAAATGTCTCACAACATTCAATAAAAACTGTTTTAATAACCAAGCATGTTAATTAAATAATTATTTATTATTATAACTATTTTTTTTAACATCTTCTAACAGGATGCTGATATAATGTGGTTCAGAAATCCTTTGGTGCATTTCTATTCTGATGGAGACATTCAAATATCTTGTGATAATTTCATGGGCAATTCAGAGGATATGAACAATATTGCAAATACCGGTTTTCATTATGCCAAATCCAACAACAGGACCATAAATTTTTACAAGTATTGGTATTTATCAAGAGTTAATCATTCTGGATATCATGACCAGGATGTTTTTAATTTCATCAAAAATGACTCATACACGAGAGAATTAGGATTGAAAATCAAATTTCTCGATACTACTAATTTTGGTGGTTTTTGTCAACCGAGTGAAGATTTCAACAAAGTTTGTACGATGCATGCTAATTGTTGTGTCGGTTTGAGCCGAAAAATTCATGACCTTGTTTTGATGCTTGATGACTGGAGGAAGTTTATGAGGATGAGTCCGGAGAAAAGACGTACTCGGAGAATTTCTTGGAGTGTGCCGAACAAGTGTAGTCTTGATCCGATTGATTAAAGAGAAATGCTATTCGGAATGGACATGTTGATAATCCCAAAATGGTTCGTGCCACTGTTTTGTGTTGTTTTCATTGACTGTAAATCATCATTCTTATTAAAATGATGTGATATGAGTTTTTTTTTTATTGTTCTTCATGATTTTGAGGTTTATGTAATGAGACTTATTGGTTAAAACATTTATATGACCTTGGTTTATTTTTAGAATAAGCATGTATTGAGATTTTTAATATGATTATCAAGTTATTTGTTATTATGTTATATCACATGTGTTATTATGAAAGTTTTATTAAGCAATTCTTTCATAATTGTTGATGTGAATAAATTAAACAATTTTTTCTTTAATAGGGTTGTGCATGCTTTGGGTCCAAATTCAGCCCCAAACCGCCTTGGAACCCAACCGACCGGTTTAATGTGTTTTAAAAATCTGGGAATTTGGGCCGGATCAAATAAGGGGAAATTGGGACGTGTCCAAACCGCTTTGGACCGATCCGTCCGGTCCCGATTTCGGCCATATTTGCAAATCAAATTAAAACTAAAATTTCCAAGCTCTTTTCTGCAATTCTACCAACATTTACATTTCCATGAATCACACAAGCACTCAAAAGTGTTTCCTGTGCAACACTGCTTTGCTCTGGAAAGGCATGTTACAGAGGATCTCCAATGCTACTTCCATTTTCCAGCCTCTGCTTTTACGAATCTACTCACGCATAGATTTCCTTTTACCTATCATAATTTGATGCTTCCAACGCTAACAAGAGAAACCAAGCTATGAAATGCACTCCATTGTCGGACGAAGTCTCACCCACACCAGGGAGGAACGAGCACATAGACCCCCCCGGACACGGATTTGGAGGAGGTGGAGCCAAGTTAATGGAACATGGCACTTGGGGGCCAGAATGAGTCGGAGGACTACCAGACTAGCTGGATTCTATCCCTTCCAGTATCTCCGGTCCCACAAGGAACAACGCCATATGTTTTGGTTCATCTAGGAATCATATGTACATCGAACTGCATCGCAAACCCCGCCGCCTCAGCTTTATTTCACTATTTTTCTAATAAATGAATGTGGTTTATCCATTTTTTTAAAAAGAACTTTTCCAAAGCTCTGCCAAGCATGTCAACCATACAAACATACTGATCCAATCCCTGTTCAATACCATAAATTTCACTCATTGAATTGAAGTATTTCAAACCCTCATCAATCAAGCCTCCATGGTTGCAACTAGTGAGAATCCATGCTAATTGTGATTGAAAGTATACTGATCCTACAAACATACTGATCCAATCCATGTTGAAGTATTGTGATTGAACTTGTTTGCAGCTAACGCCTGTTCAGTTCAGCAATCTCCATGGCTCTGTTGCTGCATCCATTGTGCCCCAATCCTTGTATCACTGAATTCCATGAGACATTGTCCTTATGATGAATCTCCTTGAACACTTGTTCGATTAACTCTACTGTGTCGCAGTTTAAGTACATACTAATCGGAGAGTTCCATACAAAGGTGTTGGTGTTATAAAAGCCGATTTTCACAGTGGTAGCATGAACTTGTTTTCCAAACTCCAGCATTGTCAAGGTAGTAGTAGTAGTTAGGATGATTGTGTATGTTGATGCATTGGGCTTCGTATAATTTTCTGATCTTAATAAGGGGATGAAAACATTGAAAAGCCTTAGAGCTTCTTTTCGATGGTCTGATAACCCTGCCGTTATATATGAACCTGTCCGGTCTGATTTGGACCGCCGTTTCAAAATTTGAAACTGGATCGAACCGTTCTGGAACTGGTTTCCATACCGGACCGGACCGGTTATCGAAAAGCCGTTTGGAACCGGACCTCCAATTAATAAAAAATCAGTCCAGTCCGATTTACGATTTTACTGATTGTTTTGCACAGCCATAGAACAAATCACTACAAAAGCACTTATGAAGTTATATTTGTTACAAAATAAATACGTCTTGGATGAAAATAATATTACGTATTTTTTAATTGAGCTCCAATAGTACTTATCTCACATGATTCTAACCAGCAACTTAAAAAAGAGAGAGAGAGAGAGAGAGAGAGAGAGAGAGAGAGAGAGAGAATTACTTATTTTATTAATTTTGTATATATTTTTTTACATAAGACAAAACAAACTTATACGAAAATCATTAGAATTACTTAACTTAAAAAATAAGTGCTTTTAATTTGAAAAACAACCAATGAAATAAGGCTTGTAAACATGTCAAAATTGACATGAATCTAAATGTGAATATAAGAGATTTTTGTTATTTGTTGGTTAGTTTTTCCCCTCATCCACTCCAAATATTGTGTTTGTCCACCTCTGCTTTTCATTCCCTTCACATTTCATGGACCACACCATCAAAGATTCAGCAAATTAATTCAACCAAACCATTATGGCTTCATCAATGTGTCATGAATGGAGGCAAAACAACTTTATTTTTTATTTTATTGAAAATGGTGAATAAAGCATGTTTATTAAAAGAATTCGCATGTTAAATATTATTATACATCTTATAAAAATAATAAAAAAATTAGTTGCTAATGTATATAAACAGTCTTGCAGAAGAGTATATTTATATATATGTCCATAAATATCATGTTTACATATATACATTTATTATGAAAAATCAAATTATATATTTTATATCGTCATCAATATAAATTTATTTTTTTCATGAGAAAAGCGAGTATGAGTTTATTGGTACAATACACATGACTTCCACATATTTTTTGTGATCTCTAGATACTCCTTCCTTTCCCATTTGAATTTTTATTTGTACTAAGTTTGTTTTTTTTCAAATGTTTGCATGTATCTCTAAGCGAGAAAATTATTGAGGAAGAAATCATCCAAGAAGTGATTAATATTATTGTTTAAATAGAAAATAAAGACATGCTTCTCAATTTGAAGATGAGATATTAGAGAAAACCTCCATATATTAATAAATAAGACATCTAGCTAACAACAAAAAAAAATCAAATCAAATTAATTAATAGAAGATAAATAAAAAAATTTGCTTTACTCATTCCCTTAAAAAAAGTAAAATGTTCGTCACTTAAGAAAAATCCCATTACATTTCTGGGATACAAGCAAAAACTGGCAGAAAGCCTACGCGACTATGTTAGTCGCTTCAATAAAGACATCACTGGAATGACAAGTCTTAACTCTATTATTTTTTTCATTAGGCATGTTTAAACTATTTTTTGAGTGATATGTTTTTATTTTTATTTATTTTTATTTATTTATTTGACAAGCTACTCATTTTCCCAAGTGCATACATACATAAATGTCTTATAACATCCAATAAAAACTGTTTTAATAACCAAGCATGTTAATTAAATAATTATTTATTATTATAACTATTTTTGTTTTTTTTTAACATCTTTTACTTAACAGGATGCTGATATAATGTGGTTTAGAAATCCTTTGGTGCATTTCTATTCAGATGGAGACATTCAAATATCTTGTGATAATTTCATGGGCAATTCAGAGGATATGAACAACATTGCAAATACCGGTTTTCATTATGCCAAGTCCAACAACATGACCATAAATTTTAACAAGTATTGGTATTCATCAAGTGTCAATCATTCTGGATATCATGACTAGGTTGTTTTTAATTTCATAAAAAATACTCATACACAATAGAATCAGGAGTGAAAATCAAATTTGTCGATACGGTTAATTTCGATGGTTTTTGTTAGCCGAGCGAAGATTTCAACAAAGTTTGTACTATGCATGCTAATTGTTGTGTCGGTTTGAGTGGAAAAATTCATGACCTTGGTTTGATGCTTGATGACTAGAGGAAGTTTATGAGGATGAGTTCGGAGGAAAAATGAACTCAATCGGAGAATGTCTTGGAGTGTGCCGAACAAGTGTAGCCTTGCTCCGATTGATTAAAAAAAAAAATGTTACTTGACGAAATGACACAAAACAGTGACACAAAACTATCTACTAGATAGCATCATTTTTTATTAAAATGATGTGATATGAGTTTTTTTTCCTTTTTTTATTTTTCTTTATGATTTCGTGGTTTATGTAATGAGACTTATTGGATTTAAAACATTTATATGACCTTGGTTTATTTTTAGATTGAGCATGTACTTGTGACAGTTTGATATATCGTCAATTTAACATGATAATCAAGTTATTTGTTATTATGTTACATCACGTTTGTTATTATGAGAGTTTTATTTAAGCAATTCTTTCATAATTGTTTATGTGAATAAATTAAACAATTTTTTCTTTGAACAAATCACTACAAAAGCACTTATGAGTTATGAAGGTATATTTGCTATAAAATAAAGATATTATGATGAAAATAATATTTGGTATTTTTTAATTGAGCTTCAATAGTACTTATCTCACACTATTCTAACCAGCAACTTAGAAAAGAGAGAGAGTGTTACGAATGAGGCTGACAGCATGGCAGGGGGCGCGCGTCGCAGCAATCGCAGCACCAAGGGCGTGATATCATCCGACAAATTTGGAGATTATGTTATGTGATTGCCTTATGATGCAGGGTGATTAGTAGTAATTAACAGTAGTAGCTATGAATGTAATTAACAGCTCTGGGGAGACAAACAGCATCTCACAGCAGAGGGATTCAGGCATGCACACAAGCTGCTTGTAGTATTGCCCCTGAGAGGTCTGTGTATTGTCAAAGGTTGTTACAAGGGTTCTTATTAATACAATGAAAAGCCATGAAGAAGGCAGGCAATGTTATCCAACCTCTTCTCATCCTCTTCAATTCCTCTTCTTCTTCCTCTCTTCCCCTCCTCTATTCCTCCTCTATCTCTTCTGTTCTCAGGTTCGTATCAGAGAGAGAGAAAATTGCTTATTTACTAATTTTGTGTATATATATATTTTACATAAGACAAAAATATAACTTATAAGGCCAAAGGCCTCTTGGCCGAGTGGTATGGTCCCTTTTGTAAAAAATTAGCCATCCGAAAGACTCAGTGGGTGTGGCCCACACATGCACATGAGTCTTCTCCGTTTGGGATTGATAGCGCCAGCTGATAAAATAAGACATACCGTATTTAAACCTTCGTGACGGTAAAATAAATTCAGACCGCGTGAAACCTGTAGTAATCGATTCCTCAAGCATCACCATTTGATCTATGAGTGAGGTTCTTTATGGCCTTAATAAAAAAAAAATTAAAAACAAACTTATAAGAAAAGCATTAGAATTACTAAACTTAAAAAATAAGTGCTTTTAATTCGGGAAAAAAATAATGAAACAAGGCTATTATAAACATGTCAAAATTGACGAATTCTAGCTTCTACTAAGTGTGAAATATTGAAAGATTAAATTATTTCAAAATTATCACAGCATTTGTTTCTTTTATATATATATATATATATATATATATATATATATATATATGTGTGTGTGCGCGCGCGCGCGTTATAAAAGATTTTTATTATTTGTTGGTTATTTTTCTCCCTTTCATCCACTCCAAATGTTGTGTTCGTCCGTTTTTGCTTTTCATTGCCTTCACATTTCATGAACCAAACCAACAAAGACTCACAAATTAATTCAACCAAGCCATCATGACTTCATCAATGTGTCATGAATGGAGGCAAAACAACTTTCTTTTTTTTTATTAAAAATAATGAATAAATAACGTTTATTGAAAGAATTCTCATGTTACATCCAAAACACTTTCTTTTTTTAATCCATTTAACTTTATAAGATAATGAACTATTGGTCCATGGTACTGTTTAATTTTTCTCTGGGTTGGGGTGTGTAGGGGTGTAAAGTAGATAGGGTTTTGGGTGGGATTTGGTTAAAAGGGAAATAGTACCAAATAGTGCCAAGGACTAATAAATAATTACCTCTAACTTTATAAAATATTATTATACATCTAATAAAAATATATATATAAAAAACTAGTTGCTAATTTATATAAAAAGTTTTACAAAAGAGGATATTTATGTATATGCCCATAAATATCATGTTTACATATATACATTTACTATGAATAATCAAATTATATACTTTATAGGGTGATCAATATAAGTTTACTTCTTTCATGAGAAAAACGACTATGAGTTGATTGGTATAATACACATGACTTCCACATATTTTTTGTGATACTTCCATTTCCATTTGAATGTTTATTTATGCTAAGTTTGGTTTTTCAAATGTTTGCATTTATCTCTAAGCCAAAAAAGTATTGAGCAAGAAATCATCCAAGAAGTGATTAATATTATTATTTAAGTAGAAAATAAAGACATGCTAATTTTAATTATGTCTCTATTTAAAGATGAGATATTAGAGAAAACCTCCCCCATATACCTCATCATCAATGTTAATGTTGATAAAATATTTTTTTTAGAAGCATAGACTCCAGCAATCTTGAAAGAGTGTGTAACTAGTAGGTGACTAAAACAACAAAACTTCGGCACAATCCTTTTTTTTTCTTTATTTCAAGTGCTTGTAAGTATGGTTATAAACGGACTGACTGATCTTGAATGGGTTAGGCCCAATTCAAGTTCAACTCAAAATTGTCTAATTCGAGCTCGAGCTCATCTAGAGCTCGGTTTAATTTTAATTTCAAAAATTTGAGTACAGCTAGATTTAGGCTGTAGATTTAGTTTATCTCAATTATAATTTTGAAACTTTGAACTTAACAGTTTAACTCAAAATTAAAATATTATTTAATATTTATAAGTTAATATTTATTAATATTTATATTATATATTAATATGTTAATATTAAATTTTTGAGTTTTGATTTTTTTGGTTGAGAGGTTGGTTATATAGTGGTATGATTTATTTATTTATTTATCATAGTATGATATTGTGAATTGAAGATAATTTTTAAAGAAGTTTAGTTTTGCAAATGTAGTGTTTTTTATTTTATTTTTTTTAATAAGAGATGATTTACTGTTTTGTTAATTTTGTGTTCATTTTTCATGTTTTTGTGTTGATTTATTTTTTTATTTATTTTTATAGAAGCTTTAATAGCATGTAGAGGTGTTTGTTATACATTCTTATGATTTTCATTTTAAATCATATTGTAAAAGCCACCCCTGTTAAAGTATTGTACTTTGTTAAAATTTTCAGACATAATAAAAGTTGTCGTCGGTCTAGTTGACCTGACTGGCGGGCCTCTTTTAAATAAATGCCTAAGAGAAGGTTTTAATTACAAATCTCAACGGTATGTGAACTTAAAGAATAAACCAGGTGTTTATTTGCCTAAATACAAACCTTCAAGTAATAAGGAAATGAACCAAGGGCGTATTTGCAAGTTTCCAACAAGCATGTGAATTGAAAGTAATCTAAGGGGATAATTGTAAATACCAAGAAATACATGAGATTCAGGATTAAAACAAGGGCTTATCAGAGTGAGTCTAATTTCTAATACATTTTGGACTAATGGATGAGGGTGATTAAAAACCTGATTAATCTTAACCATTCATAAACAAGGGCTTATCAGAGTGAGTCTAATTTCAAATAGAGGTTATATATGTGTGTCGATAAATGTATGATTAATATGATATAACTGATGGAATCAAGGAGCATCATTGATATGTAGTAGTGATGTGTTACATTATGCTTGCTAAGTGCTCGATAGAATGCTTCATTGGATGTTCTGTGGTGCATTACACATGTTAATAGAGTTCAAAACTTTATGATTAACCAGTGTTTTTAAACCCGGACCGGATCGGCCGGTCGGACCGGTAAAATCGGGAACCGGTCATTAATCCGGTCCGGGTTTATATCAATTGTTGACCAACAATTGAACCGATCAAACCCACTCAGAACCGGTGAACCGGCCGGTTGGACCGGACCCAGAAAGAACCTGGTTTTTTTTTAATTACACTTAACCTTATAGCAATCACTTTATAGCAATCACTTTAAAGCATTAATGGTTCCCGGAGCCCAAGAGCCATTTAAGTTTTGATCTCCATGTAAGCCCAACTCACTTTATAGCAACAACCTCCTCTCCTTTGATCTCCACAGCCGATGTGGGACTAAAACTTTTCAAAGCACAACTCACTTTATAGCAACACCTCCTCTTCTTTGATCTCCACAGCCATTTTTGGACTAAAACTTTTCAAAGCCCAATACCAATGATTCTATATATATATATATATAGAGAGAGAGAGGGGGGGTTGGGAAATATTAATTTTATATATATATATATATATATATATATATATTATTTTTTTTATTTTTTTAATCTATTTGTTATGTTTATCTACCTTATTGGTTGCAATTTGATCAATTTATCCATTTATTTGTTAATTAAAACTATTTAGAAACATTAAGATAGAATAACAAATCAACATTTACTTTAAAACAATATATCTAATATATATATATATATATATATATATATATATATTTATTTATTTATTTATTTATTTATTTTATTATTTACATTTATATTTATATATATTCATATATATATATATATGACATCATCCGGTCCGACCGAAATGGGTCATCCGGTCAGACCAACTGATCCGTGACCCAGTTGTGAGGCCGGTTCACTTGCCAGTCCGGTTTTAAAAACATTGTGATTAACTGTTGTCTTGAATCCCCTGGAGGATTGAGTGAACGTAACTAAGGAGTGTAAAAAAATATTGGACTGCAGTCCCATGTGTTGAACTGAAGCCATAAACATGATATATTAGCTAATTCTTGAGTATCAATCGACCTTCTAGGTTGCTGCTTGTAGAACAATGAAGAATATACAATCTCTGAAACAATTGTTGTATACCACTACCAGTGTTATCAGAATCGGACACGGCCGTAGCCTCCCGACCAAGGTGAGGTACTGCTGGAACCAATCCGTTACATCAGAATTAACCCAGATAAGCAATTGAACCGGGATGAACCGGTCATTGAACATGTCAATTTTTTATTATTTTTTCAAATTATTTAAAATAATTTTTTTAATTTTTTTATTGAAAGTAGTTTTTTATAATAGTTTTTTATATAAGTTATTTAAAATAGTTTTGTTATAATAATTTTTAATATAGATTTTTAAATAAATTATTTAATATAGTTTTTTATTAATAATATTTATATTGACCTGACATTGACCCAATTGACCTGGAGGTTGAACCAGGACCTTGACAGTTCAATGTTCGGTCCGGTTCTGAGAACATTGACCATTACAGAGGGATGGTATTGTCATGAAGGTCTATTAAGGGTTGCCATAATTTGAATTTAAGACTACAGATTATGTATAAGCTTTACCAAGATGTTAGATGATTTAAGGATCTGAAGTAGCTTCATAATTGTGTACTCAATGAATTCATTAAGTATGGGGACACACATAAATAATTAATGAGCTTGTATGGGTTGCTAAGAGAGCACAAGTGAATCGTAGAGAAGGGCATTCCCTGGTGGTTGCAGGAATGTATTAGTACATGTGTGCTCAATGAACTCAAGTAGTTTAAGTTAAAGAGTTGTGACTTTAAATGTGTAATTATGGCAATTAGATTGCGGGGGGCATTTTGGTCTCTTATATTATTTTGATCGGGATGTATAGCATATCGTTAGAAAAGTTATGAAGATAACTTTCTAACGAATCCTGGATTAACAAAATCCGAATAACGGATTAAGAGATATAAACAGTCCTTTGGAACTACGCACAATATGCTACTGAAATTGTGTTGTTATTGGCTGCCACATTCGAGGGGCATTTTAGTCAATTACATTAGCCCAATTTTTAGTTTTGTAGGTATTTAGATTATGAGAGAACAAGGGAAAGGACTTTAAGTCACATATGCTTCTATCAATTAGACTATTTTCTTAAACTATAGATTAAAAGAAAATATCTATTTTTTATTTTTGAACTATATTAATTCATTGTTTTCATTAGCCATGTTTGAACTATTTTTTGAGTGATATCTTTTTTTTTAAAAGAAAAACTCATAAACACTGTTTTAATAACCAAGTATGTTGATTAAATAATTATTTATTATTATAAATATATATTTTTTTAATATCTTTTAACAGGATGCTGATATAATGTGGTTCAGAAATCCTTTGGTGCATTTCTATTCTGATGGAGACATTCAAATATCTTGTGATAATTTCATGGGCAATTCAGAGGATATGAACAACATTGCAAATACAGGTTTTCATTATGCCAAATCCAACAACAAGACCATAATTTTTTATAAGTATTGGTATTCATCAAGAGTTAATCATTTTGGATATCATGACCAGGATGTTTTTAATTTCATCAAAAATGACTCATACACAAGAGAATTAGGAGTGAAAATCAAATTTCTCGATACTGTTAATTTCGGCGGTGGTTTTTGTCAGCCGAACTAAGATTTCAACAAAGTTTGTACTATGCATGCTAAGTGTTGTGTCGGTTTGGGCCGAAAAATTCATGACCTTGGTTTGATGCTTGATGATTGGAGGAAGTTTACGAAGATGAGCCCGGAGGAAAGACGTTGTAAGAGCTGCTATATCTCTGAAATTATTAATCCTTAATTTCTCCCAAGTGTGTTTGCGTTAACTAAAAAGATTCTCTAATTGTTGAAATCTGGGGATTAATTAGAGAAATTGAAGGAATCCTTTATTTTTCTCCCTAGATATGGTTATGAATGATGATGGGCTTGAATGCAAAGCAAGAAATCTTTCTCTCTCTCTCGTCGGAAGAAAGAAATGGCTTGGAATTACATGTTCAAGTGAAAAGGAAATTGGATACAAGTGCAAAAAGCCACTAAACATAATCATGGGGGTCTAATAGCCAATTTGTTGTTGAAAAAAATAAAGTGAGGGACTGAATTGTAAAAGGAAAGAAATAGAGGGTTCTTAACGCAAAATATGGTGGAAATGACTTGCATGTAATAGAAGATTATTATAAGGGCTGATTTGCATAATGAATTAAATCATTATGAACTACATGGAATAATTCTGAGATTGGAGTAAAGATGGAAATATCATGGAGTAGAAGGGCCAAAATGTAAAAGAAATAATAATATCACATGCAATGTTATGAGAGGTTAAGAATTTCATGGGAGTTATCAAGGAACTAGGGACTGAAATGCAAACCTGTTCTTTAAAGTTTAAACCATTTCCTCTCCTTTATACTATTGCACGTTGACGCCAATCCGAAGCCGCTGTCGAGCGCGATTGGCGCCGGGCGCGGGCAGCTTCAAGTCGTGTCAAACTAGTGCAGCCTCGAGGCTCTCGCATCCATTATGGTTATACCATGAGAAGCACGACCCTCCCTCTCCAAGGTTCACTCTTCTTCCCAGTTGAGACGTCAAAGAGAGAGGGGAGCACGCCGCCTTCACCACCGAAGCCTCGCCGGAGAGCGTTGTTGTTCGTCTTTGCTAAGGTGAGCACGCGCCTGCCTTCCTCCGAGGACCTTTAGATTGAAACAGAGAGACCTTGTAAGTGAATGCATGAGCTTGAAACCCCACTGTGTTTGTTAGAGAGAGAGAGAGAGGAGAGGTCGTGTACCTGATAAATACATGGCTTGCTCACATATAAAGAAGGCATGCATGCTTGTTATTATACCAAGTTTTGATTCTTTTTCTAGCTGATGAACACTAGGGAAAGAGTGGACCATGAACTATATGATAACTTAGAGCTTCATGGAAACATTGTGCACTCTTGAAATAAGCTTACTATTTAATCCTCATGGTGTTAATAAACTTGAGTAGTCACACTAAGATGAATCTTATTTAGGGAATGATGTGTAAGTTTATTGGGTCAGTAATAAGACCTTGGCATCATACTAAACATGGTATTGTAGTAATAAGAAAGAGGAATCACATGCATGCATGTATGGATTTTTTTTTTTTTTTGGAAAGAGATACTTCATTTCTATATCAATGAAAGACATACTTCTGAGACTAAAGTGTTAGGCTTAGTTACTAAGTTGTGGGACTTGTGTGCAATTTAGTAGGAGTTGTAGATTATTAAGAAGTAGTCAAGTGATTGAACTTTGGTTGTAGAGATTTTAGAACAAGTGATATTGGGCTTCGGATCAAAGAAAGGGTGGTTTGAACTTGATGAGCTGTTGAACTCTAAAGTGCATGAATGGGTTAAGGTTAGGTGACAATACTTGTGTGACAGTGCTTGCATGTTAACCAACTTCATAAATACACATTCATGTTAATTAGAGTGTGCTGATGTTTGTTGGGAATATATATATGCATGGAATGGGAAGGCTGGCCAAAGTATAATAGACTTAAAAATTAGAGAGAGAAAGTGTTGATTTATGAGGGTAGATGTTATACTCCAAGATTCAAATGAAGTTAATTATGGTTCGAAGGAGTAATTAAATATTTTAAAGAGCATATTTCTTACTATGTGTTTATCAAACGTATTAAGCCTAGACTTAATTATCATAGATCGATGAGGTGTGGGTAGGCACGTCGAGGGAGATTCGTGATTAAGTGGAAGCATCCTTGATTCAGGCAAGTACTACCGCACTCCTTTTATTGAATATATATTGATTATCATGTCTCCTTGATGCTTGGATTCATTGTGGTGTATGTGTATCTGTTTCCTTGGATTATTTGTGATTCCATGTTAATACACATACCTTTAATTCCTCGATGTTTGTTGGTATTCTGGTTTTATACCATTGAGCGTGTATCGTCAGCTACTTTGTCATTGAGGATTCTCCTGTGGCAGTACGGATGTTCAGGGCTGAGGACACTCTGTTCATCCAGTTTTCCTTGTCAGATGGATGATACTCTAGCGGTCCCGTATTCCTTATCAGTGGGGACGGCAGCACCGCCGTGGGTGCATACATGCGTGGGAGGTGGCGCTTACCTTACCTGCGGCCAGACTTGATTCAGTTTCGACCGTGTTTGCCTAGGGAGAGGACTTGCGAGTTCGTTAGTTCGCTTGTCATGATAAGCTGTACGATTTATTGCGTGAGGTTTGGATTTTCCCAACCACTTGTGATGGTGTTTTCTTGGTAGGATAGAGATCCTTATCTCTTGACTTGACAGGGGTTTCTTGTTCATGTGTGTGACCCTGTTGTTGAGGTGATCATTTCATGCCTATATTCCTTGGATTTGTTTATGAGGCATGATTATATATATCCAGCGGGTGCTTACTGAGGTTTCATTTTGAAAGCTTACTACTTGTTGACATGTTTTCTTTCAGATCCCGAGAAGTAGCTCTTGTGGGACTCGAAGGAGTTGAGCGTGGATTATTAGAATTCCTGAGGTTGTTCATCTTTTGCTTAAAATGTGTGAGAACATGTTGTAGGTTCCCATATAGGAGCCATATTATGATATGACTCTGGCTTGACTGTAGAGTTTGTGAACTCCTGGATTCGTACTCGATTCCGTAATGTACTCCGATTAGATACATTATGTCTTTCTATGTTTCCGTTGTGCATAATTTGTACATTATTTGAACACTGAGGCTTCAGGTTGTGGTAGGGCCCGGCCCCTATTCTGCACGTACTTGGCCTGTCAGATTTCCACATGGGCCCCGGACTTTGGGGCGGGCGCTATGCATGTGACGTATTTCCTGGAGAAGTCATGGAGTGTGCCAAACAAGTGTAGTCTTGCTCCGATTGATTAAAATGCATGTGATATGAGTTTTTTTTCTTCTTTTTTTTTGTTCTTTATGATTTTGATGTTTATGTAACAAGACTTATTAGATTTAGGGAAAATTTCAAAAAAAAACTATGTGGTTTCACCAATTTGCAAAAAAGGGAAAGTGGTTTTTTTTCGTTTTAAAACCTGTGGTTTCACCGATTTGCAAAAAAAAGGAAAAACCGTGACCGACGTTAACCTCTGCTGACGTGGTAGGGGCATTTTCGTCAAATCATCTAAATTTTAATTAATTAAGCCTTAATAGTAATTTAAATCTAATCATAATCTAATTAACTAATTAATTAAAATCAAACCCTAATTAACTAAACCCTAATCTATCCCCCCTCTCTCTCTCTCACCCCGCCGCTACGCGTGACGGCCCATTGCCTCCCTTCATCTTCTTCCTCTCCCTCCTCCCCGCCGGCTGCCATCCCCCACCTCCTCTTCCTCCTCCCCTGCCGCCCCTCGCCTCCTTGACTGGAAGCACGCCCTGAGTCCTCCCCAAGTCCTCCTTGACTGCTCTCTCTCTCTCTCTATCTCTCTATTCTCTATCTCGCTCTCAGTTTCAGTTGGTTAGAAAGAAAGTTTGGTGACTGCATTCAGTATGCTTGATCTAACATGACATGAGCTTCGTTTATACAAAGATTGTATTGTTTGGTTCTTCTATTTTTCAGTATTTGGGAGGCAAGATTCCTGGTTGGCTACTGATTTTTCCTTGCAAGGAAGTAGGGCGAGTGGAGGAGGAAGTGGGGGCGGCCCAGGGACCATGAGAAGAGGGAGCAGAATTAGATTAAGGGATGCAAGCTACGATGGGAAGGAGGCAGAGGAAGAAGATGAAGAGAGGCGGAGGGCTGTCACGTGCGATAGCGGGGTGGGAGAGAGAGAGAGAGGATAGATTAGGGTTTAGTTAATTAGGGTTTGATTAATTAATTTGATTAGGATTAGGGTTAAAATTAAGATCAGGGCTTAATTAATTAAAATTTAGATGATTTGACGAAAATACCCCTGCCACGTCAGTAGGGGTTAATGTCGGTCACGGCTTTTCCTTTTTTTGCAAATCGGTGAAACCACAGATTTTAAAACGAAAAAAAAAACCACTTTCCCTTTTTTGCAAATTGGTGAAACCACATTTTTTTTTTTTTTTTGAAATTTTCCCTTAGATTTAAAACATTTAATATGAATTCCAGGTTTGGATGATTGATAGTCATGGTTTAGTAATGTGTAGTATAGCATTGTATGGTATTGTATGGTATAATATTGTAATTATTGTTTATCATGCTTGAAAAAATGGTATGGTATGGTATAGTATGGTTAATAAGTTGTTTGTGTTTGTTTCAATGGTATGGTATAGTTGCAGAAATAATAAAATGAGAAGAATACCCTCTAATACAAATTAATGTGAAATCATATTAAATTTAAGGATTTAAGCTCAAAAAATTAAATTCAATTAAAGCATAAAAAATTCTTATTAAAATCTTATAAAATATATATCAAATTGTTACTCATTAATTTAAAATTAATAAAATTATAATAAAATTAATACACACAAATTATTATGAGACTTATTTGATTTAAAACATTTATATGAATTTAAAGGAAAAGACTATATTGGAAGTTTTTTTCAATGATCATATAAAATGACTATTTGGTAATGAGTAAAGTTATATCATCCGAACAAACAGGGTATCCGAAATAGTTGTCCGAACTATTGGTAGTTTTTTCCGATGATCAAAACTCTTTCTCATAGAAACAACTCCAACCAAATCTTGAATGTGTCTTATTGAAAAGCTTTAGTAATATATAGTATTGAAATGACTCGAAGATAAAAAACGCACATAAAAACTTACATTATTCATGATCCATGGTCTAATTTAAGAATATTTTCTGGATTATTTTCATATACATCACTAGAAAATCTTATAATTGATTAAAATCTATAAATTAATTTATATAATCTATATTTTCTTGTAACATTGCAAATTGCACATATTAGTAATAAGAATTTTCTGTACCTATCTTTCACTTGAGAGGCATTTTTTTTTTCTAGGTACACATTTTCATTGGAAATCAATTTTATTAGAGAATTTATTTTTCCCAATGGAGCAGGTAAAATAGGGCTATGAAGCGGTGCAATCTGCGGCGAGCGACGAAGGATGACCGAAAAATGAGTGAAGAAGTTGATGGCGTGAGTTTGGAAAAGAAAGTTGTCACCGGGGACTAGGGCCGACAACAAGGCCACTCCTAGCCAACGGGTGACCCAAATAGCCAGTGCGAGCTCCCTCAACCCACGATGGTGTGAGCTATGCGGCTGTGGTCACGAAGAAGACTGTCTCACATTCATCTCCTCGACCCTAGCTATGCCCACAGGACCCCAAATCTCAAACTTAAATGACGAGGAATGACGAGGAGTGGTCTAAAGTGCACTTCAAGTGTTGGAGACGTGTTGTGAAAGAAAACCATAAACAAAGGCTACTGGTGCAATAACAGTGACGTTCCCCCCAGCTCTTAGTGCCACTATAAAGGAGTTGTTCCCCACCATACTTACAACACTAGGGGAGCGAATGCCGAAAAAAAGAATTCAAGGACTTTATCATTAGATCACAGGCAGTCGGGGAATCCAAGAGATAACCAGGGACTGAGAAAAGGCCCCCACGAGTATTGCCCATTGATGAAGTCCACTAAAATATAGGTGAACAGGAAGCCAGAGAAGACAAGCTCAAAAACAACCCATCTGGAGTAAGAAACAAACCACATTTTTCTCGTGTTGGATAGTGTCATGCTGTAGGGGGGAGGAGGAGATGAAGATTTTATTAGGGTTTCAAGTATTTATCTATTTATATTTTATATTTACCTCTATATATATTTGGTTCCTATTTTACCCCTGTAGTGGTATTATAAATACCTAAACTTATTATCAATAATATTATGCCTTTTTTATTATGGTATCAAGAGCCATGATCCAGAAACCCTAATTTTTTTCCCTCGCTATAGTTCGCCGCGACGCCGGGCCACATGGCTTCCACCGCGACGCCGGGCTTACTCAAGGCGCTCACGCCTGCTTCCAAAGAACTCCAGTAAAGAACTCAGAGCTCCACACGCCTGGTCTTCATAACCGCACACCAACAGGCAGCCAACAGTACACCCCACCTTTTGGTCACCCACGCAGCCTGTCCCCACCTTTTTCCTTTATTTTTCTTTCTTTCTTTCCACCGGTCAATTTCTTCTCAGCCGGTCAACACCAATTTCTTCCCGTTTCCAACAATTGCCCTTGGTCAACCATAAGCTTCCCTCACTTCTCAGCCAGTTTCAAGCCATTAACTGGCGGTCACCACAACTTTTCAGTCACCCACAGCTTCCGGTCAACACCATCAATCAATTGAAATCCAAGTTCTGATTGAAATCAAAGTTCTGGTTATTATTCAATTAAATTTCCAAGTTCTGATTGAAATCCAAGTTCTGATTGAAATCAAAGTTCTGGTTTTTAATTCAATTAAATTTCCATCCGATCACCAAGTTATGGTTTTTCAATCGATTCCCTTCTTCTGATTAACACAACCACAGCCGATCACCATCACTATGGTTGCTTCCTCCTCCTCTTTCAGCCTCGCCTCTCTCCCTCTTCTCTCCACCAACTCTGATCTCTCTCCAAGTCTAATTGCTATCAATGTTGCAGCACAAGTTCCTCTCAAGTTGATCGCTACCCATTACTGTGCGTGGCGTGTACAATTTGACTCTCTGTTGATTGGGTACGATCTCTATGGTTGTGTCGATGGCTCTCTCCTTGCCCACCCGGTACCATCACTGCACCTGACTCTGCTGCCTTGATTCCAATCCGGCCTATTCTCTCTGGATTCGCCAAGATAAGTTGTTGCTCAATGCTCTTCTTGGATCTCTGACTGCAAGTCTGGTCCCTTTTATTACTTCCAAGAAAACATCTATGGAAGCTTGGAAGACTCTTGAGAAGACCTATGCTTCCTTGTCCCATGGACGAATGATGGAGTTGCGTCGCAAGCTCGCTACTCCTGTCAAAGGGTCTCGTACCATCACCGAATATATGCAAGACATCCAGTCATGTATTGATTCTCTTGCTTTCATGGACAAGCCTGTTGATTTTGATGAGTTGTCGATTCAGATTCTGAATGGACTGGATGACTCCTATAAGCATCTATCCAGTGTCATTCAAGCGGGGGAACACCTATCACTTTTGAGGAATTGTTTGAGAAGCTGCTTCATGAGGAAGCTCAACAACAATTTCTCACTGCATCGCCACCGGCGCACTCGGCTACTGCTTTTGTTGCACAGACCCGAGGGGGTTCTCTCCCTTCCAGGCAGGGTACTTTTGTCTCTTCTGGTGGCCACCCTCACTACAATCGCCGGTCCTCCAACTACAACCGGCCCTCCCCACCTGTGTTTTCTTCCTCTCCTTTTGTGCCACCTTAGACTCCGTGTCCGCCATCTCCAGTACTCATCTCTGGTCGCGGCTATCAGGGCAAGTGCCAAATCTGTGGCACTACCGATCACTCTGCTCGTCAGTGTAGGCTTATTCCTCCATATACGTGGGATCACATTTCAGCGTCGTCTCGTGGTCCCCCTTGTGCAAACACTACCACACACTACCAATCACTTCATCAACCCTACAATGAGTCTGAGACTGTCGTCATTGGTGATGGTACCATTAACATCCCAGAATTTTCTAAGTCTACTTCAGTAAATTTTTGGAATTTTAAATGAGGTTAATTAGCTCAAAATAACATTAATTATTACTAACCTCAAAGTTAAAGAAAATCGGATTTTAATGGACCCGAAATCCAGCCTCGCAACTATAGGGCCGAGAGAAGACCTTATTGGGCCAGACCAAAGTTACATAAAATAGTTGGAGGTGGATAGGCTGCAGAATCAGATTAATTAAATGAGAAATTAATTAAAGAATTAATTAATCCAGATTAATTAATTAGAAGATATCGGACAAAAGTTAGACTTCTGATAAAGTAGATCTAGCCGAGTCAAAAGCCGAGAAACACGGATCTGGGTCGGGAGAAGAGACGACCTGTGATGCTACAGTCAGCTCGTGTCACTAGGGTCGTATGGCCCGGGATTCCCGGATCTAGTTCGAAGAATTTTTGATAATTATTGATAAAATAATATTATTAAATAGTGATGTGATATAAAATAAAAGATAATATTGTTTATTAAATTCATTTTATAAGATAAGTTAATTAATTGAGTTAAGAATAAATTAATTAAAGGTTTAGAATAGTATATTATATAATATATTACTAACCTTTAATAAATAATATTATATATATATATATATATATATATAGAGAGAGAGAGAGAGAGAGAGTTTGAAAATTTTCAATCTCTCTCGCCTCGACGCAGGCGCCTCTCCTCGAAAGCGTAGCTGCTTAACCGACCGCCAACTATCGCCGGGCCGGGCCTTGCCTTCGCCGGCTCCACGCTACCAAAGAACTCACGGTTAGCCCCCACGATGCTCCTTCACAAGATGCGCCATGCAGCCTAGGCTTCACCGTCCGCCGGTAGTTGTCTCGCTAGCTTTCAACGCCATTGCCTTCCACGACCTCTGCCTCCTCAAGGGCCACTTTGAGCATAAGTCACGGCCGACAAGCCAGCCATGAGCCCAACACGCCCCCAGGCCGCCCTTGCTGCCCGATTTCCCTCGGGTTTCACAAATTTTAGCCCATCATGAGCAATCGGACCTCTTTCACCCTTCCCTCGCCGACGAACACTAAGGCCTAATATTTGGGAGAAAATCCCTAGTTTAAGCATAAACTTTGGGTATGATCATATTTAAATAAATTGATATAGGGGGAAGGTAGGGATGAAATGTTAGTCTTGTACCTTGGAGGTTGGGATTGAGATGATTTGAGAATGTATGAATTGTATGAATGAGTTAGATTTAATTTGCGGGAATGTTTGTATTATTTTCAGGAGCCCTAAAATCAAAGGAGGCTCTGCCCAATTTTTCTATAAATTTCTCTGCTTATTCTCCACTTATTTTATGGCATTAGATTTCTCTTTAAGGAGCATAATAGAAGCCCTCAAATTAAGCTAAGGATGAAGATGATTAAGCCTGTTATATTGAGCAAAATTTATATTTCTTATCCGCCTTAGAAACATGAAGAGCAAATTAAGAAAAAAGCATGCTCTAGTGGACTTAATGTATTTACTATACTTTCTTGAGTCTAAATTAGAGAATTAGTTAATAATACTGTATTCTTATGAGTTTTAGAAGCATGTATTAGATCTTAAATAGAAATCATGCTTAGATAGTTTAATGAATTTATCGTATTCTATTGAATTTAGACTAGAGTACGAGCCAAGAATACGGTCTCCGTATTTATAGATTTCGTATTTCGATTATCAGGAAAAGGAAAGAGCAAAGGCAAGTCAGCCGCTGCCAAAGGACCGAGCCAGACTTAAGCTCGAACCTCAGGTGAGGGGAACTAGTCAGCATAGCTTTAGATATTTTACCAGATTTTTTATACAGTATAGATTTTAGTTTTGAAAAGCATGAGTTAGAAAGTTTATGAAAATTTCCAGAGTTTTACAAAGCCATTCATATACAGTAATTTAGTAACATAAAACACAAGCAAATAGATTATACTTTATTGATATGCTTGTATGGACCAGTAGTGGCGCGTGTTGAGCCAGAGAGTACGGCACTAGGTTAGGAGAGGGGTGCCTTAAATCTCTGTTTTAATACCGAACTATATGTTTTTAAAGCACTT
Source organism: Dioscorea zingiberensis (assembly GCA_026586065.1). NCBI lineage: Eukaryota > Viridiplantae > Streptophyta > Magnoliopsida > Dioscoreales > Dioscoreaceae > Dioscorea > Dioscorea zingiberensis. The sequence continues at coordinate 46,113,987 of CM048823.1, forward strand.
CCATTTTATAAAATCAAAACCCCCTTTCCATCTTTTCGGATGCTTAGTGTACGTATATAGATAATCTCGTGTATCAGATATACTCGTTGGTTGCTGGTCATACAGTATTGAAGTAGATGTGTAGTCAGAGTTTTTAGTCTTGTGATTATCAGATGATTCCGCATTCCTCACCTTCTAGAGATTGAGTTTATCTAGGAGAGAGGAGGCACAGGTACAGATTACCCAAGGAGAATGTCGGTTTCATAAATAATTCACAAGACAGAAATAGGAAATCATATTTGCATATTAGAGATAATATAATTAACAGATGATTTCGCATTCCTCGCCTCCTGGAGATTGAGTTTTATCTCGGAGAGAGGAGGCACATGTACAGATTACCTAGGGGGAATGTTCGTTTCATAAATAATTCATAAGACAGAGAAACAAGAAATTAGATTTTCATATTACAGAGAATACATTGACTCGCATATATTTGCTCAACATTATTACAGATTTCAGTATTCTCATTCAGTTATTTTCTATACATTTTTTATACTTCAGATTTACTGTTTTACTTTATTATATGGGTACAGATTACACCCGGCAGATATGTTCCCAATCTCACTGAGCTCAAGTAGCTCAGTCCCTTTCTCTTAACATTGTGATTACAGGTGATAGACAGAAGACTATATAGAGGGTTTGTCTGATCGCTAGTCTAGTGGAGATGTCCTGTAGCTGCCTCTGACTCCCATGTCTAGATATTATATTATTTTGATTAAGAGTGTTTGTGAGACTTTAAGCTTAAGACAATATTTATGTGGTGTTGTATTAAAACATGTTGAAGTTTGAGTTTATAATATATTCAGTTTGTATTAATTAGCTTCCGCAAGTTATTTATTTTACAGTTAATTAGCAAATTACAGCCTTAGGTTTAGGGTTCATTCCCTAGACCTGGCTGGTGTGACACGTGTCTCCTGAAAAAGAAATGGGTATTACAGTACCTGTCTTCCTAATTAAGCATACGGGCTCTATGTTTCTTTCGACATTACATGGCTCTCTTTCTCTCACGGATGTGTTACATGTCCCGTCCATGTCCTTGAATTTAATATCGGTTTCGGCTCTTTGTGCTACTAATGCAGTCAATGTTCTATTCTTTGATGATTCTTTTCAGGTGCGGGATCGTCACACGGGGGCAACTCTGGTCACGGGATGGCGTAAGGATGGTGTTTACCTTTGGCCGACCACTACACCGGTTACCGCTTCCTGCTTCCCCGCTCTTCGTTCACTTAGTTCGTCTTCGTCTTTACTTTCGTTGTGGCATAGTCGTTTTGGTCATCCTTCTGTTAAAGTCTTTAGACAACAGTTGTTATCCTTCGGTATTTCCTTTTCGCCTTCACAATTAGTCAATTTTTCATGTACTTCGTGTCATATTAATAAAAGCCACAAGCTTCCTTTCTCTCAATCCTCAATCTCTTCATCTTCCCCTCTTGAAGTAATCTATTCTGATGTTTGGACATCACCTGTCCTCTCTCTTGATGGCTACAAATATTATGTTATTTTTGTGGATCACTTTACCAAATATATCTGGTTTTATCCTCTTGTACGAAAATCAGATGTTCATGCGACCTTTGTTGCCTTCAAAAACCTTGTTGAAAAGCATTTCCAACAACCCATCCGCACCTTGTACTCTGACAATGGTGGGGAGTACATTGCTCTTCGCCAATTTCTAAATACCAATGGCATTACTCATCTCACCACCCCCGCTCACACTCCAGAACACAATGGGTATTCTGAGCGCCGACATCGCCACATTGTCGAGACCGGCTTGTCATTGCTTTATCATGCTTCTCTTCAGACTCAGTTTTGGTCCTTTGCCTTTGCTACTGTGGTTGATCTTATCAATCGCATGCCCAAGGCAAACTTACAATCCCGTTCTTCCTTTGAACTTCTATTCAACAAGCACCCCACTCCCACATCTCTTCATGTTTTTGGTTGTCTTTGTTTTCCTTAGCTTCGTCCGTACACTACTCACAAACTTGAACCTCGGTCCAGTGCTTGTATCTTTTTGGGGTATTCTCTGTCTCAAGGTGCCTATATTTGCTACAATCTCTCCACCCACAAGCTTGTCATTTCTCGTCTTGTTCGCTTTGTTGAGGATGACTTTCCTTTTTCTAGGTCCTCTTCCATCTCTGCAGAAACTTTTGTCCCGACATTCATGGCGTCCTCCTGGCTTCCATGACCATCGTTGCCCCTGAGTAACCTCCCGACACCTGTGGTGGCACCTTCTATGCTGCCTCCTTCTGAGCAGACTAGCCTGCTCGCATCTCCGGTCACTTCCTCTGTTCCGGAAGCGGCCTGTCCCGACGCTTGTACCGAGCATCCCGCACCTTCCTCATGTCCAGATTCTTCCTCTGTTGCTCCCAGGAATGCCACAAATTTTCACCCGATGACTACTCGATTCAAGAATTCTATTTTTAAGCCTAATCCGAGGTACACTCTCTCTGCTATGCTTGCTCCCGAGCATCAACTCCATGTTGACTCGTGCTCTTCGTCATCCTAAATGGTTTCAAAAAATGCAAGTTGAATATGATGCCCTTCAACGAAACAAAACCTGGGTCCTTGTTCCTCATGCTCCACATCAGAATATTGTTGGGAACAAGTGGGTGTTCCGTATCAAACGCCTGCCGAATGGTACTATTGAACGGTTTAAAGCCTGTCTTGTTGCCAAAGGGTTTCATCAGCGTCCCGGTGTTGATTTTCATGAGACTTTCAGTCCTGTTGTTAATCCAGTCACTGTTCGCACAGTCTTGAGTTGAGTGTAGCCCTATATCACAGGTGGTCTGTTCGGCAGCTTGATGTCAACAATGCATTTCTTAATAGACATCTCACTGAGAAAGTTTACATGCCACAACCCTCTGGTATGTGTGATCCCCACTTTCCCCATTATGTTTGTCGTTTGCAAAAGGCTTTCTACGGTTTGAAGCAAGCCCCGCGAGCATGGTACCAAGAGTTGAAACTATTTCTTTAGTCTCTTGGTTTTGTTACTTCTCGTGCAGATACATCCCTCTTCATTCTGTCAGCTGGCTCTACTATTGTCTATTTTCTGGTTTATATTGATGACCTTCTGATTACTGGCAGTGATCCTCAACTAGTTGCTCGCATTATTCAGCAACTTAACACTAAATTTTCCACCAAGGATCTTGGTGTGCTTTCCTACTTCTGTGGTATTGAAGTTACCCCGATGTCTGATGGTGCCCGATGTCTGATGGTGTGCTTCTTTCTCAGCACAAGTATATTATTGATCTTCTGCAGAAACACAACATGCTTGACTCGAAACCGATTTCTACGCCTCTTGCTGTTGGTGCCTCTCTCCTTCTTCATGATGGGTCATCTCTACCAAGTATAGACAGGTTGTTGGTGGTCTTCAACATTTACGCATGACTCGCCCTGACATTTCTTTTGCTGTCGACAAACTTTCTCAGTTCATGCATCAGCCAACTGAACATCATTGGGGAGTTGTTAAGCGCTTGCTTGGGTATTTAAATGGCACCAAATCTCTTGGCATTCGGCTTCGGACACATTCCCCTCTTCAGCTTCACGGCTTTTCCGATGCCGATTGGCGGGGCAATCCGGATGATCATATCTCCACGGGTGCATATGTCATATTCTTGGGTGCCAATCCCATCTCTTGGCAATCTACCAAGCAACGCACTGTTGCTCGGTCATCTACTAAGGCGGAGTATTGTGCTATTGCTTCTGTTGTGGCTGAAATTCAATGGATCAAAACACTTCTTTATGAACTGCATGTCCCTGTTTCTTCAGCACCCACTATCTACTCAGACAATCTTGGTGCCACGTATCTATGTGCTAATCTTGTGTTTCATTCACGGATGAAACATCTTGCCATTGACTATCACTTGTTCGTGATTTTGTTAAGTCTTCCCTTCTCTGGGTTGTTCATGTCCCTGCTGCTGATCAACTTGCTGATGCACTAACAAAACCTTTGCCTCGCCCTCTGCTACTTGACATTTGTGACAAGATTGGTGTTGCTTCTTGTACACCATCTTGAGGGGGCTTATTAGGGTTTCAAGTATTTATCTATTTATATTTTATATTTATATCTATATATATTTAGTTCCTATTTTACCCCTGTAGTGGTATTATAAATACCTAAACTTATTATCAATAATATTATGCCTTTTCTTAATAGATTTTTACTTTAGCAATGTTATCAGAGGTCCAGGAATGGGTTGCTATTGCCCGGGCGATCACAGTCTCATTAACGGAGGCCTTGGACATCGGGTAGCACTAGATGATAAAACGGTTGTGCGATGGGCCCTTTATCTCTACATGCAGATTAGCTGAGGAAGAAAAAGAGATGGAACACGCTGGTGTGCTCCATCTACCAGCCTTCTCTCTGCGTTTCGAGCCTTGGCTCCCCCGACCTGTGGTGAAATACGATGGCTAGAGATTAGAAGGCTACTAATGTTCTATTTAAGACGTGATACTATAGCACGGGTCATCAAACTGGTGGGAGACCTGGTTTACGTCAACCGGGGGGGAGTATGCCGAGCCGATGATATCTATGCGTCGGTGTGGATACATTGAGGACGGACGATGCCCTACACCATATTATGTACCATTGGCTCTAGCAAAAACCGCATCCTGGTGGACCTGGAGCGAGGTCAACCTCCACTGCCATGAGGCAGAGGAGGCTCAATGAGGAACATCGCAGAGAGGGAGAGAGAGAGAGAGAGATGTCGTACTTGCTGCCACACTTGCACTTGGGATGGGCGGTGGATCAGGCGATCCTGGCAGAAGAAGAGTGGTTCGTCGTCATACGCTTCAGCCACGATTGGACAAGACCTGCATGTTGGTATATATCATCCTTTCTTCTTCTTCTCTTAAGCCACTTACCAAACATTTGGTGGTTGCATTCCCCTTATCCTCATTTCAATTGTTTTCTTAGTGAATCTGACACTAGTTTCCTACCCCATTTCATGTCCCCAAAACCTAATCTTTGTTTTTGTGAGAATTGAGATTCCTAATTGGTAAGAGATGAGTTGGGGTTGGAGGTTTTTGCATACACACATTTGTGTAAAATTTGCAATTTCTTTGGCTTTCACTGCACAAAAAATTATTAGTGTATAACTTTGTCAATTTTTTGTGCATATATTCCTCTACAGGTAATGGAAGTTTAATTATGCAAACCAATTGCTAATTTTTTGGGAAACTCTTTTTTACAAGAGGTATGCAAGCACTTTCTAATTTTGGTAGATTGTTTGTGCAGTTATGAGGTTTTGCTAGGGTGTATGTTCATCTGGTCTGTGCATGTACCTCTGTAGGGATACATAAGAGTATTTATGCTGGTGTTAAAAGTGGCAGATAAGAAATTACAAGATTTACAAGGTATATATATGTAATTACAAGATTCTGAATTTTTCTAGGGATTTATTTAAAAACTTAGAGTTTGTTATCTTCTTCTCATAAATTATACATCATAAAATTATAATTTATTTACTTGATCCTCATGAACACCAACAATCTACAACATACTAACACTACCATATGCTCGGGATCGATAAGTTTTAACCTTATCTCGCTCATCCTCCTTTATCAAAAGGGGAACTAATAGACAGTCATCCGATTTTTGTGGATGGTTGCATTCAAAGTTAATGTAGAAAAGAACCGAAGCATTTATATAATGATTAGGATAAGGGTCTCTAAGAAAGGTTTCTAATCGTAATCTAATTTAAACTCTTGTTGATACATGTATAAATAATTATAATTATTGTACTTAATTATAAATTCAATTAAATCTTATATGTCACTCCAGATTTTTATAAAACTAAAAACATTTGGACATTTTAACCAAAATAGTTAATTGAAACCACCTGTAGAAAATAGATAAAAAATTTCATCAATATTCTACGCAAAGGTCGATCAGAATCTTTATTGAAAAAAAAAACCTAGGTTACAAAGCAATTTCTCTCACAACCGCCACACTAAAATTGTATTCCTAAAAATACACATATGATCTATAAATGCCATCAAAGAGCAAAACAAAATTACCCCTTCCTAATGCACAAATTATAAATGAACCAAGTAATCCAGTATTAAAAAAAAAAAAAATCTTCGAGTCAAGGCACATGCTCGCAACCTTGTTGAAAACCTGACGACAGACTTAAAGTCACATGCACAACATCACATAATATGAAATATTCTATATACATATAAATTTTAAGTCTAATATCTAAATTAATCCCTCTATTATATCGAATCGACCATTTTGGTGAGCCTTGGGATCTCTCTACTTTCATGATTGAGAAATGTAAGTCCGTCCCTTTATTAATTTTAGAGGCTAAACAAGTGTTTAAATATGTCTTTTGGAACTGACATTTTTCAATCGTGAAAATAAAAAAACCCAGGGCTCAAATATAATAAAGGGACTAATTTAAGTATTACATCTAAATTTTATCATCGACAAATGACCTTATCGTTTATTTTCCTTAATCCTAGCCCACCAAAAGCCTAAAGCCAAATTAAGGACATGTCCCCATATGTCAAGTAATGCTTTATGATGTTTGTCCAACCCTTTTCCTTTCTTCTTCTCTCTTTCTCTACCTTCTTTTCACAACCATACAAGATGAAAAAAGTAAACCCAACAACATGTTTCAGCCAAATGATTCTCTCTCCCTCTCTCTCTCTCTCTCTTCATCTATCTCTTTGAACCCATACTCTCATTGCAGTGCAGTGAGTGGGATCCGAAATGGCATATCGGAGCTCCGTTTTGCTATGTGTTTTAGTCTTCTTGGAGATCTCCATCTTATCGGAGGGAGCTCTGGGACCCGAATCCGACTTGGTGACCGGCTTGCCGGGTCAGCCGACGGTCGGGTTCCGTCACTATGCCGGCTACGTCCCGGTGGGCCGATCAAATGACAAGGCTCTCTTCTACTGGTTCTTTGAAGCCGATGGTGGCTCCGAAGACAAGCCGCTCCTTCTCTGGCTTAACGGAGGTCAGCTAACTGGATCCGATTCCCCTTCTCTTCTTTCTCTCGATGCTTAGGCTCATTCCTATGAACTATAATAAAACTGGGGAATAAATAATAATAATTTTAATATTTCACTTTTATATTTATATTTAAAAAATATAAAGCTGATTTTCGAAATTTATTTTCTTTTTCATTTTTTTTTTCTAAAAATGTTCTTTAAGCTTTTTTCAAATAATAATAATAAATTATAAAAATTGGGTGACTTTTATAGGGGTGTGGTGGTCCCAGGATGAGTGGTGATTAATTTTTTAATATTAAAATATTATTCTAACTTACATAATTTTTATCATTTTATATATAAAATTGATTAAGAAAATTATAAATTTGAATTTTGTAATCTAATTTATCTTATATATAAGTGGTCCTTTGAGCGGTGGACCCATTCAGAAAGCAAACAAAATATCCTTTCTTTGTCAACCTGGGTGATATTGGTATTTAGGTTCCCATAAAGAACCCCATCTCATTGAGGTCGCGAGCTCAAACAATGAGTGAGGACACTTTTCTGAGTGTATAAATAATGATAGTGAGTGAGACTTTCGTGCCCACTATGCATATATCCCACCCTCCACTATCTCATGACGAGGACTATGCATGTCCTTAAATTTAACTTAGCAGCTAGCTACTTGACTAGTCGCCTTTTCTGTCAAAAACACAAGCGGTAAGGGCTTGCTCTAGACTCTAGCTATTTGGTTATAACCATTTGATTTTAAATCTTTTAATTGAGTGAATTTTAGTTTTTCTTTTTTAAAGAAAAACAGGTTTTCTTTAATTTTTAGTATCTTTCTCTTGCTATTTGGTTATAACTATTTGAATTTGTCAATAAATATATATATCAATAAATATATATACATATACATATACACACAGGACAAATGAAACATTTTTTTTTTTTTGTGCGTGTGCATTGAAATACATTTTATTAATACAAAATGTTTTTTTAAACATGTAGAATGTTTTTAAAATAACAATAATTTTTACATTATAAATATTAGAAAGAAACTTTATCTTCACTGATATATTAAATGATTAAATGGTTTCCATAATATTTTTTATTCTATTTGTTTTTAACTTCCAAAAATTAATTTAAAAATTTATATATATATATATATATATATATATAATATAAAAGAGTTCATTTAGCTGGCCATTACAACCCTTAATATGTAGACATAGTTTTGCAACCATGTTGCATGTTTTGAGTGTCCCATAAAGGAGACTTGTCCGGTGTGTTTTGCCATCTTTGTCAGTGGGATTAAAGTCAATTTTGATCCTTATATTTTAATCTAATATTTATTTTTATCTCTGTATTTTAAAAATTTTCGATACGGTCTCTGTATTTTACGATTTTTATTCGAATACGTCCCTAAATGTCTTTGACAAATACACGTGTAATTTAATATTTCGGCGTGGCCACTACGTGCGAGTTTGAATGATATGACATACCCATACTGCATTTATAAAATAGATTTATAATAACATGGCATGCCACTTAGAATAAAAAATTAATCGTATTTTGTTTATATGCCACCAATCATCTCCCAATTTGTATTTGGGTCAACATTTTTTTGCACTCCTCTATGACTCTCTTTATAAAAATATATATATAACTTTGATTATTATGAATTATTATTACAAGCAGGGCCAGGGTGCTCATCGGTGGCATATGGTGCAGCACAAGAGTTAGGTCCATTTCTTGTTCGATCAAATAGTCCCAACCTCACACTCAACTCCTACTCATGGAACAAAGGTAATAATATTGAAACTTAATCCTTGTTACTCTTTTAATTTTAATTTAATTTATACTTTATCTACAAATCAATTATGTCATAAGTAATTTTTAATTTTCTGTACTTCCAACAATCACTGCTTTGTTTGAATGTAAAATAATATATTATATAGTAATTTTTTTTTATAGGAAGTGAAAACAAATCTTATAGATTTTGTTTTGTTTTATGAAATGAGTGTTTGGATATTGTAAAAATTTCCTATAGTTATTATTAAAACTTTTGTGGAAGTTTGAATCACTTAATATTCTTATTCTTTCTTTTTGTTTTTTTGTGCATGTATGTAGTGGCAAACTTATTATTTTTGGAAGCTCCGGTAGGTGTGGGGTTCTCATACTCAAATAGATCATCGGATTTGGAAGAACCTGATGATCAAGTAACTGCTCAAGACTCCCATGATTTTCTTCTCTCTTGGTTCCATAAGTTCCCTCTGTTCAAATCCCATGATTTCTACATTGCCGGAGAAAGTTATGCAGGTATACACACAAAATTCCCTATCTTATCATAATTGTGTATTATATTGCAAAATCCTCGAGCTCTTAACCCATTGTTAAATTTGAGTAGGTCTAATTAGAACAGTTAAATATCTATTTTGTCAAAGACCTCGTGGTCGAGCGGCAAAGGTCCCTTGCGCACGGAAGAGCGGCCTTGGTTCGACTCTCCCCTGCGACAAGGTGAGGGTGTTGTCGTTGGGAGCAGCTAGGCGTCCGCGAACACATGGAGCAAGTCCATGTCGGATTGGTAGTCACGGTTGGGTCGTGTACAAAACACACCCAGCCCGTGATAGTCCGATCCCGGTGCCCGTCCTACCTTTGGACTAGGTTCCTATCAAATCTCGAGAGGGGGGCGCTTGTTGCCTAATTCAAAAAAAAAAAAAAAAATAGAACAGTTAAATATCTATTTTGTTCTAAGTAAATAAAAAAAATATTTAGGGTGAAAAAGAGAGTTTGAGGGTGTCATGCCCAAAACCCGAGACATGGCATGCCGGCCTCAAGCTCTCTTGGTTTTGGCCCATTAGGAAGCAATGTCTCATAACAGAACCTGTTAAACACAATTCTAAACATTATACAATATTCTCATTCAACTACAATTAGATTCAACAATCTAGAAAATAAAGATCCAAAAATAATAAGTCCAACTACTATCAAGTTCAATTACAAATCACAAGGTTTTCAAACTGTTAAATGAAATAGGTTCCATACCAGGAACAATAAAAATATCAATTTTTAAATATTCTATAGCTAGCTAAAAACTTATTAATTCAAGGAGATGAGATTTAGATCATTTTATTGTGTGAAATCTATAAATGTTTGCTTATTTTTTTCATAACTTATGTTTATATTATATGCTTAGGACACTTTGTACCACAGCTAGCTGAACTCATCTATGAAGGGAACAAAAGGGCAAGTGAGGACTCAAGGATCAACTTTAAAGGGATTATGGTAAGCATGCATTAGCATGCTCAATGATGCCCTTGTCTTTCCTTTTTCATGCACCATTGAGAACTTAGACAGTGTGAAAGAGAACATTATGTGCTTAGGTCTAGGGAGAATTGAAGAAGAAAACAGAAGGGGTGCAAAAATATATATCATTACTTGTTCAAGGCATGCATGGAGGATATAATTTTTATGTTTGGTTTCATAAGTAAATAATCAGAAAATCAAAACTATTTTCTTATATTTGGTTTTGTAAGTAGATAAATAAAATAAACATGATATGCCTTCAAAAACAAATCATGCAACCTAATGAATTTGTGTAATTGGAGTTCCATACCATAGAAAGTGAAAGTCAAATATATATACAATTAGGAGAAGTACAATGCCATATCAAACGTGGAAATCACACGAAATCATGACACGAAACTATTGGTAGTCGAGGCACATCCAATAGTTTCAGAAACATGATTTCGTATGCATTTCATCGCCCAAAAGTATTTCTCTTAGGGAATATTTTTTTTTAATAATTTTATTAAGATTATTTAAATGCAGATTGGAAATCCAGTGTTGAATAGTGAAACAGACCAAATGGGAATGGTGGATTATGCATGGAGCCATGCCATCATCTCCGATCAAGTCTACAGTAAAATTAAGGAATGTGCCTTTTATAAAGGAGAAATAAAAAGGGAGACCAAAGCTTGCAACCATGCAATCAATGCCTTCTGTCAAATCCTACTCTGATATTGATATGTATAGTATCTACACTCCCTTTGCCTAAACCACTCTACCACTTCCCACTCCTGGCCCCGCCCAAAACTCGTCGCGGCTGCCCGCCTTTTCCGACAACATGTAAGCCCCCATCTCAATATGGCTCTCTCTAAATTAACCATGATATATTCAAGTGATGATGATGAAAACAATGAAACAGGAAGAGTGGCATGAATTGTGGAGGACATTACCTTCAGGGTATGATCCATGCACAGAGGACTATGCAGAAAGATACTTCAATAGAAAGGATGTTCAAAAGGCTCTTCATGCCAACCTCACAGGCCTCTCCTACCCATACTCTGCTTGTAGGTATGTCTTTTATTTCACTCTTATCATTTGGCATCATAACATAAATTATGGACTTGTATTTATGCTCTGCTCTGCGTTCATCTGCATGCTCATTAATATGCTCGTCAGTAGGGCTATCAAATGATCAAACTGTTTGTGAGTAGTTCGAGATCGGCTCTGTAAAAGTTCAAGCTCGGCTCGGTAATTTAGAGCTTTCAAGTCGAGCTCGAGCCGAATCAAGCTCGATCGAGCTTAGCTCGAAAACTCGAAATTTAATATTAATATATTAATATATAATATAATATATGAATAACATATTTAATATTTAATATTAATATATAATATATAATATAAAAAATTAATTTATAAATAAGTTCTAAATTTCAAGTTAAATCGAGCCAAGTTCAAGCTTTCAAAATTAAATTTGGTAAATGAAATTCAAACAAACTTATTTGAAATTTAATTTTTGAAATGAATCGATCTAATCCTGCAAATTTAAATCAAGTTTACAACCCTACTTGTCAGACTGCATTACATTATGTATTTGAGGACCACTTCAACGTATGTCCCTTAATTTCATCCTCTCTACATCGCATTGAGGCCTCTCTCAACCTCATTTTAAGTTAGCTATCAAAGCATAATTAATTCAGGTTAGTACAATCAAAATTTTGAATTCAGAAAAAGCTTTAATTAATTAGTTCTCCTGACTATTATTCTCATGACAATTGTCTAAATGTCTACTACTTGAATTTTAATAGATAAAAATGCAGTTTTGGTTACTAAACAATATCCTATATTATTTTGATTTGTAACTTGAGAAACAAATGATTTTGATCTTTGATAACAAAAGAGTAGGTCAAAATATTTTTGTTTTTATTCATATGATTAGGAGATATAAACAATAAAAAGAATTATATTAGATAAATAAATCATTAGTAATTAATATGACATTGTGGTGCCATATTAATTTACTACATTAGATTATACATGACATACCAAATTAGATTGGCATAAATAATCATAAAAAATAAATAATGTCGTCAATCTATACGGAGGTCAATCACACTTTTTATTAAAAAAAAAATTTGGGGTTATAAAGCAATCTCTCTAACAACTGCCACACTAAAAATTGTAACTCTAGAAATACACTGGTGGTCTATAAATAGCATCAAAGAGAAAAAAAAAAAATGTTCTTCCCGATGCATAAATGACAGAGGAACTTAGTAAACCGATATTAAAAAAATCTTGGGCCAGGGTCTACTAGCCCCAGGCCTCCCCCTACAACCCAGCAACCTGCTATAGCGCACTAGAGGCATTTTTTTGATAAATACGAATAAGCCACTAGAAGCACACCAAATGCATGATTTGAACCCTCAATTGCTCTTTGTGAGAGAAAATGTGTTGGCCAATTTTTCTTTTGATAGTTTAAATTTAAACTTTTAAATAAAATGTCGGGTTTATGACCGGTGAAGATGATGATGATGCAGTGAAGTGATACAAAGGTGGAAGGATTCACTCCCAACCGTGCTCCCAATTCTCAAAAGGCTCATGAATGCTGGCCTTCGAGTGTGGGTCTACAGGTATATATTACAATTAATCATTGATGATATATATATGAGACTATTAGCTAGAATTATTATCTTATTAGCTCTAATAATATTATATAATTATTAATCTAAATGCATGTTTCAGCGGAGATACAGATGGGCGAGTTCCAGTGACTTCAACTAGATATAGTATTAATAAGATGGGATTACAATTCAAAGAGAAGGAGAAGGAATGGGGAGGATGGAGAGCATGGTTTCACAAAGAACAAGTAGCAGGATGGGTGGTGGAATATGCCCAAGGGCTGACACTGGCCACCATGAGAGGTGCTGGTCATCAAGTTCCGGTCTTCGCCCCTGATCGCGCTCTCTCTCTTCTTGCTCACTTTCTCGCCGGGAAACCATTGCCGAAATCTCATTTATATTAATTTACATACATTATTTCATATGCGTGTTTTTTGATAAATATGGATAAAGTAGTAAGAAGTACTTTCATGTCATTGTTTAAACTATCCATCGAGAAAATGTATTAATCAACTTTCCTTGTGAAACTTGATTTATTCCGTATATGTTATGCAATGGTGTTGTCAACTTTAAAAGATCGACTTTGAAAGCTTACGATAGATTTTTAAAGTGTGTTAAGTGTTCATACATAATGGATTTTTTCGTTAACTATCGTGTCAATGTTGGGAAAAAAAGTAGGACAAAAAACAGAAAAAATTGGATTTTTCATTGTTCTATTTGTGTTGTGAACTTTAATGTGCAGACATATTAGAGTTTTCATTGTTCTACCATTGTGGTGTTTCCACATTCTTTTAAACTTGAAAAGGTTACTTATGCAAAAATGTTGAAGTTGTCCATTATGGCTTTGAAAGACTTTGAAAGCTTACGGTTTTCAAAGGAGATATATCCACTATTTTGTGCCTATATTTTAGGCTATTGTTCATTTTCATCCCTTATATTTTGAAAATATTCAATATGATTTCTGTATTTTGTATATTTTATTTAATATAACCCATGTTTTTTTTATTTACATGTTATTGTATTTTAATGACGTGGTGTGACATATGCCCATATTTTGCTTACGTTGAGTGACAAGTGGTCATATTTATTGACATGGACTGACAGATGTCTTGCTGATACAACTTCAACCTACCATGACAACAAAAAAAAAAATGTTAAATGAGGAATTTAAGTTATGTTGGCGTGGCATGCTGACTTAATAAAATTCTTAAATAAATAAAAATAATAATTAATTGTTTAACAATAGCATAATTACACTAATTACAACTAAGAAGGGGAGCCTTGGCACAACGGTAAAGTCACAAGTTTAAGTCGTGAAAACGGCCTCCTATAAAAAAGCATGGTAAGACTTGCATACAATAGACCCAAATGGTCCAACCCTTCCTCGGACCCTGCGCACATGCGGGAACTTTGTTGCACCGGGCTACCCTACACTAATTACAACTAAAACAATAAAAATAATACAACAAAAAATTAATTGTTTTACTAACAACATTAACCAAACCCTAAGGCCTTGTTTGTTTCATGGTTTGCCATGGTTTCGTAATGTATGGTATGGTTTACTTTCCTGTTTGTTTTCATTTCCATTTAGATGATATAGTTTTCTATGGTTTTTTTATGGTTTCCAATGGTTTAAAAACTTCCATTTTTGTTGGATTTTTCAAACCACCGATTTGTGGTTTCTCATGGTTTTAATTTTTTTTTACTAAAAATATCCCTACCAATTTACTTCAATCCCTTCTTCTACCCTAGCAAAATCAAAGAAAGTTATAATCTCCACATAAAAAGTCTTATCTTTTGTTAATTTTATATATTAATTTTATTATAATTTTATCAATTTTAAATTAATGGTTAATAATTTGATATATATTTTGTAGGATTTTAATAAAAATTATTTATACTTTAGTTGAATTTAATTTGTGATCATAAATCATTGAATTTAATATGGTTTTTTGCAGGTATACCCTTGAATAAAACATAATTGTATAATTACGTATATACCCCTAGGGTTAATCAGATGAAAAACTGTCAATTAACAAACGGTAAACATGCGAAATAACCATTATACCCTTTACATATATACCCTGGAAGTTTGTTTGACTATAAATTTACAAATACCCCCTTTAAAAATATGAAATTCAAAATAGCTAAGATATATAAAGAGAATTATTTTGGAAATTTTCCAACGCTTAACTGAAGTTGTAACCATGGTTAAGATAATCTTATTAACTTTTATCATCAAAACCTAACAATAGGGGCATATCCATAATTCAACCCGTTTTTTATGGATATACAAGCAATTATGATTTTTTCAGGTGTAAATATGCAATTATGAAACTTTGAAGGATATATAACCAATTTTTTCAATTTAACATGATTTCATATTAATTTGTGTTTGAGAGTATTCTAGTCATTTTATTATTTCTACAACCATACTATACCATCAAAACAAACACAAACAACTAATTAACCATACCATACTATACCATTTTTCCGAACATGATAAACAATATTTACAATACCATACCATACTATACCATACTATACCATACCATACATTACAAAACCATAACAACCAATCATCCAAACAGGGCCTAACTCTAACCTTAACCCTAACCCCCTCTCCGACACCTTCTCCTCCCCCGCTGCCGGAAATTGACCAGAGCCTCCTCACACTACCCCAATCTCCAGCATCATGGGAGCTCTTTGACTCCCATCCGTCACCCACCTCCCCATCCCTCCTGCCGCTGTCCAAGCCACCTCCTTGGGTGCTCATCGCATGCCAACCACCCTCGATATTTCTACCACACATCAGGACTCTAGTAACAGAGGAAGACATGTCTCGTTGACCTCACTTTGCTTCTTGCTTGCACTCCCTTTTGCGATATTCCAAGGAAGACCCTTTCTCTGGTGGTTTTAATGAGCGTTATAAGTCTGGCAATTGTGGTTCAGCACCAACAATATCACCATTGATTACCAGCAATGTTGCCGAAAAAGGAAACATTGCTCCTTCAGAAAGCTCTTGAAGCTTGCGCTACCTGAAAAGAAGGGGAGCAGACATCGTGTCAGCGAGCGAGGTGGCAAAATTCAAGCCCAACGCCGGCGCTGGGATGCTGGAGATCCGGAGACGAGAGGGCTTCCCGGTTGATCCGGTAGTGAGGGCTTGCAATTGTACCATTAGGGTTAAGATTAGAGTTTGAGTTTAATTAATGTTATTTGTTAATTATGTTATTAGTAAAACAATTTTTTTGTTGTTGTATTATTTGTATTATTTTAGTTGTAATTAATGTAATTATGTTAGTGATTAAACAATTAATTATGTCACCATTTATTTAAAAATTTTGGCACATCAACACAACTTAAATTCCTCATTTAATTTTTTTTTTTTCTGATGTGGCATATTGAAGCCATGTCAGCAAGACAATACATCCACTTGTCACTCCACGTCATCAAAATACGACCATCTGTCATGCCACATCAACAAAATACAACCACTTATAAATAAATAAAAAAAAAGAAATAGGATAATAGTGCAAGGGCTCTATTATCCTATTTCTCATTTAAATTTTTTTTTGTTAAATGAGAAACCAAATACCATGAAATCATCCAAACACCACATCACACAAAAAAGGGCAACACTTGCATCTATAAAACCATCATCCATTTATTCAGGAAATCAATGAGACTGATGGAATACTCACTCGGTTCTGGTCGACGACATTGACAATGACCACAAGCTTGCCATAGTCCTTCCCATAGTTCACCAAGGCCACACATCCAATCTCGACGTATCTTTTGAAAGGCTTCAAAACAATTCATGAAAAAACAAAAGAAAAATAACTCAAATCAGTGAAGGCATGACAAACAGGACATGAATCTAGAGGTTAACAAGTGGTGAGAAACTGATATGTAAACAACAGTATAACAAAGTCAATTGACTATTAGACTATGGTACTTAAAGTCAATAGGAATTATCCCTTTTTGCTTTCCAAGAAGAAATGCATGTCCAATTCCACAGAAGATTACAACCCAATAATCTCCTCTAACCTTAAATGCTGCATCCAAATGTTGTTCATCAAAGCTTCAAAATTGAAATATGAGTACATCTGCTACAACTTTTATCTTCCCATAAACACAGTTAATTCTAAGTAACCAAGAGTTCTTTAAAACAAGTAATCAAAGCAAACAAACAACAACCATGATGATCCAAAATCCATTACAACTTAACATGAAATTTCATAAGAGAGAGCTCAAGAAGAACAGTCCAATTGAAGCCGAACCCGATGCTGATCTATTTTATTGATCTAATAACAAATAAATGGTCCAGAAACATGGATTATAAATAATAATCATATATAATACGAAAAAAAAGAAATAGCAAGATCTTATTGCAGTTTTTCAAACTCGACCATGAGTAAAGGTATCCGATTGAAAAAGAAAAATTGAAAGCTAAGTCGGAAGGATACAAGAGAAAATAGGATGATTTTGATAAGGGAGATATGAATAAAACCAAAAACAACATCGTTATATTTTTTTTAAATAGCAGCGAATTATAATATCCACCGTTAATATCCGTCATAACAACCTCTAATTTTTGTAGTGAACCTACAAGTAAAGATAGAAAAGTTGAATTATGGAATTATTCTAGATGAAAAGTATGCATGGTTATAAATGAGTCGAACATGGTGTTGAATTCTCTGATAGATCAAACAATAAAGCAATGGCATACAAATCAAACAATAAATGAATTTTGCCAGATTCTCAAGCAAACAATAGATAATTTTGTCGAATTCTCAAGCAAACACAGAAGAACAAGGACAACAACATAGAACATATATTAATGCCATTTATTCTTCTGAATCCTACATATCTATTAACAAGCTTGTAATTTGGTTGCCAAGGAAGCAACAAATCTCCTGAAAAAGATGATCCAAAGAAAATTTTACTAATCAAACATATCTCCAATGAACCAGAACAAATGGATTCTAAAACAAAAACAAACAAAAAAAAAATCAGAAAACAAAAGAAAAAACAATGACTAAGGAGTAGTAAAATTAATTTTAAAGCAAGACATGCAGAAATCATTAATTTTATAGCTAGATTAAATTACACACTAGATTAATTTACTATTGAGTTGGCATGTTCCTTGGTAATCAAGATAAACCTATTGAAGCCACTTGACAGCTCCCCTTAAAATCACAAGTTTTTTCAAAAAGATACAGAATCATGTTAAATTATATGAAAATAGATATACATGGCATATAAAGACTGAAATATCAGCCACTACCAAGCCTTCTTCTCTGAAGGGTCATTTGCCAAAATAGAATGGAAACTTTCAAAAAGAAACATGATGACCATCTTTCCTTCCACTTAATTGGTTCATCCTCTCATCTTAGTGAACAAGTTCCTAGGTAGCCAAGAGAACAAGTCACTAGAATAGCTCACAAACAAGAAGAGCTTTTCCATTTTGATAAAGCCCTAAAGGCTGATCGGTGGCCCTTATCTTTAAATCAACACTACTTATATACTCCTTATTAGTAAAGTGGCCCTCTACTATGACAGTGGATAAACAATCCTAACTTGTTGCATCAACTGTTTGTACAAAGTTGATATATCTGCATCTTATTACTACAAATCCTTTCACACAAAATAAATGAATAAACTAATCTTTCAAGCAAATGTCACTTAAAGTAAATAAATGTCAACAATCAAAATGTGTTGCACATTTATAAATATAGAAAATAGTACCACATAGAAAGAGATTAGTGGTCCTTTTTGACAAAGTTGACTAGCACTTACCGAAAGTCAAGAATGGAGAACGAAGCACTCCATTACTTGGCGTGCCTCATGTTTGAACCTGAATTGTCCCAACCAATGAAACCCTACACAAAGACCCAGTACCAAGAGGCCAAGAGGCTATTGGTTGAGATTAGCGGTCCTCATCATCTTTAAACCAACACTAATTATATACTCTTTAGTAAAGTGACCCTGCACTACTGACAGTGGATAAACAATCGTAACTTGTTGCATCAACCATTTGTACAAAGCTGATAAATCTGATATATCTGTATCTTACTACTACAAATCCTTTCACACAACACAAATAAATAAATTAATCTCTCAAGCAAATGTCACTCTAAGTAAATAAATGTCAAAAATCAAAATGTGTTGTACACTTATAAATATAGAAAATAGTACCACATAAAAAGAGATCAGCTAACTTGTTGCATCAACCATTTGTACAAAGCTGATATATCTGATATATCTGCATCTTATTACTACAAATCTTTTCACACAAAATACACAAATAAACTAATCTTTCAAGCAAATGTCACTTAAAGTAAATAAATGTCAACAATCAAAATGTGTTGCACATTTATAAATGTAGAAAATAGTACCACATAAAAAGAGAGAATACTGGTCTAAACCCTAAATCAAGATCCAACAGGTCAGTGGGTCACGCAGTGGGAAAGAGAAAGAGAAAGAGGCGGATTCGAGACTCACTTCTTTCAAATAGCACGGCCTCTCTGCTCTCGGATGGGAGCCATCTCGATCTCGTCCAGCCTCTCTCGCCCCGTCAGGATCTCGTTCGGCCTTTCTCTCAGATGAGAGCCGAGCTCAGGATAGTTTTGGTTTTTTTGGTGTTCTTATATTTTACTCCCTAAAAAAGAATGTTATTTTAATTTGTCCAACAAGAGGAAAATAATAATTGGCATATAACAAATTATAAGGATATATAACATATATCATAATTTTGATCTTTAGTCAAACCAAAAGTTCAATATATATATATACATATATATATATATATATAGTTGTGTTACTGTGCGGCCGACCGAAACACTGTTCATTTACGATCGCAAGCTAGTATGTCAACTTTCATACAATTTGGTGAGGTGATGATCATTCATCTTAACGGTTCTTATTTTATAGAAATGTTAACGGTTAAGGCGACCTTATATGCATAATAATCCGGCCGGCTGGACGGTATCAGTGTTATATATATATATATATAATCTAGAAAACTAATAGGATGAGGTCGACTGCAAATGTGGCCGCCTCATCCTATCAGTGTTTTTATATATATGATAGGGGAAAAAGAGAGATGACACCTGGCCCACTGATGGCCCCACACGAAGTACCATCATGGCCTCGACACGTGAGAGTGGTTCGTCTCACCCTCAAGCTCACGGTTAAATCACTCTCGAGTCTCAATGCTACCATAGCAAGAACTGAGAGCTCCCTTGAGTTCTCACCAAAGTTTCCGCCAACACCAAGGATGATCCCCCCTCTCGACCCAATAGGTTGAGAAGCGAGCCCCCGCCCGTGTAAGCACCTGCAGCCTTTCCAACGATGGCGCTACCATTCCTTCTAGAAGGTCCCGAGGATCAAGCACCAAAAAGGCATCGGCTACCGGCTCAGCCCATAACGATTTTCCCGCCAAACCGCTCCACCCACGAGCCTATAAATAGAAGTCACCCTCCTCATTGGGAGGGAAAAAAAAAGACATTTGGAGGAAAATATCCACTCTCGAAAGCCCTCTCTTTCCCACTGTATCTTGGAGGGAGGATTCGTCCCCCTCCTTGCATTGTAATCGTGGAAGAAGTAGTGAATTTGGCTCAAAGCCACCGTGGTTTTTCCCTGTTTGGAGGGTTTTCCACGTAAAAGCTTTCCTCCTTCCTCTTCCCCTCATCTTCTCTAAATTTCTGTTTGGATTCCCCTGGTTCCCAATCCCCTAATCTCAAACAAATTCAAGTGTTTGTCGAAACCGCGACTCCGGCTAGATTCGGCATCAACATTTTGGCGCCGTCTGTGGGGACTCTTTTTGAGCAAAAGGCCATGCCGACTACTACCAGAAGATCCAGACAGAGCCAGATCCCGGAGCAGAGAGGCGCAGTCCAGGAAGCTCCGGTGACGGCCGAAGAGACCATACAGGATCCAACGAGGGGACTACACCGCATGGGATCAAATCCCACCCTCACGCCCGGTGATGGAAGTTCCAGCAGATCGATTCTCGGCAATGGAATGTAAAGAAATTTTGCAACGCTTTTACCCAAACGATGGCGGCGGTAGAGACATTTTACTCGGCGACCATCCCAAGTGCCGATCCCACGGCCGAGGTGGGAGGCGACGGGAGTCACGTTCCCCGCGGTGGCGCCGCCTCCCGAGGAAGAAGGAGTGTGGATTCTTCTTCCAAAAGCTCCGACTCGCCTCGATCGAGGCGAGGCCGCAGGCCAAGCCCGGAGGCAAGGGGCAGGAGGCGTAGACATACCCCGCAAGAGGGCTCAGTATCGCCAAATCCGCGTAGGAGGTACCAATCCCCACGCCCCTCTTCCCCAAGAGGAGGCCCACAGCATTATGATTCACCCCTGGACCATATACACCTCCAGACTGCCAAGAGTATCATGACCTCGAGAGTCGATCCCCGAGGCGCCGGTCCCCGAGACATCCAAGGAATCATCCTCCAAGGAATTATGCTCCGAATCACTACTCCCCGAAGCGGTATTCCCCGAGGCGCTTTTCTCAGAAGCGTCATCGCTCCCCGGAGGGTCACCGGCGAGATTTCAGGGATGAACGGGAGAGGGTCCTCAACCACATTCCCCGGATGTTCAGTCCCTTCATCAGGGCAATTTGGGAGGCACCATTCCCTGAAAAATTCAAGGATCCAAAC
The DNA here is from genome assembly GCA_026586065.1 of Dioscorea zingiberensis. Lineage (NCBI taxonomy): Eukaryota > Viridiplantae > Streptophyta > Magnoliopsida > Dioscoreales > Dioscoreaceae > Dioscorea > Dioscorea zingiberensis. The sequence goes on from CM048823.1 coordinate 46,135,533, forward strand.
ATTAGGAGTTATGATGGGACGGCGGACCCCTTCGAACATGTTGAGCACTTCGCCTGAAATCATGACTAATGGTCTCAATGAGGTGGTTATGTGTCGATCATTCCCAAAGACCTTAAGCTGGAGCGGCCTCACAATTTGGTTCAGGGAATCTCCCTTTGGAATCGATCCGTAGTTTCACCGATTAACGGATCACATTCTTTAAGCGCCGCCAATCGGAGACGCCGTAAGAAGAATCCACCATGCTCACGAGATGCAAATGCAGAGAGAAGGGGAGAGTCTTGGGATTACTTAGATCGCTTCAAAGAAAGAAACGGCAGACACAACGCATCAAGACTCATTGATGGAGGTTACTTTGGAGTGATGGAGGGTCTTCGGGACCGTCCCTTCCCTGGACTCGATCACGGGCAATCCCAGGGATTTCAATGAACTAATGAGTAGAGCCAGGAGTTCATTTACACCTTTGAAGAATTCAAAGCGGGCCAAAGGGAAGAGGCTCTTCACGGATTGGGAGTTCCAAAGATGAAGAGTCCCGAACCGATGGAAGCGAGGACCCGAGGAGAGGAGAAGCGAGAGGCCCCAAGAGAAGTGGATCGAGGCCAAGATCGACCTCCTCGGCGGGATGATCAAGGACCTCTAGAACCAAGGAGACTCGCATTCCCGGAAGGTATAATAACTACACTCCACTAAATACCACCGGGGAAAATGTCTTCTATGCAGATACAAAGCAAGAAAATCCTAAAAGCAACTGTGACCCTCAGAAGGAGTCCGGTGCTATGAAGCGGAGCAAGAAATCTGCTCCTATCACCGTGTTCGAGGCCACACAACGGAGGACTCATCCACCTCGAGGGGCCTTGTCGAGGAGGCTGGTTCAGACCAAGAAACTTCGATCAATTCCTCGCTTCAACAACAACCCGAACGGAGGGCCCCGCGGCCGGGGAAAGGAGTTGCCCCAAAGGTGCTTCATTTGGAGTTCATCTCGTGAGGACCCGGTGTGGGGAGAAAGCTTATCGTCCGGAGGAATTATGCACGGATGGTAGGGTACATGGTAGGAATTAGTCTACTGAAGAGGAGCCATCTTACGCCCCCATATCATTTTCGAATGAGGATCTCCTCCGGTGGCTGCCGGGCTGCCACATGATGATGCCTTGGTAGTTGCTTTCCAAGTGGGCGCCTTCATGATGTACAGGATCTTGGTCGACACGGGGAGTTCCGTTGACATAATCTTCTGGGATGCCTTCGAGAGGATGGGGATCGGAGCAGAAAATCTGAGGCCCACACGATCCCCGCTGAAGGGGTTTAATGGAGATCCGCTTTGCCCTGAAGGGGTCATTACTTTGCCTGTTGTCTTAGGCGAGGCCCCTCGGACAGTTAGCGCTTCGGCCAATTTCCTGGTGGTGAGGTGTTCATCGAGCTATAATGCCATAATGGGAAGGCCACTCCTTCACATGCTTACTTGGTATCCCCTCATCCTATCACATGAAGCCGAAATTCTACACCGGAGCGAGGAATGGGAGAGGTGAGAGGGATCGGCCACCGAGGCAGTGCTATCTTACCGCTCAGGCCAAGGACAAAGGAGGAGAATCAAGCAGAGGCGTCAAAGCCCCTTGCACTTGAGGGGTTGGACCCCGAGGATCAAGAGAGGGAGGCGAGAAGGCCCACCCCTGTGGAGAAACTGAAAGTGCTCCCACTTCTTGAAGGTGACCCTAGGAAAACGGTGCAACTTGGAGGCGAGCTTCCCCACAATCACCGGGGAGGAGCTCCTTGGTTTTCTCGGCCTTGATATGGATGTGTTCGCTGGGTACTTAGAAGAGATGCCAGGGGTGCCTCGAGAAGTCATGGAACATCACCTCAATGTTGACCCAACCTCGAAGCCAGTCATCCAGAGGAAGAGAAACCACGCTCCAGAAAGGGCCGAAGCTGTTGAAGAAGAAGTAGAAAAGTTGCTTAAAGCAGAGTTCATTCGGGAGGTGCAGTACCCCCAATGGCTCTCTAATGTAGTCCTGGTTAAAAAATCCACAGGGAAGTGGAGAATGTGCGTGGATTTCACCAACCTCAATAAAGCTTGCCCCAAAGATTGCTATCCCCTGCCTCATATAGATAGTCTTGTGGATTCCACCTCGGGTTTTGAAATGCTTAGTTTTCTCGATGCGTTTTCTGGATACAATCAGGTCCCCATGGCAAAAGAGGACGAAGAGAAAACTTCCTTCATCACCTCCCGAGGAACATATTGCTACAAAGTAATGCCCTTGGGTTGAAGAATCACGGGGGCAACATTTCAAAGGCTAGTGAATAAAGTCTTTAAGAAAGCAGATCGGCGAGAAATGTCGGAAATGCGTTGATGATATCCTAGTGAAAAGTGTGAAAGTGAAAATCACGCTTGGATCACGAAAGAAACTTTTGATGCTCTTGGGCCCATGGTATGAGTTTGAATCCAAGTAAATGTGCCTTTGGGGTTCGATCCAGGAAAGTTCCTCGGGTTCATGATCACTCATCGCGGCATCGAAGCTAACCCGAGTGCATCCGAGCCATCATGGAAACTAGGTCGCCAAGAGTATTAAAGAGATTCAAAGTCTCAATGGGAAGTCGGGTCACGCCCTCGGAAGATTCATCTCGAAGGTCGAGAAAAGAACCTTCCATTCTTTAGAGCTCATGCGGATAGCTCGAAGGTGGAATGGTCCAAGAATGTGAATTGGCTCTTAATCGCTTGAAGCGGTATCTACAATGCCAACGCTTCTTGCCAAACCAAGACCGGAGAAGAGCTCTATCTTTATCCGCCATTTACAAAGCTGGGTGATCGATTAGGTCCTTACCAAAGAGGAAGGGGTTCAAAAGCCGTCTACTATGTTAGCAAAGTTCTCTCGACGTAATCGAGGTATCTTCCCTCGAAAACTAAGCGCTTGCCCTTGTAATATCGGCGGAAGCTTAAACCCATATTTTGATCGCATAGGATCACCGTCTTGTGGATCAACCCACTGAAGCAAGTGCTACATTGTCCGTGAGACTTGAATTGCCTTTGGCAAAGTGGGTCATCGAGCTTCGGAGAACATGATATCCGATTCACGAACCCGAAGTGCTATAAAAGCCCGTGTACTTGCGATTTTATTCTTTGAGCTAACTGCTATTACGAGGAGGAAACACGAAGCAAAGGATCCACCCACGGAGGAAAGGGCCCGGCACACTCCTTGGGTCCTTCACACACGGATGGATCGGCCCAGCTGCAGAAAGTTCCGGAGGAGGGATAGTTCTTGATCCCGTCGGGATGGCGCACCTCCACAATCTTGAAATTCAACTTCAAAGCTACCAACAACAAGCTGAATATGGTGTGATCCTTGAGGACTACAGACTTGCTCGAGGCCTTGGAGTCCAAAATCTGCTTGGCGAACACGGACTCCACGGTGGTGGTGGGCCACATGTCCGAAGAATTTGAGGCCAGAGAAGATAACATGATGAAATATAAAGCAGTAGTGAAGCAACTTTCGGAGAGTTTTCAGAACTTGCGAATCAATAAAATCCCGAGGGCCGAAAACTCCGAAGCGGATCTGCTCTCTAAGCTAGCCACCTCGGGAACAGACATCAAGCATCAGGTGAATGTTCAATACTTGGCAGCAAGAACTATCGAGTGCAGACCCCCGGAAGAGCTTATGGAGATTGACGAAGGGCCATGCTGGATCGACCCAATTCTGCAGTATCTCCGCGATGGTATCCTCCCTTCGGACCCAAAATCAGCCCGAAAGATCACGGTTCGATCAGCCCGCTACAGCATCGTAGGAGGGCATCTCTACAAGAAGTCTTACACTTTGCCTCTCCTTAAATGTTCAACGCCTCTCCGGTAGGCGTTTATATGTTCTCCGAGAGGTTCATGAGGGAATCGCGGGGACCACTGGGAGGAGAGCCCTTAGTCACAAAGTTCTCGTGCAAGGGTATTATTGGCCCACAATGGCAAAGGATGCAATCAATTTGTCCGGAAGTCACGGCGCGCCAAAGACACTCGAATATCCAGAGGCGGTGGCGCCCCTCACCCCTGTTGTTAGCTCCGGACCCTTCGCCTTATGGGGCGTGGATATCTTGGGACCATTCTCGGTGGCGGCAAGGCAAATGAAGTTCTTGATAGTGGCCATTGACTATTTCACTAAATGGGTCGAAGCCGAACCGTTATCCTCGATCACGGAGAAGGCATGTCGATCTTTCCTCTGGAAGTCCGTAGTTTGCCGATTTGGAATTCCAGTAGCCTTCATCACGGATAATGGTCGCCCGGTTCACATTACGCATTCAAGGCCTTACGTGAAGAGCTTGGCATCGAAAGCCGCGTGCTAACTTCGGTCACACACCCACAAAAGCCAATGGTCGTTGAGGTAACCAATCGGACCCTCCCGCATGGCTTGAAAACCGAGTCCTCGCGAATGAGACTACATGGGCGAAGAGGTTCCAGGGCATTATGGGCATACCAACCACAACTCGAACCCCAACGGGAGAAACACCCTTTGCTCTAGCGTTTGGGGTCGGCGGTTCTTCCACCCCAAGTAAGGGTCCATACTCCTCGAGCGCTCGATTTTGAACAAGTGAGCAACGGCGGGAGGCTTCGAGCGGAACTCCGACCCTTGGAGGAAAAAGGGGCGAGGAGGCCAACTTGAAGCGGCTTCTTACGCTGTAAGGTAAAACGCTTTTATGACACCAAGGTCAAGAAGGCTACATTTCGCAGATTGGAGATTTGGTCCTTCGCGAGAATAAGTTCCAAGGCAACAAAGCGAGCAGGAAGCTTGCCCCGGTAGGAGGGTCACTTACATCGTCCAAGCCATTGTAAAGCCCGGACGTCTTGGCTCTCCAAGATGGACGGAAGAGGTTGAAAGCGTCCGTTTCACGCCAAGCACTCGCAGCGGTATTATCAATGAAATTCTATTCTCTCCTAATTTCACTTCCTTCTCGGAAGGAACCTTTTCAAAAACTTCGAGGGTGAGACCCAAGCGCTTCGATCGTGGGTCCCTCCAAACCTCAACTTCTAAGGAGAAAAGTCTTGGCGCTGTCAATCGCAAGGCTAAAATCCCTTCGAGGGTGAGACCCGGCGCCTTGATCGCTGGGTCCCTCCAAACCTTTCACTTGGAAAGAAGAGTCTTTGCGCTTTGATCACAGGTAAAAATCTCTTCTGAGGAGAATCCCAAAGCGCCTCGGCCAGGACTTCTAAGCCTCTTCTCCCAAAACCAATGACTCCACTTGATCATGAGACAAACTCCCCACGGGAGAAAGACCCAAAGCGCATCGATCAAGGGCCCCGCTTAACCCTTCTCTCCTTAAAGCAAAAGTCTTCGCTTTCCCAATCATGAGATTAATCAAAATTAGAGAAAACGACTCCAACGTGATGAGCCTAAGCGCTACTAATGAGGGGTTCGAGGCCTACCCAGGACCTCGGCTCGAACTCGATTCAAGAGCACACCAAGGAAGCCAAGGCACTCAGATAGAGGTAAAAAAAAAAAAAATAATAAAAATAATAATAATAATAATAATAATAATAATAATAATAATAATAATAATAATAATAATAATAATAATAGTAAATTAAATTAGATTAAATTAAGGATGATGAAATTTATATTTCGTGAAGAGAGTTGAATACAAGTGAAGAAGATCAAAAAAATCCGTATACAACTCCACAAAACAAAAATTCCCTAAGGCAAAAAGGAAGGAAGCGGAATTGCACTAAAGCTGAGAACTACTTGGCAAAAGAATCTAAGGGGCCCACACCTTCTCCCGCTTCCACCAATGGAGACCCTCCTCCCTTCCCTCGAGAGATTCTGGCTTCGTGCTCATCACCGTGATCTTCCCCTTCGTAAATTCCAAGGCGTCTCAGAAGAAAGAGAATGAAAATCCACGCTAGAGTTTTCAAGACTTCCTCGGGGACCACCTTCGTGACAACAAGTTGGCCAAGCAGGGCAAGGCCGTCTCACCCCCTCGCTCAACCCAACCTCGAACTCCTCCCGAAGGGAACTAAGAGGAAGCCTTCAATTCTCAAGGCGATGCTCAAGCCTTCAAGGATAGCTCCAACAGAGGGCCAAAGAACTCCGAGGCTTTCTCCTCTTCTCTTCTTCAGCCTTCTTCAGAGTTGGATTGGGCGAGAAGTCTTTCTTTCTCGCTTCAACTCTCTAGAAAGGCGCACCCACCTCGGCTCCAACGCCTGCGACCTCGCTCTCCGTGATCATCCCGCCTCATGAGCGGCGTCCACCGCCCCTCAAGGGAAGAAATGACCTCTTCGCTCTTCTTCCACATGTCTTCGTAGGATTGTTTCAGGCTTTGATTGCCTCCACCCCTCCTCAAGCTCTTTTACCTCCCGGCCAAAGCCTTATTCCGGTCCCCAGAGAATCATTATCCACAAAGAACTTCGTGGTCTGAGCCGCCGAGGAGTCCAAAGAATTTTGAAGCTTTTGCCTTAGCTTCTCAAGGGATCCCAAATTTCAGAGATTGTAAGGTCTTTCTTTCCGCTTCGAGCCCCTGGACCGTCGCTCGGAGATCCGCTAGCCTCTCGACCAAGCAAGCGGCTCGGCTCATGTAAAGACCCGCCTGCAAAGAGAAGTCAAGTCAGAGATCGACCAGGTATTCAAATGAAAGAGGCAGGTACGGAGAATACTCACAGAAACCGCCGAGAGCCTCATGTGGGCCGCAAGCTCACACTCATCAAAGTTGGATAGTTTGTCCTCGATGGAATGAGTGCGCAGGAGCCCAAGAGAAAATCCCACATTTGCGCCGGGATTATGCGATAAAGGAGACCCGCCGCAGGGTCGAACCCAGAAGCCCCGATTCCCTCCAGGACTTGGGTAGAATCCAAGTTTTCCGTCGCTGGCCCTTTCAGCTTTGGAGTAACAGCGACAGCAGCTGGGGCTCCGGAGGAGCCTTCCCCAACAGGCCCTTGGGCCAAATATGAATCGTGCCCGCCAACTACCTCCACCCCCTCAATTTGGGGAGGGAGTTCAACCTCCGACCATACCTCATCAAGTAGTGGACCCGAAGGAAGAACCAGAACAACTGGGGCCGTCTCCTCCGAGCGAGATTTAGTCCTTCGCTCAGACAAGGGGACCTCCTCCTCAAACTGACCCTCATCTCCGGTGGGAATTGGAGTGGGAGCCTCCTCAGGTCCAGTCGCCACAACCTCCGTGGGAAAGGGTCGCTTCTTCATCACGACTTTCTTCCTCGACTTCTTCGGACGAAAGTTGAGGAGGTCCCTCAGCATGGCGCCTTCCGCCCCCTCGATCTCTTTGGGTTGGACGTCTGGAGCGGGGCAATGAAGTTGGGCCTGATCAGCCTTCGAGCCACAATGACAATCTCAGTGACCTTTCTCTTCTTCTTCTCAAAGAACAAGTCTTCACCTTACTCCCACTCGCCACGGCTCCGGCCCGATGGGATGTTCAAGGCCGCCTTCGGGTCGATTGGTTTTCCTGTCAAATAAAAAAGAAGAAGGAAAACAGTTAAATCGGGACTAAGGTAAATAAAGAAAAAAGAAAGAAAAAATCCAAGGACTATTGGAACGAGCTCTACCGAAGGCTGAGTAGAGACCGCAGTCCCCAAGCACTTCCGGAGTTAAGTAATCATCCACAGGAATCTTAGAGTACTTCTGAAGCTTCCTGAAGTCACCTTCCTCATCGGGTGGTGAATTCTTTGCAGGCTAGAGGAATAATCTTGGGGCGACCCCACTTGGTTCAACCCCTAACCCTTCAAGCGACTCTTTACAAAGAAGAACTTAGACCTCCAATCCTTGATGGACAGAAGGGACTTTCCCTAAGTACCTTCTATTAGATCGAGCCCCAAGTAGTACCAATCCAATCCCGCTCCTTACCGAGGCTCAAGAGAAGTTTAAACTGTCTAGCGTGGGCTCTAGACCACTACTAAGGTAAGAAATCACGAACCCGCAGTAGACATCTCCACGAATTCGAGCCAACCGAGATGGACACACTTCAAACTCATTTAGTATGTCGACAAACAATTGGGGAAAGGAAGTCTCGAGCCTGGCTGACTAACGCGATCGCGAGCAAACCGCCTGATCTCCCCTCTTTGAAGGAGAGAGTGCACGCCCAAGGGAGCAGTGGATCCCCGTATTCCAGGCCGGCGGGACGCCACGGGTGATCCTATAGTCCAAAGCTAGTTTGTTAATCTTCTTTGAGGACACCTATTTGGATATTCCGGGCACGTAACCTAGGAACTTCGCTAGAGTGGACAGCTAGCTTTCTGTGGAGAAGGTTCAGGAGAGGAATCGGAGGGCGTAAATCCGTGACCTAGACCGAGTCGGAGGAAGAACCGGTGGGAGAAGGGAGATCCCATACCGGGGCCATTAATCACGTCTTGACAAAGAAGTTGAGGGGACTGCGTGCATGCAATACGAAATCGCCTTCGTAAGAAGCTCAAACCGAAGTTCTGCAGAAGACAACAGGATAAACCGGGAAAAAAGCGCTCTAAAATAGAGAAAAATAGGGAACCCAAAGCGCTCCCAATCAACGTTCCGGAAGCCTAATCATTATCGCCTCAAATCGGTAGCGGCCTCCCATCTCCCCAAATCTTCTCACGGATCGCATTAAAGCTTCCTACACAAGCCAAGGAAAGAAGCCATTGATCTGACGACCACGCGCCCGTAAGTGGTTTCAGCTTCTGAGCCATGCGTGATGGCCTCAAACGGCACTCTAGGGAAAACGCCATGGCTTGCGTACATGCCAGAATCATCGCATAGCCGCTGGCCACTCCACACCCCCACGATGCGCCACCAAAGCCACCTTAGAGAAGAACTCACGAGGCACATGCCCGCCAACCGCCTTAACAACAGGCACTCCTATTGTGGCTACTTCAACCCCGGGCTTCTTCATTTTCTCAAAAGGCCCGTACACGTACTCTCATCCGCTCGACAGACTGTCAGGTAGGTGCTTAGCTAAACGCATAAACACACAAAGGGGGGACCACGATAGGGGAAAAAGAGAGATGACACTGGCCCACTGATGGCCCACACGAGGCCCACCGATGGCCCCACACGCAGAGAGTGGTTCGGCCCAACCCTCAAGCTCACGGTTAAACTCCCTCGAGTCTCCAATGCTACCATAGCAAGAACTGTGAGAGAGCCTCTGAGTTCTCTACCAAAGTTTCCGCCAACACCAAGGATGATCCCCCTCTCTCACCTCCCCGGAATAGGTTGAGTAGCGCAGCGCTCCCCCGCCTGTAAGCACCTGCAGCCTTTCCAACGATGGCCACCATTCCCTTCTAGAAGGTCCCGAAGGATTGAAGCACCAAAAAGGCATCGAAGCGCCGCTCGCCCATAACGCGATTTTCCCGCCAAACCGCTCCACCCACGAGCCTATAAATAGAAGTCACCTCCTCACCTGGGAGGGGAGAAAAAGACATTTGGAGGAAAATATCCACTCTCAAAGCCCTCTTTCCCCAATCAGATCTTGGAGGGAGGATTCGTCCCCCCCTTGCATTCAGTAATCGTGGAAGAAGTAGTGAATTTGGCTCAAAGCCACCGTGGTTTTTCCCCTCGCTTTGGAGGTTTTCCACGCAAAAGCTTTCCCTCCTTCCTCTTCCCTCATCTTCTCTAAATTTCTGTTTGGATTCCCCTGGTTCCCAATCCCCTAATCTCAAACAAATTCAAGTGTTTGTCGAAACCGCGACTCCGGCTAGATTCGGCATCAACAATATATAATATATATTATATATATTTTATAATCTATTTATATATAGAGATTTATCTATATATTTTAGATTATATATATATATATATATATATATATATATATATATATATATATATATATAATTTTTAAATTATCTAATCATCATCAACATACCTGTTTTTATATACATATATCTTTGATATATATATATATATATATATATATATTATAAAATGTATAATATATATATTTATATATATTATATATATTGATAGGGAGAAAGATAGGAAGACACGTATGCTTCCATTCAAATGCGGAAGGTCATCCGGGCACCCTCTAAATTAGGTCCCAAAGGGTTAAGGCCCCTTGGCAACTCCCTTCGGAAAGCCAAGGCCCCTCGGCAGTCCCTCTCAGTTTGTGCCTAGTTCAGTCTTAGAAGTGGTTCTCCAGTAAGCATCCAACGGTTGGAGCGAGGGCACGTGGCTCCTCAAGATCACCGCACACGGATTATCACCAGATGGGGAAAGTCAATTGTATTGCAGATATGGGGGCTGGATTTAAGGCGAGGGCGCTGATTTGGGAGAGGAAGGCGGGATTTCACCCTTTCAGCTTTAAAAAGACTTCTCCAACCCAAGAAAGAGGCGAATTATCTTCTCTATCGTGGGCACATTCCCCTCCACTCTTCTTCCTCAAACCCCTCTCCTTCTCCCCCATTGCACTAAGCAAGATTAGTGGATTTAGCCCTCACTATCAGGGTTCGTGGTTTTCCCCAATTTGAGGGTTTCCAAGTTAAACTTGTGCCTCTCTCACTGGTTTTGTCTTCTTTTCTTTGGTTTCCTTACTGTTCTAAGTCCTGACTCCTAAACAAATTCAACGGTTAGAATAAAGTTGGAATCCAAACCGATTTTCATCATAACATATATAAAAACATAATAGATTTAGATGACTTTGCGCGCCGTGCTCATACTCATCCACGATCAATTTTGTATATATATATATATATATATATATAGGATGTTAGAGTGCTGATGCGGGTCGGGTAGGACCGCAAACTGGCCGAGCCCGGCCTAGATGCAATGTTAGAGCTGGCACCTGCCCTTGGCGGCCGGCCGGACTCTAACATTCACATTATTTGAATAAATAGTTAACAGAAATATTAATACCAACGGAATTTTATGTTGGCAAAAGTTTTTTTAATGAAAAACTTTGTTGGAAAATTTGATAGGAAATTCCGACATATTACTAATCGAAATTGTTATGTTTTGTTGACATAATTTTATTGGAAATTTGTCAAATGATCTGTTGGAAAAAAAAATGATGGTATTGAAATTTTTGATACTAAAAACTTTTCCATCCGAATTTTTCCAATAGAAATTTTTTTTCTCTAAAATCAATGTAAAATCCGTAATTTTTCAAACATTATCAACAAAAGTGATTTATTCACCATTATAAAAAAAAAATTGATGAGTTCTCTAACATAATTACGTAATGTTGTCATTTCTGTCACATGAATTTTGGCTAAAACTCACTAACAATATTCACATATTTCTACATGTAATCTCGTAAATTCACTTCCAAACCATACTATTTACAAAATTAGTTACAGTTTAGGAACTTCCACATGAGTTACAAAACCCTAACTTTCAATATGGTTGTGTCATTCTGAAGGTTTTTCTCAAACAAACCCTAATTTTTAAATTGAGAAGTTTGCGTTTAAACCCCTAAAATTTACACTATTAGAAATATATCCCTAAAAAAACATATTGTCTATGATCCATGTGAGGTTTTTTTGTTTATAAACTCATGCAAATACACCTAGTTGTTTATTTGATATCTGTTTATACTTGAAAATCCTAAAAATTTGCTTCGATAACCCTTTTTTTAAATAACAAAATATTAAAAATCAAATTACTAGTAATTAGTGTTAGCTTGTAAATTAATGAAAAGTATACTTGTATCAAGGTTTTATTGACTGGTGTTATCCATGTTTTTGTTTGGAATGAACCATATATATCAGTTAATCCCACTCGAGAGTGCAAAATTGCCCTTTATAATATCTTCACTTTTTTATTCACTATATAATGATAAAAAATTAAAATATATTAACTTTTTATGCTAAAACCATGCATCTATTTTGAAAATTGAGACTTGCTTTTTTATTCGATATATACAAATAAAAAAAATTATCAACTTTCTTTCCCCAAACACCACCTTAAATTTTTAGTGGTATATAGAAAATTACGAGAGTTGCTCAAGACTTTCTAAAAATAATAGTTATATAATAACAAATATCTCTTATGTTGCTTAAGACTTTTATAAAAAAATACTTACATAAGATAATCTTGCATCAATTAACATCTACCAGAATGTGACTATTGGTTTAAAACGTGTCATTCCAAACTATTATTACCATTTTTAAAATTAAAAATCCAAAATTCTTGAAAAATTGAGAGTAAGAATCTAATTTTTTTTGGAATTTTTTAAAATTAAAATTATCTATAACCTATTTACTCCCCTCTTACTAATATAGATATATATTATTTAATACATTAAATAGTTTTTTTTAACTATATTGATATATACATATATTTACTTTTATGGAATATACATAAAATATACTTAGTCATGCATTTTTAATTGTTTGGCACATAAGCCAAAAATAAAATAAAATAAAATAAAATAAAATAAAATAAAGAACTTGAATGACAAGCAAATTAAACAGCCAATCTCTCCATCTTGATTAGCTTAATAGCTCGGTAGAATGCAGTTATGTTTGGTCACCATCCCTTAAACATACCTAATTCTTATCCTCCTCACCATCTCCCCCCTAAAACACACAACTACCCCTATCTTCCTCACCTCCCCCTCTAACAAGCAGTCAAAACCCTTAGAAAAAAGAGAACATTCTCCCATTTGTAAGAAAAGACATTCATAGAAAACTAAATGCATGATTCTTATGAAAACACAAATAGTATGATAACCATCCAAATCACCATGAACTTGGCCATTTCAGCTCACCAAATCAAAACTGTTTAACAAAAAGCAATTAAAGCACGCCAAGAGAAAAACCTTACATTCACTTCCCCTATAAACCACAATCAACTCCACTTCCATGCACTTTGTCTTCAACTCCTCCTTCATCTCCTTCACCACCACCACCATGAATTCTAGCAACCAGACCTCAATCTCCGGCTTCGGTAAATACACCGGTTACCGCTGGCCATTAATGGAAATTCAAACAATAGAGCTTCTTCTTGCTGCGGTTATCTTTGTGACTATCCATGCTTTACGGCAAGGTAAGGTTTAAAAGGTCTTGCTGTCTGGCCGGTGTTGAGGATGCTGCCTTCCTTGTGTCTTGGCCTCCAGCAGGGACGTCTACGAAAGTGGATCACCGGTGTGCTTCACTCGCAGGGCGGTACCTTCTTCTTCCTCGGTCCTATGTTCACTAGCCTTGACTGTGTCATCACCGCCGATCCCCGGAATCTTGAGCATTTGCTGAAGACTAAGTTCAATAGCTTTCCTAAAGGTCCTTACTTCCAACGAATCATGCGTGACTTGCTCGGCAACGGCATCTTCAGCGCTGATGATGAGGTGTGGCGACAACAGAGGAAGACAGCTAGCCTAGAGTTTCATTCGACAGCTTTTCGAACTATGACTGCAGAGTCCTTGGTTGAGCTTGTTCACTCAAGGCTCCTGCCAATCCTAGACTCATGCAATGAATCATCTCTAGACCTCCAAGATGTTCTCTCTGAGGCTCACCTTTGATAATGTCTGTATGATAGCCTTCGTATCGCGATCCCGGGTTGTCTTCGGCCTGGCTTACCAGAGATTCCTTTCGCAAGAGCATTCAAGATGCAACCAGGCCACTGTGCTTCGGTTTGTGACTCCAACCGTGTGTGGAAGACCATGAGGTTCTTGGACTTGGGGAGTGAGAGAACACTCAAGAGAAGCTTGAAAAGAGTTGATGAGTTTGCTTACCAAGTGATCAGAATCAGAAAGAAGGGAGCTTTCAATGGAATTGGAGTTCTCTGAGAAGATGAAGAAGAGGTCTGATCTATTGTCTGTGTTCATGAGTCTCAAGGATGATAATGGAGATTCATTCTCTGGATGAGTTCCTTGAGGGACATTTGTGTGAACTTTATACTGCCGGAAGGGATACGCTTGCCGGTGGCGCTTGGCCTGGTTCTTCTGGCTGCTGGAACAAGAACCCTGAGGTGGAGGAGAGGGTTGTGGAGGAGTTGAGGATGATAGTGAAGGAGAGAGGGGTTGGTGGTGAAGATGGTGAGATGGTGTTCAGGCCTGAGGAGGTGAAGAAGATGGAGTATCTTCAAGCTGCCTTGTCTGAGGCTTTGAGACTCTATCCTTCTGTTCCTGTAGATCACAAGCAGGTATTCTTCTTCTTTGATTTTCTTCATTAGGGTTTATAGTTGCATGCTTTGGTTCCTTTCTCTTAGCAGCACTTTGATTGCTTTGATTTAGTACTTATATATATTGCACGCTTTGCTTCCTCATTCTTTAACCCTAAACCCTAAACCCTAAACCCTTGGCTGTGTTCTTCTCAGGCTTCGGAGGATGAAGTACTCCCAGATGGCACAGTGATGAAAAAAGGAACCAGGATCATCTATGCCATCTTACACCATGGGAAGGATGGAGGAGCATTTGGGGCAAGGACTGCAGAGAGTCTCAAGCCAGAGAGGTGGCTGAGAGATGGTCAGTTTTCGAAAGTGAATCTGCTCTACAAGTTTGCCGCCTTTAATGGCGGCCCGAGGCTCTACCTCGCAAAGACTTTCGCCTACTATCGGATGAAGTTCGTTGCCGCCTCCATCCTCCACCGTTACCGTGTCAAGGTGGTCGCATGGCCACCTGGTGACCCCCAAAGCTTGCACTCACAAATGTACATGAAACATGGCTTGAAGGTGACTCTTTCTAAGAGAGATGATGAAACTCTAGGATGATCAACATGGATGGTCGGATCATCAGATCATATAATATAGATATGATCTTTCTATTTTGGTTTTCGGTTTTCTTCTTCTTTTCAAGCATAAGATTGATGAGTATAGTAGTATAGACACAATATAAGATGTCAAGAAAGGAGGGAGACTTCTTGTGTGGTTGGATTGATATGTGTATGAAGTTATTTCACAGTTTCATGATAAGTATATGAAGTTATGTGTCTAATTTATGCCATATTGTAATTATAGATTTTTATAATACAAGGCCGTATGTATAAAATCACAAATTTCGGATAAGAAAAGTGACGATCTTGTTTAGTATATATGCAAGATAATGAAAATAGTCTAAAAAATAGAGCATAAAGGGAAAGGAATTACAGTTCAAGCTCTGCCGCTCCACTCCTCGTGAGAAATTCGCAAGAAAATCCTCCATGACCTTGTGCCTTCTCTCAGCTCTTTGCTTACCAGCCTGAAATTTTTTGTCAATCCAGAAGATAAACCTGTCAGTCAAGAACAGAACTACACAACATGCAACATGGAGATTATATTCATCGGCTATGAAAATGAAAATATAGATTAAGCCACAGCAACAAATATTGGAGCCTATGTTTATAGCAGCACATGGATGATGCATTTGATTGGCAGACGATAAACAAGTTGACACAATACTCTAATATTTAAAAAAGCAGATAAGTCCACATAAAAACACGATAATTTTAAGAATCATCGTGGACCTTCATATATCCATGTTTCTCATTAAGTAGATTATTGGCAGAATTATATGCATGTTGGTCTTTTGGTTGAATGCCTACCAATTATTTACCTTTGTCTTCATCATATCCTTGAGTTTGAAAAGCTTCTCTCAGTAAAATGGTTAATCGAAGTCTGCTTTTCGTCCTTTGCTCATGTACTTCGCCTTTGATAAGTCTTGTCGTGGTAATACCAGAGGATCATGGAGTATTTGGTTCTTGTTTCCACCATAAAATGAAGCTTAATCGGGCAATTCCTGGAAAACATGCAATATAACAAGAGAGATATGGCTTACTTTTTAGTCATCAATATACTTTCATAGACACAGCAAATATTAACAAAATAAATAAATAAACTCGCTAGTGAAGAAAAAACAATATATCAAAAATAAAGGTTATTACATCAACTCACCAGATGGAAATGTATGCATTCCCAAAATTTATATAGAAAAAGTTTCATCATGTGGTTAATTTAAGTTTATCATGACATTTGCATGGTTATTACATGCAAAAATAGTCCTTAATCCACGAAAAAGTGGGAAGTAGCGGGACGAATTGCAAGTTATGGAACAAAAGGGATGGTAAAATTCCAGAAATGCCTTTCTTAATATCTATAGGAAGTACTCAAAGGCCAGTTTCACACAAAAGGGATGGTAAAATTCCAGAAATTCCTTATCCAATTAGCTTCCATCTCAAATCAACTCATGATTGTACAAAAAAAACATATGCATAAGAAAAAGACAACAAAATAAAGATTGAAAAGAACAGGTGTAACAATAAGATGAGAAGATAATAAACACATTAATAGGCAAACACTCAAAATGAAGTATATTGCAAAAGTTTTGACAAATCCTTTTGGCAATAATAAATAATACTCTAGACAGACTTAACATAAAAATAAAAACAAAACAACTTCACATGCTTACGTAACTAAAAAGATATTTTATTTAAAAAATGTATGATATATATTGTAGGACATGATAAATTTAAACATATTTACCAATGGCGCCAATTGCATCAAGACGGTCAGCATCTTGCACAACCCCAAATTCCAAAGATGTATCAACACATGATATTTGTGAAACTTCATTTTTGAAACCTGAAGAGAAGGCTTAGTTCGAGATTGGAAAACGAATTCAACCAAGTTCGCCATGAATAAATTTAAAATTGATCTAATAGCAGTACCTGTCCTTATGGAACACAATACAAACCAAAGAGATTACAATACTAATATATAAGAATAAAAACAAACAAGTAAACATACAGCCCCATAATGAATATGCTTATTGAACTAATACTTATAGAAAAAGCCAAACTTTTGATAGGCATCCTACAGAACTATTCAGTAGTAAAGACTTATTACTCTTTATTAATTAGTTACTTCAATGAAGCAATTTCACACAAAACAAGATGAGAATGTGTCACAACAACTTGTGTTCTAAAGGGATTTAATTGCCTCTAAAATTCCAACCACCCACTTGATTCCAGGTTAGGTTACCTAATTGCATATATGTAACCATCTATGTAGGCATGTAACCATATATAAACTGCATATTTCTATACTTGTTAACTAACAGCACATGTGCGCCAGATATATAAATGTGATTTGGTTGGGTCACTATGTCTTCCTATGCAGCTCACATGACCACATTTTGAAACACTAGGGCAAATATATCGACCTAGAAAAATTATAACTGTTTGGAATAGATTTCATAGCATCAGGATTAATCTCATAAAAAACTGAAAAAGTAAAAAAAAGAAAAGAAGCGCTTGTTGACAAAACCACATTCAAAATAGAAGCTCACCCATTCCTTTAATAATGCCTAGAACCTTCACCGCTTTGCTCTCCCTCTAAATCCTCCCTCTTCAAGAAACTTCTCCACAATTGTAGTATCTTCAGTTAAATTCCTAGAACAGGATAATGAGGTAATAAAGAAAAAGAAAAAGACCCACCTAACAATAAAAAATCTATGAAAACAAGCATCCAAACTATTGCCTCCAAATTTAAGGTAAAGCAAAAAATCCAATTTTTTGACATGGATCATGCATAATTCAGCAGCCCAACCTTCTCAAGTGGTCAGATATGTAGAATGAAAAGAAATTGGCACCATATTCAGGTATATGATAGAAATAAGAGTACTCACTTGGTGTACTTGTAGTCTCCTGCAGATCAACAAAATCAATATTCAATAAGGAGGCTGGTTACAAACTATAAGCAGCATCCTATAAACCAGGCAAATATTGATAGATAGTTACCAACATCATGAAGGAGAGCAGAAAGTTCCACCTACCATAAATAGAAAAGAAAGAAGTTTAATACTTTAAAAGAGCTGTGAAAAGCTCAAACAGCATATTTACTTATACTCATGCTTATGTCTAAGGATAGTGAGGGGAGAGGTAAAGTATCATAAACCAATTTAAGAATCACAAATAAGTAAAATAAAACTGATAATTTTGCCAGCCTAAGTTTTTCTTTTGTTATAAGAACATAATTAGAAGACACTTGTTTCTTGAGTCTCCCCTAGGTACAAGCAACAAGAAGCAGATAAGAAGCATGAATTAGCAAAAGGGAATAGAAAGAAACAATGAACGAAAGAGAAATTTGATGTTAGATTATTTATTTATTTATTTTTATAAATGTGGACAAGCCTCTTTTTATTTGGTAGCAGCATGCTTCACTTTGATCCCTCCAACTCTCATTTTGAGAGAGAGTGTGGTAGCCAACTTTCACAAGAAAAGTTGATGTTAGATTATTTTAATAATGCTTTTTGGACAGCGAGTTTAACTTTGGCCAAAATAAATTTACGCATCATATTTTTTTTGTTAAGAGTTGCATAACTAGAGCACAAAATCATTACAAGTGATAACATGCAAACACATGAACGAATCTTACTTGAAAATTAATTGAGCATAAGAACAATGTGTGTGATTAATTGGAGAAATATCTTGAAAATTCTATTATTTTGACAAATAATGTTATGCCTAAATTGGATTCATTTATATATAAGTGATTTTTGGATGGTAACGTTTTGAACTGAGACTAAAACAAGGCTTTTATACATGTAAATTGAACTTCAAATTCATTGCCTATAATTGCACAAGAACAACACAAATACATAAAAAAAAATGTTTTTACAAATTAATTGAATATAAGAACAATGAGAGTGGTTAATTTGGAGGAACATCTAGAAAATTCTAATCTTTTCGGCAAATAATGTTGTTTTTTAACATTAATTTTTTCCCTGAAAATTGGGCATTGAAGCAAGGCTCAATTCATTGAAAACAATTGCACAATGAAAGCACAAAGACATGAATGATTCTTAGCAAAAAGAAACCTCTTTTTTTGCAAATTGACTGAGAATAAGACCACTGAGAGTGATTAATTCTAAGCTTTTTGACAAACCATCCTAATGAACTACCAGAACGGAAATCAAAGTGGAACCAATAAGGAAAGTTGCTTACGACTTCGAGGCTGTGAGGATCATGGAGCCCTTCTTCGCGGGCGAGGGAGAGGGCGAGATCGCGGACCCTGAAAGCGTGGGCGGCGTCGTGCGATGCGTCTCGCCCCGCCATCGTTAACTCCACAAGCTTCTCCGCCTTCATCCGCCGCCGGTCCCTCTCCTCCATTCTCTCTCTCAAACTCTCTCTCTCTCTCTCTCTCTCTGCGAAAATACAGTGTATATGCAGCCAGTCAGTCGCCCGTCCACATGTTTTCTATTTTCTATTTTCTGTTTTTTTTTTGTGTTTTCTAAAATAGAACGGATTAATAATCATTTATTTGAATATATATAAATGTTGATGTTGATATTTGTTCGGTCTACAGATCAAAACATCAAGTGATAATAGAGGTCGATGACGATCGCAGTGATTTGGAGGAAAGATTGGTTATGTGGATAACTTTTCAGATGAACTCCTTCGCCTGCAGGTGACCTATTCTCCAGAGATTGGATCTTATATTGTAAGAGGGATCTCTGCAGAGAAATGAAATTCGGACACTCGTGGCCTCGCAGCCTCTCTACGCTTAAGTTAGAGATGCTCCAAATGAAGAGGAGAGCAAGGAGAAGAGTGAAAGAGAGTGGTGAGGATTTCTAGTGAGGGTGATGCACGAGTAGGCAATTAGTCTCAATATCGAAGCTATTAGTCAGCCAGGATCCAGTTGTCTGCCAACTCAGAGATATCAGGGCACCAGCTCTAATACAGTTGGGTACCAGGTTGGAGACAATTAGATGTTAACTTTCAGAAATATTTGGGTCTTTTGGAGAGCTAATCTTTACCGTCGGATGACGGTTAGTTGATACTTGAGTTTATATTTCTCTCTTTAATTGCATTTTATATTGTTTAAATTATTGTTTAATAGTCTAAATACGTGACTAATCAGAATCATTTTCAAACAATGTGTATGAAGTGATCCACCATGCCCTCACTGTGATTTCTGTGCCCTCGAAAGCACGCGTCTGATCGGGTCAGAATCAAGTAGAGGCACACCTCACTATGGTACAAGGCCTAAGTAAATATGAACATAGCACAAATAATGAAAACATAATCCAAATAACATGAATAAAATCCAGAGTACTACAGCAGAAATAAAAAATAAGGGTTCAGTCACCTTACATAAGTCAAGGCCCTACAAGGGTCCTACAAATAAATCTCACACTCAAAGAAAACATGAGGTCCTCGAACCTCAGCAAAGATATCCCAATCCCTCACGCAACTCCAAAGTACGAGTCGGTTACTCCTCAATATCTGAAAGAGAATAAAACAAGTGTATGAGCTTTCTGAATGAAAGTCTAGTAAGTACCCCCGCAGGGATCACAAGGAAGTCATGTAATATCAAAGAACATGACCAATCAATCAAGTGGGGACCACGCCCCGCACTATCCATCATCTAAGAGTCTCAGACCTACCACAAGACTAGCAACGGTAGGGACCCCTAACACATCGACAATCTCAAGCTCTGGAAGAGAATTCCAAAGGAAACTCAAGAAGCATCCCCCGGTCAGCACCATCAGCCTCAACTAGAAATGACCCTCCTTTAGCGAGTCGGTAGCGCTACCTATCGTACGTGTCGACACAGTAAGCGAATCAATCCCACTGATAGGCTGGACAACAAGAGTATCCTCCCTCTGGTATAGAAAGCCAGAATGCCAGGGTGTCCTCGACCTTGGACGTTATGCAACGGAGCCCCCAAGCTCCACTGATCTGGACGGAAGGATATAACTCGACTGAAGTATACTTATTCGGTCAGAGCACGAACTCACATGTTTCCATGGCCACGTATCGATCAAAAGATTGGTATACTTAGTGAATGCAGCCACATAACAAGGGATGCCAACATCCCCAAAAATCAACATACATACTCAAACAGGAATCTAACTAGTCAAGGAAACAAGTATGCATGTATATAATTAACAAACAACGATCCAGGCAATCAAGGAGAACATGACAACAACAACATCAAAAGTACTCAAACCTGAGTGGAACCGGGCAACAACAAATCCAATAAACACTCTGTAGAGTGGGTACTAGCCAGTAGTAACTTACCACTATCAAGGATCTCTGGAATCACGCAAGACTCCCTCCTGGCGTGTCTCCATACTCTACGCTGATATTTGGTAATAGAGTCTATGTTAGCAATGGTAATCCCTCATAAACCCTAGATGCACATGTATGATCCACTAGTGGATCATAGCCTAATCAAATGGGCCCACTTAATCTGTTGACCATGACTAGGCCTAACCTTACTTGTATCCTAATATGAATTTATTATTAAATGACTAAACTCAACCAAAGAGTTGTCAGACTCTAGTGGTTAAGGTCCTTTATTGTGGTTGTGGAGTCTTCGGATCAAATCCCAGCACCCATGATTTATATTTCTTTTTTTGTAATTGCAACTTGATTAGACCCAAGTCATATTTGATTTGATTAACCTAATTCTTTAGGTTGACTCGACCCAACTCATTAGCCTATTAACATTTAGTCCAATCCATTGGACTTGGTTAAACCCAATTACTCCACCTTTTTAATTTGATCCACTTAATTGATCCGAGCTTGATTGCATCTAACCAACTAGTATTGCTAGACCCAACCAAATCAATCTCTTTGATTTGAACCACTTAACCATTTCCAAACTGACTTGAACTAGCCTGATCAGTTTTGTTTTTAAAATTTCACACTCGACCTAACCAATTTGGAGTTCGTTAGACCCGATCCATCTAACTTGAAGTTGATCAAACTCAATCCATTGAAGTTGGTCAAACCCAACTAGGTTGGTGAAACCTAACCGTAACCCTTTAATTAAACTACATCTAACTCAGTTAACCAGTTGAGCCCAACCTATCACCTTCCTTCCGATGGGCCAGTGGTGGCGCCCGGGTGGCTCAGGCCTTCGGTATGGGTGCATCGAAAGTGGGTGACCGTCCCGAGAGCTTCAACGTCTGCGAGTGGCATGTGCGCCGTGAGGGTCTCCCCGGGTAGGGATGGTCGGGTTCCTATCCTTCGTTAATTGGAGTACAAAAGCTTCAGTCGGACCCCCTCTCCACGACGTGCGGCTTCACGACAGTAAGTGGACAGAGGTTTCGGGGGCTCCTAACGACGTCTACCCCTCACCATGCATGCATGATGCTCATCGAAGAATGAAAGAGAAGAAGGGACTCACTGGAACACAGTCGTCCGTCGAGTTCCTCGCGGTGGAGCTCCTCTGTTGTTCCCGTGCTTCTCCAGAGATGGTCACGACTTCCTAGAGGACAGGGTACCTGCACGCTTCCTCGTTAGGAAGAAGGAACCAAGAGATTGAAGTTATGGAACTCCAGCGAGGCACCACCACCATCCCACCGGACTTCCCATGACTTACAGTGACAAACGCTTACCAAACGCACGCCCCACAGAACTCGGCTTCCTCGGTCCTCCTTCTCCTTTGATCACGATCGTTGGAGGACAATGTCTCTCCCTCTCTCTTGATCTCTCACTATCTCTGTTGGGACGATGGCGGTTGTGGCTAAGGTTCGGGGACCAACAACCTTTATAGGGGCTCACGGTGGAGATATAGGTGAATAGGGATCCTGTTGATCAGGCGCGCAATCTTCTCCTGTCCAAAGTTGTCTGATCCGGTGATTACGGAGGAGGGGTTATCGCCCTGTGGTGCGCACTGGCGGGAGGACGTCGGCTTTGCCTTGCGATTAATTTCTCTCTGGCGGACGGCCAAGATCAGTTGCATGGCACGATGATCAAATTTATCCCCCACTTGTGCCTCGTGATCGAGACGACCCTAGATGGACGACATGGGCCTTTGTATGGAATCCAATGGTGAAGATCATATCATAAATCCTCGGATCCATCAGCCGCTTAGATGAATAGTCCAGATCTGTTGGGGACGAACGGTTTGATTCAACGCCCGTCACCGGCAAAACTTAAAACCGCCGATGAGAAGGCCTGGATCAATTCCATATGATGGAATGGATTGATTGGCTCAGATCAACTTCCCTGCCTAGAACTCAAGACACCTCAACAGATGAGCGCCTTAGATTTGCCCACATAGTAGGAATACACGCACCGTTGTCTTCTCAATGGAAATGGACGGCTGGATCGTGCCTCAAGATTGGCACGATCTCATCTCCTTTAATCCCAACCGTTCCACCTCTTTCTTTCCATAGTTCACTGGGTGTTTTGCATGTAGCCCCTACCTTTTTAACACCTTACATGTAGGTCCCTGGCTCTGAGAGGGATACAATTCTTGTTAAGTCCTCGACTTTCCTTAAGTTACATTTAGGTCCTTATAACCACCCTAATTTACCCTAATTAGGGCATTAACCCATTAAGTCCCTCTCTTATATAAAGTCCATCTAATTCCAAATATGGGGAGTTTCTTTAATTAACTTAATCAATTAAAGAATATTTAGAAATTATTTATTCTATAAAATCTTAAATTTTACAGATCCAATTTTTTTCATTGGTTCAGATTCAGGTGAAGACCAATGGAACAACTCAAAAGATAAACAAGATTATTTTCATATTATGACATATTTTTGACAAATATATAGTTTCTTTTCAAAATATTTTTATTTTTTAAATTACTTTTAAAATTACTCTTAATTACACCGCCCACTCCGATATCATTTTTCACTCCTAATATCCTCTTTATTCTCAGTCACAAAAGAAAATAAATATAATCCAACCACTAATAATTCATCAATTCTAAACTTTTCTCACAAAAAAATTATAAAAATAGATTAACATTAAAAAGTTTTCCATAATGAAAATACGCCTAAAATTATACTCAAATCCAATTTATTTTATACAAAATATATTTCAATTAGATACTAGTTATTAGTATCAAAACTTCTTGGAGTGATATATTGCAATCTTAATAATAGTGCCGTCCATGATCCATCTACTTGCATTGAAACCCTTTCACTCAAAAACAATGGAAGTCATTTTCTAACTAAAAGGTAGACCATTTCAATAAATAAATAAATAAATAATATTTATTATTTTTTGGCATATATACACTCACAAAACTTTATAATTTGCAATTATAATTATACACAATAAAACGGTTTTTTATACCTTCAAATGCCTCCATGCCCTCCATTTGTTGACCAATAACATAAAACAAATGAATAATTGACAATTGTACGAGTTAGGGATAGTAGTATGAAGCTTCTTGGCAACATACTTTGTTAACTTATCCATTGACCAATATCCCAAGATGTTCCAAAATATCAACCAAACTTTTTGAAATAAAACAAAGTCACAAAGCTAGTTTTCTATGTAAGAACATTGTATTACACGCTCACAAAGGACTTTGCTAACCATGGCTATCAAAGAAAGCACCTCTAACTCTAGTCTCAAGAAGGAGAAGAAGGAGAAGAAGGAGAAGAAGAAGAAAAGAAAGACGAAAGCAAACACGAAGGGGAATTTTATTTTTTCTAGATTTTTATTTAAAATATTAGGATCTCGAAAGAAAAATCAGACAGTGCCGATGAATATTGCAGTGGAAGGGGAGGTGGTGGTGACAAATCCAATTGGGAAGGTGAGTTTATGATTAAGTTGATGTTCTATAAGATATATTGTTCATTGCTCTATTTGTTTGATCTTGAGTTAATCGAAAAAATTCATGTTTAGAAAAGTATTTAAATAAATTTTGATTTGTTACTATTGTATAGATCCATAATTCAATCTTAAGTTTAGAGAGATATTATCTTTTATCTCATTGATTTGGAGTGGCACTATATTAAAATAAAATAGGTGGATTTGTTTCCCCGTTGTTGTTTATATGAAAGGTGTAATTTGTTTTTTTTTTCTTTCAAACAATTTCCGAACAATCTCACTTAAATGATTTTGGTAAAAATAATTGAAATCTTCTAAAATTGAGTAATGAAATGAGACATTTGACATGATTTTTGACGAAAATTTTATTAAGAAACACTTTTTTATTTTGAAAAATTGTGTAAAAATTGTGTTTCGACCCACTTCCTCGCTTCCCTCTCAACTACAACTAATCTACACTTAATTAAGTAATTAGTATCGTCGTGTCTAACACATAATTGATTCTCCTATCAACTATTGCATGGAATTAGTACTTGGTAGTTATCAATTTAATTTGTCCAATATCTTGCTTGCATTCTACATAGAGCAATACTTATATCGAGCGTCAAAATCACACGAAACCATTGGATGTGCCTCTAAATCATTAACACAACCATTTCAGAGACACATCTAATGATTTTCGTTGTCATGATTTCATCTACGCATTTCGCTATATCCCGAAATAGCATTTCTATTCTACATATAGATTGTGATGATGGCATAACTTTGATTGCTTGCAATAAATCAAAACTTCCACGAATATTAGTTTAATGCATAATCTCTTCTACTTGATAAATTATTTTACTAAAAAAAATACAAAAGAAACTACTAATAAAATTTCTTTTTCATGTAGGAGGCCATAGTTATCGAAAACAACATTAAACAAGAAGTCATCTCCAAAAGAAGCTCAAAGGATGATGATATAGAGCTTGTTGAACATGATTCTTTAGACCAAACCGATAAAACAACCTGTTATCCAAGTTCACCCCAACTATTTTGGACCATCTCCCACCATAAATCATGGACCAAGAAATGCAATGCTTGTAAATTGAAGTCATGGTCTGGTCTACCAGTGATCATGGTGACACTCATGTTGATCATGTTCCTTAGCCGTGCATGGGCAATTGTATGTTTGTCTCTTTGGTTTTATGTTTTAGCTCTTTTAAGAGGAGAGAAAACCTTGCAATATGTTGAAGAGGAGGAAATTAATAAGATGGATATGGATATAGTGGAGTATAAGAAGAAGGTTATATCGCAAGGCTTGTTAAGAAGAAGTAAGCCAAAGGCTATGGCAACAACTACTCTTGATCAACCTTAAACATTGTGAACCTTTTTGTTGCTCCTTTATTTTTAATAAGTTAAATTGGCTTCAAGAATCTCCCAAGGAGAGCCAATATATATGTACTTATACTTAATCATGCATATCATTCTTGAAATTTGGGATTAAAATCATCAAGATAAGGTTAATTTATCATTGAGTGTATTATCATCAAGATAAGTACATATTGTATCAATATGTACTTGTACTTAATCATACATATCATTCTTGAAATTTGGGATTAAAATCATCAAGATAAGTTTAATTTATCATTGAGTTTGGAAACATAGGAGATATATTATCTATAATGTAATCAAAATAAAAAGGACTGAAAGAAACATAAATTCTGATCATTAAACATATTGGTATATGTATAATTTGGTATATCTCTATTGTCTTAGGAAACATGTGGTTTGACCCTTTTCCGAACCCTACGCATAGCAAGAGCTTTATGGCATTGGGATGTTGATACAACCCTCTCTCATATCTTAGATTTAAAAGTGATTTTAATTAGTTGATAAAATAGTTTGTTTGTTTAGTTTATCTTTTATCTTTTAGTTTTTATATTTTAGTTTGTAAGTTGTAGATAAGTTAGTGGGGACCACCACTTTGGAGGTTCTATATATATCTGTTAGGTTTTACAGAATAAATCAATGAGAAATATATGAAACTTTTCCCTTCTTCCTCCCTTCTTCCTCCCTTCTTTCTTCTATCTTTGTCTCTTGGAGTCCGCACTCGCTCGAAGCAGCGCAAACTCGATACCCCCTCCATCAAGGGCGTATCATTGGTGCTTTCATTGAGAGCTCCTCCACCACGAGCTCTCATGGCGGATGCCGATATCCATGGCTTCCATCCCTTCACCTCACCACTCGAAGAGCGACGATACATGGCAGAGTTCAACGCACAACATCGCCAGGCCACCTTGGACGCTTCTCAAAGTGAAGCAAACGACCTAGGTGGTCGATTATCAAGAAGCCTTTGAAGATTTGACGATGATATCCACAGGCATCTCGGAGCCGTTGCTCCTCTCCTACTACATCATCGGGTTACGACCGGAGATCCGGCGGGAGCTCCTCTTGATGTACCCTTCCACCCTTATGGCCGCCTTTGCTCAGGCGTACGCTTGTGAAGCAAGCGCCATCCACTCCAACAACTCTAGCTTCCTCAGTGAACCCTTGAAAACCACTGTCATCTCCACCCCAACACCATCTCCACCGCCTCTATCCGGTAACTCTTTTCCTCCAAGTCCTTGTCCCCCACCCACCACCACCGTCGCCCCTCCCAAAACCACTCACATGATCTATATTCTCTCTCTCAATCCATCTCTCACATCCACACAACAACCACCTTCACAATACTCTCAGTCCAACCCCATCAACCACCCCACCTCCCTGGGCGGACCTCTGAAACCCATCCACATCCCCAGCATCTCTTCTGGTTTTGTATACCCCATCTCACCCCTCTCCATCTTACCTTCGTCCATCTACTCTCCAGATCCTTTTCCTTTACCACATCCGTTGCTAGACCCACCATCTATCCAGACCCACTGTCCTTCAGTTAATACACCTCCACCAACCATCTACTAATGCCATCCTCCAACACTAGTTCACCACACCCCACCTCCAATTATACTCTGCCACCTCCACTAATCCTCTACGACCAGCCACCACCCATGATGAATGCATACCACCATGAACAGGAACAAACCACTGCCACGACGTACTCCGAGCCACTGTCCTTACTTGTCGTTGTCAGCTTCACTCATCGCATGCTACAACATGGGCAAGCATTGTACCAAGTTCTCATTCAATGGCGGGGCAGCCCACCAGACATTGCCAACTAGGAAATCCTTGAGGAGTTTTATAAACTCCCACCTTGAGGACAAGGTGGATTTGAAGGGCGAGAGAATTGATACAACCTTCTCTCATATCTTAGATTTAAAAGTGATTTTAATTAGTTGATAAAATAGTTTGTTTGTTTAGTTTATATTTTATCTTTTAGTTTTTATATTTTAGTTTGTAAGTTGTAGATAAGTTAGTGGGGACCACCACTATGGAGGTTCTATATATATCTGTTAGGTTTTACAGAATAAATCAATGAGAAATATATGAAAGTTTTCCCTTTGGTCTCCCTTCTTCCTCCGTTCTTTCTTCTATCTATCTATGTTCCTTGGAGTCCTCAAGGCCAAGCTGGCAAGCTAAGAAACTCAGCACCTCCATCAAGGGCGCTTATCACCGGCCCCTATCTCTATTAGGCTATTCCTCTATATTATATTATTATATTCTTTTTTTTATAATCTCTATATATTTTTACCTTGCCCCATAACATAAACAAAATTCATATTTTGTCTAGATGGTATGAATTCAATTTTTAGTTTTCCTTTTTCCACTCTTTGAAAACTCCTAAAGCCAAAATCTCTTTAGATTTATTATTTTTTTTGTTTTTTTCCATATCTTTCTTCTCAATTTTATGTCTTTTTTCTTATTCCCTGGTCTAGAGGTAATACTCCTAATATGTTGTTAAAATTTTTAATGATAGTTCAAAGCCGTGTTAAGATAACTCCATGATTAATATCTTTTTACTCTATATTTCTATTCACTTTCGTTTCTTTTGAATCTATAAAGCAAATGATGAATGGTAAAGAGTTGAAATTTCCACCAATTTAAAGATGAGTAATGCTATATCACCTGAACACTCTGTCCGAAATGGTTGTCTGAATCATTAGTAGCCATTTGATTTATCTAAAGATGGTCTTGTTGATGATCCCGAGTAATGATTGGGATTGAATCCAAGGGCTGAACTTCAGATTTTAGTAGCGGATACTTACTGAGTTTTTTCCCAAAATTCCCCGCTTAACTATTTTTTAGGATCCGAAAATCCGTAATATCCTAAGAGCGACGCGGACGCGAGTCAGCCGCATCGAGTGGCTTTGGTTACCGCTGAGGTTTGCTAACCTCTAGTTTATTTCTTCTAGTGTGAGAACTTAAGTTCAAGATAGATGTGCTTTAAGTTTTGGTTCAAGAGTCAGTTGTGTTGTATAGGATACCCAACCCTAGAGGTTAGGACCTATCATATGTATTTGTCCTGCACTGCACTTCTCATGTTATATATATTATGTTCGATGTTACTTTTGATATTTCGCTGACCATCCGAGGCCTTATAGACGAGTGGGGCCCATCCCTACCCAATTAGGCCGATCCGTTGATGCCTCGGCTCGGTTCAGGCGTGACAATCGCCATATAGGCTTAGCAATCCTTATTTTAATAGCCTTATCAATCCTTGTCATTGACAATTAATCTAGCAAAAATAACTTCTACAAAATTCATGTGAGTTATGAAATAAAAACTATGTTTAGTGATAATATTTTGAATATATATGCATTTTATAAGTGTTATGGAGGAGGAAACCTTAAAGCTCTTGTGGGTATAGTCACGGGCCCAAAATGAAGATCCCGATCAACTTTCCACCACTTAACCATCTAATGATAGAGATCGGCCCTCCGTAATTCTTTAGAGAGCCCAAAAGCTCCAACAACCTGCCTCACTCTCACCTAGTATCTAAGCTAGATCTAAGCTTACACTCCCAACTCAAGTGGATCCTAAGATCCAAATTTTTTAACTGCCTCAACTCACTATAAAAGGGATCTATCCACTCCCTTTTAACCTAACTGAGTATTCGGTACGCTATTGACTCTATTGAGACTAATCGCAAAACAAACGCTTCTTTCTCCTAGAGTTCTCTCTCACACTCTCTATCTCCATTCTCTGCTCTCCTTCCATCTCTCATTTCTCTTTGATACCCTCTCTGACTTGATCGTGAAGAGGCTACCCTTAAGCATACAAGCATCCCACTCCTCTCCTTGTATCATTTTTCCGCCTGTTTTATATCCTTGAAGATCCCATCCCTGGGAGCATTAGAAGATCCTCAAGAAAGCAAGGAACTAGTCTCAAGAATCGCCCATACAATCTTTCCATTAATCTTCATGAAGTTTCTCCATCTTGATCAATTTCTCATCCGTTGATCTAGATATGCTCTAATTTTAAAGAAAGAGCAAATTTCAACACTCACAAACACCAAATGTAAATAAAGGTGCTCACTTTATATATATATATATATATATATATATATATATATATATATATATATAGGCATATTAGTATTTGGTCGGCCGCATTTGCGGTCGGCCCATTAACACTCACAAACACCAAATGTAAATATACCCATACACCCCAAAACAACCCATAGATAAGAGTGTTAATGGGCCGATCGCAAATACGGACGGCCGTATTGTAACAAATATATATATATATATATATATATATATATATATATATATATATATATATATATATTGTTATGAAGGTATATATGTTTAATATAATAATCTCTGTATACTTAGTCTTTTGCTCTCTCTCTTATATAGTAAATAATTTTCCTCTTTAATAATTACTCAAAAGTTCTCTCATGTGATGTTTTTCTTTCTTCAATAAACCAAACATACAAAAGTTTTGGATTTCACTTCCAAAACCAAACATATATATAAAAGTGACTGAAGTGGCCCATTTCCAAACTCGAGGGCTTCACTTCGATAATGAGATTATCATTTTCATCCAAGTGGACTCATATAAGGACTTTTAATTTCATTTTAACATATATAACTCAAATGAAACTATGAACTCATTCTTCTGAGTTAGCTTAAAAGTATTTTGGTCCACGTTTGGATCTACCAAATCTACATGCATTTTCTTGGAACTCAAGAATTGGTATTTGAAATCAATTTTTTATTTTTATAATTATTTTAAGATTGTAGTTCAAAACCGTGTTAAGATAATTCCATGATTAGTCTCTTTTTATCCTATATTTCTATTCACTATATTTTATTTTGAATCTCAAGTAAATGATGAATGGTAAAGAGTTGAAATTCCCACCAATTCTAAACATATGTACCCTCCAAGGTTATTCTTCTTCTCTTTCTCCATTTTTATTTTTATTTTTTTCTCCTTAATTCTTTTTAATAATTTTCCTAAATTTCTTTTTATATCTAATGTGTTGAGTCCCAATTTGGGAAATCAAGTTTGATTCAAACTTTAATAAAAATTGAATAAATAGTTTAATAAGACTCCAATAATTGAAAAAGAAGGGATATATATATATATATATATATATATATATATATATATATATATAGAAATATTAATATAAGGTCAGGCCGACATTATTCATCTTAGGTCGTCTCCCATTTTGGCCCCTGGATCATGTTTGAAGGATTTCCAACAATACGAATGGGAAGCATCATCTAAAATAACTAAGATGTCTGATTTTCATATTAACCTTGTTTACCTTTTGTCCTCCCACTTAACTAAAATTTTATAAAATAAAACCGCTAAGAAGTTGCACTAAATACTGGCCACAAAATCAGATTTAAAATGTATTACGTTAAATTATTTTTCGATGATCTTTCCATCTATATGGTTGAAAATCCTTCAAACAAGCTTCATGAGTCGAAATGGGAGATCAGTCGGAAATGAACAATGTTCCAACCGGCCTCATACTAACATCACTATATATATATATATATATATATAGATAGAGAGAGAGAGAGAGAGAGAGAGAGAGAGAGAGAATTTAATTTGTTGCCAAATAAAAGTAGGGTAAATAACTAATAAATATCAAAGATGAAACCATGCTTGGTAAAAGTCTTCAAACATATCAAACCTTTCACATGTTGATGAGCTTCATGAACTATGTAGTTGGCCCACATGAATTCAAAAGGATACATTGTATTGTGATAGGTTTAGCAATCCAAGTCCTTGACCATTAATTTGGTAATGTATTGTAATAGCCTTATCAATCCTTGTCATTGACAATTAATCTAGCAAACATAACTCCTAAATTTCATGTGAGTTATGAAATGAAAACTATGTTTAGTGATCATATTTTAAATATATATCCATTTCATAAGAAAGGGTGCTTACTTTATTTATAAAGACATAATTTTATATATATGTACATACACACACATTTTCCATGAAGTTTCTTGCTTTCTCATTTGTAAACCAAGCTTTTTAAATCAATGGTCACAAAGAAAGAAAAGACACAGTATTAGGATACAACAAAATGTGCAAGAATTAATAAATGCTTACAAGACTTCAAAAATTCCATTCACTCAAGTTATAATAGCATCATTTTGGAGTTTCCCTGAGATTACTGTTAATGCTTCCTTAAGGATAATATATAAGGGTAATTTAGACTATTCTCTTTATATATATTGTTATTAAATTATATATGTTTAATATAAAGAAAATTATCAAAAAGTCCATGGCACTGTTTGTGCACTATTTACCTTTATACCCTACCCACTCAAAATACTATTTATACTAAATCCCTACACCCCCACCCAAAGACCCAAAAATAAAAAACAAACAGTGCAGGGGGCCTGGGGTAAGTATCAATTAATATAATAATCTCTGTATGCTTAGGGTTTTACTCTCTTATATAGTTAATAATCTCATGTGATGTTTTCAATTCTTTCTTCAATATTCGGCTTTTCGTTTGATTCTTGGGGGCATTTGAAAGTCATGGTGGTGATTTCACACGTAAACTTAATTTCACCAAACTTTTTTTTTTTTTGACATGGGCAACAAGCGCCCCCGAAGGATCAGTAAAATAGGATATGCACAAGAGCTCGATTCACCCCGGGTTTCATACAACGCAGCTTATTTTTATCACCTAAAGGTTTCACACAGTATGCACTTATTTTACTGCCCGGTCTACTACGAGCCAACACAGAGAATACTCATGCGCTTACGTGGGTAACCCACGCCCTGCGCCCTCACCTTGCTTTAGCGGGGATTCAACCCCTAGACTTTCGTGGGCCGAACACCTTATGCAAGGGACTTATGCCGCTAGACCAAGAGGTCTTTGGCAATTTCACTAAACTTTCAGTTCGACTTTTTTTTCCAGATGTCAAACACTGAAGTGGGGGTCCATGAAAGTTCAACTTCCTACTCCTGGTCTTTACTTCGGTAAAAATCAACATATAAAAGTTGACCTAAGTGGCCCATTTTCAAACTTGAGGACTTCACTTCGGTAAACCAAACATGCCCTAGTTCATGGGGTCAACATTTTCATCCAAGTGGACCTAGACAAGGACTTTTAATTTTGTTTTAACATAACACAAATGAAACTATGAACTTATTCTTCTGAGTTAGCTTAAAAGTATTTTTGTCCAAGTTTTGGATCTACTAAATCTACATGCATTTTCTTGGAACTCAAGCATTAGTATTTGGATTCAATTTTTTTATTTTTATAGCTTTTTTAAGATTGTAAGCCAATGTTCTAGGTTAATAACTGTTAATTTGACTTGGACCTAGTTAGTGCCACTAGGATTAACTAAAGCATCCCTCAACTTAAGGAAATAAGTACAATGGACATCTTCAACTAACCCATGTTTTCACTAATAACAAATTAGTCTGACTTAAACTTTGTATTAAGAACTAAGAACATCACATGTTATATTGATCTAAAAAATTGTCAAACCAATTGACATTACACCAAGATCAACTTGCATAATCATATAAAATTAAACTCATTCTTATATAGACTAAATTACTTTTAAATATTTAAAAAAATTAATAATAAAATTATTAGATATATACATCTTCCTAATAATGATATTTAAATTAAATCAAGCTTATTATGGTAGACATGTTTCCTTGTAGCTAATTGTTTTTTTTTAATGGAATTTTTCCACAAGCATGAGGAAGAGTGTTAAAAATAAATTAGCACTTAATTAATGATAGTTTCACTTACTCAAATAATATTAAAGTGTAGAGCTTAGGCAATTATACTAATACAAGCAAGATACAACTATGGATTAGCAAGTTAATTATCCATTCTAAATGACAACATTCCATTGTTTCTTTCAAAAGAAACATGCACTAAAAAATTATCAAAGAAAATCAATATAAACCCTCTGATTAACATTGGAAATATATTGTATATATACTAACCATTTACATTAAAAAAAAGAGTGTGTTTGGCATGTCGTACATTTTTAATGCACAATATAATACTTTTAGGTTCCTTAAATCAAATTTTTTATTAAGAAAAGTGGATAAACCACATATATTTTTTCTTAAAAAATTCCTAGTTAAACCGAGAGGTATATGAAAAGCAATAAAAGGGTTACATCGAAGTCTTTGCATTGCAATCAAGGTCTTTGCAACCATTTGGTCCTCATTTACTTGCTCCTCTGCCTCGTTGAAGTCCGTTCCCAAATGTTCTTGCTCCTCCCTTATGAAGGCTTAAGCTACACTGCACGATAGTTTGCATCATCTATAAATTTTCGCTTTCGATAGCTACAGACCGTGATTGAACCAAGATATATAATAAGAGAAAGTCACTATAACGGATTAGTTTCGTGAAAACATAATATTTATTATGAAAATATCTCATATTTCTTTTTATCCAAATACTCAAGGTGATGGCCAAAAAAACCAAGTTCCATGATCTAGAAAAAAAAACTCAAGAATCTAAAAATCATATAATGCATAGTATGCTTGAATTCACCTAAAAATAGCATATAGAATGGAGGAACTCAACCTATGAAAGGTAATCCCATACCTCATCCAAGATAAATCCAAGTGAAGAAGTTGCACCTAAACCTTCTTAATTCCCCCATTCCTTACACTCTCATTCCAAAACATTAATCAATTAATTAACTTCTCTCTCTCTCTCAACCCTAAAGTCTTCCAAGCTAATATTATGATATTAAAGACTTGTCAAAGAAGGCTTTTGGACATATAACAAGCCTCAACCAAAGCCCTCCCTTTCAAAAACAACAGACATTTCATTTCCTCCCAACCCTTCTTCCTACCAAAACCATCAACCTCTTATTATGCCATCCAAGAAAAGGAAACCCAACAAACAACATGCAAGAAAATCCTCTTGTTTCCCTTCTTGTTTCTCTGCCTCTTCGGTGTTATCAGACTCCGACGACGTCGACACCGATAAACCCCCAACTCCAAAAGAATATCACAAGCCTAGCTTCTTCACAAGATGGAGGTTCAGAAAGAGCAAGAAGACAGTCCCTGTCCTTGTCCTAGAACATGACACCACTCCTCCTTCCAAAGCTTCAAATCTCCATCCTGATCTTGAGATCAAAGAGATCATAACTTCTTTGCCACCTTACAACAAACACAAGCACAACTTCTTCATGCCCAAGTTCTTCAAGGTATGTGTGTGTGTATATATATATATATATATATATATATAGCATGAGATTAGTTTCATCCCCATCCTTTACACTTAAAGCTTTTAGATTGAATCAAAACCATCTAACATTATATCACAAACAATGCATAAGAATGACCTATATATATACCTTAGCCCTCTCTTTTTTTTTGGGGTTTATAAGTTTAAGTCCTTAATAATAAGATAACAAAGTTAACAAAGTACATAAGTGGATCCCCTGAGGATCCTAGTTGATCCCGAGACTTATCCCCAGAATGTTATCCTTCTCTAATCAGTGTTTTCCTGATTCGAGGTCGTAATTTCAAAGTTATTTTTTGGTGGTGTGTTTAATTTATTACGGGTGAAAGTCAAGCTCAGTTTTGTTATTGTTTATGATATGATCAGTTTCGGGGTTTGTGAGAGAGAGAGGAGATATGATCTCGAGGCAATTTGGACGGTGAGATATCCATGACGTGCTTGGGAGTATGTGGGGCCCGTGGGGAATACTTTGCCATGTTTTTCATGGGAGGCTTGGTCCAAGTTAGACCATGACCACCATGGGTGCCACGAGACGCACGTTACTAATGTTCTAGAGTGCACGAATCTCAAAGCTCGAATTTGTCCGCACGATTCGTCTTCTCAAATTATTAATTTAAAATTACCAAAAATTAATAGCAGCCTTTGACAAGAATAGAAATAAATCAAATATTGTTATTTATTAATCACGTGATATTAAAATAATTTATTAAACTCGCCGGCATGGAAGTTTCTATGGTGTCTTGTGACTAATGGTGAGCATACCGCCTTTGTATGAGTGTGTATTAGTGTATGGATAAGCACTAATATTGTTTCATTTGTATCTTATGCAGAGGAAGGGTGACCGGAATCATCGAAGCAAAACAAATAAATTAAACCATCCAACAAAATCAGACAAATTCCACGTCAGTGCCAAGTCAAGGGAGCAAGCCAATCAGAACGTTCCAATCGAATCGGACTCATTGACGTGGACACCCGATCAAGTCCAGACCGGGTGTCCTAGCTCACCCGAACCCGGTTTGGTTCATGTCACTTGCTTTGATAAACCGAAGATTTGGGTTACGCCAAATTGGAGATTCAAGTTCAACCGTATGGTTAGAATTTTGGTTCCCGTCTTAACTCTAACTCTAATCATCTTTTTAGGCAAAGCCATCGCCATCGCTTTTCTCTGCTTCTGTTTATATTCAACTCCTATATTTCGAACGCTGAAAATGATTGGTGATGATGGTGATGAAAAGATTATACTGGATTTAAATTCAGCTGAATATAAGAAGAAAGTTGTATTAGAGGGTTTGTTAGAGAGACCCGACAAGAAGTCATTGAAACTTCATAGAAAATAATAATAATATTATTATTATTGTTTTATATATTTTTTTTCTTGAATATATATATATATTGACATGGTCTTGGGTTGGAATCTTGTTTTATTTAAGAGAGATACATTGTACATTAGTGCAAGAATCTTAGTGAGGGAGGTCAAAAAGGG
The DNA here is from genome assembly GCA_026586065.1 of Dioscorea zingiberensis. NCBI lineage: Eukaryota > Viridiplantae > Streptophyta > Magnoliopsida > Dioscoreales > Dioscoreaceae > Dioscorea > Dioscorea zingiberensis. The sequence continues at coordinate 46,172,027 of CM048823.1, forward strand.
AATTTAAAAGTGTGAGTAAAAGTTAGGGTTTGTTTGTGGGAGCATTGTATTGTCATGCTTGATGTCATTGAATGATAAATTGTGTTTTTTTTTAATCTTGGAAAGTTTGAAATATCAACATATTTTTATTTATTTATTGACCTCTCTCTATTTAATTAATTAATTTTGTTTTACTAATTTACCAAAATAGACTTTGAGCAAAGAGTGAGGACAACTCATTAAACATAGAAATGAAAACAAGTATCTGTAACAAATAAGAGAAATAGTTGCAGATCAATTAGGTTTTGTTCAACAACTTTCAAGGCAGAGATTAAAAAAAGAAAGAGAAGAAATAAAAAGTATTATTTGAAGAGCATAACAAAATCCCCAAGCTATAGAATTGGCAAATTGGACAATCAGGGAACATTTCTCTGGATAAAATTTTCAGTTCATGCAGCATAAGGAAAAAACCTAACATGATCATTGGTAGCAATCCTGAAATGGAACTTGCATCAGTATCATGTAGACATTGAAATCAAGGGTTGGATGCACAAAGAAAAGTGGCTACGGGAAAAAAAAAGCCTTAGCCTAAAAAAAGAACAAGTCAAGGTGCATCCACAGGATACAGTACTGTCGGAAGGGAAAGTAGAATAAGTTTGATCTCATTCATTTCTTCAGGGGATTCATCCTGTCCCTGAGGTAGTAAAGCTTTGCCCTCCTTACTTTCTTTTTCTCCAAAACCTTCATCTCCTTGATGTTTGGGGAGTATCTGCAAACCAAATCCACAGAAATTATTACAAAAATGAGAAGATACGTGCATGAGAAAAAAAATTCTGCAAGCTAGAACTGCAATTCCATGGTCACATCTTGCATAAAAAGAAAAAAGAAAAAATTAAGGCTGAAATGTATCAGAACCACTTGGGAAGATCATTTTGAAATATCAACAGATTCCCTTCACAAAGTTCAATTTATGATGCAGTTGCCAATATTCCAGCAATGCCCAGACTAAGAATTTAAAGTTTCATCATCTTTGAAAGAAAGATGCATCATCTTTGCCAATGAATGCTACAAATAAATGTTAGTTCATCTGCGCATGACCATAACTTGCAAAGAAGACAATCCAAGTCCAACTTACATAATGACCCTTAAAAATGGGGTCCTCAAACATATACCAAGATACCATTATATCTGACATCAGGTCAGTAGAATGCAAAGGAAAAAATCCACTTAAAGAACAAGAAACAACGTTAGATACTTGGCAAACTTTCCTTGCTACAAATTATGGCATTTTATCCTTTACAAAGAGAAGACAAGATATAATTCCTTATCTTCAACTATGAAGCTGCAGTGTAATTTAATATCTCCATCTTCAGATATAGATTTCTGGTGATCAAATATGTAAATTTGATACATGTTTTGGTGAAGCATGCTTGAATTGAAAAGATGGTATAAGGTAAGCGGAAAAGATACTTATGTGAAATATCTACTACAAGAGCAAGAAAGGCACCTTTAAGGCTTGCAAAATAATAGCGCTGATGGTATGATAAGTCCAGTAGCATATGTTATACTTACCAGCAAAAAAAAAGGCGAAAAAAAGGTACATAAATGATGCATTCAGATTATTCAAAAATAAAACTTTATTTCTAACAACTGAAAAAGATAAGAAATGAATATTATAATTTATCTAAGGTCAAAGCCACATATGAGCATCCAAAAACCATGCAATTCAAATGAATTATTCATGTTTAAGAATTTATAGGAAAGGTGGAACTGCAAAGCTCCTTAATTTGCATTACAGTTAGGAGTTTCATACGTAACTATACATAGAGCAAATGAATTTTTCTCGAAGTAAAAACCGAGACAAGTTTGGTGTAAACTAGAATCATAGAACTGGATTTGGCATTCTTGAATTAGAAATATCCAAGCACAATAGCAGGGACAAAAAAACTGCTATCAAACTCTTTTAGCAGAAAATAAACACTAATAGCACAAGAGGCCCTATTACAATCACATAAGAAACCTAATGAAGATCATAACACATGCTACAGAACAGGAATACTACGTTATCCATATCACCTCACTAATTGGCAGGCATAAAAAAAAAAGAGCTAAAAGGCTATGAAACTTACAAGGGAAAAACAGATTCTACTCCAACACCAGCTACCAGTCTTCGTAATCTGAATGTGGAATTTAGACCAGCATTTCGTGTTGCTATAACAATGCCTTTCAATGATGAAACACGACGCTTGTTCTCAGGCACTTCCTGTTTTACAAGTAAATAAGAACAGAAAGAAAAAAGAAAAATCCACTTAGTTAGTTAAACATACCACTTTAAGCTGGATAATATAACCAGGTTCTATGGCAGGTATCTCTCTCTCAGCTTGAACTTGCTCCACTGCTTCTTTGTCCAAAATCTGCCCATCTCAGAAATCACAAACAACATTGAAATTTGCAGCTAATAAGTAAAATTGTTCCTTTCATGAGGCTAATCAATCTAAGTGACAAACAAGTTCAGAACACATACATTCATAATATGCCTTGCTGTTTTGTCTAGCCTTTTAAATTTGATCCGTGGAGGATGAACAACTTCAGGGGTTGATGGGGAAGTGTCTTGCCCATCTGATGTTTCAGGGTTAATTGATGTTGTCATGCTCCTGATGAGGAAATTAGCTCCAGAATTCGCAGATTGACATATCCCATTGGAAGATAATGCCTTGAATCCATACAAATTAAACTCATTTCCCTGAAAAAAAAATACATAAATATCTTAACTTGCATCTATAGAAAAATTTAGTAAAGAAAGAAGAGATCAAAACATACATCACTAATAGAATCAATGGCAGCAAATTCAAAAACAATAAATATAGAATAAATCAAAATTCCAGCTTTATTCAACTAAAGCAAAACCATAACATTATAAAATAATCAAGAATCAAAATCAGAACAGGATATCAACCAGAAAGAAAGGAGTGATTCCACAGGAACAATTCGAAGGAAATTATACCAAAAAATGCTTCAAATGGCTCTCAGCTTTCCCTCCCGAACATATCAAGGATTTAGATAAGTGGCATCCGCTCCCACGCAAACACCTCCAAATCGACTGCATGTTTTTTCTACAATCGAACCTATGATCAAAAACATCGATGCACAGTGAAGTGAAGTGCTCGAATTCGAACTCATAAACCTAGGAGATCAAACCAGCAGAAAACCCTAGAATCAAACCCTAACCTGAGAAAGAGAGAACGGTGCGGCTCTCGCCTCCTCCACCCGGCGGCGTCAGTCCTCTCTAGGGCTCCATCGGAGGGAAATGGAAACGGTCTTTTTGAAGATATACCCCTGTATAATATGTAATTATCTTTGGAAAAAATATATTCATATATACCCTACGAAAGTTCATATTTATATATGACTCATAAAAATTTATTTACAGATAGACCCTTTAAGAAAATTTAACTATTTTTTTAAACTACAACTGAAATGGTATATTTTTCAAAAAGTTTTCCAATTAAATTTGGATATATTGATACTTAGTGAGACTATATAGTATATACCATGCTAATTGTGAATTTCAAACGAATGTAACGACACATTATTTAGTCCATCCCTATCTATCAAATTAAACGCATTTTAGAACCGTAAATCCCTATCTATATCTAGAAGACTAGAACCATAAATCCTTACAACCAAGATTAAATTTATTTTTTATGGAAGTTTCTCTATGGCAAGCTGTCTGTTAAACAGTACCTATACAATATGAATATAGAGCCTGATGAGCCATGTTTACTGTGTAGACTTGAAACTGAAACTATTACTCACATGTTCTATGATTGTAGGAAGGTGTAGCAGGTATGGAGGGAGATAAGGGCATTCTCTAGAGACCATCACTAATAGTTAATCATAGACAAAAATTGGATTAGCAAAAGATCATCACAGAGAAATAACAATCACAAGGATGAAGAATAATAATAGAAAACGCTTTATGGAAAATTTGGAAAGCCACATGCAACTTGGCTTTTCAAAATGTTACTTTCAACCTAGGCCTCATTGCAAGGAAGAGTATAGTGCTAGCACAAGAATACCAAAACCAAGATCAAACAATTGAAGAAAAGGGAGAGTCAACTGGGAAAGAATAGTTAAGGGAAAATCTAAAACTCTTTTTGTATACTGATGCCTCATGGGAGGCAGTTCTTTAGCAACAAGGATAGGCTACTTAATTATCTCTAACAGAAGCTCCCTATGCAGAGTCAAAGGTTTGCAAAGCCAACTCAGCTTTTGAAGGAGAGCTGCTACTCCTAGGCCTCGTCACCCCTAGCCCCCAGGGTAGTGTTCAGTGCAAAATGTAGGCTCCTTTTAACCAGGTTTTGGGCCTCCTATAACCTCGGCTTCTTAGATGGGTGTGTTACATCAAACCAAAAAAATAAAAGAAAGTTAGTGTCACAAATAATTTGCCAGCAAACGCGTCATTTATTTTAGAAACATCGCCTATTTCTTTCTCCCCATAGGATCCATATGACAACCATTGTCATAAGCTCCCACATGGTTAGCCGCCGCATGGTGTATCCAGTTCCTTCTTCTTCTCTAGTTAGCCGCTACATGGAAGAATTTCATGTTCTTGTCTCCTAGTTGTAATCATGTGGTTTGAGATTTTTGCCGCCAGATTGATTTTTCCTTCAAGATGATTTTTTCATATTCTAGTTGTTTTTCCTCTTCCTCTCTACTTTCCCCTACGCTCAGCTCCCTTGTATCCTTGATGATATCCAGCTTATCGATTGCTAGTAGGTCTTTCTTCCTACTGATTTGGGCAATGTGTTGATCCTTTTGCCACTTTTTAAGCCCTTTCCTTAAGAAGGTGATTTTTAGCGGTATATCCTGTTGAGCTAGCTAGTTATGTAGAAGTCAATTTTGAACCTGCACTAGCGGCATATCTAGTTTCCTTTTTTTTTTTTTTTTGCTAAGACAAAGGCGCCATCCCCAGCTAGGTTTTGCACTTGCTACCATTCCTTGATCATGTCCTCGAAGCCTTGCCTTTTCACCCACTCTATGTTGAAGTGGAATATGGAGGGACGGTGATTATGATTATCGCATTCCAGGCTGATCGAGGTATGATTAGATCGGATTCTCGGTAACAATGTTTGCCACAAACTTGGGAATAGTGTAATCCACTCATTGGTGAGTAGGATCGTGTCCAATCTTGCATAAGCTAGTGTCGCCCTCCCATTGGTCCACGTGTACCTTCTCCGAAAAAGTGGTGGGTCGATTAGGTGAAGATCCTATATTAGTTGATCCAACCACTCCCTACCCCTTATGTTATGGGGGATAGCATTCATGTCTTCAAGTAGTCTAGTGGCCTTAAAATCCCCACATAATAGCCAGGGGTCGATGTCCACCTTGTTCTGATGGACCTCAGTTCCAACCAACAATTTTCCCTTTGTGCTTGATCACACGACCCATATACTATTGTGATCATCATAGGTAAATTGTTCATCACCCTATCTTCTAGCACCACTACAACCGAGCTAGTCCTTGCTCTCCTTGGTCGATTGTTCATAGGCAATAAAACCCTCCTTTACCATTCTGGAGCTATAAGACTTCTTGGCGTGTATGCTTCTCCTCGGTTGGTCCTTGATCTCTTGCTACTGGGTGTTCAAGAGTGTCTTCCCTTTTCCTTTTTCTTGGTCCATCGAGCTCTCTTGAGTGATTAGGGGCCTTGGCGCTTGTTAACCCTTCAAGGTCGCCTCCTCTCTAATGTTCTTCCAAGCCGCATTTGAAATCAAGTTCTAGGAGTCATGTATGTATGGACATCTAGGAAAGGTCCAAGCAAATTCCATTTCCCAAACTAAGAGTCCTGCTGGATCGGGTCAAAATTGATCGACTGTGAGGCTGTGCTCGGCACCGGACCCATCTTCTCCTTGGCTTGTAGTGTGGTTGGGTTGAGCTCTCTTTCTTTGGGCTTGTCTTTGTTGGGTAATGGGCTTGGCCCAACTCCATCAATAGGTGTACCTCTAGCTGGATCTTTTAGGGTTTTGGTATGGCTGAAGTTAGCTTCTATATTGCATGCCACATCAACCTCCTCCACGTGGCATACCACGTCAGCATCTTCCTCATTTTAAGCCTTGTCATTGCTTTCCACATGGATTACCATGTCAGTTGTTGCCACATGGACGGGCATTAGCCTCTACGTGGCACTTCACATCATCTCCCTTGTGGTATGCCACAACACCCACATGGCATGTCACCTCATCACCTACATGGTGTGCTATGTCATCACCCCTGTGTACCACGTTATCACCTATGTGGCATGGCACGTCCTCATAGCGTGCCATGTCATTGCCCATGTACCATTCCATGCACATCATCACCCACATGGCATGCCATGTCATTGCCCATGTACCATTCCACATCATCATCAACTTGGTGTGCCATGTCATTATCCACATGGCATGCCACATCATCTCCCAAATGGCATGGAGATTGATCATTCTCCCCAACATCATCCATGTGGCATGACACATCAACCATCTTATCTCCTCGGCTTGCCATGTTAGTCGTGTGTTCGTCATGGCTCTCCTCCTAAGACACCACATGTCGCCACATGGATTCTATATCAATCTCCACCTCAGCAAGGTAGCTATGTGACGTGTGGAGTTCCCTCACCATGTTCACCACCTTAGTGCTGATTGTGTATGATACCTCTGTGTTTGGAGCTAATGTTGAAACCTTGGATCGCTTGGGGCTTAACCTGTGGCCATCTCATAAATCTTTAACTAAAACCTTGGAACATTTGGAGCTTGACACGTGGCCATCTTGTAAATCCTTAAAACCTGAGGTTTTCTCTTGGTTGATCTAGTATGAGGTTGTCTTGCTACCCCCAACTGACGTGTGTTATTGCTTTTGCTACCCACTAGGGCCCTCATTAGACGCCCATGTCACCCCCTGGCTAGATGTGTGGACGGTCAATGTCGTCTTCTTTGACCTCTACAAACACTGCGCTGGTTGTATAGGCGACGCTCTCAGGCATAGGTTTGTGTGCTCAATCACCATCTATTGCACCCTGATCGCTTGATTACTACAATGCATTGACCGATGGTCCACTGGGGGACTTGCGGAAAAAGTTTCATCTTCACCCGAGGAGATTCGCCTTCCTTTCTGGTCGCCGGAGCAAGTCGTGATCTATTTTTCCTAGGGATCTCTCCTCTCTTCCATCCACGACAACCGTTGTTACCCTTCTCAGAGCTCCACCTTCACAATGTGCCTGTGACTCCCAATATTGTACTCAATCTAACAGGGGAGTTGCCGTCCCCGCGAATCCTCAAGACGACAACGATGTTGTCAGCGTAGAACCCTCCATCATCATCGAGGTGTACCAGATCTCCAGATGGCTTCAGAATCCTTGTTGTGCTAGCAAAACAGTGGAAGTCCTTTGGCAACGATCCATCTCACTTCATACTATGTTTTCTCTGGCAAGCCCAAGTGCGGCGACTACGACTGAAAGCTCAACGTGAAGCCGGGAAACTTGATATTTTCCATCTTCTCCATCTGTCTTACTATGCATCTCCTCTAACGAGAAGCCCACCACCAATCTCCCATCGTACAGGGGCTTCGCTATCCACGATGTCGCCGGCGAAAAATGCTCAACCATTACCGTCAAAATAGTGCGGTGATCTGCAAGCCCGCTTACAATTTTCACCAAGGTTGTGATAGAGTAGGAGGGCAACTTCTTCTTCCCTTCGATCATATTTATGTCCAGGCTTGAGAGAAGTGGTGCGTCTCTGGCTCTGGCGAGGTTCGCCAGTGCACTCCTAACTTCATATAAGTTCCCTTTTATCCCACATTGGTGGTCTCTTTAGCATCCTTTGGGGGAAGTGAGTCAGTTCCAACCCTTAATGGAGCTTTCCCTTTGTTTGTCGCTTTCCAATCCTAGCCCTCTTCAGTGGGGGGCTCTGACTAGTTGCATTCCCATTCACCTCTGCACGGATCAAGGGTTTGTTTGTGTCGTTAGCATCCCCCAAGTGCCGTGCACCCTCCACTACAAGAAAATTGCGGATTAGAAACGGCATTTTCCGTTTCTAATCCGTTGCTAATTCGATTTAGCAACGGATTAGCAACGGAAACACTCCGTTTCTAAAAGGCCCGTTGCTAATTTGTTAGCAACGGAAGGGGGAGTCCGTTGCAGAATTTAGCAACGGATTTGCAACGGCAAAAATCCGTTGCTAAATTGGCATTTAGCAACGGATTTTATTCAGTTGCCAATCCGTTGCTAAATTCTGAAACGGATTTGAAACAAAAATCTTTATGTAAAAAATTTGAAATCCGTTTCTAATCCGTTTCTAAATCCCTAATACCAAAAAAAATTATAATAATTTATATATTAATAATTCAAACGAATTAACACCTGTTACAATAAATTTATAAGCCTAATAATGATCACAACTGATAATATCATTAATTCAACAATCAACAATCAAACTACAAGATGTTCAAACTACAATCAATAATCAAACTACAAGATGTTCAAACAATATTAAAACACCAACAATCAAGGATCAAACTACAAGTCATCTAGATGATCTATGTCATGATCATCACTAAAGGGCTGCGAATCCTGATTTGTGAACTGTGAGCGCATTCTGGCCTCGAAGTGCTTCATCATATCCTCGATGTTACGCTTCACTTGTTCATGATAATCATCTCTCTCCATCCTCATCGCGTGCAGGCTCTCTTGAAGCTCCTTATTATTATTTTCTAATTGTGTAATCCTAGCCTGTAGCTCCATAGATGATGCACCTGTAAAAGAATTCAAGTAGTTAAATACCACATATAAAACTCAATCAGCTAATGCATTTCATATTTTTGACATTATAAAAAGCTTACATGCATATTTTCTTCAAATTAAGAACTATAAAAAGCATCAATCCAACAACATATATGAGTTAATTGAATTCTACAAGTTTAAATGCAATAAGCTCAATAAGCAGAAAATTTACCAGTTCAACAATGATACAGTTAATTAGAAATATATTTTGTCATATTAACTACTATAAAAAGTTTCATGCCAAAGACGAGTAATTTGAGATGAAGCACAAACAATTGTTCTAACCCAAGTAATAATGCCAAATTTTAACTAATACCTGTAGATGATGAGCACGATGATTGGGGATAGAAAACCGATTTTTGAGAGCCAATTCCATTGAGTAATTAATCTGAAATTGCAAGCACATGTCAAAAGTTATTAACTAATGGAAATATAAATATAGGCCCTTCGAAATCCTGTCTGGGTCCTCATTGTCAAGATTTTAGAATAACATAATATTAAAGACCTCAACTTCAGTTATGATGGAAAATTTCAGGACATACAACCATTTTAATCTCTTTCAAAGTTCTTGTTTTAGGTAATAATCATTTTCAAATTTGTTGGCCATCCTATCTTACAGCATTGAGCCAGCTTGTAGTCACTCATGACCAATTTCCTTACCATTTTCTGCTACATATGACATCTAATGAATTCTATCCTCACTAGCAATAATTTTCCAAGTATAATGGATACAGATAGGTATTCAGATAATGCAATAGAGAATTTTTTTTTTCTGTGACAAGTTCTTTCTTAAATAAAGAGAACTTAGAACCAAATTGGGTCTGTTATGTTAACAGAACACAGAGAAACAATTTCTAATTTTATGATCTGTAACTGTGCTGCAAGTTAGATATCCATAAAACCGAAGGTGTAGCCAACAATGTACAAGATATTGCTCAACTATGCCCAAAGAGACCATGAGTATAATTGAGAATAAAAGTCTTAAAAAACCAGATCAAAGAAACAAGTTCAAGTCAGACCTCTTTCAGGGCATTAATGAAGCTCCATTTGACATTGTCTTCGCTCTCGCACGGGATCAAAGTTTCACTAGGGTGTCCCCTAAAATGGACCTGTAAACTAATTCATATACTCATGGGAAACTACCCTAGAACTGATCAAAACGCTCTAAAACTGCATCAAACGCTAAATAAGATTCACAGATTAACAATTTTACCGTTAAATTCCATGGTCTTTCTGGTTCTGCACATAAGAGATCAAAGATAACTCCTGTAGGTATGTACCTAGAATTCAAAAATCAAACACAAAAATTTCAAAGCTTTGGCATTAACTATGAAAACCATGCCAATAAGAAGGAATCCTATAGAGAGAGATAGGATGATAAGACTAACATACCACTTCAATGGCAAGCCTTTATAGTCGAAGCAGACAGTGTCAACGCCCGGAGGAAGCGTGCTACTAAAATAAGGTTTCAAGAGAGGTACCAACAAAGGCAAGTAACCAATGCGAGGACCTAATATCTGAGAATAAATACACACTATAATCAGATCTCAAAATCAAAACTCCATAATCGCAGATGAAGATCCGACAATTCAAAGAGACATCCAACCAAAAAAGAAAAAAGAACGGTGGCCGGGAGTCGCCGGGCAGAATGAGGGCAGACCGGAGCTAAGCAGCACCGGAGGGGGGAAAACGGTGGCCGGAGCCGCGGACAAAGGGTATGAGCTCGCAGGCGCCAAGCAGGCGGCTCATGAATCGGACTCTCCAAGCGCGTAGCCGGGGGGGAGGAGGGGCTTGGCTCGGCCGGGCGCCACCTTGCTCGGGTCGCTAGTGGTCTGGATCAAGGGTGATCACGTAAAGGAGGATAGGGGCGCAGGTAGGGTCGAAGAGGGAAAGGGTAGTAGAGGGAAAGTAAGGAAAAAGAGGGGAAAGGGTTAGGGATGGTCCCTCTCATCCCTCTCTCTTTTCTTTTTATTATTATTATTATTATTATTATTATTATTATTATTATTATTATGTTTGAAAGTTTCCATTAACCCTCTAGTGTGACAACAATCTTCCTATTTATTCAATAATAACAAGAGTTCATTTTAATTGATAGATTAACCATTTTAATTGTCACATTCCTTGGTTAAATAATTTAATCATTTATTTACCTCACACAACCCGATTTATTTTCAATCTATATACAGAAGGGGAAAATAGCCAAATAGGAGAGATAAGAGTGAGTGAGGAGTCCAGCGAAGGGGAGTGTGATAATTTCCATAAAGTTTAAGGGTATTACGGTAAAACCAAAATAGTTCTAATAGATGATAGAAAAGTATGATAATTTCCATAAAGTTATGATCTATGTCATGATCATAACCGTAAGTTTACATCAACAAAATTTCTTTATTAGCTCAAAGTAACATCCTATTTCTTATATATCAAATTAACTCAAAAGTAGAAATAACATTTATATAAATACATAGATATTTATATAGAGTCAGGAAAATCGGGCCTAAAATCCCACACGGGCCTGGGCCTAAAATAAAAATTTGCTTCGAGCGTTGCCCCTGAAAACCCCAGAAGGCGCCTCAATCTTGACCCCACGAGCGAGACCCAGAAGGCCAGCGCTTCTCGGACTCCGTGAAGTTTAATGCGTGATCAAGGTTGTCGTGGCATCCATCGTAATCCCACATGCTCAACATTACTATATTTGTACAATTTATATATTTCTAAAGAATTATATATTACATGACTTAATATCTATGGATTTAATTAAGTGGTCTTTATATTGTCGAAACTATTAAAAAATGTATTTACCAAATAATCATTATTATTATTTAAATATTTAAGGTTTTTAAGGAATTTTCTAAAGAAATTAAAATTAAAAAAAATTAATAAGAAATACTGTTTAGAAACGGATTTTCAAATTGGTTTCTACATTAGCAACGGATTGAAAATCCGTTGCTAAATTAGAAACGGATTTTAAAATCCAAATATATATATATATATATATATATATATATATATATATATATATATATATATATATATATATATACCATTGAGATTAGTCAACAAAATGGATTTAAAATCTATGTTTACTTTTGACATATTTATATGCAAAATTTTAAAACTAATTATATATTAATATGCGAATTACTATATTCATACAAGTTATATATTTCTAAAGAATTATATATTACATGACTTAATATTTATGGATTTAATTAAGTTGTATTTATATTGTCGATTCCATTTCAAAAATGTATTTATTAAATAATCATTATTATTGTTTAAATATTTAATGTTTTTAATGAATTTTCTAAAGAAATTAAAATTAAAAAAAAAATTAATAAGAAATACTAAATTAGAAACGGATTTTCAAATCCGTTTCTAAATTAGCAACGGATTGAAATCCGTTTCTAATTTAGCAACGGATTTTCCATCCGTTGCTAATTTAGAAACGGATTTTAAAATCCGTTACTAAATATATATATATATCCTATTGAGATTAGTCAACAAAATGGATTTAAAATCTATGTTTACTTTTGACATATTTATATGCAATTTTTAAAACTAATTATATATTAATATACGAATTACTATATTCATACAATTTATATATTTCTAAAGAATTATATATTACATGACTTAATATTTATGGATTTAATTAAGTTGTATTTATATTGTCGATTCCATTTCAAAAATGTATTTATTAAATAATCATTATTATTATTATTTAAATATTTAAGGTTTTTAATGAATTTTCTAAAGAAATTAAAATTAAAAAAAATAATGATAAATACTATTTAGAAACGGATTTTATATCCGTTTCTAAAATAACAACGGATATATTATCCGTTGTTATTTTAGAAACGGATATAAAATCCGTTTCTAATCCGTTGCTAAATAGAAACGGAATTAGTCCATTTCTAAATTTCCGTTGCTAATACATCAGATTCTTGTAGTGCTCCTAGGTTCTTAATGGTCATTTTCCCTTTGCTTGTGTGTAGATCCTTGTCTGCTCTAGCGAGCCGCATCTACAGTCCTCTGTCGGTGGCCTTCTCCTCCACATCAATAGCATATCCCACCGTTTCTGCAATTCTTTGCTCATTGACTTGGTTGGAAGCAATAACCACATACCTCCACTACTCCTCACAAGGTTCATCTCGTCGGCGGTGATCTCCTTACCCTAGGCCTCCCCACCCTCCGTGAAGTCGACCTTATGCTAGTGTTTGGAGAGGCCCTCCATCTCCTTTTGAAATGGGCATCCACCCATCCTCCCCCCCGAAAGCAACCATCTCGGGGTCTCCACTCTTACCGGTATCTTCAATATAGGCTCTCCTTGGAGTGCTGTCTCGAGGAGGGTACGATCCTCCCTCGCCACCCCGATCGCCACCACTGCTGCATAGGTCACTCCTTCTCGAGGACTTTCACTGATGTCTTCAGAGCTTCATTGTCTTTCTTCTTCCCAGTTCCATCTAACGTTGCCGTCGTTGCTGCGTGCCGGAGATCACCCTCCACCATACCCTCGTCATCTCTTCCGCATAATGGTTCTTTTAAGATTATTATTTCTTCACATCAATTGCTCTTCTTTTTTCATGTACTATTTTTCATGTATCTTTGTACTAATTAAGTGTATGAATTGCAGGATTTCAGGGACTAAATTCAATGTTATAACTTCAAGCAAGGATATTGTGGAGGTGTCCTTCAGGAGCTATAGTGGAACAAGATTGGCTTTGTCAGTAGACATAAGATATCATGGATTCTCATGCATGTTTGAATTGAATTAATGAATATTTGATAAGAATTAAGATCATTATCATTGTTTGATTAACATGTATATAGTTAGGAGTGGGATGGGTTCTATTATTATGCTATATATGAAAGAGTTGTTGGCTTGCCAAGTTTTGATCTTGTCCAAACTAGGATGGTCTTTAAACTAAGGAGATATCAATAAGTGATGCTTGTTGTATAGTGGGTATGTATGCCAATCTGGAAGATTTCATATCACTAAAAAATGTTTTATTTTCAAGTATTTATCCATATTGAAGCTTCGAGTGGTATACTGGTTTTTCTTGAGCTTCCATTTTTTTTTGAACATGTAGCTTCTTAAAATTTTCATAACTCCCTATTATGTTTTTTTTTTAAATGTGGACAAGCCACTAGAAACACGCTCGATACATGATTTGAACCCCCAACCTTTCTTTGTGAGGTTAGGTGGGCTAAACAACTTTTCTTGTGCAAGTTGGTTAACTCCCTACTTTGTTAATATTTTCAAATTAACTCCCTGAAATCTTTGTTGTTGTTGTTGTTGTTGTTGTTACAATTGGAATCCATGAATCCATCCATTTACAGACATTGCTATCATATTGTCTACTTTCTTAAAATATGGAAGTTATGTCAATGTACAAAATTTACCCTTTTTCATTGGGATTAGCAAGGATTTGTAATTGTAGAAGTTTTTTGGTTATATAGTAGTTTATGATTGAGCTTTTATTTTGATGTCATGAACTAGTGGTTGCTTGAAGAATTGACATGGCCATATAATTTTGTATCTTCTCCCTACTTTTTCGCTCTCAAAGAGAGAGGTTCTACTTGAGGCACTCTATTTATTCAGGATAGGTAATTTGATCAAAATCTTTGTAATTATCTCTAACAAAGAACATGTCGATCAAATGACTTCCAATCAACTTTTCTCATTGCCATAGTTTCATGTAAATGTTGATCACTAGGTATATCTCTGAAGCTCCTTTTCCTACAAAATTTTCTTATGTTGGTTTATCTATTGCAAATAGCAGGGGATCTTGGCAAAATGAAAGCAAGGTAAAATAGATGTGTAAATAAATACTTGAGCATAAGCACCATTGTTTTGTCCTGTAAAAAGTAGTATGATTTGTTCTTTTATATATGAAGGGATACCAATTTTGGGTTGTTACTAATTCGAAAGGGCAATTCACCATCAAGAATGTTATCCCAGGAAAGTATTATGTTCATGGTTGGGTGCCTGGTTTTATCGGAGATTGTCTTCACAACGAGCTTATTAACATTTCTCATGGTAAATTTAACACTTATTTTTTTGCACTTCTCTTGATGCTTGAGGATTTACTTTCTTACTTGCATTTTTGGTTTTTTTCATCCTTTAGGTTTAGAAATAGAACTTGGCAATCTAACTTTCAATCTTCCTCAAGATGGTCCAACTATATGGGAGATTGGCCTCTCTAATCGAACAACAATTGGCTTTTATGTCCCTAATACTAGTCCTCTATGTAAATTAACAAATTGTTTATCAGAGCCCTGAAAAGTAAATGCTTTGGATGTGTCATCAGTTGTTCAAAGATCTATTTCTTCAAGACTAATTTTTTGTCATTATCAGGTTCAAGCAATATTGTCTATGGGATTTATTACACAAATTTGCATCCTACATCTGATCAAATTTTTATAGGAGTTAATAATTCAAAAAGTGACTGGTTTTTCACTTATGTAAATAGGTAAAGATCAACTTAATGTCATTAATCTATGGATATACATTTTAATTCATGCTCAATTAAAATTCAATCTAAACATAGTAACTAGTGTAATATACAAATTGAGACGGTCAGCTTCAAACCATTCTAATCTTCAGGTGAATGTGCGAAATTGCAAATTATTGTTATCAGCTCGATTAACAATTTGAATTAATTATAGTATTTTCATCCACGGATATGAATTAACGATCCAAATTCTGCTCAGCCAATGTTTAAATTGTATAATTGAGGAGATTATAACACAATTGCTCACCATGGCATCCATGGCTTGTACCAGTTATTCAGCATTGATGTGTACTCATACTTATTAGTAGAAGGAGATAACACTATCTATATCAATAAAGAAATATCTGGAAATGAATTCCTTGGCTTGTTGTAGGATTATCTGAGGCTTGAAGTTCCTGCATCTACTGAACTTGAATTCCATTGATTTGTATTCATAGTTTTACTGTTAAATTGAACAAAATCATAAGGTTTTTTTGTCGATTGAATTCATTGATTTCAATTCTTAAGATGAAGATGAGAATAAAACTAAAATACATCTTGCCAACTTCTGTGCAAAAGATAGTGCTATATATATATATATATATATATATATATATAGATATTTGTGTTTTTTTACATATATCTACTTTTAAAATTATTTTATCCTGAAAATTCAGTTATATATCTACACATTCTCATGATCAATTTCAAGTTTAATACTTGTCTTCTCGTTATCAGACAATAGATTCTTCCTACTTGGAATTGACTGAGAAGCTCGCTCACTTAGACATCACAGTGGCGAAGTTTCAAGTTGATGGAGATTAAAAACCATTTGTACAAGAAAAGCTAGCTAGAGTTTTACATTTTCCCAACCATTCTTTTTTCCCCAAGAAAGATATCAGGACCAATAAAAGATTCACTACTAGCTTTTGCCAATGCCCTTAGATGAAAGTTAATGGTTGTTGAAGAACCATGTTGGTCTAGTCTTCGTGAGAGTCCCCCTCGATACTTCATTCTCCTTGTAATGAGAGAAATCTATTATTCATGCTTCCACATCTTTTGTATTTGTATCTAACGACAACTTTTTTTAAATTCAATTTTTTTAAAAAATTTAACTTTTCACAAGGAAAGTTGGTTAGCTCATTCCCTCTTACAAGGAATGGCTCTAGTGTGCTTCTAGTGGCTTGCCCACATTTATCAAAAAATAAATAAATAAATAATAACCTGGAGTAAAAGTATTACTCCCTGAAATACAAAAGAAGAAAACCTTGAAAATCTTACCAAATTCAAAATATTTATCAAGGTACAAAGAACCAAAGAAATTAAAACTTGTCATAACCAAAAACAATAATAAACATTCCACCTTTTTCCTTATATACATACCCCTATGAACAAATTTCCGGTGATTTTTGTCCATCAACATTTTCTTTTGTTTGAAAAACACTCATCTAAATCTCAGTTGAATATTAATCTCGAAGGTATATCAATATATGTATTAAAAACATTTTAAAAATATATATAAAATAATAATAGTAATAAAATAAAGGAAAGAGACAAAAGAGTCCAGAACCGAATGGTCTGTCACTGTGAGCCCAAACCACTAAGTTTCCATTTTTACCCTCATTCTGTCTTAGTCTCTCCGCCCATTACTTTGTAAAGTTACCCTCACTTGGTCACAAATACCATCCTTGTGTAGCATCTCTCTCTCTCTCTCTCTCTCTCTCTCTGTCTGTCTAGAGAGTGGATGTATTCATGAATCTTCATTGAGTGTCTCACCTTTCTATAAATAACTTTTCTTTCTTTTACATTGCTCTTCACTGCCCCAAATATCTCTCTCGTTGCTCTCGTTGCTCTCGTTGCAATCTCTCAAGCTTTCCACATGGATCATCAATCTTTGGATGCAGAGAAGATGTGAACTTGAAGATGAACTCCATTTTGATATACTTTGCTTGTTTTATACTTATACCAATTTGATTATCTTTGTTTTGATCTATAGGTTGAATCACTACATCTATGATTACATGATCAAGAAGAACTTGCACGCTTTTGCTGAAGCTTTCAAGAATGAAGTTGACATCTCTCTTGGTTCTGTTGGTAATGTTCTTCATAGAGTTTAGATTTGCCCCTTTTGACTCTATCTATGTGTCGATAAACTTAAGCACTTGGATAGATCGAGGATATCTTTTGAGAGATCTTGGATCAGAGATGATCCAAGTGATTTTTTTACTTTTTTACTATTTTACTATTTGGGTGTGTTTGTGTGGTCTTGATCTATGAATTTCAATATTTAACAAAAAAATGAAATTGGTATCTCGTGATTTGTGAAATTGATAAAAAGAGGGGTATTTGTAGTTGACAAAAAAAATTGATTTTTTATTTTATTTTAATGCTAACGTTAGATATGTTATACATCCATAAGAATTTGAAGAGTGAGTTTTGGTTTGAGTTTAAATGGAATTTTTGTGAAAAACGTTTGGCTTTGACTTTCATTTTTGTGGAATGTCACTTCAAAGATCTCTTTTTTTGTCATGTTGATTTTTTTTTAAAAAAAATAGGAATGTTAGATATGCTATAGATATGGAAGTATTTGTAGAGTGAGTTTGGATCTGAGCTTAAATGGAATTTTTTGAAAAAAGTTTGACTTAGTGTTCAGTTTTTGTAGAATTTCACTTTGAAGATCTATTTTTTTGTCGTCTTAATCATGTTGTCTGACAAAATAGAGGTAAAGAGAGATCAATGAGATCCATAGATCAACCACAGTTGTGCTTCTATTTTTGTCGCTTATAAGTAGTAACAATGATTGGAGAATTGCTCTTTTAAATATTTTTAAAACTAATTTTTTGTAGAATTCAATAGAAGGAGATTTTGAGTTAATTTTTTTTTTTTTTTTTTTTTTTTTTTGTTAACATGATTCGTGATTAACTTTTCTTTTCTTTTTTTTGGAATAAAATTCTAACACTTATCTCTTTTTTATTATTTTTAATCTTGTTTTCAAATAAATAATAAGAAAAATATAACTATTGGATTTAAAGGTCAATATTGGTGTTTATTTTTTAGTTATATTTTTATTTATGTTATGATAAGAGCTCATACTGGATCATTGAATTCTTTCTAATTAATTATTTTGTATTTCAAGTGATCGACGACATTGAAGGAGGATTCCTCTTGGAGTGGTGGGAGATATTCAGTGAACTTTACTTTTCAAAGATGACCAACCAAGGAGATAAACAAGTTACCATAGAGGTATAAACAATAAACTGAGGATAAATTATGCATGTTGTTTTGTGTTTTTCTAGTTTCATAGTTGAATATAGTTCAAGTTAATTCATCTAAATTCAATTTTATGACAAAATTTAGATGATACAATGAAATGGAAAAGGAATTACATAGTATGTATCAAGATCTTTCTTACCGTGGTTTACCTTTTAAATGGAGTTGAATGTTAAAAAAAAAAAAAAAAACTTAACTATTTGTATGATTTTTAAAAGCAATTAAAATTTTAATTCTCTTCTATTATCATATAAGAAAGTTATAGAAGGAATCTCATAATCTCATATTTAAAATTGAAACCTTACTTGGAGTGGTTCTATAAATGGCAAATCATATATTTCAAATCAAAACATTACTTTTTATATCTCTAACTCCTTATCTTTTTTATTTGCATCATCCACATGTTTTTTTTAGCTTTCAAGTGAGTTCCTCATTACAAAGACCTTAACTATTTTTATGTTAATGCAACTCATATAGTTAAAACCGAAAACTTAATTCTATATATCTAATCTTTTCTTTAATATTTGACATGGAATTATTAAATTCATTACTTTGAAACATAATAATGCTCTTATCCTAAATTTACAGACTATAGCACAAAAACTAAGGATGCAAAATAGAAATACAAGAACAACTGAACAAGGTTCAAGTAGGACAAGGGAGACACAACAAACCCTTGAAAGGCCACCAACATTTTCAAGACCGGGATGTTCCAATCAACTAATGAAGCCTAAACAAGAGGAGACACCACAAAAATTCTCTTTTAATAGATCGGGAGGACAACCAGATCATCATAGAAGCATGCAACAAAGCATGCAAGTTCCGAGTTTTCGGAGAACCGATATTTCAAGTTTGTCACCCAATTTACTCGGGTAGCATTCATACTATCAAAAAAAAAATTCCTATTGAGTTAGTTAAATTTTTGATAACTAGATATGATCTCTTTCTAATTTTTAATGTTTTTTGTGGTTAAGGAATTTCTCTAATCTTGGACGGCAAAGCGTGCAACAAACGGTGAGTGATAAATAATTATGTTTCACATTTTACTTCTTATTTCAAAATAAGCTATTATGAATAAACTTGTGAATTTTTTTCCCTTGAATAATTTTAAAATTTTTTAGTAATTTTGTGATTGTATGTGTTCATGTTCTTAGTGAATTTTTTTTTTTGCTATAGTGTTTAGTTTATTTATTGCAACTTAATCTAGATAAAGTGTGGATTTATGTGCATTGTTTTGCAGGAGTTTAAGAGCCCAAGAGTGATGACAACAACTATTCCTTCAGCAATTTTAAGACCACCAAGGCCACCAAAGATCAATGTACCAATCATCGGATTGCCCGATTCAGGTTGTGCTTATCTTTTTTTTTAATAAAGAAAAATATGAAGAAAAATATGCACAAAAAATCACCTAAATTTGGTGGTTGTATTTTTGAAAGTGTTGTTTTCAACTAAAATTAGTTGTCATAGGTATCAAAGCAAAAAACCCTAAAAGGTATCAAAGCGAAAACCCTAACCATATGCTTGCCTAGTTTAAATTGTTAATGTAGTACTACTCGTGATCATTTGTATTCATCATAATGTTTACTTTGAAATAATATATATATATATATATATATATATATATATATATATATATATATATATAGTACCCATTGTAAATGCTTGTGTTTTTGAGAGTGTTATTTTAAAATGTATATTTGTCATTGGTATCGAGTCAAATGCCTAATTGAAAATTTTAAAATACATACATATTTTTTTTCTTTTTTTAATTTTATTAAACTTTTAAGTTGGATCGAGCTCATTTGACGCTATATATATTTTCATACAGTACCACACCGATTGGCAAGTCCTAGGCCACCATTACCGCCATCATCAAAGGTATGTCATCCAAAAGTACAATATAAGAAACACAAATACTCTTTTTATTTTTGAAAACAACAATACAAAAATTAACCATTTTTATGAAATACAACAAGGATGGAACCAATTTACATCACCAAGAATTTAATTTGCTTTGCAGCTCAATCGACCCACCTACTTAGAAGAGCGACACCAGCTTCAAAAAGGTGTAATTAGCAATGTTTTCAAAAGAACTCAAAAAGATTCAACAGTGGAGGTAATTAATTAATTAATTAAGCTTTCTTTTGTTTCTATCTAATATGTAATCTTTATATTAATTACCAACATGGTTTTGTAGAGGGTGCCACAATTATTGTTAGGAGGAATGCGACCAAGAGAGCAAGTACCCAATGAAAGAAAAAAAGTAAAAGAGGTAAGATGTTTATCATTTCATGTTTATGGTTTAATTTGGACAAAATTAAAGTTCATAAGAACTCTCTCATGAAATCTACGATTTGAATTTCAGATGATAGGAAAAAGAAAAAAGCCATGTATTGAAGGTGAAAACATTAATGCACTTAGAAAGAGTGGAGGACCTTCATATATAACCAAACAAATTCGAGAGAACTCATCTGGCCATGCATCACTACCTTTTGATTCATTAGAATCATTTGAGTTCCTCCAAAGTAAAGACTTTTTTGTTACAGACATGAATAGAAGACTTGTAAGAACAATATAACCATCAATTTTGCATTTTTTTTTTTTTTTAACAAACTGAATGAACTTACATTGTTTTATTGTCAGGATGATCTCATTGATCTCAATGATGTTTTCTTAGAAGATAACATCAAGCAAGCACTTTTCCCTGGAGAGAAAGGTGACATAACTAAGCCTTCTTCCATGGTATTAAAGCAAGGTCCTACTGAAGAGGAAGATGCTCCAAAAGGTTAAATGTTTAACAAATTAGGTTTGAAATCCTTAATTCTTTGATTATTCCTTTTGTTTCCTTGATGTGTTTCCTGCTGAATTTTGTTGTAGGTGATGGAGATGAGATAACTAGAGTTGGATAGAAGATTTTTCGGTTCCATTAAATTTATGTTTTTAACTTTAGTTGCATGGTTTGTAGAAGATTCTCTCCAAATTATCTCATAATTATCCCCTTAATTATTGTAATTAGTTGTAAGTAGCTAGTAGAATCCCTATAATTGTGTAATGCCTTATACATATCAATCCCTCCTAGACTTCCTCCTTAGATTGAGGGTGTAGCAGGCTATTTAACCATGAAACGTGCAATTCAAAATATAAAAAACTCTTATTTTGACATGGTATCAGAGATGGTTCTAAAAGAGCCTAGCCACCCGTATCTTCTTAGTCACATGCATCTCTTCCTATATTACCATCACCACCATATAGCCATGGATCCCAACATCGAAACCCCCAAAGCCGCCACACCTCCATCACCTATTATTCATGTCCAGTCCGAACATTCCAGCTTTGATGCTAGTATCACTCTTACTGAATCCAATTACGATGTATGGTCCCAAATCATTGAACTACAGATCATCGGGTGTGAGAAGCTTGATTCATCATAGGTAACTCTGCCATCCCCACCGAATCTGAAACCTCATATCCAAAGTAGTATGCTAAAAATTAAAAGGTCAAAGGTTGGTTGATTACCTCCATGATTTTCAAAGACTTGCTTTGTCTCTTGATTTAGAATTTCATCTTATGATCATCTGAATCATGAAATGGTTTGAGTTTAATGATAATTTCAAACTATGTTAGTAAGCGAAAAATCTCCAAAAAAAGTCTTAAGATTAGGGTAGAGACAAATAATTTCAAGCTTTTTAAGGGGTTAATAGGGAAAATCCAGAAAAAGCCCAACATGGCTTACACCTCAACTCACCCCCCATTATACCCGTCTCTCTCTCTCTCTCTCTCTCTCTCTCTCTCTCTCTCTCTGAGATTGCACACTTCAACCTTCATCTCGTAGTTCTTCGATGGATTGATGTTGTCATCTCAAGGGGATCCTTGGGCTCAATGGCCATCAAAGGATCGAAGAGGGGATTGGGCTTACAGTGACAGATCATTCGATTATGGACTCTTTTATCTCTTTTATTTATTTATTTATTTATTTATTTATTTATTTTATTATTATTATTATTATTATTATTATTATATAAAGAGGTGATACTATCCGGCCGACTTCATTTGCAGCCGGCTCATTGTATCACCTCTTTATATGGGTTTGGATGTACAGTAGATACTGTACATCTGTATGTATATATATATATATATATATATATATATATATACATATATATATATATAATTTTTTAAGTTTCTTGTTGGATGCACAACCAAATTAATAAGTTAATCGATTTTGAAAGTATATACTGACATAAACTTTAGAATCTTTTCATCTAAAATAAAATTCTAAGTAATTAAATTTTGAACCCTATAGTTTCTGGCAACTTTTCTATTAGCTACTAAATTTTAATTTTGTCACATAAACCTTGAACTTCTAATTTAGGTACAATATAATTCTCTAGTTCAATACTACATGTAAGGCAAAGTTGTAGTCCTAGTGGATGATATAAAGAAAATATCTATACAAAAACTCTTATTTTTGAATTTTTATAAACCGAAAAGTAATTACATTTGTTGGTTTTTTGTTGGATCCAGGTTCATCACATGTTGGGCTTTTTTTTTAGAATATTATAAAAAAAATTATTTACCAAAATACATTTTTTATAAATTAATTACCGATATGCGCAAATCCTACAGAACCAATGCACTTTTACAACTCCTTTCATTGTTTGCGGGTCCCATGAATTTTAAATTAATAAAAAAATTAATAAAATATTAACAACTATCTCTTGTTGAAGATCAACGGGCTAATGTTTTTTAATTTGATGGGTCCCACCATTTAAATATTATAAAAAATAAGAAAAATAATAATAGGATTTTAGGTTTTAATTAATTAATGGGCCCCACTTTTTAATATTAGAAAAATTAATAAAAAGTTGGGGAAATTGCATATATACCCCTCAAAAATATCATAATTGCATATTTACCCCCGAAAAAATTATAATTGCTTGTATACCCCTGAAAAACAGTTTCAATTGCGGATATACCCCTATTGTTAGGGTCCTATGATAGAAGTTAACCAGATAATCTTAACCATGGTTACAACTTAGGTTATTAAGGATTGAAAAATATCCAAAATACCCCTCTTTAAATATTTTAACTATTTTAAATTTCAGATTTTTAAAGGAATATTTTTAAATTTACAGTCAAACAAATTTTTTAGGGATATATATATATATATATATATATATATGCAAAGGGTATAATGGTTATTTCGCTTGTCTACCGTTTGTTAACTAACGATTTTTCATCTGAATAAATTAGATAATAGGGTGATTAGTTTTAAATCAGTAGATTAAATTAGATAAGTAAACCTTCATTCAATTATTGGTAGACTCCAAGACAAAATCCCGAGTACGAGATGCTTAAAGTTGGTCGGGTTAAAGGACCTAAAATGACGGATCTGGTTTGAAAAAGGAAAAGCAACCCGTGATTCATTCAATTATTGGTAGACTCCAAGACAAAATCCCGAGTACTGAGATGCTTAAAGTTGGTCGGGTTAAAGGACCTAAAATGACGGATCTGGTTTGAAAAAGGAAAAGCAACTCGTGAAACCACAGTAATAGCTCTTGATTGTTTTAGTTTTAGTGAATTATTAAAGGGGAAGGGAATTATTAAAGGGGAAGGGGTATGATTGAAAAGATTAATTATTTTAATAAGTTAGAGGGTTATAAGAGGGAGAGAGAGAGATGTAAACTTCTCTGCCACTTTCCCCTTTTCCCACACTCAACGAACCCATCACCACCCTTCTTCTCTACTCCGGCGAGCCTTGCCCGCGCCCCTTCTCCCCACGCGCCGGACGGCGCAGCCCACCGGCGAGCAAGCTACTGTGAAGGTCTGAAAGAAATTGGAGGGAGAAGGAGGTGTAGGTCCTCAAGGGGGAGAGTACTGACTTGCTAGTGGTTGAAGCAGCCGTGGAACCTACTTTCACCTCCCGGAGGTGCATTTCAAAGGACATACTTGGTAAGCTAGAGCCCTATCCCTGCTATCTGAGCATTCATCCATGTTCATAACCTCACTATTTCAAATTCTTTATTTTCAGTGATGGCAGAAAGATCACTTGTTTTGGTTTACTATAATGGTTCAATCACTACAAGCGAGGATACTGTCATATTTTTCTCCAAACGATCAAACTTGTTTTTATGTAGAAAATGATATCTCCTTAGAAAATTTAAAGAGAATCATTGAAGAAAATATAGGAATGGTAGACGGTCAAAAAGTTTCACATATCAAATACCGTCTACCCATTTCTTCAGACCATGACAAGATTTGCTATCGGGTTTTCAAATTACGTAATGATCGAAATGTTCAGATGATGTTCGAGTGCCACCAAACATTTCCCGATATTCAAGTTATAGAATTATATGTCGAGCTTGGTATTGCAACTTCCATCGTATTTCTTCTCAACATGAAATCAATGCATATGGCAACATTCCACATAATATGAGATGGGGAGAACACTTCATCTCAAGCATAAACTGTGCAATGAATTTGGTGAATATGGGAGCTCGAGTGGGGATAACCACGACGATGATAACTACACAGAGACTAGTGAAGCAAGTGCTGAAGATCTTGACTTAGAAAATTGCAATGTGGAAGATGTTGCCAGACAAAGCGTAGAAATGCCAATGTCGCCATTTGAGCCTCAAGCACATATGAGGGCACTTAATTTGGAAGCAATGTCTGCGCTAATTCCCGAATATCCTTCATTATATGTCAACACATTCAGAGGGTAATGACAGATGGAGAATTGCATGTAGGCATGCAATTTCAAACAAAGATGATGCTATAACAACGATTAAGCATTATTGCTTACGAAAGCTCGATTGGAATATATGGTAATCGAAGTCCGATCCAACTTCGGTATTCGGGAAGATGTAAGTCATATGGCGATGGATGCGGTTGGAGGGTTCAAGCGATCCTACGAAGAGGAAGCAAATTTGGGAGATTACAAAATACAACGGTCCTCACACTTTCATAAGATCAAAGAATGATCTCCCAAGATCATTCTAAGTCGGATTCAAACATGATTTGTCGACAAATAGAGGCCCCGGTCAAAGAGAAGCCATCCATCAATGTATACATTTTTGATAGCGTAGATCAGAATCAATATGGATACACACCGAGCATATAGAAAAGTATGGATTGGCGGCGTAAAGCAATTGAAGCAAAGATTCTAAGAATTGGGAGGAGTCATATAATGAGTTACCAAAATGGTTATCGCGATTACAACAGCTTTCTTCCCGGGACAATAATTGATCTCCGGACTCAACCTAAGCATATGATGGAAATCACCCGGTACACGATACTCATGTTTTCATAGGCTTTTGGAGCTTCCCTTCATGTGGAGGCTTTCAAATACATGCAGCCAAGAGTGCGAGAGATAAGAATCCACCTTTATGGAAAATATGTAACGCCCCGACCCAGATTCTGGGACCTCGGGCACGTCAGCAGACCGGCCGTATCCAAGTGAAGACGGGCCCCACTCGAATACAAGGCCTAAGTAAAAGAAGCAGATAACATAATAAAATCAAAGTTATTAAATAATAACAAATATCCTCACATGTCACAGCGGAAATAAAATAAATCCTAAAGGGACCACAAGCCCTACATAAGTCCAGGCCCTACAAGGGTCCTAATAATAAAATAAAATGTCCTCACACAACAAAACGAATCCTAGAGAGATCCTCCGACCTCAATAAGTATCCCCCCTAACTCTCGCACGTCCCTGAGCCCGAGTCAACCTACTCCTCAGGACCTGAAATGAGAGAAAGAAAATGTCGTGAGCTTTCGAAAGGAAAGCCCAGTAAGTACCCTGCAAGGATCTCAAAACGGTAAGATGAAACAAGATATCAACAATCAACGAATCATCAAGCAAAGGGGCTACTCCCCCCCAAAACAAGCAGATCCTAGAATCCAGCTACGGCCCTCAGAGCCCTGGATAGGAATTTCAAACAACGGCTCCACAAAGATCCCCCGGGACAGCCAACCATCCGGTTGTAAGTAATGATGCAGCCTCGGTGCGCTAATAATACCCCTCCGGCCAGAGCTTAACTTGTCGCGGTCGGTAGCGCCACCTCTCTCTCTCATGTCGACAAGGTCGGATAGCCCCATCGGGACTAGCGGGATGTAGTATCGTCCTCCGCCGAGTGCCGGAACGTCAGGGTGTCCCGTCCCCAACGCTCTCGCAAAATCCGGAGCTTACCTGCTCCACTGTACACCGGGCGGAAGAACAGAACTCAGTTGGCACATACCTCCCGGCCAGCACACCTGACCATGGCCTATGATCAAGTGTCGGCCCACGGGTGGGCATGTCCAAAAGAGCATTCAACAAACAAGTAATGAAACCTTACACTCAAATCCGGACGGAGGCCCTTCACGGGCTCCACTAGCGTTTCCACGACCCGCGTGCGTCAACGGATCCTCGTGATCAGTAAACACTACCTTTAACACTCAACCATACACACACAAAGAAGGAAGACAACAAAAGCAAGTATGTGTATGCACCAAATAAATAGATATCACAAATAAAGAAAAATATGCCAAAAACAGCACATGTCAAATCAAAGAAAACCCATACAAGGGTGGGAACAAGGCAAGAGTGACTTACAAGAAACATGAATCAACAAAGTCAAGAAAGCCCACACTGGGCGGGTGCTAGGCAAGAGTACTTACCTCTTTCGATGATCTACTCGAGATCCCCCCCACTTGGCGTATCTCCACTCTCTACGCCGAAATCTGAATCAAACCTATTTTTAATAATAGTACAATCATTCATATCTAGATGCACATGCAATTTTCACTAACGGTCCATATATTATTTCTTAATCGTAGTCCACACTTATGTAGACAGAATCCTACCATTCTTCTAAACATGCACTATAGCCTACTGGTTAGGAGGCCCCTCTATTAACAGGGGGTCTTGGGTTCCAATCTCAATGGCTACAAAATTTTTATCTCCTCTCTTTTATTTTCTATCACTATTCTGGCCCATTACCAAAGCCTAATTACACTTAATTGGTTAATCAAATTCATTTAGACTTGACCACTTAATTTAAATCCAATTGGTTTTGATCCAAACCCAAACTTAATCAATTGACTCTACCAATTGATTAACCTAATCAAGTCATCAGGACCAAATCAACTTTACTTGACTAACCCGAGTCCACAAATCAGCCCAAATACATGATCACCTATAAGGATCTTATTTATATGTCAAAACATAATGCAGAATTTCTGCCAGTTTTGCACAGTCGAAAAGAATTGTCCATATCTTTTGATCCAGAAACCTGATCGAGTTGATCTAAAGCTCATTGGAAAGATATTTTCCTTATCTTTCTAATGGTATATTATATGTCCCGATCAGAATAATATAACTAGCTAAAACTATACTTGAAACTGGCAGCTCGGAACTGCACAATTTCAATAGCGTGTTATGCGCAGTCCGAAAGAACTGCTCATATCTCATAATCCGTAAGTCGGATTTTAATGATCTAGTATTATTTGGAAAGCTAATTTCCTATATTTTCTAACGGTGTATTATACACCCAAATAGGAGAACAATAAGGGATCCAAATATCCCTCCAAACTAATAGCTAGTCTGCAGGCCTGAAACTGTCATCCTTAAAAACTCTACATATTGACTTAAGTTTATCCTTTTCTAATCTATGCATTAATTAAAGGGAGAGTGAAGGAATTACCTCTATTAATGACATCTCCAATCATGTGTTCTCATACTCTACGCCAACCTCCCTTAGCAAATCCCTCAACAATTTGTATCTCAATTCTCCCACTATATCCCCTTTATATAGATGAGAGAATCCTAATCTTACTCAAATTTTAAATTTGAGATAAAGATAAATTGTGTTTATCTAATTCGAGTTATAATTTAAATTCTAGACAATGATCAATTATAAATGAATTATAATTATCTATAAGTGATAAATCTAATTCAACTCAAATATTACCTTCTAATCGATTTACAATTCCCTATTGTAGATTATTTCTACTAGATAGTCATGATTCAACTCAAATATTAAATTCTGATTACATCATAATTCGTATTTGAGAATCTAATTTCATAGTTATCTATCTTATCTCATATCAATCTCTACGAGGTTAACCCAAATCGGGTGACCTTGTTGATTTAATTACATTAAGCCCAATCTTTTCCTGAAATTACCAAAATGTCCTTGATGACTCTTATTAACCCTAATTAAGACATTATCCAATTTCATCTCTTATTCCACATAGAAATAAAAATCTAAAATACATGGGACCTTTCTAGTTATCTTATTGTTTAAATAATCAGAACTTCTATTCCACTAAACTCGATTTGATCCAACCTTGGGACTTTCTTTTATTAATCACAGATTTTAGAAAATTTAATAGCCTAAAATCTTCGGGTTTCACAAAATATAAAGGGACTTTGTTGATGGCAATTGCACAAGATGGTAATAAGAATATCCTTCCAATTGCGTTTGCTATTGTAGAAAGCGAGACGTTAAATGCTTGGCGTTTCTTTCTAGAGCATTTACGAGCGAACGTGACACCACAGGAAGGAATATGTTTTATATCTGATCGTCATGAGTCTATCAAAGGAGCATTTAGAGCAATTGGTCGCCGGATGAATCCTCCTCATGCCTACCATGTTTATTGCATTAGACATATCTCTGCAAACTTCATGCGTCGGTTCAAAAATAAAGAAATGCAACGAATAGTTGTTAACATTGGTAAGTTGTAAATTTAAATTTTAGTAATTTAAGCGTATATTGTTATTATGTTTTAAAGTTGTTTGACATTTCTTATGGTTATTAATGTAGGTTATTCGAAAACTACTTCTGATTTTAACTATTGGTACGGTTTACTTCGAGAGTACAATATAGAGGCAACGAGGTGGTTAGATAATATACCACGGGAGAAGTGGGCTCAAGCCTTTGACAACGAAGGTCGAAGGTATGGTCATATGACTACCAACCTCGCCGAATGTGTTAATTCAGTGCTAAAGGGGACAAGGAACCTTCCTATAACATCTTTGGTTAAGTCAACTTACTTTCGACTAGCTGAGTTGTTTGTAAGGAAAGGTGTACAGGTGCAAGCTCAGATCGCGTCAGGTCAAATATTCTCTGAAGCACTAATGAAGATAATTCAAGAAAACCAACAAGTAACATGCAGCATTCATGTTCGTCAATTTGATCGTGACGAAAATTCTTTCATGGTAGATGAAATGGCACCACCACAATGCGGTGGTATAGCTGGTACTTATCGCATAGATCTGAGATCACGATGGTGTGATTGCGGTGGGTTTCAAACACTTCATTTTCCTTGCCGCCATGTTCTTGCAGCGTGCGCATACATTCATCTACATTGGCAGGAATACGTGGACAATGTTTATAGGCTTGAGACAATTTTTAATGTATATCATAAAGAATTTCAGCCAATGTCAAACGAGAGCTACTGGAACCCCTATAATGGTCCACGTCTATGTCCTGATCTTACAATGAGAAGGCCATCCACAGGGCGCCCAAAATCTACGAGGATTCGTAATGAAATGGACATAAGGGAAGGTGGTCAGCCAAAGCGTTGTGGTTTATGTCGAAATGAAGGTCATAGTCGTCGAAATTGTCCAAATGTGGCTGGTCCAAGTAGTCGATCATAATGTAGCCTAAACATTATAATTGTTGTAAACTTTTTATAATATATGTAATTACTACCTTTTGAAATTGTCCGCCCCTTGAATCCCTCGTTGTTGTGTGGCTTGTCGGCTAATTTTTTAAAAAAAATTAATTAATTAAACTTTTTTTATTAATTTTTCTAATATTAAAAAGTGGGGCCCATTAATTAATTAAAACCTAAAATCCTATTATTATTTTTCTTATTTTTTATAATATTTAAATGGTGGGACCCATCAAATTAAAAAACATTAGCCCGTTGATCTTCAGGGGTTAATTACATAGATGGTCCCTCAACTTTGGGCCCATCCCACTTTCGTCCCTCAACTTAATTTTGTAACAAAATCGTCCCTCAACTTGCAAATCGTAACAAAACCGTCCCCGGAGCCGGTTGCCGGTTATCCAAAGCCGACGTGGCGGTCACCATGCCAAGTCACCATGCCAGCCTGGACGCCGATGTGGCAGAAATTGCACTAAATTTCATATAATGGTCACTCAACTTTTACGCCTTTTCACGGATAGACCCTCAACTTTGGTTTGTTTCATGAAAGGTCCCTAATCTTTATATAAGTTTAAAAAATGTGCAATTAATACATTCCACTCAAAATAATGAAGCAGTTAACACATTTACCTAATTTTAAATACATACAAATTCTTCTTATCATGATTTGGCCAAAATATTTACAACAATCTTGAAAATTCACATTATGTTGAGTATGTGGAGTCTAATGGATGCCTTGACGACCTTGACTACGTCGCTTGCGGGAGTCCGAGGGCGCGAGCGCCTCGGCGGGGGTCTCGCCCCTGGAAGCAAATTTTTATTTGTAAAACCTTAATTTTTTGTTTTTGAGAGGAGAAATAATAAACATAAATCCTGTGTTTTTTGTGTGTTCTTCTTCTTCTTTTCTTTTCATTTGCTTTTGGTTTGTCATTTCCGGATCTTAACACATTACACCAATTCAAATTCACATTACACCAATTGAAATTACACCAATTCAAATTACATTCTTCTTATCACATTTGGCATTACATATTTACAACAACCCTGAAAATTCACATTACACCAATTCAAATTCACAACTCACATAAATTAGGCAAACTGAACCTTGAGGCCTCCTGAGAACACAGGTTCCCATAATATTGCAAATTCTTTTGATTTTTTCAGTTTCTTCTGAATTTTAAAGAAAATCAGACAGCATCTCCTCTATTTCTAGGGCCCCGAAATATACAAACATTCACATACTTAATAACATAATTAACAAATACGATTCATACATCAAACACTCTTAACCACATGCCACTAAATCTACTCAAACACCACAGCACATGGCATCCAAGTTCACCAAATCACAGCCCTACAATCCTTAATTCATTCACTCAATCAATTCCCCAATCCTTTCATAACCCTAACTCAAAATCACTGTGATTCTTCGAGGCTTGAAGTAGATCGCTGGTGAAGAAGGGATTGCTCGCCGGAGAGGAAGGTCACTGCCTCGCAGGACAGTTCGCCGGAGAGGGAGGAGGTGGTAGTTGCCGGAATCTCGTCGGGACAAAGAGGAGGCAGTGGCAGTGATCGGCCGCCGTAATCAGGCGGCGTGGTCGCTGGCCCTACTGCTAAGCGTGCAGCCAGCTGAAATGGACGGGATCGCCGGGGCCGGCCACGACATGCAGGCCCTACCACGGAGGCGACCGAAGATCATGGGCTGGCTAGCTTCCTTGGCGCCGACTTGCCATGCACAATGCGCGGATAGGAACGCAATTTGGGGCGTAGCTCGCAGTAGTCAAGCTACGGGCGCCGGGGATGCGGCATTTGGCAGGTACTCACGAGACGGGAGAGGAAAGGGGCGCGGGTTTTGCTCGCAAGTATGAAGGTGGCGGCTGTGAATTGGAAACCCTAAATCCATTGTTGTTTATATACTCCTTTATTATATTATTTAATGTTAAATGACTCAGCAAAGTGACTTGGGTGACTCAGCAGCGTGACTGGGCATGATGACCGCCACGTCAGAGGTTTATAACTGGCAACCGGCTCCGGGGACGGTTTTGTTACGATTTGCAAGTTGAGGGACGATTTTGTTACAAAATTAAGTTGAGGGACGAAAGTGGGATGGGCCCAAAGTTGAGGGACCATTTATGTAATTAACCCTGATCTTCAGCGCAAGAGAGAGTTGTTAATATTTTATTAATTTTTTTTTATTAATTTAAAATTCGTGGGACCCGCAAACAATGAAAGGAGTTGAAAAAGTGCATGGGTTCTGTAGGAACTGCGCATATCGGTAATTAATTTATAAAAAGTGTATTTTGGTAAATAATTTTTTTTTATAATATTCTAAAAAAAAAGCCCACATGTTGCCGTGGTGAATTGGATAATGGATTTAAACTTCAATTTAAAAAATTGAAAATTTAGCAACTAAAAAAATTCAAGTTCAGCTATAGGTTTTAAAAGGTATTTTATTTTAAAATTTTTCATTAAATTATTTTTTATCCTACTAACAAATAAAGGGATGGTAGAATTTTATTTTTAAATTAAATAAATAAATAAATATTTTCTGTTCATAAAAAATTACATATGCAAATGGGCAACCAATGAAGTATAATCCATAATTTATAGTTATATGGACTTATACATAAACCACTAAGTTTTAAGGGTTCATTGTAACTGTAACGACCCGAATTTTTCTAGAAAATTGGCTATTAGAGTGAAACTTCAAATGATGGGTAAAATAATCAATTAAATTAAAAATGAGGGTCAAAAAGAATTTTTAGATGAGAATAACATCGATCAAGTTATTTTTGAGGATTAAATGAGTTAATGAGGCTCGAGAGGCAAAATGATCATTTTGCCCCTCAAGTCAACACTTAGCCATTTAAGTGGAATAAGAGAATGAAAAGTTCATTCTCTTTCTCTCACTCTCATTCTCACGGGTAAAGGCATAGGAACACTATAGCAAATTTGAGAATTTTGGAGAATCCTTGGAGATCTTCAATCTTGAGCTCGAATCGAAGGTAGGAAATACATAGATAGATCGTTTCCTCTTTCTTTTGGGCTTGATAAGTATGATTATGAGCTTGGATTCATTCTTTAGGGCTTTGAGAAGAAATCCAAGAAGAGAGGGTTCAAGGCCGAAAATACGAAGTTTAGAAGCACTTCATTCACAAGTAAGCGTTAAGGACACTTCATTGAAGCAATTGTATGGAGATTTGTGAAGTTCATGCATTCTAGGGCATGTACATGGAATTTAGGTTATGATGATTAGTTCATGAGAATTGATGGATGAGATTGTGTAAAAATAGATGAACCCGGCTAACAAAGAAGCAGCTGGAGGAGCAGAAGGTAAGGTTGGTGCGGCGCGCTATGGCGCGTTCTGCTGAGCCCGCTACAGCTTGCGGCACTCAGCACGAATGTGACCAAGAGCATGGCAGTAGTGGCAGTGAGGCGACCGTCACTAGAGGGCACCGGATCTCTGAGGTACAGGTGAAGAAGCTGGGGGAGGCTGTGAAGGAGGTCACCGAGGCAACAAAGCTTGGAGGGGGCAGTAGGGACAACAATGAAGTAGAGGCCGACAGTACGAGCTGTGGAGCAACAAGTACAATGTGCGGAGCAGCAGTCGGTAGAACCACATCCAAGGACTGAAGACGGGTCTCCTCAACAATCACATAGGCCAAGGTGTCACTGAGAGACAGAGGAGTGACCCGGTATAGGAGTTGGGCACAAACCGCCTCAAACTCAGGTCGAAGCCGCATAAGGAACTTATAGAGGTGGAGGCAGGCACGGTCCTGGGAAATTGCGAGGCATTGGGTACAAGTCGGACAGGGAGATAGGGTCATCTCATCACACTGACGTCATAAGTTGTTGAGCTCTGCAAGAAGTCTTGGACAAAAGCGGTCACGCTGGTAGGTGACGACGAGAGTCTGCAGGAAGGAGTAGCACAACGCCTGACTGGAGAGACGATAAAGGCTGCGTAGGTGATCACAAGTCACCTTAGCCGTAGGAAAATCGCAAACGACCAAACTAATGGGAAGCTCGCACGACTAACAGAGGACAACGATGGTGCAGAAGTCACCCTCATGCCACTTGGTCCAATCCTGGAACTGGGAGGAAGACTGAGTGCTGACAATGGACTAAAATGAGCCCTCAGAGACATCAGGAGGAAGCGAAGTTGGCCGGGTACCATCAACGTGACCCCAAAGGTTAAGATCTTGGAGAAGCACATGGAGGATGTACGGCCACGTCTTGTAATTCTTCCCATTAAACATCACACTAACTCTCTGGAGATAAGGGACGTGTGCGGAAGCCATGGGACTAAAGCCCCAAGCAAAAGACTTGGGGAAGCTTGCAAGCTACTCAAATAAGTTAGTACCTTCTTTCCCTTGTTTCACCTCCACAATCAACATCATCACCAACTTCATACCATCTGAAATTTGCAGGAGAGATCAAAGAGATGATGGAGCTCACGATCAAGGATTGCAGGTGAATCTCTTGGAGGAATGCATGCATGGTGTGCTGCTACAACTGATACCTGTTATGCGGTGGTTGTCCCTGGCTTTGAAGAAGCACAGATTGATTTGGGAAAAAAAAGAGATTGATAAAGAGGTGGTGAAGAAGGCCATGGAGGTTGCGCTGGCGAAGATGCTAGTGCCCTTTTATCCGATGGCTAGGAGGTTGGGACGCGATGAGGAGGCTCCGAGAGGGGACTGCTCGGGAAGGCACAAGGAAGCTTCGAGAGGCTCAGGCCATCGTGTGCTGAGACAGAGGCCAGAGGGGGCTTCTCGAGGAGACGCGAGAGGGAGAAGACCGGCAGCGTTGAATGACGATAAAGGAGTGTCGGCAACTAGAAAGCGGACCTAGGGTTGGCAAACCCTCTTTGATACCATGTTAGAAGTGGAAGATTTACACGACAGTGAGAATGATTCATGTAAATGGGTTATGAAGCCACCCATGGTGAACATAAGACAACAACCACCTATATAGCTTGAGATAAGTACAATACCGGGGAGGGAAACCAATGGGTAGATGCTCCGGCAAAGATGGCAAGAACAACAAACTGTTGCAATAACTACATAGAGACCCAAGAGATGCCAATATGGCTCCTGGAGGTTTTTGAGAATTTTATGCATGAAGTACTAGTTAGCTGATTGTAAAGCTCTTTAAAAATAAAAAATAAAAAATAAAAAATAAAAAATAAAAAATCTATCAAATTAAACACATTTCAGAACCAGAAAAAGAATCATGAACGACTGGAGTCTTACTTACATAATCTCTTTTTTTTTCTATGACCCCAATAAAAATTGGTTTTGAAATAACAAAACAATTCAATAAATTGAAATTACTCCTGAAGCATAAAGAAATCCATCTACCAACACAAAAAATAATCATAGCTATTGAACAAGGCAAGGAATTTTGCACAAAAAATTCAGCTACAACAATATTCATCTTAAGATGAAGATCAGAATATTCAGCTACAACAATA
Organism: Dioscorea zingiberensis; assembly: GCA_026586065.1. NCBI lineage: Eukaryota > Viridiplantae > Streptophyta > Magnoliopsida > Dioscoreales > Dioscoreaceae > Dioscorea > Dioscorea zingiberensis. Next base: position 46,207,716 of record CM048823.1, read on the forward strand.
TAGAAAACATTCCTGACAAGTATACATTTATCTGAATACTTCCAAGTCATTCTGACAATCACAAAATACTCGACAAATTTGTCCAAATCATATAAGATCATAAGAAGACACTAATTCTTTGCTTCTATTGGTAGTAGTGCATTTTTCACCTTTACAAATAAATGGAGCAATTTAAACAAATTATGCAAGGGTAGAGAGACCACACATACATTTGATGTGGGGGGTGTTGAGAAGTATTGGAGCAACTCAGTAGCTTACCTTCCACTGTAATAGGTGGACAGCCTTTCTGTTCAACCCCCTTATTTTTTCTATTTAATTTCCCTATTGAGTACAAATATGTGCTAGAAAGGGGTTGAAAGGATCTCGTGAATCAGATATAGTAAAAGAAGATTGACAACGCAAGGCGATAACACCGGCACAGCTAATCTACAGCCGCCTTATTTCTGCGGACATTCACTGGTTTTGGCAGTCCATCAAAAATAGGCCTAGAAATCAATTCAGGCTTTAAGTTCCAGGGAGGCCACACCGAGGAACCATTATCAGATTCTTGCAAATTTGAGGTGCTTGATGATTTTCGAACAAATAGAAAGCCATTAGCCATGGAAGAATCTCCAGCAGAGTTAGAAGCTGCTGCACGGCTGATGTCATTGTCAGTTCGGCTCCCAGCTTTTGGTCTCAAAGCCAGTCCTTTCCCTGTTCTCCCAGAAAACCCACCACTTGAATCTTCAATTAGCGATCCTGGAACCCGTGAAAATGGATCAGCATCGGATTTCTGACGTCTCCTGACAAACTTTTCACTGTTTGCCCTCTCAGACTCACTGCTTTCTCCTACGTCAATAACTACTGCATTATCATCTTTGGGCAAGAAACCATTAGCAAAACTTCGAGTCCTGCGATGATGGTTCAGAAGTGGATCAGAAGCAGGTGACTGTTTAGGTAAGGACTCATACTCTGAGAAGAGAACCCTGTCTGTTTTGTAGATGGCCATTTCTGTGCCTTCTGCCAGAGGGCCTTTTCTTGATGGTGTAAGGTTATAATATCCCTGAAGATTGGTCATAGCTGCTGTGACTTTTTGCTTAGGTGGTGGCTTCAACTTGAGAGATTGAAAAGAATCAAGAGCATCCTTGTGATTTCGAAGAGAAGTCTGTTCTCTGCAACAACTTCAATGCAGTAAGATAAACTAAAACTCATCATTTGATGTGGTTTGTAAATGGCAAGTGAGTCAAAGAATTAATAAATAAGTCCATAAATACAAGATTCAACACTATAGTAATAATTATTGATTCAGGCAAGCAAACTGCAAAAGCTTTTGCACAAAAATAATTGAAAACAGCTAGGTCAGACGACATTTAAAAGATCCTGTAAGATAGCAGTTTGAAGATAAACACAATAGGCGAGCTTTAACTTAAATAGTCCTGAGAGTCCCGGTAAGTACATTTGAAAAATTGAACTTTTTTTCCAGGGCATATGTTTGGTTTGACCAATTGGATTCATTACATTCTGTAAAGCAACTATACTTTTTTTTTTTTAGGATAAATGTGGACAAGCCACTTTTATCTTGCAGAGGAATGCTTCAATCCTTCGACCTCTCATTTTTGGTGAGAGAATGTGGTACTCAGCTTTTCTCGTGAAAATTGCATAAAGCAACTGTGCTTGCCTTGAAATATCCAGGGAATCAAGTATATATAAAATGCCAAAGACCTGCGGGTCGAGCGGCGAGGGTCCTCCGCACCCTGGGACGAGAACATGGTTCGAATCCCAGCGGTGACGGAGTGAGGGCCTAGGATTAGTAGTCACGGGCGGTAAAAGAAGGGGTGCTAAGTGAAACCTGTCTCAAGGGCCGCTGGGCGTGAAAGGACGCACTCCCTGAAAAAACCCGTGATAGTCTGATCCTAGTGTACCGTCCTATCTTTGATCAGAATGGGGTTTATCCCCTTTAATAAAAAAAAAAAGTATATATAAATTAAAATTTACCAGTGCCAAAATTAAAATTTCAACTCTAGGTAGTCTAGGGTCCAATTAATAGCTGCAAGAACTTGATGATTCCATTAGCTAAAATTCATCATGAAGGTTCATTTTCATCCCTAAATCCAAACATTTGACAAACCCAAAGGTGGGGCAACCCAACTAATCTCTACACAGGAAATCAGTGAGAATTGCGAATTAGACCAAGACTTTTTTGAAGGACATGTCATATCATGCTGGACTCAAGAAATGCAATATAGTGCTTTGTCCTTTAGGAATAATTTTAGACATTTCAACAACCACTTCAGCAACACAAATAAATAAATAAAATTGAAAAGCAAATTAGCAATTTCTCAGTGTTTCATATGACTATAGATTTGACAATTGTGTACCGACTCTCATTCTGCACTATAACAAAAATTAGTTTGGATTATTTCCTTCTTTTTCTTCTGACCCATTCTTCCCATGTAAAACGGCATCAACCCCATTCACAACCTAAAAATGATTAATCAAAGGATTTCAAATTCGGCAAATAAGTATTCATGTCAGCCTTCTGGACAAAGAAGATTCAGCAAAGAATGTTCATTGGCCTCCCTCCGAATATTCATCCCATCTGCATCATTTTTTCATTTTAAAAAATTTAATTTCATATGATTATGAGCATATTGATTATTTGGTGGCTCTATTCTTCACCTTCCAATGGCCAATCTTTTTCTTTAACAATATATATATATATATATATATATATATATATATATATATATAATTTCCACAATACCACAAATCCTAGAGACCCTTCTTTGATCCCTTATTTTCCCAAAACTAATGAGATTCAGCAAAGAAACTAACAAAATTTCACCAGCTCAACCCGGAACTACCAACAAGCAAAACAGAGAGGAAAAAACATACCCATCGCTCGCCGAACCATTGCTCAAGACCGGAGATGGCGGGTGCCTTCCCGGCAGCGGAATCTGCAGCGATTTGTGAGCAAACATCTGGAGATCTGACACCAATCCGTTCATCCTCTTAATATCCGCCACCTAAATCAATAAATCATTCCCAAAAGAAAAAAAGAAAAAAAACAAATATTTAACACAGTCCCGTGGATCAAATCAAAACCTAGATGAATTTCTATCAAACACGGATCAAATTACCTCAACGCCATACTTGATCGCTACGCCAGCAAGCGTATCCATCCTGGAGACCCGGTGCTCAATGTAAGCCGGAGAAGACGCCGAAGTAGATGGCACGGAGATCGAAACAAAGCCATTCGATTCCGAAACCAAACTCTGGCTCCCTACGCTCCTTCTCTCCCACTCCGCCTGCATCTCAGCACCAAATCCAACCCCGATTCCTCACAAAAACGGGTTCCCTCGCATCCCCAACTCGATCCCAACCTCCGAAAACCGCAAATCTCCCCAAATTGGACGGATCTCGTGGTGAAACCTAGCGAATTCAATGGGAATTTGTGGGTTTTGATCGAGGGAATGGATATCACGAGAGATGCGGAGCGATTGAATGCGAAGGGAGAAGGAAAACGGAAAGCGATTTGATTTTATTGCTCGAGACATTGACGCGGTTTCTGGGAAAGAGGACACGTGGCAGATTTCAGTTGATTTATAGTTCGTCATTTCCCGATTCCCGCGACCTTTGACTTTAAATTCCCTTTTTACCCTCGTGGAACTAATAAGACTTTTTTACATATACACCCTTGTAATAGTGGATTATTGTGAATATACCCGTAAACCAACTATATTTACCTAAAAAAGTTTTAAGAAAAAAATAATTTAATTATTTCATTTAGAATATTGGTGGTATGTGGGGTACATTAGTAAATATTGTTTTATGGTGGTTTATACATAATTTGATAATTACCAACTTTTATAAGGGTGTGTATGAAAAATTCCCACCACTAATTAATATTAAGACCAACATCAAATTCATTTTGGGTTTGTAAATTATTAAAAAAAAATAGTATTTCTATTTTTATAAATCTATTACCAATTATTTTATTTTATTGAAAAAATGGATAAACCACATAAAAATCGGCTCTTGTCGAACCATCTTACATAGGTCCTAACCCAAGCCTAGTCAGGTATAATTTACAAATAAAGTATGGTTTGAGAAGACGAGAGTCATGTTTGCTTGACACTTAGTTGACAGTAGTCTTTGTTAGCCCTACTCCTTTTGCCTTATTCTATCGGCTTCTCAACTTTAGAATCTGCATTGAGGTCGTGTGGTTGTTGTTGATCCTCATCTTAACTCCAACTCCACTTGACAATTGATTCTATTGCCAACAATTTTAGTTTTTTTTTGCTGCATGAGCTAAATCAAACCATGACATGTTAACCATTTTTAATTGTTATCATGTATAAATTTATATTATATAATTTTAATAGTGTTTCATTTGAGCAAATTCAATGAAAATTAGTATAAGATAAAGTAAAAATTATATATAGGCCACAGTTACTGAATTTAGGGACCTTAAAGTCAAACACATATACACAACACTAAATAATAAACAAACACAACCAAGGATCCTAAGACAATTAGGGTACTATTTGAGGGACCAATAATAAATTAACTATAAGATTAATGGTTTATAACTGTTAAAATTCCAAATAAATAATTAAAATATGTTTTCAAAATTATCTTTATATATATATTTGGTCCTTATTAGTGGTGGGTTAGACAAGTTAGGTGTGTGTCACTATTAACGTAGAATAAAACTTGAGACTTTTGTGTATATTTTTGGATTTGTACAATGAGTAGAAAACTTGTTTTTGTCCCACTTGACCTAATTTTTCCCTAACTTTTTAGGACTTATTTTTATTCTTATACTCTTCTAAATAATTTTACTTTCAAAATGTATATTTTTCTATTAAATTATCTAATATTAAACTAAAACAACATGAAATAATTGAAAAAATAGGTATAAAATTAAATAGAGTGATTGTTTCAATAGACCAATATTTTTAAAATACTATAAGTTGGATTTTGTCAAATTATAATATTAAACTAATTCATATTTTCTAAAATTAATAAAATAATATGTGAACTAATAAATAAACTAAATTTTATTTCACTTAATTTTTACTATATTTTTTTAATAATTAATGGTTCCATCTGTTTTAATACTTTAAATGTGAGAACCATCATTAAGTCATGCTTTTATTTATTTTGTCCCATGTCCAATTGTGTTAGGATCCACCAACTAGACATGGTTTGACATAAAGGTGCGTTTCCAAGACATTGATATAAATTTAGTCAAATGAGGAGAACCAAGTGTCTTCAATGATGGGCTAGTGCACATGAATCCATTATTTTTATTGTTTGGTTTTAATGACATTTTTGTCCCCACCGACTAATCTCCTCTTTACATATCACATGTTAATTTGGTCATATTATTATGCATTAATTTTTTTTATTTTTATTATAGAGCTATGTCTACTTACTTATTGCAAACTTTTTTAACTTGTAGAACTCTTCATAGAATTCCTGTAAAAGTGCCATCAACTCAGTAATTCTTCTACCAGTTTTCCTCAATACAGCTTCCTTTGCCAACCAATCCACCAGGGTATTGATTCCTCTCGGGATATAACCAATATTCCAGTTCTTAAGCTCTCGAAGGACTTCCTTGAAGTAATCAAAGGTTTCGGTTGTCCTCCAATCTTACTCTCCTCCTAATTGCAAAGGCCATCACCACCCCAGAGTTATCAGTGCTCAACCATATATTCTCCAGCTCCAAAGAAAGTGTAGCTTCTGGTCTTTGCTTCATAGCTTCAGCTTCTACTTCGAAGGCCGAGTTCATCGTGCATTTATTGCTACATGCCAAGCAAAATTGACCAGTGTATTATTATGCATTAGTTAATTAAATTTGGATCTTATTGACCAAATTTTTTTGTTAAATTGGGTCCTAAAGGAAAACAATTAGTCACTATGGATCCCTCTAGTCACAATCGTTAATCCTTAACATGTTTAAATTTTTCTGTCATAAACCAATTGAAAACCAATTTATAATCTCTACCTAAATTTCCAAACCTTGTTCAACCTAAACCAGCTAAATTCATCTCAAACATGTTTACTGTTTTTAAAAATATTTAATCGTATAATATTATAAATTTATAATCTTAAGTTTAGGGTTTGAGATTTCATGTTCCACATATTACGTATCAAATATTAATGAAATATATACATGTTTAGGTTTCGGATGCCCAAAAGTCAAATTCCAAACCCATTCGGGTTTTAAATTTAAAATACGAATTAGTCCCAAAACTGTATTGGGTTTTTTAAATTGGTCCTTTTAGGATTTGGGTGAACAAGATACCCACCTAAAATTAATTGGCAGGGGTGTTTTGATCAATAAGATTATGATAGAAAATTTAAACAGGTTCAAGTTGGGAATAACATTTTTCGTGGGTACATTTGACATTAGGATTCCTAAGAAGGAAGCTAGGCTACTTCAAATTTTTTTTATTATGTTGTATTTTAGAATTATCTTTCAGACATTTAAATTTATATATGGTTAATGTACTTAAAAAATAGATGAGATAATTAAAAAGAAAATTAGAGATCTATTTGATGCAAGACGGAAGCAAAGAAAGACAAAAAAAAGATCTTGTTTGTAAAACATACGAATGGGTGTTTGCTTGATAATGCTCAAACGGACGAAGAAAAAAAGGGCCTGAATACCTCCAAAAAATTGAATTCACAAATTCAAAAAAGAAAAAAAAAATTGATCAAAATGGTGCCTTTAATGGTGATTACAATCAATAATTTATAATAAAATGCGAAACCCTAATTGAAGTAAAATTCAAACTACGAGAATACTTCTAATTCAAGTGAAAATCAAAAAAGGCCTAAAACCCCTCTGAAACGATGGAATTTACCCCCAAACATGTAACCCGACCCAACGATAGGGTGACACAGTGCCAATGTTTGTCGAAAATCAAAAAACATTTCCAAGAAGGTCTCACTCGCTCGAATTACATAACCAAGCTAAAAATTATGGGTGACCAAACGACCATTGGTCTAGCAGTATCTCAGGTCACGTGAGTTAGGTAATTTGGTTGACTAAGCATGCTCTCAGGTTCGAGTCCTCGCCCCCGTAAATGGGGGTAGCAGTTTGGGTAATTTACTTGATGAGCACAAAACTCATAGGTTCGAGTCCCCACATCTGATGCCAAGACCGCGTGAGGGGTCAAGGGTGCTCGTCACCTAAGGCTGTGCCCCTTAATTGACACGCCCTCTGGGAAGGTCTTTATGACCTATAATATATATATATATATATATATATAGGGGCCAAGTATTCTACAGACGCCCCTAGATTCCAAATCTAGGGACGTCCACACATTAACGTTGGATCAAATCCAATGGTTACCGTACTCCCTCGTCGTCTCCAGCTCCACCGACTTCCTCCTGAGTCCTGACGAAAGAGCTGGCATGCATCACATAGCTCCAATCTCTATGTCATTCAGCTGTTGCCCCTGCTCCTTCACCAACGCCTCCATGTCTAGGAACACTTGGTGTAGGTCCAGCAAGCTCTTCTCAATCTCCTTCACCACGTCGTGGCTTTGGCCTTACGTGATGGAACTCTCGTCTGCTTTGTTGTTGCTCCTTTCTCAAACCCAACACAAAAAAAAATAGAAGAAAGAGACAAGTGAAAGAGATAAAGCACTGCCTGGGGTGCTGCTCACACACTACCAACAGCTAGCACCACCTCACACACCACTCCCTGTCCATTCATTCTTTCATTTATTTTTCTTCTCTCTTTCTCCTCTCAAAGTTGTTGCTTGTTCAAACTCTCCTCCCCATCATGGTTGGACTTCCAAGAGAGAAACATCAACAATGTTAGTAGGTTTTAAGTTTTAACTTGAGAGCTTTTCCTCTTCTGGTTTGGCAGACTCCACTGGGTTTTTTTGTTTGTATACTTTCTAGTGTTGCAGGGGGTTTGTTTCATTCATTGAGAATGTATCTTATTCTTTTGTTTTTATGCTATACTTTTTGTGATGAAGATGGAGATTATCAATTGGGATGATAGTAGGTAGAGTGATTCAATGTATCTCATCTCTACCCTGTTCTTTCTGTTAAAAGATTTGCTGCCATTCTGTTTTGTTTTTTCATTTACAAGTTCTTCTTGAGTCTGCAACATTAATCAGATATTTTGTGGAGCTCTGTTTCCATATTTTTATTCTGCTGCTATTTTTCAATTTAGTATATCATGCTTGTGCTCTTGCTTGCAACACATGAGTCAATGATTTCAGTAACATGTTTCACTGTTTTAGTTTATTGTTATTAATGTGAAATTTCCTTCTCCTTGTGGTTTATACTTTGCTGAAGGTATCAAGTTGGTGCCCTTAAAGATCAAGCTCAATGGATTCCAAATATTTGCAAGGCTGTTAAAACTAATGGAGGTACACTAGTTGAGAGATTGGTAGCAGGGGAATGAAGCCATTGGTCCAGGAGAACATCAACAATTTTTTTGTATTAACTTATGCAGACTTTTTCTCTAAAATGATATTGCCATTGTTTGCAATTCTGATCAATTGAACATCTATATTCATTATTAGATATATAATAGCTTCATATTTTATCAATCAAACGCATGCTTGCTCAATTCTTTACTCCTAGCATATGATAGATGGTATGAATTAATATCAACATCTAATTCTCCCTCCTCTCAACATAGCAAGCTAGATGATACAGCGGAGCAGCTCTTTGAGCACAAAACCCAGAGAGTTCCTTCTCGGCCTCCACCATTAACGTCTTCGCAAGACCTGCTCGATGTCGGAGTCCATGCAAGTGCGCAGCTCCTTCATCGTCTTAGCGTTGTGCACTGCTTTGCTCTCCTCGTTAGCATCATGGAGCTTCTGATAGAGTTTCTCTAGGCCACGGAGGTCGTCCTTGACGTTCTTCTACAAAAGGAACAATGAGGATGATGCAAAAGAAGAGTTCAAATCTTTTGTAACAGTGGCTGAAATAGCAGCTGTTGGATTTTGATCCAACGGCTGATCTAGGGACGTCCCTAGACGATGTATTGCCATATATATATATATATATATATATATATATATATGTATATATATATATATATATATATATATATTATGGGCGTTTGTGCACACCCTGGGTAAATTTTTTGTTGGGTCACTAAACTATGTACGGATTTCATTTTAGTTACCGAACTTCAATTTGCTTCAAAACAGTTACTGAACTTCAATGTGTTCAGTGGGCAGTTACCCAAGGGATTCTGACCCATTTGCTGACGTGGATGCCGAAGAAGCCATGTTATTTACTCCATGCCAGCATCCTCCTCCTCATAACGCCCTTTCTTCCCTTATTTGTTCTAGGAAAACCCATTGGAGTGGCCGGCGACCAAGGGAATGACGCGGGTTTCAATTACTGGCGAGCGAGAGTGAGAGAAAGCCATAGAGTGAAGAGATGAAGAGATGAAGCTTGCTCTAAAGAAGCTAACTGGATTTAGTCTCCATAAGAATGCTTTAATTATGCTTTTATTTTTTTGTTTAATGGGAGATGAAGCCTTTAGATGCTTGAGTGGTGCTTGAGTGATGAAACCTCTGAATGCTTGTGTTAAAAGGATGCTTGAATGGTTGATATAGTTGAACAAGTGGTGTACCAATTTAGGGTTAGAGGTCGTTTGTGAAATTTCTTCGAAGTGTTGAGCTTTTCTGTTTGAATTATTGGGATGCTAGGGTTAGGGCTGTTGTATAAAATTTTGCAAAGTGTTGAGTTTTGTGTTTTGGATCATTGGGATAGTAGGTTTTCAAATTGTTCTTCAAATTTTTGCAAATTGTTGAACTTTTCAATTCAAGTGCTTAGATTTGGGTCTTTTGCTTTAGTTTTCTAGCTTTAAACATATGGATTTGTCTTTTTTTTATTTGCTCGCAGTTGATTTGTTATCTGAAATTTGGGAATTAAAGAAGTTATAAGTCTGGGCATTATGAGGAAGAGGATATTGTCATGCTTTCTCTCGCTTTTGCTCAGCGGTGATTACAACGATTGTCGGAGACTCCAACTGCAACTATTTTCTTTCAGATAGGGCAAGAAATAGGAAAATATGTGCTTTTTTACGAAGAAGATGCTGACTAGATCAGTCTAAGTGGCTTCTGCGGCATCCACGTCAGCAAATGGGGGCCGAAATCCCTTGGGTAACTGTTCGCTATTGAAGTTTAGTGACCGTTTTAAAACAAATTGAAGTTCGGTAACTAAAATGAAATCCGTACATAGTTTGGTAACCTATCAAAAAAATTACCCTAACACCTTATTACTTTTCCTATCCAACTACCCTATGAATCTTTCTGTCAATTTGCTCTGCATCATTATTTAGGAGAAATGATCCTAAATAATAGGAGAAATGATCCCGTGGACTCGGTTCCATGGGATCAACCATGGAACAGGCAAATGGGAACATCCCATCCATAAAAGGGCCTCGAGAATCCATGGGATCATTTCTCCTATTATTTAGTTGGGGTTAGTTGAGCAAGTCCCTCCTTGAGATTAATGACTTTTATGCATATTGACTTTTATGCATCATTATTTACTAAATTATAATTGACTGTGATATAGGAATATATGGTAGAAACATGTGCCAGAAGATCCGGGTCAATTACATACCACATGGCACGATCTCCGGCAACCCCAAGTTAAAATCCGAACCGGCCACTCGGTATCACCCTAACCAAATCCAAGCCAGACACTCGGAACCATCCCAATCCCTCAAACAGCCGGCCCAGATCCCCACTTGAACTTCCCCCCTTGGTGAAAAGATAAGAGCAGAGCATAAACATCGGAAAAACAAACAACAGAAAGAGAAGGTACAAAGAAGATCTTTATCAGTAAAGATACGACATAAAAGACAAAACGCCATAACTCACCCTGACACCGGAAGGGAAGAGAGTTGAAGAATGAGCACCCAACTTGCCCCACTCCCCCCACTTTCCCTACTTAGCCCTGACGGCAGATGGGACATTCTCCAAACTCCAACCCAAGGAACTAACATAGGACTCAACAAGAGTATATAAAGGGGGAAGAAGCAGAAGACCTAGGGGCTGGTAAACAAATTAACTAAGAAATCTCTCATCCATCCATTAAGCTCCCTTCCACTAACTTGACCGTCGGAGCTAAATCCGGGCAAAAAGGCCCACTCTGACCGATTCATTTCCCTGTGCAGGTTCTTCTCACAATCCTGAAGTCCGAGAGATTTTACAGACAACCGTAAGGATCCGCACCAAAGAAATATAAATCTCAACCGTTGGATTGGATCGGTTCTAATCATGAGAGAAGACCAATTTCTAGCACAAACAGTTTGGCGACTTCTATGGTGATTCTTACGAAAAGCCAAATGACAACCATTAGGAAATCAAAGCGTATCAAAGGGCAAGAGGCGGGACACAATGGAACAAGCGCACATAGCGAAACCCAAGAGATAGGGAGAAATGAACCGGTACCACCCCAGAATCAAGACATCCACGAAGAACGGTACCGAAACATGGAGCAACGGCTTGAGCAGCTCACTCAGGTTGTTCAAACCATGCAGCGTCAGCCTCCTCAGGCCCAACACCCTCCAACCGCTCCCCCAGCTCCCCCAACAAATACGGAGATTAGAGGAAGGTCTAGCGCCCATACCCGCAAGGAAAGGAGGCCTAGGGGGAACATCGGGAAAGGACCCTCTTTCCTGTGTAGGTTCTGAGCCACCCCTCAATTCGCCAACAGACTGCACCCTCAAGAACACAATGATACACCCCATTTTGTGATGAACAGGTCCCACGGTACACCTTGTCCTACGGAAGGAGGGAACCCGAAAGGTATGCGCCTCAGATAATTTCTCCCTTCATTCGAGAAATACTAGAGAAAAATGTCCCTGATAGCTTCTAGCCACCACCCATGACGATTTATAACGGCAAGACTAACCCCTTCCGTCACTTGAAGTCTTTCCGTTCAAGGATGCTTCTCTCCGGGATAACTGACGCCCGCATGTGCCGAGCCTTCCCGGCCATGTTAGAAGGAACAGCTCAAGACTGGATTCCCTACTTCCAAGTGCTGGCGAACCTCTTCCTGGTCCACTTTGCTAACTATTCCAAACAGAAAAAGAATCCTTCCACATTTATGCGAATCAAGCAACGCGAAGGAGAGAGCCTCAAGTTATACCTTGAACGATTCAATGACGAAGCGTTAAATGTCGCTGACCTTATCCCTCAGATGGGCGTCACTATCTTGATAGAAGGACTTCATGAATCCCCGTTTCGCTACTCACTCACCTTGGAACCCCCGAGAAATATGCCTGGCCTCCTAACTCATGCCCAAAAGTACATCAATTCCGACGAGATTTATGCAGGATGGGAAGAGGAGGCTCGACAGAAGACCAAGGACAACCAGAAAGAGAAGCTCCGCCAGAATCTTGACAGGACCCCCAAGGAGGTCCAACAGGAAGGACAACGGAAGGAGGTCAATAGAGGTCGAGAACCCCCGTCTCGCCCTAAACAACACGCACTCCAGCCACGGGACCCAGGAAGGACAGAAAGATAACAAGTTATAACCACCATACCCCCCTTAACCAAACCCAGAGCCACATCCTGATGCAGGTTCAGGACAAGAAGATCCTGACATGGCTTGAGCCCACAAAAAATTCGGACCTAGTAAAGGATAGCAAGAGGTACAACAACTTCCATCGGGCCCGAGGACACGACACAGAAAAATATTCCCATTTGATGAATGCGATTGAGGATGTCATTAAGCAAGGCAAGCTTGAATAATACATCCGCCAAAGTCTAAAAAGAGAAGGGCCACTATCACCAAAGCATAACGAAGTCGGAAGGGAAATCGTAGGCTGCATCAGCGGCGACCCTGGATGCGGGGGAGAAAGCTCGGCTTTCCGAAAAAACTACGCCCTAATAGTTGGGTCTACCAAGGAAGGGTAGACCTTGAAGAGACCCCGGGCCGCCCTCCCATTATCTTTTACGACGATGATGCCAGTAGAGTCTGTCACCTTCATGATGATGCCTTGGTCATCGCCATCAACATCTCTAATTTCGAGATGAGACGAGTCTTAATTGATAGCGGGAGCTCGGTTGACGTCCTATTCTAGAGCACCTTCGAAAGAATGAGACTCAACGCAGACCAATTGCTCCCTCTAAAATCCTGGTTGGTCAAATTCTCGAGGGGAGTAGTACAACCCGAGGGGATAATAATGCTCCCAGTCATAGCGGCAAGCCCGCCCAGACTATCCAACCTAATTAGGTAGATATTGACCGCAACACAGAAATAACCCAATGCTTGTCCTCGAGCCGACTGACAACCAAGCAAATCTTGTTCATCACTCAGACTTAGAAACAAGCACACTCGGGGGGGGGACTAATAATGTGGGAATATCTGTAGCAACACGTGCCATGAGATCCGGGTCAAGGACACACCACCTGGTACGATCTCCAACACCCCAAGTTAAAATTTGAATCGGGCACTCAGTATCATTGTAAAATCCAAGATTTTTTTTTTATGAATAAAAGGATTTAAAATTTCCTCTATTTAATTTCTAATTAATTTACTAAAGGGCATGTTGGGGAAAAGTATAAGTCCCAAGGGTATTTTGGTAAAATGGGCATGAGAGAGTTTGAAAAGAATAAATAAATTAGGATGTTGCGAGTATTTTGGCCGAGTTGAGGGTATTTAGGATGCTGCGAGTATTTTGGCCGAGTTGAGGATGGTCGCGTGCTTACTCATCCTGGCCAAGGCTGATAGGATCCAGCTATCGGTAGAGACACCCCGATCCTTGGCGGCAGGAGGGAGGAGCATAGGGTTCACGCGTGAGTTTGAGCGGCCTTCGGGACTATCGTAGGAGCCTTGCAGCCTCCCCTACAGTGCTAGGAGGGGAGGCTTGGCGGCAGCAGCCCTGACAGAAAGCAGGGTCCTAAGAAGCGTAAGGGTGTACCTCCGACACGAGGGGACCACCGGTGGATTACACAATCACGTCACCGGATAGGGCACCTAAGCTACCTACACCCCATTTGTCCCCTGACAGGTCACTTTACACTCCGCTATCACCTTTATAGAGAGGATTGAGATATTTCTTTAGATTTAAATTAAGCTAGGAAGAATAAATTATAGTCTTACAAATCTATCTAAGTTGTATGAACTAAGAGTATCTTTTATGAGTTTGTGGAATAAATAAAGACCATTATTATTTGCTTTTCAGCTGTGATGTTTTTATAAGCTAACCCTCTCTAGGTTGTTTGGCAATAAGCGTGGATGAGTGGAAGAGGAGGGATAGGACGACCTCGAGACGGCCTCGCGATCACGCCGCGCGCTCGAAAGCCCCCGGTGGATTTAGGTTCCCATCACGCCAGCTATGGAGATTGGGCAGAGTACCGCTTCAATCCTGACCGCAGGCCGCAAGCCGCGGGCCAGATATGAGAGAGGAAGTACCCCCAAAGATGCTTGATGATGGACCTTATGCGCGAGATGATAGGGTACATCTAAGAACAGACAAGAATATCAGCACCGCCCCTCCACCGCCACACCCGGCCGCCGCCGAGGTTTGATTGTCGAGATCGGAGGCCATCTCCCGGCCTTTGATGGAGCCACAATCTACGTGCTACCGGAAGAGCTATGGATCGTGGAGCCGGAAAGGACATTTGAGATGTACCTGCGGAAGACGCGTTGATAGTGGTTAGGACAACCGCATATCCGGATGCGTAGGGTCGTGGAAGATCGGTATCTTGGTGAGAATACGCTGAGGAATGGGGTACCATTTCGCATTGAGGAATTCAAGAAGGCATTCTTCGCCAAATATTTCTCGTGGGAAGACTTCTCTTAATGGCTCAAGAATTCAACAATCCGGGTTCGTGGTGGTATGGACCGTTGAATAAAGATGAGATTGAGTTTGATAGATTGGCCCGATTCCTTCCTGATATGGTGCCTACTGAAGAAAGCAAAGTGAGTGAAGTTTGAGATGGACTGCCTTCATCAAGAAGATTGTGTCCAATCATTTGTACACCCAACCATGCTGACATGGTGTCCCCGCTGCTAAGTATATTGATGCATCCCGCCAGACCGATCCCGTGTGGCGGCAAAGAAGGATAAGAAAGAGAAGGCACAGAAGCAAGCACAGATGCCTTTTGGTAGAGCTCTGACATAAGAAGTCAAATTACGTGTCCCACCTTTACAACAAGCCAACAGATCGGCGGCCTCATCCTGGAGGCAAGGGCAATGGAACAAAGGGCCACAAGATGAAGTGCGCTTCACGCGCAGGGCAACCACAAGGCCACAAAGACACCCCAGGTGACTTACCGAAGATGTTTCACGTTGCGTACCGATCATAGGAAGGCGTGCGTCTACGGGCCACAAACCCTGACATGAGTACTCTGGGAGGCAATTTCAGTGGCCTCAATAGCTATTCTGAGCCTCCGCATACCAAGAGCATCCGCTCCGCGTACTGCCGTGGAAGCGGGGAAGGCGACAAAGCAGCCGCCTTTTCCACTTTTGCTCGCACCCGCATAACAGGCTCCACGACGCATGGACGCTGCCTATCACCTCACTACTGAGGAGGCGCTCGTGACTTCAACGGACGCCGCTCAGCGTGTACACGCATCACAAGTAGTTCTTTTTATGCATGCACATTGTTTGACCCGTGTGCTACACATTCTTTTGTATCTCGCGACCGCTTTGCACGGAGACATTCTTTACCCACCTGTGAGAGCTACCATATATGCGCTGAAGTGGACACCCCTGCCCAAGTGTTGCTAGGATAGTGAACAAGATGCATACGCAAGATGCCCAAAAGTGATAATAGAGGGGCGGAGTTGCATTTCACAACCTTCATGTGATGGACCTGAGGGATTATGATGTAAAACTCTCGGTATGGATTGGCTTTCTTCTCGCACGCACGATGGTTGATTGTCGTGAGAAGAGAGTGTACTTCGTGATCTTGCCGGCGACGTGGAGTTCACCTTCCGCGGCGACCAAGATCGCTCGCTGGTTCGAGAGATCTCAGCTCTCCAAGCTCGGAGATTGCTAGATGGAGGATGTGTCAGATATTTGGCCTCGATCTTGGAGGTTAAGAAGGATAGTGGACCCGCGGTAACAGATGTGCCAGTAGTAAACGAGTTCGTCGATGTGTTCCCTGAGGAACTACCTGGACTACCCCCTAAGAGAGAGCTTGAATTCTCTATTGACTTGATTTCGTACATTAAGACTGTACGGTGTCTGTGGCTCCATATAGGATGGGCACAATAGAGTCATTATGACGAAGTCTGGCAACCGGAGGAGTTGCTAGAGAAGCGGGTCTGCTCGCCCAAAGATGCCACCAAGCACCTTTGGCACTCTGTTGTTCACAAGAAGAAGGACGGATCGATGAGGTTGTGCATCGACTACAGAGAACTTAACAAGGTGACTGTGAAGAACAAGTACCCCCTACCGAGGATCAATGACCTTCTAGACCAGCTTGCAGTAGGGAGCCTGTGTGTTTTCAAGATTGATTTGAGATCCGCTATCATCAAAAGCGGATCGTGGAGGAGGACATCCCAAAGAGTGCCTTTTCTAATTTATACGGGCACTATGAGTTTTGGTCATGCCTTTTGGACTACCTAATGCCCCTCATTGTTCATGGATATGATGAACCTGTCTCGTGAGCAAGATTTGGACCTGCTCGCTGTGGTCTTTATCTATCTACATACATACTGATTTACTCGAAAGGGCCACCAAAGCAAAGACATGGAGCACTTCGAGAGTCGTGGTTGAGACTCGAGACAAAGATCGGCTGTATGCCAAGTTCTCCAAGTGTGAGTTCCGGGTTAAGGGTACAGGCTTTCTTGGGGCACGTGATCAGCGGAGCTGGAGTCTCGGTGGACCCCAAGAAGATTGAGGAAGTCGTCGATTGGAAGAGACCGACCACCGCCAAGGAGATTCGGAGTTTCTTGGGCTTGGCAGGTTACTATCGGAGATTTGTTGAGGGATTCTCCCTTCTAGCGGCACCTATGACCAAGTTGACTAGAAAAAGCACCGAGTTTGTTTGGACGGAATCTTGTGAGAAGAGCTTCCCTCGAGTCAAGAAGAGATTGCGTCAGCACTCACCTCGCCTTACATGCAGTGGGGCAGGGGTACACGGTTTACAGTGATGCTTGCAAGCCTGGCCTGGGGTGTGTATTGATGTAGGATGGGAGAGTCATAGCTTATGCTTCTCGTTAGTTAAAGCCTTACGAGGTGAACTACCCCACACATGATCTGGAGTCGGGCGGCCAATGTGGTTTGCTTTGAAGATCTGGCGACACTTCCTCTATGGAGTACCATGTGAGATATACACAGATCAAAAGAGCCTCAAGTACATTTTTACCTAGAAGGAACTGAATATGAGATAGCGGCGATGGTTGGAACTGATCAAGGACTACGATATGAGTGTTCATCGAGTAAGACTAACGTGGTGGCAGATGCCTTTAGTAGGAAGTCCAACTATGGAATCGCCGCATTATTGACCGCTCAGAGGCCCTTGTTGGAGGATATGAGGAGGTTGGAGTTGGAGATCATTCTGCCAGGGATAGAGGTTAGCTTGGCTGTACTTGCACATATGACCCCGCCAAAATGGGTAGGATTAGAGATGCTCAGAGGCACGACGCAGATCTAGAGGAGATCGTGAGTCAGACAAGGTGGGGAGCCACACGGGCGACGTTTAGAGTGCATGATGATAGAACTCTCGATTTGATGATAGGATTTGTGTGCCCAAGGTTCCCCGAAGCGTTGAAGAATGAGATATTTGAGGAAGCCCACTACCGCTATGCATTCATCCCGGCGGTACCAAGATGTACAGGGCTTGAAGGACCACTTTGGTGAAGGGCATGAAGCGGGATGTCAGCCGAAGTTTGTAGCCAGATGAGTCACTTGTCAGCCTTTGTAAAAGCAGAGCATCGTAATTCACGACATTACATATACCAAGTACCCATTCCTGAGTGAAATGGGAACATATCAATATGGACTTTTGTGACAGTGGCCACAGCGAACGCAGAGGGGTAAGGAGTCAAATCGTGGTCATCAGGGTGCGCCATCGAGTAGTTGGCTCGGTTGTATATTGATGAGATTGTGAGATCATATGGAGTACCCTGTCGACATTTCCGATCGAGACACTGTGTTTGTCCTCGTGGTTTTGGAAGGCTTCGCAGATGAGGCTTTGGGCACCCGTCTCTGCATTTAGCACGCTTTCCATCTACGCATCTGGATGGTCACGAGAGGACCATCCAGTGTTGGAGGATAAGTGTCGAGGGAACGTGCATTGGACTTCACTTCTGGATCTTGGGATGAGCGCCTCGAAGTTTGGTGGAGTTCGCCTACAACAGCTTATCAGCGAAAGTATCCGGGATGGCTCCATATGAGGCGCTTTATGGGAGAAAGCCGCCGCATAACCGATATGTTGGGGAGATGTGGGTGAGAGGAAGCTCATGGTCAGAAGACACTCAAAGTAACCAGACTTCGTCCTACGCATGCAGGAGCAGTGTTCTGATGATCGTGAGAGATCAAGGTTGCTCAAAGCCAAGCAGAAGAGTTATGCACTGGCTGCATCAGCTTGAGTTTCAGGTTGGAGATGCTATATTTCTGAAAGTGTCGCCTATGAAGGGAGTGGTGAGATTTGGAAGGCGTGGGAAGCTTGCCCCACGCTATATCGGACCCTTCGAGATTCTGGAGAGGGTAGGAGTCGTGGGCCTACAGATTGGTTTCCTACCCCTAACCTATCTCGTGTTCATACGTGTTCCACATTTCTATGTCCAAGAAATGTATTAGGGATCTATCTCGTGATCCCACAGTTCCTGTGAGAGGTTTAGGAGGACATGTCATACGAGGAACGACCTGAGATCTTGGACCGCTAAGAAAAGACAAATTGAGAAACCGAAAGCCATTCCATTTGTGAAAGTGAAGTGGAACCATCACTCCGACAAGGAAGCCAATGGGGAACGCCAAGAGGACATGATGAAACGCTACCCGGAATTATTCGCTCTCCTGATGAGTCTTAGAGGTTTTATTTTAAATTCTCGAGGACCTAAATTTTTGTAAGGGAGGGAGATTGTAAAATACAAGATTTTTTTTTATGAATAAAAGGATTTAAAATTTCCTCTATTTAATTTCTAATTAATTTGCTAAAGGGCATGTTGGGGAATAGTATAAGTCCCAAGGGCATTTTGGTAAAATGGGCATGAGAGAGTTTGAAAAGAATAAATAAATTATTCCCTAATTTATTTAAATTAATTAGTGATTGATTTAATTAAATTTGGAAGTAACCAATTCAATTAAATAAGGAAACTTTCTAAATTGTTCATCATTGGACTAAAGTGGAAATAGGGAGAATTAATTTAAATCAAGGTTGATTTGATTAATGGGGGAAAGTCCTAAGTTGGCATGATTAGAGTTGAGAGGGAAATTAATTTAAATTATAAATTTAAATTATAGGGCTGCCAAGGACCAATAAGTAAATTTATAAAGTTGAGGACTACAAGTAAAAGTTGATGTCTCTGGGAGGAGGACCTAGATATAAAAGAGGAATGAACAGGGACCTAAGAAGATTGGTGCATTCTCTCACAGAACGAGGGCCTGGTTATAAAATTTGTGAAAACTGGGGGCTCTTGCGCAAAATACCAACGAAGTTGTGTATAGAATGGACATCGGTTGATCCGGGATCATCCCTTAGGGTGATGATCGCTAAGCAAGCAATCCAATCCAAGTGGGTTTTCAAACCGCGGGTGGCATCCCTATGAGCGCCAGCTTCTACCGCGTGGCTGGCCAACTCCCAAAATTAATCGACCGCAATGTGACCGATCTCGAGGCATCAGCAACCGATCTCGAGGCTTACATCACTTCTTCTTCTCTATCGCCAGGCCAAGGCCACCGCTGGCGTAGATTTTCCCTCTCCATTAAGGAAATCCGCCCGGATAATATATGGAAAGACGGGAAGTTGATTGCATGCGATCTCCGCTGGCCGCCGGGTCGACGACCGGTGATCCTCCACAGTCTCCTATAAATACCGGACCACCTTCGGAGAGCCACATTCGACCTCGTCGGAGCGGCAGTGATCACTTTCACCGTGAGAGGGAGGGGAAGGAGAAAGGAGGCTTCGCAGTGGACGACTGAGGGCGCGAGAGAGTGGAGAGATAGGCACGGGCAACCTCCTTTGTCTTTCCGACCGGGGACGAAGCATCGCGAGTGCACCACCTCCTTCTCCGATAAGTTCTGACCCTCTGTTTTTATTTTCCAAAAGTACAAGCATGGTAGGCCGTAGCTAGGGCGGAGGACGCCGAAGAAATCTCCCGCCGAGGGATTGGACGCCGGTGAAGAAGGCGCTGTCGGGAGCCTGGAAAACAGGAGGAGGAGGGGAGGTGGTTACCGGCCAGGGAGGACCTCGGAGTTGGTTCTCCGGGCACAGGCCGCCGGGGAGCTCGCTGACGACCACCGGACAGGGACGAGAGCTCCACGAGCCGGGCGACGGCGGTTACTCCCGTGAGGTCTCTACCGAAGAGGAAGAGAGATAAGAGGGAGGGAGAGAGTTATTTTAATAGATTATGATGATTAATTTAGTTAATTAACAAAATCGTAGCTTTTCACTAATTAGTTATTTTATTATCTAATAACTAATTTGTTAGCAAATTAACTAAATAGAAGTTAATTAATTAATTGATTATTTAGTTAATTGAATGGAGGGCAGCTAATTGAATAGTTAGTTGATTAATCAAAGGAGGAGATTTAATTAAATTATTGAGTTGTTGATTGAGATTAACTAAATTGAAACCTAAAGCCTAATGGTTATGATTAACAGAGTTTGGACTTGGGTGAATTGAGTCCAATTGATTGGGCTTGGGCCCAAAGGTGTAGTAAGGGGCTGGATTAAAATTAGAAAAAAAAAATTAATTTAAGAGTTAAGATTAACACAAATTCATCAATGGACATTACTAATAGTTGATTAGTTAATTAAAGGGTATGGTTCAATTAATGTAATTAATTGAAATAATTTCTTGATATAATTGATTAGGGTTAATCAATTCAAAGTAAGACCTTGTGATTAATTAGTTGGATTCAACCGGTTTGGGTTTGGATCCATTAATTAGTTGGGCCTAGCTGGAATTGGGCTTGGTCAAGAAATGAATAGTAAAAGAGAAATAAAGGTTAGTAGAAGAGGGGGTTTGAACTAGAGACCCCTCTCATGGGCGTGGTAAGCTCTAACCTCCAGAGCCCAACTTCTTTTGTGATAAAAGGAATCTGGAATGTCTATATAATCTAGACTAATCGAATTTTAGAAATGGAAATACATAAGTGTGGTCATTTAAAAAAAAAATGACACGGGATCACAAGGGAAGGCCTACGAATAGAACCAGGGCCAAGTAGAGCATGCATCGTAGATAGAATGCTCATAGACATGTACTGAGAATAGAATTGTCTTTATCGATTTTTGGCGGCGTAGATCCGTGCGTAAAGGGAAGTCCCGTGGAGTACGAGACTTTGTGACTTTAGGTAAGTACACTTGCCTTGTGCCACTCTTCGGAGTTTTCTTGACATGTCTTTATTGTGACATACTGCTTGGTATTCATTCATGCTTCCTTGATTTATTGAAATCTTTATTTAGCATGTTTGATTGTTTCGAGATGTTGGGATCCCGACTTGTTTGTTCTTCGGCCCGGATTCAAATGAGCAGTGAGCTCCTTTCTGAAGTTCGTGTGGACTGACACTTCGATGTTCCTGCATTGCCATGCTGCAGGGATCGAGCACTGCTGTCCTGCCGGGCCGCTGAGGGATGATTCACGGCCGTGTCGACATGTAGAGAGGTGGGCGCTATCACATACACCCGAGGCCGTGAGCGGCCTGGATGAGGTCGTGTTTTCGCAGTTCACGATGGTATTGACCGGGAGACATTTGTGGAGCTTCCATCGAACTCATATCGAGCCCCAGGGGCTTACGTGAGCTAGAATTAGTTACCTTGTTTGTTTTGTGGTAGACTCCTAGGGTTTGTTTTGAGGGGCGTGCCCCGAGTTTGCTTTTGATGTTCATATTTGTTGATATCATATTTTCTTGAACCCCGCAAGGGTACTTACTGGGCTTTCCATTCGAAAGCTCATACACTTGTTTTCTTCCCCGCTTACGGATCCCGAGGCGTGAGGACTCTAGTACGCAGGAGCCGAAATGGCCGATCTTGGCGTAGATTGGGCAGAGGTCCGAGGACCTTGTTTACCTTTCTTTGCTCCGAGTGAGACATTTTATTTCAGTAGGTCCCTTTATAGGGCCTAGTATTTGTAGGGTATTTGAACCCTTTTATATTTTCCATTGAAACTACATTATTTTGAATAAATTAAGCTTGTTTATTCGTACATTTATCTCGCTTTATACACTTAGGCCTTGTATCCGAGTGGGGACCGTCTCTACTCTGGCCACGACGGCCTAGACATCGCGTGCGATGCCGAGGTCCCGAGATTGTATCGGGGCGTCACAATCACCCTAACCAAATCCGAGCTGGACACTCGGCACCATCCCAACCCCTCAAACAGTTGACCCAGATCCCCACTCAAACTTCCCCCCTTGACGAAAGGATAAGAGCAGAGCATAAACATCAGAAAGACAAACAACAGAAAGAGAAGGTACAAAGAAGATCTTTATCAGTAAATATCCGACCTAAAAGACAAAACGTCATAACCTGACACCGAAAGGGATGGGAGTTGAAGAATAAACACCCAACTTGCCCCACTTGGCCAACTTGCCGCACTCCCCCCACTTGCCCTACTTGGCCCTAACGGCAGATGGGACATTCTCCAAACTCCAACCGAAGGAAAAAATAATTTATAATTTTAAAAATATTTATATTAAGTTATTAACCTAGCATTGACCGAATTAATGACCCGGACAGGTTTAATAATTTTTCTGAGCTATTTTTAGCTACACTTGATCAATATTATTTCTGAAATTTTTTGGGTTTCCATGCAAAAGTGACAAAGTTTGACGATTTTGTAAAGACTACAGTATTAATTTTGGAAAATGGAGATGGTCTTCTGCAAAACTGACATGGATTTTGGAAATTTTACAAACACACTCTCAAAAAAATAATATTATTTTTGAAAAATTTTGGGTTTTTTTTTTTGCAAAAGTGCCAAACTTATTAAATTTTGAAAATAGACAGTACGTGCTATAGTATTGTGGGATTTTTCCCACGGTATGAGACGTATGCTTTAGTTTTTATGTCTCAGCTACTATAGCAAAAATGGCCGTCATCAGAAGTATGGACACCATCCCATAACCCAAAAATCTATACATTAGAACCCAAAAACATTACCCAAGGATCCATACGGTCTCATATTGTGTAAATAGTGCACACGGTTTGTTAGAATTCACCAAAATATAGGGGTGTCTGTAGAAAGGGTTTCTGTACAAGTGACATGGATTTTGGAAATTTTATAATAACACCCTCAGAAAAATAAATATTATTTCTAAATTTTATGTGTTTTTCTGCAAAAATGACAAAAAGTTGGCAAACATTTCAAAAGACCCATTTAATAATTTTGGAGAATGGAGGGAGTTTTCTGCAAAAGTGAAACGAAATTTGGGAATTTTTCAATAGTCTCTCAAAGAGAAAATAAAAAGAAAAATAAAAAAAGCACAATTTCATGTTTTTTAGGGGTATACATGCACTTTTGCCAATATATATGAATATTATTTTTATAACTGATTATGAGGTTCTTCAGGGGTTTATTTATGAATAAGTAGCCAAAAAACAACAAACAGTTGGAGATGCGGGGTATCGATCCCCGTACCTCTCGCATGCTAAGCGAGCGCTCTACCATCTGAGCTACATCCCCATTGTGTTGCAATAAAGAACATTTATTATATAGAAAGATTTCTAATTGTCTATGCATTTTATTTTCCAAACAAGTAATTAAATAATTTTAATTTATTACAAAAGTAAACATGTTCAAAGAGTGTTAATAACTAAAAATGCTGTCAAAATATATTTGGTTTGAATTGGTTCGAGTTTATTGAACTAATCTTTTTTTTATCCGGATTAGAAAAATTATAACCGATTAATTTGGTTTTAAGTCATATTTTGCTATTACACCGAATTGGAGCAAATTGTGAATACCCTAATGTACACCATAACATTATTAAAATTAGTTTTGATGATCATGCCAAGTTATGAGAGGAAATATATTTTGATTTTCAAAATTTTAATTACGTAAAATTAGACAACCTCAAAATGATCAGAGTTGTCAGGCGAACAACTCAAGAATCTTACATAAAGCTTGAGCTGTAGTTTGAAATTTTAAGTTTTGAAAAGCCGAAAGGCTTGGTGAAGTCGAAGCTCTAGAAAGCTCTAAATTTAATAATATATAATATAAATATTAAAATATATTAATAAATAAATAAGTTTTAAATTTCGAAATTTAATTGAAATTTAAAATGAGCATAACTTGCTTTCAAAATTAAAATTGAATTGAACTTCGAAAGTAAAACTTATTTAAGTTAATTTCTCAAGCTCAAAGCTAGGCAATTTTGAGTCCAGCTCGAACAGGCCCAGTCTGATCAAGCTCTGTTTACATCTGAGATACTATGATTAGAAGTTGGAACCTTTTATTTTTAAATTTAATTCAAATGATTTGCAGTTTTAAAGGGTGTATTTATAAATATCCACACAAATCAGAATACCTATCCCGAGGCAAATGTCACAATTACTAATATGCCCTCACTGTACCCATTTTTTGCCCCATCATACCCCCTCCCTCTTCTTCGTTTCAATCTAATCCTCTCTCTCTCTCTCTCTCTCTCTCTCTCTCTCGCCATGGCTTCCATCTCGGCTCCGTCGTACCTTCACGCAGAGCGAAGCCCCGCCCGCCTCATCTTCACCGATCGGAGTTGCTCCTTCCCCGCCTTCTCTCGCTCTCCCGCGCGCTCCTCCAGGCACCTTGAGTCGACCCTCTGCCGCTACTCCCGCGGAGATGCCTCGTCCCCGAGCGGATCTGGTCGCCGAAGATGGGACACGATGATCCAGGATGTTCTAAGAAAAGCTGTGAAGAGATGGGACGATTATGTGAACCGGAGTCGGAATTCAGGTCAGAGGGATGCGGGCAATTTGGATGCTTTGAAGGAGGAGAAGATGGGGGAGGAGGTGGAGTGGGATTGGGACCGGTGGAACAAGCACTTCGCTGAAGTGGAAGAGCAAGAGAGACTAGTTGATGCTCTGAAGGTTTTTCTTCCCCTCTTGTTTTAATCTATTTGGTTTATGATTCAAAAACGTGATCTTGATTTAGAAGTATGGGGAGAATGGGAAGGATTTAGTTTAGTATGCGTGGGTTCAGAAGGGAATAACCTTAATATGTGAATAGGTTTTCTCAGTGTTATTGCAGTAATGCTTACTGTGAGGTTATTAGTGTGAGAGAAAGAGGCAAACTTGATATTGATTATCGATAGTCACATTGTGAATGACCTCAATGGCCCATAGATATTTGTGAATGTTGCTTTGAAATTCGAGTACTTTGTTTTTTGGAGTGAAAGGAATTAGTCCCTTGTCTAAGGTTCGTCTTAAAGTGTTTTGGTAGTTTGCTCAGAACCTTATTCAAAGTTTTGAAGTGTCTATTGGATGTGATTTTACATGCTCAATTTGTCTCAACTGAATATGATTTTACCTGTCAAACTTTGTATCTATGTGTTCCTAGGTTGTGTTTATGTTTTGTGAATTTCTCTTCTTAATCATGATTTTGTTTTCATACTTCTTGAAATTGAGGACCTTGCCCTTTTTAGTTGCAATTACGTATTGCTGCTGCTATAGAAGATTATAAAGAAGCTGTGAAGCTAAAGGCTGCTATAACTATTGCAACTAAAAATGATGCTGTGGGCACTGCTATTTCTGATCTGAATGTAAGTAACTTGTCTGGCACCCTTTGATGTTCAAGTATTTTATTTTGTCTGAAAGAATTATCATTGCAGAGAGCTATTGCAGAAGAGCGTTACAATGATGCAGCATTCTTGCGGGATCATGCTGGTGTTGGGTTGGTAAGTCAACCACATATTTCGATAGGTCATATAATTAGTATAGCAAATAGTTATTATATTCTGCAGAACGTCCTCGAGTCTTGAGGCCCACTAAGGTCTCATTACGGGATCATGGTAACTTCCCGAATACCTATCAATATTGCCAAATGACATTATAACTTTAGGTCCTTGACCACCATTTTCAAGACATCAAATTTGGTGAGACTTTATGCAGAGGTTTTATTGGTTTATCTTCAAGACCTTTTTTTCTTTATGAAGTATAAAAATTGAAACTCAGCTATATAGCTAGTTATGTTGATTTGTCATTATCATTACCTCTTTTTTTGGTTGACCAACAAAAGGACAGTCATCCAACATGTGGAACAGCTAGCACATTATTAATGTTTATATGTTCACTTGTTGACATCTAAATTGTATTATTTTTTGGCCTCTGAAGGAAATACCCTATTTTGAGGTCTACGATAGCACCATTTAGTGGTAGTTGAACTTGTTAATGTTAATATGTTGAATAAATGGGAGGTAACTTTTGGGCTGTATCTAACGTTGATAACTTAGAATAATGATTTGTTTTGAACCTTTAATATTCTTAGTTTTTTCCTCATGGCTTAGAAAACATTTAGAAGTATCTTTTGCACTTATGTAAGATTTTCATGATGACCAAACATATCCTAGAAATTCAGTGAGATAGAATAAAATTAATGCTCATGCATAGTTGTTTAATGGTTGAAAATCCAGAGGTTTCTTTTAAAGATATGTTTTGAGAATTTGGTTGGTAGAAAGGTTTCTTACATGGAAAATACACTTTCATATACTATTATATTACCATTTTAATCATTTGGACTATAGTTGGCTTGGTTCCAACAAATTTCACATTTTCTCTTACTGGTTTAGAAATCTGAGTATATGATCTTTCATTTTGCTTATAGTTTGGGGTATATTCGCTATTTTCTGCTGCTTCCTTCTTCAAGATATTGCTTTGTTTAGATAAAAGGAATAAAATAGATTCCATGAATGAAGGATGAATCCAAATGATGGTCTTCTTATTTTGACTAGTAACGGGGCATTTCTGCCAAACATCATCTGTAATTGAGTTCAAATTCTAGTTTGTTATTTAATGCTGTCACCCTGCTTACCCTTCATGTGGTCTTTGTTCTTCCTATATGACATTAAAGAGTTTCAGAAAGTCTGAAAGTTCTAATTGTTATAAAGCAAATTATTCCTTGCCTATTTCCCTATACCCTTTGCTCCAGTTAAGTTTGTAATTTCAATGTTTACTAGTATTTCACTTGGGCCATTAATTGGTTCTGGTATTTTATGCAAAAGAATTAATATTTTTTTGGTGGAAAGTCATGCAGATGGGTTGGTGGGCTGGTATTTCGACAAATGTAGCTGGGGCTCATGGTCAAATTATCCACATTAGTGCAGAACATGGAAGATATGTTGCCAGAAGTTACAGTTCCAGGTAACTTAAAAAAAAGATGGTGTTAAAGAGTTGTGTGCTATTGCACATTCAAGAATTAGACGAAACGCACATATGCCCCTAGAAAAATCATGTTCGCTCGTGTAACCCCAGGCAGCACTAAATTTTGTGGATAGACCTCTAGTATTGAGTTTCGAAATATATAAAAAAAGGATGAGGATGCCCTTATCTCACACATTCCCCCTCCCTTCTCTCTCCTCTTTTTTTTTTCTCTCTCATGTGCAAGAGAGAGCAAGGGATAGATGAGGGGTGTTCCGATTTCTCATATTTGCTTCAATCTTTTGCTCATGAGTGAGACAAAGAAAAGAAAGGATAGAGAGAGGAAGGAGAGTGAGAGATGAGAGGATAGGAAGATAGGGAGCAGGGAGAAAGGCTAAGATAGTATTAAAGAGAGATGGAAGAAAGAAGTGGAAGTGGGCAACAATTTCTTTTTTCAAAAAAATTTGCTTTTTGACTTTGAACCATAGGGGTATTCGAAGAATCAATTCTATTTTTCTTAGGGAGCACATGTAATTTTATATTTTTTTGAGGGATATAAATGAGATTTCCCTTTATTGTTCTTCTTCATTTCCAACTATGTTATTTTCTCGGTGCACTTTGCATACTTGGAAAATTTGGATAAAGCTACTTGGAAAATTGCCTCATAACAACTTGAAATGACATCTATACTGCTCAACCTAGTTGAATGCATAACATCTTATCTACCTGATTGAACCATAACAAACTTCTCTTATATACTTTCTTACAGGCAGCTAGCTACAGCTAGACCAGGGTACCCTCTATTTGAAATTTTTTCACTGTGATTGGTGGAGAATACAAGCAACAGGTATGCCTGTACAAATTCTTGTAATTATTCCTTCTGATATCTCATTGCCATCCAACCTTTTCTGCATAATGAATTGTGGAACAAATGCCGAAGCTGATTGAATACCTAGAGATGATTTGGAAACATTCAACATTCTTCATCTTTATTTTCTTTCTTGCAAATGTTTTTTCACCTTGAGCAAATGATTTTTCTCTTTTCTTTTTCCCTTTTTTCCCTTGAGATTTTGGCCTACTATGGTGCATGTGTGATTTAAATCATTGGAGTTCTCTTTGAGCAATGGTTGCCCTTAACTCATTAAAATGAGTGAATGAAGTAAGGACAAAAATGCAATCAGAAGGTTCCTTAAGTACCTTTTGGATATTTCTTTTTATTTTGATCCACAAAGCATGGAAATCTGCGTTCACTCTCTAGAGTTTTGGGTACAAGCATTTCCCCATTGGTTCTATTGGAAAGCTACAACTATTAAGAATTTAGGTGTGCATGCCATTACGTGCGGCTGACAGTGTGATTGTAAACGATTCATTTCTTTTATTCTTTTTGAATAACTCTTTATCTTTCAACCATTCTGCTTTTACTACATATTGGTATTATACTCAAAAGCTATTTTCTTATTCTTTGCTGAAAGAAGGAATTTACATTCTTTCCAGGCCGTTTATCTGAAACGTAATGATAGACCCTCTGGAGGTTTCCAATGGGAAATCCCTCCAAAGACAAAAGTTAGCAGCTTGAGTCCATCAGACAGCTCAAGTGATCCACTCAGTGATATTTATGTGGAAGATCTAACTGCTGTTGAAGAGAGGGATGATGACTCTGATATGGTTGATGGGCTTGCTGGAATCCAAAATGTTCTACAGGACATGATTCCCGGTGTAAAGATCAAGATCTTAAAAGTTGTAGCTCCAGGAAAGGTTGATGGAGATATGATCTCCAAAGTCATTGAACAGATTGTAGAAGAAGAGGATGAGGACAATGATGAAGACTTGGAAAGTGGAGAGGCAGAAAACAGCGCAAGTGAGACTGATAATGAAGATGCAGTTGATTCCCAAGATACAACTAGTGATGCAGAAGAACTGCTACCTGAATTTCCAGTGAAGTTTGTAATTGGTACACTTATGCAAAACCTCTCTGATGATTTGCCACCTAAAGATTTAGATTAGGTGTGCCGCTATAATCAAGAGAAAGGATCACCGATCATTTTCATTTTCGTACAGCAAAATGATATGCACCCAGAAACTGATGGGAAAAGAGCGGTTGTTGGGGAAAAAGGGTATCACACAATCAGATCAGCAGAGCACTGATCTTGTTAAGTGTCTGATCTTGCTAAAGTCCTCCTAAGTAAAGAAAAGATACCTTTGAAGGTTTGTATCCTCAGAGGTTAGTATTTTCAGAATAAGGTATTATTGCTGCATGTCATAAAACACTTACCCTTCTTATGCATGAGCATACATCATAGTGATAGTTTTTTTAAGATCTTTATTGGCTGATTCCTCATCAATGAATGATGCCATTTATCTATTGGAGTATATCCTCTATTTGTCTTTCTTTAAAAAAAGTGCTTAGCCATTTTCATACCTTAGGCTTTATATTTAGTAACTGCGATTAAGGATGTGACAAGGTGGAAAGGCAAAATATGAATAAGTGACATAAAAAGAGATATGTCTGAAAACTATTCTGGAAAAGTGTCTCTGCAGCAAAATTAATTTTTAAGATGTACTATTCAACTATCTATATAGCTCCATATGAATCTAGGAACTACTGATGACTCTACATCTTCTAGTTTCACTTGTAACTTGTAGAGACTTTTAGACTGTTGGAGTTTAAATTTTTGACTGAAACTATGTATAGCATGTTGATTTAACAATAGCTAATTGCAGCATCTACTTTAAGAGTTTGACTTCTTACATATATGAGTTTGGCATATCCTGATACATCTCAATGAAATTTTCCTTTAGGTCAGTTCTTGATTGGTCACTATTTTTTTATTTTTTTATTTTTTTCAGCCAGGATTACATAAGGGACTAGCTTATCTTTTTAAAACTTCCATCACTTCTGTTTATTGAGGCTTCACTGAATAACTCTTGATCTCAAAACAACACATTAGGTTCTTTCCATTATTTAATTTAATAATTGCAAATCCTTGATTTTAAACTGGCTATGTCTAAATGTGCTACATTCCTTGTGGCTCTTTTTACTGTTGGACCAATCAACGATTTAATGGTTAGATTTTGTATCAAATGGTACTTAATATAAATTTTGTAGTTTTTGGAGGTCATCATGTTTTCTTTTATCTTGAGAATAATCTTGAGGAAGGGGAGCCTTAGCGCAACGGTGAAGTTGTTGCCATGTGACGTGGAGGTCACGGGTTCGAGTCCTGAAAACACACTCTTGCAAAAAAGTAGGGTAAGGTTATGTACAATAGACCCAAGTGGTCCGACCCTTCCCCGACCACCTCGCATGGCGGGAACTTTGTAGCACCTGGGCTGCCCTTGAGGATAATCTTGAGCAAGCACAATACTAGCATACTTGGTGACTGGGTGACTGGCCCTTGACTTATGACCTCTCTTTTGGAGAAGGGTATCTTTCCCTATTTGATATGATGTACTTGATGCAAATTTATGTTTGTGAATTATGACAGTCATTAAATTTGATATATAGCCTGCTTTGCAGCTATTAGTTATTCTAATGTGATACGTCATTTGTGTAGGTACTCAAAGATATTGGTGAATTAATAAGTTCTGCCATTAGACAGGATCAAAACAAACCTTTCTCTGGCACGATGTCTTTTAACCGCATTGAATTGCCATCATATGCGGATCCTCTTAGTGGTACTTTTCTTATCAAGCGCAATTGATGTGGTTTGCATGTTTTAGTTTCACTGCTGGAGTTGCATGGTTCTGATTCTTTATTATTGCCCACGAGGGACACATTTCCAGTTAAACTTTGCAGTTTTCTTCTAAAAATATTGTGTTTGTTTCTTTAGGCCTATATATTGGTGCACACGGAATATATGCTTCTGAAATCCTCCATCTGAAACGCAAATTTGGTCAATGGCAAGAGAATGATGGTTCTCAGAGGCATGATGATTTAGAATTCTATGAGTATGTTGAAGCATTAAAGTTAACTGGGAGCCTCTCTGTACCAGCTGGCCAGGTACGCTATTGCTAGTTCTTACACTGGACATTAACTTTGTAACATTTTCAAAGTTATATATTGTTTCTATTGTTATTGTCATCATTTCGAAAAAAATAACTGTTTGTCTCTTCTCATTTCAAAAGAAGCATGTGCATTTGGAGTTTCTAGGATCCATTTGAATATTTGTTAATGTGTTTCTTATTATTTTGACATGTTTTGGAATCACTGCATACTGAATAAATAAGCTGCAAATGTGGAACAAACTTGTACAGGTCGTCTTCCGCGCAAAAGTTGGCAAAAAAAATCAATTACCCCATAAAGGAATCATTCCTGAAGAATTTGGAGTGGTACTCTCCTATGAAGAGTAATTGTTTCACCTTCGCCTCTTCTTCATAGATGTAGAAGCTAAGTTACTCTAAACTCAGGTCGCTAGATACAAGGGACAAGGACGGTTTGCTGATACTGAGAATCAGAACCCCCGATGGGTTGATGGTGAACTTGTGATTCTTGATGGAAAGGTGTTCATATTTTTTGTTCTTTTGGTATTTGGTTTATGTTTGTGTTTCCTTTTACCTTTTAGTGTTCCAATGCAATTGTTAAATTTCATTACAAATGTCATATTTCTTAAAATAATCAATGGGGCTTTGCAGTTAATCAAAGGAGGTCCTGTTATTGGTTTTGTTTATTGGGCACCAGAATATCATTTCATGGTATTCTTCATCCAATTAAAGCTTCCAGAGTAACACGTTGAGATGGGATATGATCATCCAACACTCTAAGGTTAGCAAACGCCCATTAGAATTTGTGATTTTTATCATCAGAATCAATCTATTGAAACTTCTCAGTTGAAGCATTACATATCTTTGTTCATGCAGAAATGAAATGCACTTAAGGCAATATCTCCTGAAATAGATGCTTTGTGGTTTTAATGAGTAATAAATCTTAATGTGCCTCTACTTTAGTTACTGCAATATTTGCATCTGAAAACTATTTACAATTTGTATGTAGTCTTCGTAGAAAAATAAAAATGTTTTTAGTTCAAGTTTGTGATATTAAAGTATGAATGCATGCAGTCTTCTGTCTTGTATAATATTGTTTACATTTTCATTGGTGATTCTCTTTGATACAATTCCAAATTTCCATTTTGGATCTGTCAAACCTTGGGATACCTCCAAGCCTTTTCGATCTTATACCTTTGGCATTACTATGATGTGAATGATAGAAATTTTTCTGATTATTATGGCCATTACATCTCACAATAAGTTGTGTCGAATAATTGTCCTATAGAAAACTGACAATACAGAACAGATAATGACCGCACATTTATGTTTCAGACAGAAGCCAATCTATTTTTCTACTTTGGTTGGCACAAGAAAATTCAAACCAAGCTGAGGAGTTTAGTTGACACCAGATTTACCAAATAAAAACACCATCTGCTTCACTTGGCAGTAATCGTCATACATCTGATCAGCTTTATAATTCCTTACTTAACCTTGTACACAATCAATTTCCTTGCTGATTATCAAACTTTTCATGTACACTATATCAGTTGTTTCTATCTTGTATTTCATTGTTTCAACCTGAGATAATGTGCCCTGAATGTGCACTGATGTACTTTTTACTTGTAATTTGTAAGTCTCTTCGCCTAGAGCTGCTTTGGGAAGGCTATAATTTGGTTTTAAAAGCTCTATTCTAATTTATTTTTCAGCTTTTAGCTTTTTAAAAACTTTTCAATAATCAAAAAGGGTTTCGATGATTGGAAATTTTATATTTTATTTTACATGATTGAATTAGAGCTGCATATATGCTTGGAAGGGGTAACTGTGCAAAATAATTTATTTTATGAATAGTTTCATACATCTGCAGAGGTACATATCTAACAATATCAGATTAATTGGGTGTATACAGGCAATTACAAAATTTATAGAAGTATATATATGCAATGATTATATGTTTGTGTTCGTGCGACGAATTGTTCCTATACTCTTATAAAGTATGAATATATCCTTTTTTTTTTTAAAAAAGAAATAGGTAAATCATACTTTATTTATGATAATAGTTAGGTGTTACAACCATACATAGCGAGCATTACAACAGTAGGATCCAACTGTTGCTATCGCTCATGCATCCCCTACCCTCCCTCCTGAGTCTCGTCGCCTTCAGGTTCCTTGGGGGTATCCAATGCAAACTGCAGGTTCCTCTTGACCATGGTCAGGGGAGAATCACCTTGTTTAATTCAGTAATTTTAACAATCCCAAACTATTGGATTTTCATCTACAAACTGCCGGAATGGGTTATCAACTAGATAGATGCTGTGAGGCGCGATTTGCTGTGGAAAAAAGCAGAAGAAAATGCCAAAACATATAGGTTGGTGAATTGGTAATAGTTATGTAGACCCAAGGAATACGGAGGTTAGGGAATAATAAACCTCTATAGCTTTAACTAGGCAATGCTAGAAAAATGGTGTTGGAGACTCCTAACAAAGAAGCAGGAGTTTGTTACCAAATTCTAAAACATTAATATTTTAGTAACATCAATCCAAACCTCTTCCATAAAACACCTGTAAGGGCCTCATACTTCTGAAAAGGAATTAAACAACAGGAAGCGCTACAATTACATCCACATATTTAATATGGAGACTTTGGAGGTGCCCGCTCTTAACCAAGCCTCATGGCCAAGACTCATGGAAGGATCAAGCGCTAGTCTTTCACCGCTCAAAAGCGTACCAAAAGATCTGGCCAACCTCCTCGTTAGAGCGAAAAGGTATATCAATGCGAGGAAATACAAGCTGCTAAATGGGAAGAGGCCAAACTAGAAAAGCCAAGGAGGGAACGAAACTCGAGGAGCCACAGAAGCATTTCAAAAAACAAAAGTTCCTAACTCAGGACGATAGTAGAAGAATAGAAGCACGGTTATGTAATTATGCTCCTTTCAACACTAGTCGAACTGAGAACTTTATGAATATAGAGGATCTGAAGATGAGTGGCCAACAAAAATGAGATACTTAGCTAAGTGGAAGGAATGTAAGAAATATTGTAGATTCCATTTGGATCGTGGATGCGACACTGATGAGTGTATTCAGCTCAAGGATGAGATAGAGAACCTAATCTACAGAGGCCACCTCTTTAAATATTTGAAGTAGGATTCACGGAAGGAGGGCCCATCTTCTCCACCGGGAGATCAAACTCCTATAGGAGTAATCCACTTTATCCCTGGAGGGCTAGACAGTAGTGGTGAGAGCAGCTTATTCCGCAAGAGTTATGCTCAGATACCTCCTCGACCTAATGCGCCTAAGTTAAGGCCATGAGCTGACCCTCCGATCTCTTTTTCGGATGATAACTTGGGCAAGATCCATTTCCCTCATGATGACGCTTTAGTGGTCACTATCAAAATTACCAACTATGACGTCAAGAGAGTTCTAGTCGACAACGGAAGTTCGGCTGATGTGATATTTTGGGATGTGTAAGAGAGATTAGGTCTTGGGTCCGAGTTGCTACAACCCGTGAGGACTTTCTCTGACTTACCGCAAGAACATATCCTAGGCAATCTACAGTAGCAACGAATTTCCTAGTTGTCAAATGCCCCTCCACTTATAATATCATTCTGGGGTGATCGGCTCTAAATACTCTGTGAGCTGCCGTATCTACATATCATCTACTTATGAAGTTCTCCATGGAGAATGGGTGTGGAGAGACTAACCAATAGTTTGACAATGCTATGTAGCCCTTCTCAAGGGCAAGTCTCAAGAATCTTTGACCATTGAGACACAAGAGGAAGTCAAAGAT
Source organism: Dioscorea zingiberensis (assembly GCA_026586065.1). Taxonomy (NCBI): domain Eukaryota; kingdom Viridiplantae; phylum Streptophyta; class Magnoliopsida; order Dioscoreales; family Dioscoreaceae; genus Dioscorea; species Dioscorea zingiberensis. The sequence continues at coordinate 46,242,916 of CM048823.1, forward strand.
AAGTCGGCATAGAGAGCTACCCCAGTAGAGGAACTAGATACTATTCCCTTTTCGGAAGATCGATCCGAGCGCATCGTGCAGATTGGTGCCGAGTTGCAGGGAGAACAAAGATAAAGAATTCTGGCCTTCTTAAGGAGTAATGTAGATGCCTTTGCCTGGGGTCCCGAAGACATGTCGAGGGTGGATAGAAGAGTCATAGAACATCACTTGAATGTTGATCTCTCCTTCAAGCCGGTAATTAAAAAATGAAGACATTTTACCCCAGAGAGATAGCAGGCTAATGAAGATGAAGTTGGCAAACTACTCAAAGTTGGATTCATCAAAGAGGTATACTACCCGCAGTGGTTAGCCAACGTGGTTTTGGTCAAGAAAGCCACTAGGAAATGGAGGATGTGTATAGATCTGAATAAAGCCTGTCCAAAAGACAACTTCCTTTTTCCCATGATCGATAAGTTGGTAGATTCCACAACCGGACATGGATTACTAAGCTTCCTAGATGTTTTTCTCGGGTTATAATCAAATCAAAATGGCAAAAGTCGGATGAGGAGAAAACTTCATTCATCATTGAAAAGGAACATATCAAGTTACCAAGTTATGCCCTTCGGTTTGAAGAATGTCGGGGCGACTTTCTAGACTAGTGACCAAGGTCTTCCAAAAACTACTCGGGAGAAATGTCAAAGCATATGTCGATGGCATGCTTGTAAAAAGTGAGAAAGCTAACCGACATATTACCAACTTAGAGGAGACCTTCGGAATACTAAAGAAACATGGAATGTGCCTCAATCCTAATAAATGTGCTTTTGGAGTTAGGTCAGGGAAGTTTCTTGGGTTCATGGTAACCCATAGAGGGATAGAAGCTATCTTAGAAAAGATCAGAGCCATCTTGGAGATTAGCTCCGTGAAGACTATCCAAGAGATCCAAAGATTGAATGGAAGATTAGCAACTCCCGGAAGATTCATCTCTAGATTGGGAGATAAAAGCTTACACTTCTTCAGAGCTCTCTGCAGAACCCCAAAGTTCAAGTGGATAGAAGAATGCGAAAGAGCTTTTCAGCAAATGAAACCGTATCTAAGCTCTCTGCCAATTTTTTTTACCAAGCCTCGACAAGGCGATGAACTCTACATGTGTTTGGCTTCTACTAATGTCGCCGTCAGCTCGGTATTACTCAAGGATGAGGATGAATTCAAAAACTAGTTTATTATACAAGTAAGGTGCTAAACGACCCGGAGTCTAGATATCTTTCAATAGAGAAACTAGCTTATGATCTAATCACCTCTGCTCGACGTCTCATACCTTATTTTCAGGCTCATAAGATCACAGTTCATATAGATCAACCTCTAAAGCAGGTCTTACAATGCCCCGAAATGTCTGGAAGAATGATGAAGTGGGCTATGGAGTTGAGTGAATTCGATATTGACTACAAGGCTCAAACGACCATCAAGGCGCATGCCCTTGCGGATTTCATAGTGGAGCTGACTTTTCGCAAATAAAATATCCCCTGCTGCTCTGAGAAGAAAATGGACCAAGCTGTCTCTCCCGACTTGTGGGTTTTATAAGCCACTGGAAGTGGCTTAGGAGCTGGCCTCGTCCTAACGTCTCCAGAAGGTTAGAAGACTCCCACTGCTTTGAAATTTAATTTTAATGCTACCAACAACGAGGTAGAGTACGAAGCCCTAATCTTAGGGATGAAATTGGCCTTAGAAATCGGGGTTCAGAGCCTAGATACCCATACTGACTCCTAACTCATGGTTGGGCACCTAAGTGGAGAGTTTGAAGCTCGAGACGAGAATATGGCCAAATATAAGACCCTTGCAAAAGATCTAGCTTTGAAATTCGGACGATTTCAGATCATTAAAGTTCCCCAAGCTGATAATGAAGAGGTTGATGCCTTATCAAAATTGGCATCCTCCTAGTACTCCGGCCTTGGCCAGCCTAATGCGGGTCTCTTTGCTTGGCCACCCGAAGACTTGTCAAGGGTGGATAGGAGGGTCATGAAGCACCACATGAACATGGGCCCTTCCTTTAAACCAGTCTTTTAGAAGCGACGCCACTTCGCCCCAGAACGACAACAAGCGATTGAGGAAGAGATTAGCAAGCTGCTCAAAGCGAGATTCATTCGGGAGGTTCACTACATGTAATGGTTTGCCAATGATGTCTAAGGCCACTGGTAAGTAGAGGATATGTATCGACTTCATAGATCTTAACAAGGCATGCCCGAAGGATAGCTTCCCTCTCCCTATGATCGACAAGTTGGTTGACTCCACGGTCAAGCATGAGCTGTTAAGTTTCCTAGATGAAAGCAGAAACAAAAACTCCATACGAGATGTGGACAGGCAAGAAGCCTAGCATTAAGAACTAACATGTCTAAAGTTGTCCAGCTGAAGCTTGGCCTTACAAGCTTAAGGAAAAATAATTGGACTTAAGAACCATAAGTTGCTATTTTGTTGGTTACTCAAAAAGACCCAAGGGCTTCAAGTTTTATAATCTCTCCGACAAATCCTTTTTCGAAACTAGAAACACAAAATTCATTGAGGATGTTGATTACATTGGAAGTAATCATAAGGATAGCATTGTGTTTGAAGAAGAATGTATAAACATTCCCACTACAGTTACAGTTGATAGTGATCAGATAATCATTCCTGTCACTATTCAACCTGTAAATCAGAAAAATATTACAAACACATTTGCACCAACTCACATTCCGATTCAAGAAACATCTTCCATTCAAGTAGAAGAGTCACCGAAGTGATTCCTATGGAGATTTCATATCAACAACCTTAATATGAAATGCCTATAAGGAGATCCACAAGAGAGAGGAGAAATGCCATATTTGATGACTATGTTATCCATCTCAATGAACATGAATTTGATTTGGGGTTGGAAAACAACCCTACTTCATTCAGCAAAGTCCAATCATGTTCAAACTCTGACAAATTGATCGAAATTTACATACGAGATTTACATACCTTGATCCCACACAGTGAATCAGATAGATTAAATGATAATTCGCAGGGATTCTAATATGTATGGTTTTCAGCTTGGTTCACTTCTTACATGTTAAATACATATCATCCATAAGGGTGAAAGATCACTGAGCTATAACTACTAATCCCATGCACTTAAATCCTTCTCATCTTAAGGTAAGAGAAAAAGGATCCCGAACACTTAAGCCAGACACAACTGTAAGAATTGGATCAAGACGATGAAAGCACCCATGATAAGCATCTTCCCTAGCTTTGGATCAACTGGAAGCATAGAAAGGAATCGTCCTGTAGAATGCAGAGAAACCAAGTTGTATATGATAAAACACACAATTATCACGCAAAAAGAAAATCAAGCTTCGCATTTGCGCACGTTAAGATGTGGCAGGCATCTTTCATAGGTAATGAGCTGAGAATCTATACCAAGATTAGTCAGATTTTCCTTTTCATCTAGAGAAATGATCACATGGGACCAGTCTCATATGAGACTGGCAATCACAGCCATAGATCTGCCTCAAGGTATGCCCCAATCATCTTCAGGAATTCGATTGCATGTTGTACCTGCCACATTCAAGAGTCCAACTCAATAAGCATAGAGAAACTATTGCAAGCAGCGATTGCTAATAAAGATGTGCTCAATAGAATGCTTCAAACAAGAAAAAACAATGATATCAATATGTTTATCTTATTTATCACCACTAATTCCAGTAGTCTCTTGTCACTAACCCAATTAAAACCATTACAACATTGATAATGATGACAAAAATGATAACAAGAATATGTTTTGTAGAAGAATGGTGGTGCAATACACAAATAGAGGGGTTTATTATTATTAAAACTCATATTCCAGAAGCAAGGAATCAACAGCACAACTAGATTTATCACAGAAAATAATAAATTCTACATTTGGTTAATTTAAAGTGGCATCACAAACAGGAGTGACAAAATGAATCATCATAATGGCTCAAGAACAGATTTGATCATACAATACAAAAATATCTCCTGTTTCTGAACTTCTACTGAGATACTCTCTTTCTTGTACCTACTAAATTCAATTAAAATTTAATCCAAAGTCATATATAGCTGTAATTACATCAGTTATGTGGATTTATAGAAAAGTTGAATTAGAAGAATAAACTTATGATGATTGTGCATACATTACAAAAGAAAGACAAACACAAACAAACAAACAGACAAAAACACAAAATAGAAATATCAAATGTGTTTTAGGCAAGTCTAGCACCCAAACACCCACTACTTAATTAACCAGCTTATGTTAGTCTAGTCTAATACTGTATAACAAGACCAAGGCTGAACCTTGGAATTAGTTAGCCTTAATCGCTTACTAAACATCCACACATGAATAAGAGCATTACTATCAAGGTATAACTAACACTACCACTTAGTTATCCACTTTAGTCCCCGCAGTTAAATAACCACCACACCTAAAACAAACAAGCCCAAAGAGAAAAAATGACCAAAATAATTGCGGAAGTCACCTGAGTTCTGAACTAAAAGTGAAACTAAAACCCCACTAAATAACAAGATATGAAAAGAGCACCTTCAAGCAAGGAAACAAATAATGAACAAAGGCAAGCAGCAGTAATAAACTTAAGTTGGAACTATTTGTGAGTGTATATATTTTTTTTTGACATGAAGAGCCCTTGGTCAAGTGGCCAACGGCTAGTACTAAGTCAAAAGGTGTGCGCAATCCTCGCTATGAGATAGTATTGGTCAGGTGGGATCCGTGCATAATTGTGATAATTCCCACTTACAACCATTGTTTATAATTTCAGAAAAGTGCCATCATCCGTGATTCGAACTCGCACCTACAACGAGGTGAAGCTCTTAACGGGGACCTGCATATCAATATGACACAAGGGTCGTTGGTACGGTGAGTGTACATTGTAAATGGCATGGATCTCATTTAACTAAGTTTCAACAAGTGGTGTTGCCAAAAATTACAAAAAATATGTGATTGTCAATACTCACAATAATGACAGATAGCAACGCACCACTTAGCAGACAAATCATACGAAAAATTACTAAGCATGTGCTACTCAATGTCAACAAAATTCATCAAGCCAGAGGTTGCAATATATAACTTGTATGTTAAAATAATGCTTGTCAGTTGTCACACGGACTTGACAAGGAATTAGCAAATCAATACCTATGAAATGAAATACTTTTCATGAGAAAAAGTATACTGTATTCTCCACATTGAATAACATTCTTCAATAGAGAGTACTTGTTTATATATAAAAAAAATTTGAGGAGTTACTAACAGATCAACAGATAAGAGAGGTCAGTGACGGTTGCAGTTTTTTAGTTGATTTTGAGGGAGAGATAGGATGTGGTAGATGACTTCTCAGGTTTCCTCCTTCAGGTTTTATAGGATCAATGCTTTCTCCAGAAATCAATTTTTAGAGATCACATCTCATAGAGGGAATGAGCTACAGAGAAAAGAGGTATGGGCTCATACCACTGGTCTTCAACATTAAGTCGAGACTCAAGATGAAGAACGGAACTAGGAGGAGGAGAGATAAAGAAAAAGGAAAGAGAAAGAGGATTTTGCAAAAGAGATGCTCAAGCTAGCACTCGATCTCAATGGAGTCCAAGGTCTATGTACCATATCATAATAGAATCCAAGATCCAAGATTTTCAAGATGCCCTCTTCTCTTCGTAGAAGTATAGCTTGCTGCGGCTTAAGAAGATGATTAGTTATTAGTCATCGCCTTTTGGAATCCATCGTCCGGCCGTTGGATGACCAAGTTGTTACATGATTAGCTAATCTTTCATTTGGGTGCCTATGATCATGTCACATATCCTCTAATATTTTCCCCATAACATACATAAATATGACTACTGTTAGCCCATATATGTAACTATATAACTCTTTAAACACTTTTTGTAGACATAGCCATGAAACTTGGAAATGTTTTTTTATGTCTTACAGAGATTTTCACTATTATTCAATCATTTAGAAGGATAAGAATTGCAATCCAATAAATATATAAATATATATATATCAAATACATATTTGCTCCTCATTAGTATGAAGATACATAGGATTAAATCCAATCTTTAACTTTTCAAAACTTAGTACTGTATCAATTTGCTTCAATTCAGTGGTAGCTTAAGGACTGAAACCTCGGTAGGAAGATACATGAGGTTAAATCCAATCTTTAACTTCTCAAAACTTAGTACTGTATCAATTTGCTTCAATTCAGTGGTAGCTTAGGACTGAAACCTTGGCTTGAGGACCTTCTTGGACATAAACAAAGCTGAATTGCGAGCCAGGTTTCAAGGACTTGAGCCATGAGGGAAGCTGATAAACATTTTTCTCTGATGTTGGTGAAAGACCCCACACAGTCCCTGAGAGGTTCTCCATGGCCAACTTGAGGCCACTGATAGGCTTTCCACCACTGTTCTTGATGTTCACCTTGTGACGATAATACTCGACACCTTGATGTTTCCAAACCTTGGTTATTGAGTGGAGGATTTCAACAGGGTGCTCTGCAAATAGTTTTGATTTGGAACAATCAATGTATTAGCCATTCTCAATGTTTCAGAAATTGTTCCTTCTTTTTTCTGATTACTTATCATAAAGTATCGTGTGTCTCGAATTGTATCACTCACCATTTGGCTCAAATTGTTTTGGTGATGAATCTCTTGGCTGATATCCTGCAAAATCAGACTGAAATTTCAGCTTTTCGATGACAATTTTATTTTATTTTATTTTATTTTTTTTTGATAAATATGGACAAGCCACCAGAAACACACTATAACTTATACTCACCATTTGGCTCGTAATGTTTTGGTGATGAATCTCTTGGAAGATAACCTGCAAAATTAGAGTGCAATTTGAGTTTTTCTATGATTAGCAATGTAAATTAGATCCTCTATGGTTGTGCAAAGTTTACCTGATCCTCCAGAGAGACTGCTCAACTTTGCGAAAAGGCCTACAAGAGGAGCTGCTCCAGCAATGGCTGGCTCGGTCTGTTCGTAGTTGTTCCGTTGGTCATTGAACTCATCCTTTTGGTTTGGTCCTCCGACAAGAGCTCCGTCGACGACATTTGGGTTTCCCTGTTGACGATTATACCACTTCTCATATCCTTCATTGCATCCGACTGGAGGTGCCAAGATCGATACCGATGGAATTGAAGCTCCTCTGTGATGCGCCCGAACAGGATACTTGTCTTGATAACCAATCATGTAACTCATAGCCTTTGGATTCTTTCCAAGAATGTAGTCAGCCTGTGATTGTGCAAATGTTATCAGTTCCATGGGTTGTGTCTCTCCATCAGGGCAGTAGAGTTTAGCATTGCCCATGGTCAAGTATTTGGAGTAGATTGCCAAGAGAAAAGCCGATGCCGAAACATACTGCATGTTGTTCCACTCCTCCACAAACAACAACCCGCCTAGTTAACGAATTCAAGTACAGTTTTGATTAGATATAATAATAATAGAACAAATGATTCAAGACTCTGATTTGAGATACTAAACCTGGAGTCATTGGGACATTGTAGTCATTGTTTTTCTGAAGACAAGCACATAAGAAGAACTCAGCTTTGGCTTGGTACTGCTTCAGAGTTGCTTGGTAAACTCCATTACTTCCAGACAACAGTACCTACATCCACATAGTCAATCTTTGCCATAACATAGATAAAGAATAGAGTAATGATACACAGTCCGACAAGACTTCCCGAATTGCTTTACTAAATCTAACCCCGCTAGCTGGATTACCAAATTCAGCTACCGGGGCTTTACTGAATTTAACCCTGCTAGCTGGATTACCAAATTCAACTACCGGGGTTAAAAATCTAGCTAGCATGGTTAGATTCGGGAAAGCAATTCTGGAAGTCTTATCGGGCTGTGTATCATTACTCTAAAGAATAGGCATCAAATTAGAACTTTTGTCTTTAATTATATCATCAATTAATCACCTTGGATAAAAGGATTTGCAATCCTGCATACTTGTTATCCCAAGAGAATTCTCTGACTGCCCATCCAGTGCCACCCATTGACTCTGAGTTCTCAATGGTGTACTTTAGATAGTCTTGTTCATTTGTGGCCTCAAAGAGCCAAGCAGCAGCCCATAACAGTTCATCCTGCAAAACTCATCACAATCATGAAACTTGATCAAGAGAGAGTGAGCAGAGAATGTATCACTGAAGCTTGTCTTACATAGTAACCGCTCCCCGAAGGATAAAAGGCTCGAACACTCGGTATAGACTCATCGTATCGGCCCCGGAATGTATCAGCAAAGTAGAAAAGCTGCCTTGCATGCAAGAGGAGGAGTTGAGAGTATGAAGAATTGTATGGCTTGAAAGCAATGGAAGCTGCAGCCATGGCAGCAGCAGTCTCTCCGGCAATGTCCGAGCCGGGATGCTCGGCGTCAACCTTATAAGCATTCCTCGGAGTCGACATGTCCTCCGCCCTCTCCCAGCAGTAGTGATCACTGTCTCCATCTCCAACCTTCCAACAATCATCCAACAACAAACACATCAAGACATATATAATTCAACATATAAAAGTGACAAGTACTGATCTTAATTTCACCTGCCCCCAGAGAGTGTTTGGCTGATTGTGAGCTTTGATAAAGTAATCAGTCCCCCATTTGATGGCATCCAATGCATGTTCCAACTGGTTAGACTCACTGATCTCTTTCTCAAACTCTATAACACCCCATGAGAGCATTGTCACAGCATAAGCCATTGGCAAGCCAAACTTCACATGATCACCAGCATCATAATAACCTCCAACCAAATCCACCTGCCATTAATTAATTACTCTCTCATAATCAACAAACATCGATAAGGAATTAAAGAAATTAAACACACAACATTCACTCTCACCCCTTCGAGAAACCCGTCTCTAAGACCGGAATCTCCACGCCACATGACACGGTGATCGGTCGGCAGTTTGCCGGACCTCTGAGCCTCAAAGAACAGCAAGCTCTTCTCAAGAGCAACCCTGTAGTCAAAACCAGCCACCATCATCATGCAAAGAGAAAACACAGCACATTTGATGATGAAGCTCGCCATGGCTCTTCAATGGTGGCCTCAGGACGAACCTCCGGGGATTGGCACAATATATATATAAGATGAACATGTGATGTGTTTGCACGTCGGAAGCCATGGATTTGATGAGAGCTTAGAGCCATGCACGTCGTGAGAATGAATGAATAGAGTGGCCTGTTCTGAATTATTGAATAGTAATAGAAGAATGAATACATCTTCTCTGATTAGAGCCGACCACGTTTTGGAATTTATAGAAAAAGAAGTTGAGATGCTTTGGGTTCTCACACAAAGAGCCAAGTATAATAATACCACGTCCTTTTGGCTCACTATGACTGAATCCAAAGTTGATATTTTTCTCTCTTTTTTTTTAATCTTTTTTAACCATTTGGATGAATAATTTAAGATGTTCTATATCTGTTTAGTCAAACATCAACTTTTTATTTTATTATTTTTTTAAAAAAATTATGATTCAAAGTTATTAAATTTTTTTGTAATTTATTAGATAAGAGATAAATTAGGAGTGTGTTTGGATGGATGGGATGGGAATATGAATGGATGAAAGCATATGTAAAGGATGTTTGGTTACTGGGAAAAGAAGAGTGGAGGTAGAATTGAAAAAAAAAAATTATAGTTTGTTTGGATAAACGGTTGATGTTGAGATATGTCCTCTTAGAGATTTGGACAAATCACGATCAACGGATTAGATATACTTCGATTGAACATGTGTTTGGGAAATGATATGGTGTTATTGATGTTATACCTCCTCTTGGGGTCCTTTCTCATTGGAAACAAAATCCGCAGAGATAATGAAAGAGATCGGGCCTCGTGTCTCAGGATAGACTCCGATATTTAAATCAGAGAGAGGATGAGTAAAAGGAAAAAAAACACTAGAAATTGAAGGAGAATGTTTAGTGGCCGGCCCCCCCCCCCCCCCCCCCCCCCTGGTGTTATTGCCTCCCCATCCTTTCTATAGCAAGGGGCGCGATTACTTGCTTGTAGTGCGTCCACTGACAATGCCTTCTAGGATTGGTGATGACTTCTGCCATTACTGCGATATTCTGATATGGTGGGCGGTGACCTCGGACTTTACCGCGACGTTCTCCGCTGATGTTGGGTGGTGACTTCAGACGTCACCACGACGTTCTCCGCTGATGTTAGGTGGCGACTTCAGATGTTACCACGGGGACCATGATCCTCTTGAACGCTTGAAATCAGACCACGAGTAGTTCACTGATTTTACTTGTAACGTAAATGAAAATAAATAAAAAAATTATAAATAATTTTCAAATATTCTAATTTAAATTATAATATCTAAAACATAAATAATACGGGGAAGTAACGGAAGGTCCCCCCAAATTTCAGAAATCCCTAAAACATCCCTGTAAGTTTGCTTATTCCTCTTTAGTCCCTCCTTTATACAGGGATTTATTTTCCAGTCAAAGCTGTATGAAGCGGTGTTAAAACCACGTGAAAGAAACATTTTGCTGCCCACAGGAGTTAATGCGATGTTGGCGTACACTCAAGCCCGTGCAAGTGGCGTCCAGGCGTGAAATGGCAGCGTCACACTGAGCGATTTCTCCTATTCTCTTCTTACGTATCCCCATCTTCCTAAAAGCCCTAAGCGAACGGAAACGTGCACGCCGAAGACGCCTGAGACCGCACCATCAACCACGCGAATTTCCTTCATATTCTCTTCCAAAGAATTCCATCGATGAGTTCTGCGGGGAGTTCGCGAAGAAGGTATCAACGCAACGCAACCCTAAACCTTCTTCTGAGGAGATTAGGGATTAAGCGCCACGGTGTTCGATTCTATTGTTTGCTTCTTTTTTTTGAGTTTATTCTTTCCTTTTTCTTATCATCTGTAGCAGAATACAATTTGTGCATGTGTATTGTAATCAAATTGTGGAGATTTACCGGTTAGGGTTTTGGGGCTTGATCATTTCTCATGTTCCTTACTGAATGTGTTCCATTGTGGGTTGTTGTTTTAGAAATCAGTAACAAAGTGTTTAAAATCACACTATTCTGTTTAGTATTTTCCTTATGTGTTTAGTATTTGCCTTATGTGTTTAAAATCTTATGTTTACATTTTAGAACAATACACATAATCAATTGTTTGTATGTATTTTGGCGTTTTAGTTGTAGATAACCACACCAAGTCCGAGAATCTGGTTAATGGACGCATGTTACACGGGTCCAATGGTTGATTGCCTCGGCGAATTGAACGCAGACTTATGAACCGAAAACCACAGGCAACTCATTAACACTACTCCATTTTGCGCCACAGGCGGTATGAAGCGGGTAGTACAGGGAAAAGGGTCGATTCGGCGCACTCATGAAGGCCTATGATATTCGCCTTCAAAAATTTAAAATCGGGCAAAGCTTGGTGACTTTCCGTCCGCAGGACGCCGCCATAATACTTGATCAAGGCCGCAATGGAATGCGTGGATTTCAAAGCGGCCCAAAGCCCGATCAAGATTCGAGGCGGAATACCTCGACAAAGCCTCTTGTAGGAATCGGGACTGCATGAAGAACACTCTGGCTGGATCTTGTTCATAGGAGAGGGAGGAGGAAATTTTTGTCAAATTGCTAGTAGTGTATTTGATGGGTGTCTTCCTCTTTCCAACTCACAAACCCGCACGGCCCCAAGTTGGAGTGCACATTATGCTGACAACCTTCAGGCGCTGGGTACATATGCATGGGCACAAGCCGTGCATAAATTTCTCATGGACGACGTCCAACTGATATCTGCTCGAGTAGTAGAAAGGTGTTCTGGGAAGAAGCCCAAGAACACGGGCTACCTCAGAGGCTGCTCGATCGTCCTCATAATCTGGTTCTATGAAGTAACCAGTGATGGAAAGAAACTAGAGTTCGGGCGGACTCCAAGAATTCTATGTTACGGAGAAACCAGCTGCAAGAAGACCACCACTTTGTAACCACACACCGATGCGATTCGAGGGGAAAGAGGTAAGCTTGCTTCATCGTTTCAACCCTTTAGTTTTTAGTTGCATGCGAAAATCTTCAGTTTTTTTCAAAGTCTTTAGTATTACGTTAAAGTATTTAGTATTCGTACTAAGTGTTTAGTATTATGTTAAAGTATTTAGTATTGGTACAAACGCTTTAGTATGATCTTACAGTCTTCAGTATTACTACAAAAGCTTTAGTATTACGTTAACGTCTTTAGTATAAGGCTACACCCTTTAGCATTTTACTTTACTTTTGTAATATTGTTTTGTAATATTTTTTAAGATTCTTACAAAGGCTTTAGTGTTACTAATGTTTTGTAATATTGTCTCACAGCTTGGACCTCGTCCCGGAGAACGCGGTAAGAGGCATCCCTCACCAACATCCGGCTACTCCATGGCACGGCCATGGAAGAGAAAATGCAGTTTCGGCCAGCCGGGTCCACGCGTCAGCCAGATGATCGTGACGCTGCTGCCCGCCAGAGAAATGAGAAAAATCCCGACCGGAGGCCGTGGAGCCGCCGACCGCTCGTCCATCTCGCTCCGGTCGGAGGAGCCCTTCCCAGCAGCGACGATGTAATGTTGCGCTTATGCACCGCGTGCGATACTACTGGCGGCGAGGTCTCTACAATCGCAGCGGGCAAGTAGATATGTTGCTTGCCGGGGAGCAAATGTGACGGCTCCGAGCAAGCGAGCCATTAAAAGCTCCACAACAGGCCCCACCGACCAAACACGTAGAAGGCAACCGCTTCAAGGTGCACGCAAGTTCCCCACGATCCCCGGATGCATTGGCGGATATAGTCGATGAAAGCGATTGCCCATAGCTGCGGTCGAGAAAGAAGAGGAAATCTCCGGGAACCGGCTCATAAGAGGGTAGCCCAGCGGCTACGAAGAAAGAAGAACTGAAGGCGAGGAACCAACTAAAAGTGTCGATGAAATAATCGAATCTTTTTCGCTATTAAAGAATGCGTCAGCAACTCATGCAACGGCGTTGATCCCCATTGGCAGCAAGCTCCCATAGAAGGCCCCGCGTTATTGTGGGTATGGTTCCCGCCACAATTGAAGCCGGCGGGCCCCAAACCGGTCACTATGGAAGCCGATACAATCTCTTTGTCTGAGCGAAACCCCATTAGAGATTCACTCATCACGACCCACATCCCGGCCATGCGGTCGAGTGCGTGGCGGTTAACAAAGAAGCGAGGCGGACCCCTACGCCCGTTCTTTACATTGAAGCCCGATATAGTATCCTCAATGCCGATGAAAAGGCGGCCGCCATCCACAGAGCCCATCATATACTGCCGTGAGTCGAAGTCGGTCACGGGCGCCCCGTCGATGAAAATGTGGTTGATCGAGACTGGCCGTCTATTTGAGAAAATGTAGCGCCCGGTGCGACAAATTTTATTCCTAAAAACAAGCTGACCAGCGAGGTTCAAGCGGCTTCGACAAGCGAGAAACCAGCGGTCATCAGTTTCTATCTTAACTGCTTGATGGACAGGTGAGAACAATGTTCATACTTATTGATCTGCTTATTATTTAACACAAAGGCTTTAGCACTATCCTAAAAGCATTAGTATTAGATGGAAGTCTTTAGTATTACACTAAAGACATTAGTATTATACGTAAGTCTTTAGTATTACACTAAAGACATTAGTATTAGCGTAAAGGCTTTAGTATTTCATATAAGCTGCTTAGTATTTGACCTAACCGCTTTTTAATGTGTCTTCCGATTTCTCTTGTAGCACAATTATTTGGAAGAATGAATGGGCTTTACTACTCATGCTTCAGCTCTTGTACCCACTGGTCGAGGGTAGAAATCTTGTCTCCGATGATGTCATGGACGTCTTCGTCTGCATGTTGCTGGAAGAACTGAAGAAGACGCCTTCCCCATTCAAGAGGTGTGGATCCATCACGAGGCCTTTTGCGTTGATACTCGCAAAACAACACCACACCTCAAATGAGTCCCTCGCACTAATGGCCGATGCTGTCAAATCTTTTCACTCATTGGAAGTTGTTCTTATGCCTATCATTCGGGACAAGCATTTCCATCTCCTTGTCTTAGATAAAGAAAAGCAACAGTATATTCACTACTCATCTCTCAACAGCCGGACATATGACAGGGCTGCTGTGGAAATGGTAAGTGACTCACTTTCATGTTTCGTATTCTCCCCTTCGCATCTAACTATAACTTTTTAAAATGCAGAGGGCACTTTTTGAATGTGGAATTAATATCGAGTATGGGGAGTGCTTCAGAATAGACAAGTTGGAACTCTCTCATGACCGGGTGCGCCCTCAATGAGAGAAGATGTAGATCAGCCTTGGTTTACGCCATGCGGTTCATGGAGCGGGAATCTTGAGCGATGAAAATCTTCGCCTGAATCGCTCTGAGGTTGCACGTCTAAGGCTGGAGTATGTCGCACGCATAATTGCTGACAGATTCAGTCGAACAACTCCACCGGGTAAACGGGAGAGACCACAAACTGAGGAAGCATCATCGAAGAATATCTAGGTCTTTACAATCATTGGCCAAGTGTTTACTATCATGATCAACTGTTCACTAACTGGCGTAAGACTTTAATATCTTGTTATAAGTGTTTATTATCTGGACTAAGTCTTTAGGATTTTGAGTGCTTTAGCATTTTGATCAGGTGTTTATTATCAATCATGTGAACATTTTATAAATGTATATGTGACACTTTCTACTTCAAAAATTGGTTAGAATCACAGATATTTACATTCAACGCCCAACTATTCATCAATCACAGATATTTACATTCAGCACCCAACCATTCATTAATCAGATATTATCAAGGCGTTGCAAGTCCTCCGGGTTGTGTCCAAGTGCTTTTTGCAAGGCGGCTATACCGGGCATCTCTCTCACGCCCAAGGCCTCTGGGACTCAATTCTTGTCCGCCCTTTCGGCCGCCTGTGCCGTCTCTTCGTAATAGGTGGCGTAGGCGGAGGGGCCAGCCTTGGGATGCATCTGTTGGCTTTATCGTGGCGAGGGGGAGAAATATAGTGCAGATACGCATTGGCGTACATATCCGATAAAGTGAAGTAGTCATCAGCGAATTGATGTACACTTGCCTCACGAAGTCACGATTGCGCAGCAAGCATGCGCCGTGCAAGGTATTTCATAGACTTGCCAACGCCCGCAAGAGCATATCCTTGTCCGCAAATTGACCGCGTAGGCCTGCGACCGGGTCAATAACTTCAAATTGTTCGCCATCCGAACGCCAACACGGAAAGCGACTTGACTCGATTATGTCTTCGAGTTTCCGATGTATTACTGGGCAAAGATGTGTTCCCCATCGCCGGACATGCTCGCGCCTGGCATACATCATATTCATGAGTTTATACACCGCGAGCGATGGCGATTGTAAAAGATAATCAAGCTTGTGGAGAAGAGTTATGCGAGGATACTAAAAGCGTTAAGCGAGGGATACTAAAAGCGTTATGCGAGGATACTAAAGCGTTAAGGTGATACTAAAGAGTAATGCAGAATATTAAAGAGTTTATTCGGATACTAAAGCGTTAGCTACGATACTAAAGTGTTATACAGGATACTAAAGTGTTCCTTCTGATAGTAAGCGTTAAGCCCGATAGTAAAGAGTTATCTACGATACTAAAGAGTATCCCAAAAATAGTAAAGCTATCTAGTCAGCGATCAATATTACGATTGAGTGGAAGCCATTTCCGTGACCGGAGGTGGCGCGCTTCCCTTGATCCACGCATTGAATGACTCTGCGGCGTTAGAGTACATCTCGCACTACCTTTGCCCCTTAAACAAATAATTCGACCAATGGGCAACATCGGACTTTTGGATTAGCCAACGGTGCGCTTTGTTCCGATACAAGGAGATCCTTTACCGCTGGCCATCGAATTCTTTAGAAGTACATGCGTATGCGATGCGGGTAAAGATGGCCCAACACTCCTCCTTCAATGCTTTCCCAAGACTTGTATTTCCCTTCATGAAGTTAAGCCTCTAGGTGTATGCAAAACAATAGGCGTGAGGCGCATGAAGGGAACACCCTTACGATGGCATTAACTAGACCTTTTGATCTGTCGGATATGAATGTAATGCACTTGTCGTAATCCTCATCGCCATATATTGTATCCCTGAGAGCGGTGAGGAACCAGGTCCAATTATCGTCGGTTTCATTGTCCACTATGGCGAACGCGACGTGGAAGAATCCATCATTGCCGTCTTTGCCCGTCGCTCCTAACAAGATGCCACCGTATTTCCCAAGCAAATGTGTTCCATCAACGAACAACTTACGATCCTGAACCCAACTTGAAGCCAACGACACAAGCACGGAAACAAAAATAACCACGTTTGAATTGCCCGCCATCACTTTCAATTGTGGAACGCTGCCGGGATTTGTCTCCATCACCTTTTCAACGTACCATAACAGCAAATCGTAGCTTTGTACCTCACTCCAGTGTAGAACGCTTCAGGCAACCTCTTTTCCCATCCATGCTTGCTTGTACGGAAGACCAACGCCGTGCTCTCGCAGAATATCCCGTTGAATGTCCACAGCCCGATACAAGGGACGATCCTTGAGCTTTTGGATGCTTTCCGGTGGGAACTCGTCCCGATACCGCCACCACACACATGTGTGGGCTGCAATGTCTTTATTCTAAAGGTATGCATATTTCCCTCTCGAGAAGCATGAACCCTCCAATTCGCGATCAGCTCTTCGCACATCTAGTCGCCTTTCTCTCGCTATTTTTATGAAGGTGAAATCAAACTTCCTTTTGATAGCAAGGTCACGAAGCGCATTCCTGAAGTGTTCCACATTTTGAAATCGTTGTCCGATACTGAGCACTGCAATCTCGTGAGTTTGAGAAGAACCCTCAATGTTTAAGGACATGCTCTCGGCTAGAGGATCCCTGTTGATTGATAAGAGACTCTAAGTGAGATGGTACTAAACAGAAGAACAAAATACTAAACAGTTAAGTCGGATTTTAAACACTTACAGAGGATACTAAAGGGATAACCATAATACTAAAAGCGTTTGAGTCTATACTAAAGAGATAAGATCAATTCTAAAGACTTTAAGAAATTCACGTAAAGTCCCTAATGCGTGTTTTGTATTACACGGTTACGGAAAATAATAAACACATACTAACAAAGAAAGTAACTTACGTTGGAAGCGAAGACCCAGTATCGTCGGATACAATCACTTCACCCGTGTCCACAATAAGGTCGACCATATTTTTGTTCAACGAGTGAAAATGTTGCACATACGCACAAAGTCCAAAGAATTGTCAATTGGACAAGTTGTTCGACGATCGTCTGGTGCTATATAATGCACTCTCACGCCAGAGGGGTCAAGGTCCCACCGTTCACATATATCACCTATTACTGACTCCCAACAAGTGAGCATTGTGAGCTCCAAGGCTACACCTTCTCCCCATATTGCGCGACGGCGAAAATGGTTTCCATCAAAATCCTGCAACAAGAACGCCGTTGTAAAAACAAAAGAATTATACTACGCACGCTATGAAACCACGTCTGGGAAATCTATTACCTTTGCAGTTTCGTTGAAAGAGTCTCCCCGCTTGCCGCAGACTTCACTCGCCGTAGCTTCTCTACAAGACTAAAACCCAAATACAAGCTCTCTGCAAAAGAACAAGAGAAAGGAGGCGAAGAGAAGGAAAAGAAGAGGACCGACTTGCTTCCTCGCAAAGAAGAATGAAAGTACACATAGATGCGAAAACCAAAAAGCCTGCTCTTTTGCTCCCTCACATGTCGACCCAAAAAGGTGGTTTTGGGGAAATGGGAGGAGTTATTTTAGGGTTTTGCCTTAAAGTAACAGGGTCTCTACCTGGCCGAGGGGACTAAAAAGTCGGAAGTTTAGAAAGGAGGGAATCAATAGTATAGTTTTGGTCGAGGAATTTGAAAAGTCGAAAAGTGAAATAAATCGAGGGACTCTACAGTAATTTTCCCTAAATAATATTAATTATTTATAATTATATAATTAATGATATTTGTTTTTAATTAATAGATAATAATATTCCCAATATTAAAACAATTATATATTATCTCCATCATTAATAGATAATTATTATATTAAAAACATATTAATTTTAAAATTTTAAATATTTTTTATAATCATTATTTTCAATTATAAAATTATTATTATTCAGATTTAATAATATTAATTATTTTAAATTATATAACTATTAATATATAATTTATATAAGTAATTATTGCATTAACTCATCATAAAAACCTTATAAACAATTTGGTCTTATTAGATGTATATACACAACTTTTCTAATAAAATTTTTTCAAAACTTTTCTAAATAAACTTACACTTGCAAATTGCAATGGTTGACCTCAACAAACTATATAATTTTTGCTCCAAAGCCAAAAATAGAAATTAAATATCAATAATTTAAAAATATAAAAAACAAATTCACATATACCCTAATAAAAAAGTACATGTCTATATATATATATATATATATATATATATATATATATATGTAACCTTCCTATTTACATACGTAACTCTTTAGTAATTAGAGAATTGAAATTTTTTAAATAACTAATAAGATAAATTTAATTCTCGTTAATCATATCCATAAAATATGCCTTAAATTATGTAAACCACATTTTTAGTATTCAAAAGTTATAAATGCTTTGATACCATTTGATATCATTCGGAAAAACAAAACACGTGTCTTTCTAAATAATTTTTTTTTTTCAATTACAATATTCATGATAAAAAAAAATTAAATTTAAACAAATCAGTCAATTGAAAAATGGGTAAAAAAAGTATTAAAAATTGTTTATACGAATTAGGAAAAACTAACGATTATAAAAATTATGAAAATAAAATTAAAAGTACAACTTTTAATCTAAACTAATGAATTAAATTAATAGAAATCCTTTCTCAAAAAATCTAACCTATTATATTGAAGCTTTTATACATATAAGGCTCAAGAGTTACTAAACATATATATCATGCTTTGGTTTTATAAATAGTTAAAAACTTAATTGGGGAAGCAAAGCACATCTTTTAATTGAGGTAATTAACTTCATAGATAACTTTAAACCACAAGGTAAAGGCAAGAGAATGTTGTCATCTTTATCATTGATGGGGGGGAGCTTAGAGGTCTAGTACCAGAAGTGATCCTAATAGAGTTTTGGAGTTGAAGCTAAATCATTTTGTTCTAATTTTTTCCTTTTTGGTGGAGTTTGATAATTAAAAATTTTAAATAAATTTATTACATTCTCTACTTAAAATCTTACTCAATAGATATAAATCATAAAATATTTATTTATTTGAAAAAGTGGATAAATCACATTCATTTATTGAAGTTTAAAAGAAAGTATGGTCTTATAAAGGTTCCTTGCTGGACCGGATTTTACATTTAGATTCTTGTGTATCTTGCAGGAAGGTCTGGAATCCCTCGCTGGCTTGTCTCGACGGACTCCCCATCTTCAAAATCTGCTCTTGAGTAGAGCTGTCAATTCGGGCCTAGCCCGCCGGGCCGGCCCGCCCCGCCAACTAAAAAAGGTGGGTTGGGTTGGCCTTTTGTAGGCCCGCTTGGGAGCGGGCCTAGCCCGTCGGGCCGGCCCGCCCCGCCAACTAAAAAAGGTGGGTTGGGTTGGCCTTTTGTAGGCCCGCTTGGGAGCGGGCCTAAAAGCCAAAGACGCAATGAGGCGGAGTTTTGGGTGGGGCTGGCGGGGCTTTGGAAGCCGCCCCTTAATTTATTAAAAAATAATAATAATAAAAACTGAAAAAATTAAAATTACCCAAATTCTAAAAATGAAAAGACTAAATCCTAAAATCCCTAGAACCTATTTCTAACAGGTAGAGCTGTCAAAACCATCATTAATGAAAATTATTATTATTATTATTATTATTATTATTATTATTATTATTATTTTGAAAGAAAGATCAAAGATGGAAGGATTTGAATTAAACATAGTTACATAGTAGACTAGTAGTGCATGAATGATGATTTAGCCTCCAAAATTCATGGTATGGCCCATGGGCCATGACAAAACAAACAAATATTATTAAACTTTAAACCTGAGTGTTTTTTAAATTTATGGTGGGCTGGCCCGCCCAGCCCACAATTCATGGTGGGTGAGGTTGGGTTGGCATTTTGCCAGCCCGCCAAATGGCGGGCCGGCCCGCCCCGCCCCGCCAAATGGCGGGTTTTGGCCGGCTGCGGGCCGGCTCGCCCCGCCAGCCCGTCTTGACAGTACTACTCTTGAGATACTCGGCCTTGGGTCCTTTTATGAGGGTGAGGATGTTCTTGATGAGGGCAACCTTAGGCTGTAGTTGGGAATGATAAATTATAAAATATTGAACTTACTAAAATCGCGCCATATAATTTTCAATTTTATCATGACTAGATTCATGAGAGTTGTTTGGTAGTTTTACCAAAAGATTGTTAATTTTTATTTTCACTAATTGAGATTATTTATAGTTAATATCTAATTAAATATATTGAGTGTAATGGTTAGTATATAGTTATGTGAGACCATTTGTATTAATTGATAGAGTATTATAGTTATTTCATGGATGAGTGAGTAAAAAATTAAAATTAAAATATTTTTATTACAATTAATAAAATTATTAAAATTAAAAAAATTTATTTAAAGATGAATAAAATAAAGTGTTTGTTTGGTTTTAGTGGGTTAAAGAAGGATAAACACTATATTTGTGTGCTTATGAGGGTTTTCTACTCTTAAAGTATGAGAAAATGGTGGATGCTATATGATTTGACTAAGGAAGATGAGGATTTAAAGGGTTTAGGATTTGGTAAAAGAAATAAGAAATGAATTGAGTGAATTTTTGGATTTTCTTGGTGTGATCATAATTAACTTAGGATTAGGATTTATGTTTTTTATATTTATTTTTTTTATATTAATAATGTTGCTTGAATCAGAGTAGAAAACCCTCAGCGCTCTTGGCTTCATCAAAGGATCTTCAAAACTCCTCAACACTCCAACCACGACGGTGCGCCATCTGCCTCCAAAGAAGATGAAACAAACTTGTTGAAGTTCTGTCTCCTCTACACCAAAAACCTGATTTTATAGCTTCATAAAAATCCAACCGTAAAAACACTTAGTAATCATTTTCTAAAATATTTTTAGATACACACTGTATCTCCACTTGCTAAATTTAGAACGGTAAAAACACTTAGTAATCATTTTCTAAAATATTTTTAGAAACAGACTGTGTCTCCACTTGCTAAATTTAGGTTTGAAATTAAAAAAAAAAAAACTTATTTATAACCCTTAATTTGAGAAAATTTCTTGCATACCCCTTCAAAACTACATATTTGCTTAAATACCCTTATGAAAATATTATTTGCTTGCATACGTGTCACGCCCAGACCCGAATCTCGGGACTTTGAGCACGTGAGCAAACCGGCCGTACCCAAGTGGAGACGAGCCCCACTCGGATACAAGGCCTAAGTAATCAAAAGCATGTAATAATATAATCCACTAACTTCAATAATCAGAGTCGTACAGAAGAATTTTAAAACATAATTAAACACCCTACGTGGGTACTGGCCTTATAAGGGTCCTACAAAATGAAATACGATCTCACACACAAGTAAACCTGAGGTCCTCGAACCTCTACTAGAATATCTCGATCCCTCGCACAGCTCCTGATCCCGAGTCACCTACACCTCAAGTCCTGGAACAAAAGAAGGGAAACAAGTGGAATGAGCTTTCGAATGGAAAGCTCAGTAAGTACCCCCACAAGGAATGCGAAGAGATCATGAAAACAATCATGTAAAAGTGATCCACACAAAGCAATACCAGAGGAAAGACTAAGCTCAAAACACACAAGGATCACTATCACTAAGCACAAGCACAAAGCATGAAGTCAAAACAAACACGAAGAACAAACTTGTCATCTCCCCGGCAACCATCGACCTAAGCCGATCTTGAATCTTATCATCCAGACCCTTGAGTGCAGTGGCGCTCCATGTATGCATTACCGACCAGCGTATCATCCCACTGACGGGTGGACATCCAGAGTTTCCTCCCCCTGGTAAGACTACAGGACGTCTAGAGTGTCACTCCCACGGGCGCCCGCATCACAATCTGCGCTCCAGCGGGAGATTCCATAACACAAAAAGTTGGAACACCATCTCGGGACGGAGCACGGCTCATGTGTTTCCCGCGACCATGTCTTGGATCAGCGGGAAGGCATATTTAGCAACAAGAACGGTAGGCACACACACACCCGGGCCGGAGTATAAGCTCACGTGTTTCCGCGGCCCGCGTCTGGAAGATAAACGGGAAAGCATGTTCAGCGATCACAATCATATTCAACAAAAGCCAGAACTTCAACAAGCATACACTAACATGTGAGTTCAACAAAGCAAGTTAACAAATTCGTGTATGTGAATCCAAGCAAAGCATGATAACTTCAGGCCAATATACAAAGAAGCAAAACAATAATGCTCAATATTCATGAGGCCAATCAACACATTGAATGACAAAAGTGTTAGGCAGAAGTACTTACAAGAAACATGAATCAACAAAGTCAAGGAAGCCCATCACTGGGCCGGTACTAGGCAAAGGCACTTACAAAGAAATCATCCAACAAATGAGGGAAACAAGCCAAAGGTACTTACAAGCATAAAATCGAGAAAGCAACCAGTTAATAAATAAGGGCACGAGGCAAGAGTATTTACCTCGACCAAAGTCGACCGGAGTCTCACAAGACTCCTCCTGACGCATCTCTATGTCGAAATCTGGTAATAATTAAAACATGGTCTTAGTATCTTCTTATGTACCAAATTGCTCATCAACACTAGTCACCCTTACTGGGCCGAAGGCCCGTCAACCTCTAACTTAGTCAGAAGGCTCTATTATACAATTTAACCCAATTGCTAGAGTACCCACTCAAGAGTTTCCAACTTTATTATCACAAAATCTGGCCCACTCGATGGACCCGGTTTACTACTAAACCTAAACATGACCCACTTCTTCAACTCATGCTTAACCTCCTAACTTATATTCAAGTTCAACACTTTCCCCTATAACAATCATTCCAAGGTGTTCACAAAATCATCATTATGGAAACCCATCCATTAAGTTAACTTGGTACCACCAAGATTAAATATGAATCACTTTTATACTTAGGAGGTTGACATTTATCTACCCATGTGAGAGACTCAATCTTTCTATTAATTACTTTGCTTCCTTGCAGTTAAACTTATCAAAATTAGTTTTAGAAAACCTAGATAATTCATGATTCAGATACTAAATCATCACTCTCTTATCTTCTGATCTATCCCATGCTATTGTTTCCCCCATTCATAGTGTTCCTATTTAAGCTCCATTAATAGTACTTGCACTTCTTTCTTCATTCTTTTTTTCTTTTGGCCATTTGTTCACAGATCCCTCACAACCATCAAATCTCTATATCAAGCATCCAACCATAGCTAGTTTTGAAGGTGTGAGATGGTTAGCAGCACATGTGTGACAACTAGGGCCCTCCATGAGCTGAGCTCTATAAACTGTTACTCAACCCCCATACATGCAAATTACTTTTCATTAACCTTGTTACTAACCTACCTTTCTCTGAACCTCAACTGAACATACAAGTATGAGTGTTACTTAAAACAAAACACCAAGTTATTACCCTCTGAGGGTTCCTATTTAACCATATATGTATTCATCTCAATGACCAGGCCTTAACTACGACAACACACTCCTCTACACATGTGTGTGACTTCATTATGTAATCCTCTCTATTGATATATACTTTTGGGTGCTTACATGAACAACTTTACAATCCCATCCAGGCCTATCTTCTTCATGTACAGATACAACATCATGCTCCCCTTTACTCAAAGACATGTATAATATCTCAGAGAACACCCTCTCACTACTTGTATTAACAACTATGTGCACTGTCATGGATGCAAATAAGACTCTACTCATGCAACTTTTCTACTGAGAGATTTAGAAAGCTCACTTGAGGAGGATCTCTCGGTGATGCGTTGTTCCCTACGATCTTACGATGGCCTTTCAAAATGACAGTTGTTTATATACAAAAATACATGTCTCAATTCTATGAGAATTAAAATTCTAATCCTAATAAATTTAATTTATCATAATTCTGGCCAAATCAGGATTTGATAAAAGAGATAATGGGACAAATATGAGTTTATCCCAAGACGACCTCAAATTCCAAAATTAGCCCGGGAACACATATCCCGAGGCAATCAAATTCCCAAATTTCCCCTGAGAACATATCTCGAGGCAAATGCAAAATTGCCCCTGAGAACACCCCTCGAGGCAAATGCAAATTCCAAAATCGCCCCCTAGAATACATATCTCGAGGCGAAACTCAAATCTCAGGATAGCCCGAACACGTATCCCGAGGCGACCCTAAATAGCCCGAGAACATATCTCGAGGCATGCCTAAAATGCGGATAGGAAAATCCAAGACAATCCAAGGGGAACAAATCCCAAGATAAATCCAAAACAAACTAAAAAAAGAAGGGGGAATAATAAAAATAAATAATAATAATAATAATAAATAATAAGGAAAAGGCAGTGGCTGACCAGTTTATCTCCATCCCATTATTAAATTTTAAAATTAATATATATATATATATATATATATATATATATATATATATATATATATATATATATATATATAAGCTTTGAGGATAGGATCAAGTTCAGACCGGGTTTGGATAAGAATTCCCGCTTGTTCCTGCCGTTACGGTGGTGACCCGGTCTTTCGCACGATTTTGTGAGCCATTAAAGGGATTATTTGGAGTCAATAAAAAGAGGACCAGTTGACAGAAGAAAGAGAGAAGAGTATCAGACTGACAGAAGGGAGAAAGAAGGCCAGACAGACAGAGAAGGAAGAGAGAACCTGTGAAGAAGGAAAGGAAAAAATCAAAGTCAAAGGTATAGTATCTACATATATAATATAAAAAAAGAAAACTAAAAGCTTCTTCCTTTTTTTTGGCTGCCCTTCCCTTCATATTTGCCCAAAGCTGAAGCCTGCCAGATCTGCTCCTCCGCCTCATGCTTTGAGATCCCCACCCCTGCTTAGCCTACGCCCGGCTTGCCGCCGTAGACAAAGCCAGATACAAGACATCTGTGCCTTGTAGCAGCCGCCCCCTACTTTGCCGTCGTCCTTGCTCCTGCAGCCTGCCCGCCCCTGGCGTTGCTGTAGCCGCCAACACCCCTTTCTCTCCGCCAGTCGCCAGCCACCAGAGGAGCTTGTTGCCACCTGTGACCTGCCAAGCTCGAAGTCCAGCCCCTTCTTTGCCGGGTACCGCCCACTTCAAGCTTGCCGCCACTGTTTCTCCCTTCTAGCGCCACACTCCTACTATATTGCTGAGCTGCCACAGAGGAGGAGCTGTTGTTGATGAAGGACCTCCGTTGTTATTCTTTGGGGCTAATTTCTTTGTCTTTGCGATCGTCGCCGTGACACGATTCTGTTTGAAGGTTGATGCTGCATTTGTGGCTATTCTTTGTGATATTGAAAGCTATTTGCTCTCTGTATGTGATGTTGTGCTACATGTCGTTGATATTATGGCTGTGCTTTTGTTGTACTGATGCAAATATGAAGATGATTTTGCCGTGCTGTGTGACGAAGCTATGAGCTATTGATGCCGTCAACCCCAAGTTGCTGAAGAAGAATTATTCTTAGTAAATTGAAGCCAAGGTGATCTTTGTTAATTCTTTGTGACATGATCTTGAATCTTTGCCTCCCAAGACTTGGATCTTTGTCTCGAAATCAATCTTTGAATTGAGGACGGGATCTTTGAATTCAAGACTTGGATGCTGTCTCAAAGAATGGATGGTGCGAAGAAGCTGAAGCCAGAAGGCTTGACGCCATTAAAAATTGTAATTTTTTATGTATGAATTGATAGATGATGGATGTGTGAATGTTTGTATGAAAGGTCAAAATCCTGAAATACAAGGGAGGTTCTATCCAATTCGCACCAAGTTGGAAGCATAATCTGCTTGTAATTTGCTGTAGCAAAGGGACTGGCTCCAAGAAATGAAATAAAAAGAAGAGGCTGCGTTGTGTCGTGCTACAGAAACAAAAAGGATGCTAAAGAGTGGTTCTTGCGAAGTAAGGATCTTTGTCTTTGTTAAAGGGTGATTGTCATTTATTAATGATCTTTCTGGCTTTGGGAGGAGAATATTCTTTGTTGTCGATAGAGCCACACTCCATGAAGAAGATATGGAAAGAAGAAAGAGTTGTTGCTGTTCAAGGGAGGGAAACTTCACTTCGGTTCCAGAAGCATAAATACCTCTGTAAGACAGTGAGGTTTCTCAGAAGCTACCATGAGTGGACGCATTTACATCCCAAAATTCTCACAAGCCAAAGTGGAGAGGAAGCTGATGGGTTTCCCATTTTTTTTTTTTTTTTTTTGTGAATGATGAAGGAAAGTGCAGAAAGGAGATGTAGAAGTTACAAATGGTATGGTACAAGAAACAACTAGACAAAGATAGAGAGTCACAGAGAAAATGAGCAGCTGACTTTGTCATGATTTTGAAGCACTCTTATTTTCTCAGAGAAGCAATTCCAATCATGGGAGAAGCTTTTTGACAAGTTAAGAAGCCCATAGTTTTAGGAATTTTTTTTTTCTTTTCTAATTATTAAATTTTAGTTTATTATTTTCAAAACTTGTTAGGAAATAAGGGAGAATCTCCCAGGGGCTGATTTTAGAATTTTAGTGGAAATAAAGTTTTTTTTTAGTTATTTTTCTTAATTAAAATATTAATGGTGTTCTTAGTCTTCAAATTTCGAAGGAGTTATATGGATAAATATTATGTTGGTTGTGCTGATGAGAGAATTTGATCAAAAGTCAAATTATTAGATAATAATATTTATTATTCGATAAGAACATATACCTTAAACTTATAAAGTTTTAAGATGGGTGATAATGAGATAAAGAGAAGAATTATGAATTTAATTTAAGATAATTAAAACAGTAATCTAGATGAATTAGGGTGGGAAGGACCTAATTGTAATTTTAGAGAACTCAGGGACCTAATGAGAATGTTGCATCTCTCACTATGAAGGAAACCTTCATGTAATAAGATAAAAAGAGAAGGACTTGGGTGCAAAACGGTGAGAGAATCAGCCGGGATTAACCACAGGCTGACACGTGGACGTCATGATTCGTGAAGACAAACGATAGAGGCAATCCGACCGTTCGATTTGATCAGCAAGGTAAGAGTACGCGTGACCTCACCGTGCGGGTCAATCCAAGACGCCCATCTAAAGAAGTGGTTTGAGTTTGAGGCAATCGGGACCGATCCAACTGCCTGCCTCGATGAAATCGTGGTCGTTAACTCAACATAGAGGCGATCACGAGACAGGGCGATGGAATGAGGACCATGAGATCGCAAGATTGCATCTGGCCCGTCCGATGAAGAAAACCGATCACGAGGCGCTGATTTCATTCTTCTCCAGCGCGCCACATCGCGACGCCGCCGCGCGGCCTTATCCAGTCCCACAAACATTCAAAATAAAATTCAAATAAGAGATAAAGCTCTATCCGATCAAAACTAGATTACCCAGAAACTCGCCGCGAACTCTATAAATAAAGGAAACCACCTGTGAATCCGGAGGACCTCGTCGGAGAACCAGCGCCACTACCTGTTCTGTGAGAGATAGAGAGACAGAGGAGTAGGGAGGAGGAACGGGAGAGTGACAAAGACTCATCGTCAGCCAAGAGGCGATCGCCAGACATCTGCGGTCACACAGAGAAGGGGAACTCATCGTGAAACCACCACAAGGACCACTGCCTTCTGGTAAGCACCTCTCGCCCTGATTCTTGAATTCTTGATGGTAGTGACGCATGCATATGGGGTAGAGAGAGAAAGAGAGAGAGAGAAAGAGAGGGAGAGAGAGAGTCTCAGACCCTCCACTGTCCCCTTTCAGGGGGCTGAACACCGGAGGGGGAAGCTCCGGTGAGGACTGAGAAATAGAAGCCCTATGACGCTCGTCACACGTATCAACACTGCACAACACAGCTCTCGGGGAGGGAGGATTCCGGCCGGCCACCTGATCGCGGGCAACCACCGCTCAGGACCGGTAGCCACTGCCTCTTCTTCTCCCTTGAGCCGCGACTGGTGGTTGAAGGAGAGGGTTATTAACGGGTCGGGTATAATCATGCTAACGGGTTAACGGGTCTAGTGTAGTTGAGTTAGTCGATTAGATCGAATCAATTGGGCTGGGTTTGATGGATTTAAGCTGGGTCTTGAAACTGATTTTGAATTATAGTTAAGTTGAGTCAAATAAGACAAGTCTGGGTCCAGATTAATTAAAGTTGACTTAATTTAGAATTGGGTCTAGCACAATGGCTGGGCCTGGATTGAATTGATAAAGGTTTGGGCCTGGGTTCAGCCCAGTAGTGGGATTGGGTTCATATTTTAGAAATTTGATTAAGCTTAGTAAAATTAATTGATTAAGCAGGATGTTAACAGGTTGGGTTATTTGAAGGTGATGTGACTCATGGTTGGTTCAGGTTAGTCAAGTAACTTGAGTTGGTTCGGACTAATCAGAATTCTTATTGATTTAATAAAACTTATTTAACTAAGTGATTAAACCAAATTAGATGGGTTGAAGAGTGAACTGGGCCTATCTTATGGGCCTTACTAGTGGGCCAGCCCCTAATAATAATAATAATAATAAAGAGATCAACTCCAATATAAGTTATGGGCTCAATTAAGTTAATCATTTAGTTAATTAGGTGGTTAATTAATTGAGACGAATGAGCTAGGTTTAATAATGGACCGGTTCCATTTAGTGAACTCGCAATATGGTAGTAGTCTATCTGAATTACATGAGTATGTTTTGAGAGTGGTCTTATGGTTACCAGATATCGGCTTGGATGCATCAGGAGGATATTCCGTGGAACACCAGACTACGTGATTTTAGAAGTAAGTTACCTTCGCCTCGATTCCCGCCCATCTTTGGGTTTTCTTTGTGTTTGTTAATGCTATTTCTTTTAGCATGTGCTATTGAACTTCTATTATTGGATGCATGCACGTACCTATGTTTGTTTGTTTTCCTTCCTTTGTACGTGCATGGTTAAGAGCTGGAGTAGAGTGCTTTTATTGCTTGTTCTTACTAGTTGGACATGCTGTCCTGTGACCGACACTTGACCATGGGCACATGGTCTTGTGTACTGGCCAGGTAAGCATGCTCCGAACGGGTTCATTTTCCGGTTCAGTGGAGCGAATGCTCAAGTGAGAGTGGAGCGTTCAGGGCTGAGGACACCCTGGCGTCTCTGATGGTTCCGTGCTGGGGGGAGGATACTCTGGCAGTCTAACCTGTCAGTGGGATGATACACTGACCGTGTTAACACGTAAGAGAGAGGTGGCGCTACCAAGGTATGATCGGAGGGTTGATTTCCAGTGGAGGCTGGGGGCTGACAGAAAAGCTTTGGTGTCATCGAATCTATTCTTGAAATTCCATTTCGGGCTCGAGGGCCAGTGTTTGGCTAGGAGTTCTTGCTTGAATATTTTTGATAGACACCTAGGTTCTTGATTGTGCGGGCGTAGTCCCGGTTGCTTGTACTTATATTTATTGATTATATTGTTTATTGACCGGCTTTGTTGAGATCCCTGCAGAGAACTTACTGAGCTTTCCTTTCCAAAGCTCATTCTTCTTGATTTCTTTTCCTTTTCAGGATTAAAAGAATAGTGACTCGGGAGTTGCGCGTTGAAGTTCGAAGATCTTTTAGAGGGAGATAATGTAAAATTTATTTTAGGACCCTTGTAGGGCCCATAGTGTAAATTTTAAATTTTAATTTTCCACTATGTAACTCTTATTATTAATGAAAAAATGTTATCTATTCTCTATCATTTAGGTCTTGTATCCAAGTAGGACTCGTCTTCACTTGAATACGGCCGGTCCGTGGACATGCCCGAGACTCCGGGATCCGGGTCAGGGTGTTACAAGTTAATTACCACACTACTCATTTAGAGAGTGAGAAGAAGGAAGCTGAAGTTCAGAAGCTTATGAAAAAAAAAGTATATTCTATTTGATCAAAAAGAAGCTCAATGGGGTTTAGTTGACAATTCTCTATCAGCATGTCCGCTTGAGGCATAAATAAATAACACATGAAAACCGAATTTGAGCTGTTAAAGTGCTTACTTCACTGTAGTAGAGAATGCTAAATACTAATGGTCAATCATCAACATGTCAAGAAGCCGAAACTTCTCCAACCTGCATTAGGCTTATTGGTTTGCAAAGATTGGCATTCTTCCCTGTAAATGGCATTTTCCTACCATTACCCACAAATGAGCAATCTTCATAAACTGATTTAGCAAATATTCAAGTAATAGAATTTGGAGACCTCTTTGTTCCTAGTTCTCTCTTGGAAGCTCAAGTTCATAATTCTCAAGTAAATAAAGAAAGAGAATTCAAAGAAAATTAAAAGCATGATTAGCAAGCAAGGGAGCTCGGATGAGAACTTTAGAGAAGCACTTGAAGTTTATACTTGTGGCATGTTGAAGAAGCTATCGATGAAGGCCATGATTATTTGGCTATCAAATAACCTAAAAGATATATATACTGAGCATGGCTCAGGATAATGTAGCTTTTTGATGTGGACTCCTTGTGGAAATTGCAAGGCTTGGAGTATACTCTGATCTGTTGATTGCTATCATGAATTTATTGTCACAGATAGAAAATAAATTCACTGAATACGAATCAAATGCAAAAAAGTGGGGTTGATTGTGTACCTTTAATCTCCAAACTCATCCTGCAAACTCCAGACCTTGTTACTGTGGGTGCCAGATATAATCTTATTCCTCCAAAAGCATTGATGGTTATTTAGGATGCACTTAATCATTCAAAAAGTTTAACAAAAGCACTATGGCTAAAGCCTTGGGCAATGAGAGAGGAAGCTGCTGCTTTAATATACTAATATCATTTCCAAAGATGTTGCAAAAATTAGTAAAATTATTCATGAAGCATTCCAAAATATGAAAATATTTGAAAAATGGATCAATGAATGATGAAAGGTTAATTTGTGATGGAAAAGTCTCGGTGTTGCTGGGAAATTTCATTGTTTGGATCGGTTTTAATAAAGATGGAAGCTAATTCTTGCAGCTTGACCATACTCCATTCAAAAATCTATAACTTTTGATAGGAAACTATGATTGAGACGAAATTTCCGGCATTGGAAACTAGACCGACAGAGCTTTCCGGCCATGTGTAGTGCAGCTCCTATCGGCCACCCGGTTGGTACAGTTTTCAATGAAAAGAGGGACAAATTCCTGCAGTTTTGTCAACTCGACCACCTTCCATTCAAATGCCGATAACTTTTGATAGGAAACTCGAATCGGGGCAAAATTTGCGGCATTGGAAACTAGATTTCTAGAGCTTTCCAATCATATATGGTACATTTCTTACTGGCGTCCCAGTGTATAGCAGATTTCAATGGAAGGAGAGACTAGTTCCTGCGATTCAGCCAGCTCAACACCCCTTCGTTCAAGTGCTGATAACCTTTGATTAGAAAACTCAGATCGAGATGAAATTTGTGGTGTTGGAAACTATACTTCAAGATCTTTCCAACTGTGTATGATACGACCCCTATCGGCGGCCCAGTTGGTACAGTTCTTGATGGAAAGTGGAGCTAATTGGTGGCACAGTTGATACGGTTCCTGGCCACAAATTCTTCCAAGACCAATTTACGAAATCCCAAGGCAATGATACAATAGCGCAAGGCAACCGACGAATTATGGACTCTACACGGCGGGGCACATATTCCAAGGCGGAGGGCGGCGACATAGATAAATAAATAAATAAATAAAACATACATATATATATATATATATATATATATATATATATATATATATATATATATATACGCTGATATGTAACAGATCATCTTATGTTGCGATAAACAGATTATTCTTTTCTCATTATCTCTACTTGTACTTTTGCCCTTAATCGGAGGTTCCCAAGATTATTTCTGGGGTAATTAATAATAGAGGTTTGCCTCTATTAGGAATAAAAGAACCCACAAACAAAAAAATATGACATTTGTGATTCGATGTATCGCCTGGTGTCTCTTCACAGACATGATGCCATGCGGGTATTTTCGATCCCACACCTATGTCACCCCGTGCTCCGCCGCGTCCGACGACGCATCACCTCTGATGAACTCCAGGTCTGCATGACACTAGCCGTTCTCTCTTTTCAGTCGGAAGGTTAGCCGCCGCCCGTCTCCTTTCTCTCAATCTCTAATGAAGAAGAAGTCCTTGTCCGCCGCTCGGAAGGTGTTCTTAGGGTTTGGGGGACCGATATCTTATATAGAGGCTCACGGATAACTTCAAATTTAGTAGATAAGGTAATCAGCAGGATTTCGGATGATTTGCTCCGCTGATCATGCGAAATCATTGGAGAAAATCAAACTGGAGGTCTTTCTCTCTCTATAACTCTCTCTCTATCTCTCTCTCTCTCTCTCCCTCTATATATATATATATATATAGTATAACAAAAACGTGTTTTATTTTAAAAAAACTCAACTTTAGCTCCGAATCCATCTCAACGATGCATGTGCCCCTATTTAATCACTTATACATATAAATTAATATTTTATTATTAATTTTTCTTGAATTCAAAAATCATAGCTATATATTATATATAAAATATCTATAATCAAATCAAATCATTAACTCAACCTCAGCAGGCAACCTATAATTTATAATATATATTAAAATATATCAAATTAAATCATATCTCAAATTATTATAAAAATATTTATAATAATCCTTAAATTTTGATTATTTCAATCTTGTGCCATATATTCAATTGGTTATTTGATTGACATTTCCTTATCTGCATCTTCATATTAAACATATATATTTATATATATTATATAATGCCCATCTTATCTTAACCATCTTTTTAATTTTAATCACCAACAAAATATTATTTCATAATGCATTGATTTATGTCCTTACAATAAAGTAAAATATTTATTCTCTAATTAATTAAATAGAAATTAGGAAACTTTTATTCAATTAAATCTAACCTCGGGGGACTTTCATTCATTAAACCAAGATTTTAGGAAAATAATTAGAAAAATCATAACCTAAAATCTTCGGATTTTACAATACCCCTTCTAAAATATTGTTGTATCATCAAGCAATTCATCTTTAAAATTTGAAGGCCTCAATAAACCTTTTTTTTTAACAAAGGCGACAAGCGCCTTTGTCAACTCCAAATCTTTTGAAATCTATTTTAAATAATATAAGGAATGTTTCTGGATATATATATAATTTCATTAAAAAAAAAAAAATAATTCTTCATGGTATCAGAGCAAGCCAACATTGCAGCACTGGAACACACGTGTTGGATCTTATCATTGAAGTTTCTCAGATTGGTGGAGTATATATATATATATATATATATTATATAATTTCATAAAAAAGAACAAAAATAATTCTTCATGGTATCAGAGCAAACCAGCATTGCAACATTGGAACACACGTGTTGGATCTTATCATTGAAGCTTCTTAGATCGGTGGAGTGGAAATTTATATCGGACAATAATAATTTTATTTTAGCATTGGACGGACTAACTAAAACGACAATCGGCGGCTATAACATTCCCTACTCGAAGCTCATTTCTATTATTTTAGGGTATTTGTTGTTATGTAAAAATATAAAAATCTAAAGTTTGTTTTGCAAAACCTTTTTATTTAATTTGGGAAACTTTACAATTATGGGGACTATTATGAAAAACTTTATATTTTGAGACCTTATTATGTAATGTAAGAAACTCATAAGTTAGGGGGGATATTGTAAAAACTTCAAAAAAAAACCTTTTATTTTGGTTGTCTCATCATTAAGTCCCTTATTTTTATTGGGAGGCTAATTTATAGTTTTAGATCCCATGTTTATTGTCCTTTGCTTCGTTTGATATTGAGTTTTGTGATTTTAGATATATAAATAATTGATAAATATTTATAAATTATTTAATCTATTTTCTCAGGATTCTCTCTGTAGATGATGGATGGTTGGTCCAACGGCAGCAATCCTGGTGGTAATATATTTCCTTCTCTTTTAGAGATCGGGGCTGGATTAGTCGGCATTGAAACAAACTTACTTGCTTACAAAGTTCTCTAGTTGGTAAGCAAGTTCTATGTTCTTTGTCTATGAGTCATCCATACTCCATAGTGTTTATCCTATTATTGATATCCAAGAAACCTCTCAAGTAACATTAACAAATTCTATATTATTTTTTTGTTTATGAGTCGCCCATACTCCATAGTCCTGCTCACTATTTATTAAAATGAAAAATTATTTCATACCTCAATTACCTCTACCAAACAACATTTAAGTTTAACCATTGCCCAAATAATTTTTTTTAATAAAAATGAAAATTAGATGTGAGAAATATGGTTTATATTTTTCAATCATTTAAAAATTATATTTAAATTGAAAATATTTGAATAAGTTGGTAATATGATCTTCATATACCAACTAAAATTTTTTTGACTAACTTCTTTTTACTAGTTTCATCTCGATCAATGGGCTATTGATGAAGAAACACCTCCTTTTTCATCTTCACAATTTTCATATATTGGTTCTAGAGGTGTCCATTTCTTACATGAAAAACTCATGCCACTTTGTGTAATGATTTATCGTCAAAGTTTAGATTCTATAAATTTTCTTTTCTTTCCATGAAATTTTCAATTGCTTCACATAACAAATAGTCAAACGAATAACACGCATCAGAGTCTACTAACATACATAATTATGAAGTTAAAAGATCACATGAAACAATTCTTTATGGTATCAGAGCAAGCTCCCCGCACATAAAAAAGAGGACTCAATGAGAAGAGACATCCGAGTGAGGAATCCAAAAAGCATTACAACACTGTAATGCACGTGGGGCAATTAGTAAGTGGTGGTTATTCTATATTGTTTGATGATACCTCATGCGCTATTAAAAGATAAAATTAGCTATGTTACCACAAATATGTTAGAAAGATATGCAAGAAATTAAGCACCTTGAGAACCAAAAAAACACTCTTTAATAACAAGCAAAGATGTACGCTTTTAAGAGTAACTGAAAACACAACTCTCATTGTTGAACATTTAAATTCACTACACTTTTATAGGCTTGGCTTGCAGCATCACAACTAGCACAAACAAAAGCTCTTTTTTTTCATTTTCTCAACATAAAGCATTACATGACTTCTAGCTTTACTCCACTAAACTAAAAACACTACAAGAAAGTTCATTGTTGCGGCGGAAAATAGCGACGGAGTATTATAATAGCGGCAGATAATAAAATCCGCCGCTATAGGTCACAATAAGTGCGAAATCTACCAGAGCGCGGGACTTAGTTTTTCCTTAGCCTTTTTCAAAATCCCTGAGAACGCGAGACATAGCCCGCAAAATCCCTCAGCACGCTCCCGGCGATCCTCAACACGCACTCGTCGTTCGTCGATCCTCTCATCAGGTTAGGGTTCCTAATTTCTCCTTTTCCTTCCTATCATCGACTAGGGTTCTTCATTCCTCTCATTAGGGTTCCTGATTCCTCTCATTATGGTTCCTAATTTGATTGGTTGAACTTTATGATAATTGATAGCCATTTTCTTCAAACTATTTTGGATCGACTAATCAAACTATTGTGAACTTGAGTTCGTTTTTCACCAATTAGATGTGGCTGACATTTCTAACATAGCTTCCTTGACTAATTTCATCAAAACCTAGTTTGGGAAGCTTGATTTCTTGGTAATTTATCTATATTGCTACTTTAGGGCATCCATATAAATTGCAATTGAAATTATTGTCTGATGTTGATTAACTTAAAATGATCTGTTAGTGAATACCTCTTTTAGTAAAACTTAGGCATTTGAGATTATTATTTGTATGTCTCAAGTATGTATAATTAGGGTTTTCCCCCTTGTAATGATAATCTAGTTTTGTATTAAACATAGAACAAAAACATAGAACGAAGAAGGCTAGAAGAACCATTTCGAGGTCTTGTTTTCTTCTTTTTTTGATTAATTTTAATTTTGTTCATATGTTACCTGAAGTTGAGGCTCATTTCCTAGCAATATGATTTTCTATATATGCTCCATTCAAATTGTCAATATTTAGAAATTGACAATTTGTTCTCATGTTTGTGATGGATTGGATATATTGGTAATCTGCTGTATGCTTTAATGATTATACAATAAAAGTTTTGCCGTATTTTGTGTAATTTAACGATTTTTTGGCATAAATTTCTTGAAGAATTGGACCTTAATTCCTACCAGTGATAAGTGATATGAATTACAGATTGAAATCAATATAATCCATATTATAATCAATGATTGTTTCTTCTTCAAATGCCATTTCAGGAAACAATCAAATAAACAACTTTATATTCAATAGTTTGTCGCATTTTCTCGTCAGCCTTATGACATAATT
This sequence comes from Dioscorea zingiberensis, assembly GCA_026586065.1. Taxonomy (NCBI): domain Eukaryota; kingdom Viridiplantae; phylum Streptophyta; class Magnoliopsida; order Dioscoreales; family Dioscoreaceae; genus Dioscorea; species Dioscorea zingiberensis. Next base: position 46,279,309 of record CM048823.1, read on the forward strand.
GATGATTCACTTTGAGACAAATTGCTTATTTATTTATTTATTTATTCATAAATGTGGATGAATGAGAGTCACTGTAAGAAGCGTATGCACGGGAATGTTTCAATCCCTCAAATTGTGAAAGGAAATGAGCTAACCAATGGTCGGAACAAATTGCTTTGTTTGTAATGGTTTTTTTATACAAAAATTGTCTATGCAACATTTTATAAATGTAAATTTCTTTTCTTTGTATTAAGAGATAAGCCAATGAATTATTAGAGTTTGATTTACTTCATTAATTGGTGATCAGTTTTGAGTATCAGGTTTACAAAGAGACATAAGAAGATTTGCATTATAACTGTAGTGATTTGCACTATAACTGCAGTGATCTCGGCAATATTAATGGTGAGAAATTCAAATCTTGGATCATATCAAATGCTATAATTTGCTGTAAAGCTTCAAGTTTTCAGGCTTGTTATAGTATTTTTATACATTGTTTTGTTAGCATAATTGCTATAATCTCAGAAATTTTAGATTAATAGCAGAAAACAAGAGTTTTTGATGGGGAATATTTATGGCAAAAAAACCTTGAATTGTAAGAAAAACCTAGTACAAAGTTCTGATAATTAATGTTTAGATTAATATCTCTAATTAAATAATCAAGCATGTGCATGCAAACTAAGTTAAGGAAGGGAAACAACACTGTGAGCCGGCTTGAGTCTCTCTGCGGACTTCCCAAAATGATCCTTAGCACCATTAGATTGCTCTATTTTAAACCGTAAAAGAAAACCATCAATGAATATATTGGTTTTTTTTTCTAATTGCTTTTCATATAATAGGTAAGAACATACATCTCAGATATGGTTTTTCTAATACTGAAATCTTAAACTTATACTAAAGAACATGGTCACTTTGAGAGAGAGAAATCAAAGATAAAGAGAAGTTTATTTTTATAACAATAAAGTTTTTTTTTATCATTTTCATATAATAAAGTTTTTTTTAATCATTTTTTAAAATTTTTAATACAACGTTGGTGATGTGAACTCTGTTCTCTGAAGTCTGAACGAAAGCTTTTCTTCTTTTTTGTGTCAGGCGGCAGAGAAACAAAAGATCACAGCTACAGAACTATGCAAGCACAAGATTGCTGATGGAATCATCTCTTTGAGTTTGTCAACATCTAACTTTTCTATCGAAAATTTTGTTTATGTTTCAAGCACCTTCATATCATTTATTTCCAGTAATAGTATAGACATGAATTAGTAATTCTATCCAGGAGAGCCCAAACTGTTATTTAAATTGGTTATGATGGATTGCTGAATGAAATAAGTGATTCTAACTTCAGGTCAATGCTCCTGGGAAAATGCTAAAATCTTGGTAGCTAGCATGTATCTAGGTATAATGTTGTTGAATCAAATTCAAAATGCAGGTCCCCTGATTATGGCCTTCCTATTTGTTTTTATTTTATTCGAAATTGGAATCGGAATTGGGTCTAGAAATTAGTTTTCTAGATTCATGTTTTTCTCTCGAACCATTTTGTTTGTGGCTTTCTTACCATACTATTAATGGTTATAGGAACCTTTAGGTAGTACTCACACTGACCCAACTTGGACTTCACAACAGATCAAGGTGATGATCTCAAAGGCAATGGAGGTAGGTTTTATTTCACCATATTTCTCTTCTAGAATAAGGTCCTGAGTTAAAAGGGTGCCCTCCATGGTACCTTGTGCCTTGGCATGCCTTGGCACCTGTACCTCCACACCCTCCACCTAAAACATTACTACCAAGCACCTACAACTACCCTAAGTTACACCTGTAAGGCAAAAGGCCTTGGCTACTGTAGCAATGTATCTTAGAATTCACCGAGTTAAAAGTCATCTGGTGTATGGTATTAGTGAAGAAGCTGCTTTGCTCTCAATTCTTTCTTTTCAGTTTTATATTTCAAACTCTCAAGTTTGTTATTTATTTGTTATCTTCGACTTTCCTAAGCACAAGCTTTCCTATGCCCCTATTATGTTTTATAGGTTATTGCAAGTACTTTGCTTGCCCCAGCCCATTATAACTCTTTTATGTTTGAGTTGCACTCAATTCTGAAGGAAGAAGCATGGTGATTCATCTACGTACCTGTCTGATATTATGTATCCACTCTAGAAAGATGAATGTACATCCTGATGTGAATTTTGAAGAGTAATTAGCTCATTCTTAGAGCCTCCTCACACCACAAGTATTTTAACTTAGTCCTATAGATAATCCATTTTAGGCATAATGACAATGTAAATGAATAGGTTTTTCATTGTTAGTGTTGATAAAGTGAGTAGTGTTATTAGAATGTGAATGTATTTATTATTAATTAAATAAAGTTTGTTTTTATTATCAATAAATTTGGTCTTTTCAGATATTATTAGGGTTATTTGTGTAAATATTATTATTATTATTATTATTATTATTATTATTATTATAAGACCTATAACGGCGGTTAATATAACCGCCGTTATAGGTCTCAACAGCTGATAATAGGCCTATAGCGTCGGATATATCCGCCGCTATAGATCTCAACAGCTGATAAATTAACAGCCCTTGAGACCTATAGCGGCAGATATATCTGCCCCTATAGGTCAGCGTTAACGGTGTTACAGAGGTGAGACGTATAGCGACGGATATATCCGTCGCTATGTCGGAATCCACCATTGCATACATCTTTCTAGCGGCAGATATATCCGCCGCCATAGGTGGATTATCTGTTGCTAAAATCTATACCGACTGAGGCTTATATTTCTATAGTGGCGGAAAAAAAACCTATAGCGGTGGATATTTCCGCCGCTATAGGTGGTATTTTCTGTAGTGAAACATGGACAATTGAATTTGATGCAAAATAAACGTTTTAAAATTGAGCTAACAAATTTAGTAAAACATCACTTATTTAAGTCAATTTATAATTTAACCACTTTATGATTTTAGTGAGAAAAAGGATCATACAAGTTGACAATCATGCAAAATATGTCCCTTTTAAAGTGCAGACAAAAATTTAGTATTAAATATATTTTTTTCCTCGTCTGATATTTGTGTTACGTTGGTATATTTAAGTTTTTGAATTTGATTTGGAGTAAGCATTTTAAAATTTGTTATCAAATTTCACTAAATCAAGATTAATTAAAATAAATATTTATAATTAAATTTATACTAGCAAATGGGCCTTGGCATTGCTCAAGATTTCAAATTTTCAACAAACCAGAAATCAAAGTTATCAAATCAACCATAAATAAATTTGAGCAAATTATAAATCATTAAAATAAAAAATAATAGAAAACTAAACAATCTACCACTGTGACATGTGCTTCACCAATTTTGTTCTCCCCATCCATTGATGAAGCCTTTCAGTCCCCACAATGACACCCCAAACCCTCTTTATTGCCTCTTACAACAACACTTCAAACCCTTTAATAAGTCCACAACACGCGGCCCATCTATTAATTCTCAAAGTATTAAGAATCGAGTTGTTAATTATATCAAAGACTAATTTATTTTCACACGATGAGAACGTGTTTGAGTGGTTGTCATGGTAGTTCCATTGTTTATATTATTTTATAATTCAAAATTGTAAAAGAAAAATTTAAGTCCCAATAATATTTTTAAAAATGTTTAAAAATGAAATTATCTAATAGATTTTAAAAATTAAAATTATCTAATATATTTTTTAAAATGAAAAATCCAAAATTTTGAAAAAATTCCAAAACCCCCAACCTAATTTTTTTTGGATTTTTTTAAAAAATTAAAATTCGACTCACTTTTGCTTAGTAATATATATGGATTTTATAATTATAATTATAATTTAAATATTAATTTGTAATTATAGTAATTTAAATAATTAAAAATTTAAAAAGTATCAAAACCTAAGGTTCTTATGGTGTCTTTAATGGATGAGTTATCAAACTATTTGCTCATCAACCCATTAACCTCTTATCCATTAATCTATCCCCAAATGATTAGACTATAGGACCCACAATCATATCATTCATCAACTCAATTTTTCATAATAAACATTTTATTATAAATATATATTTATCTCACAAAATATTTTATTATTTAATAAAACTAGTTAGTTAATATGTTAAAAATTTTCTTATTTGTTAAAATAAATTATTAAAATATTTAAAAAATTATACAATTTTTTGGATGAGGAAATATGAAACAATTTAATATAAATTAAGCGTAATTAAAAATATTATAATTAATGATGTTAAAAATAAATATATAAAACGAACAAGTATAAATGCCAAAAGCACTAATTTTCACCTTCGTTCGCTCTAAAATGCCGCCAAATTATATGCTCTAACAAGTTTAATCGACGTTGATGATGCACTTCTAGATCACATAGTTCCGCATTTCTTCTTAGGTCCTATTCAAAATCTTGAGTGCACCCTTGACTGACGAGGATCAGAGCTTCATCTTCATAGTCATCCCAATTTGTGATTGTATCTCCTTCATCTTCAACAGTCATGTTATGCAATATTATGCATGTGTACATTATATCTTTCAATTTTTCTCTATGCCAAAAGCTGTGGCCAATTATAATTACCAACGAGATTGGAGCATGCCAAATGCTCGCTCAACATCCTTTTCGCCCAAAACCTCTTGCATTTGCTTGAACTTGATCCTCTTCGGGTCTTCCAGATCGATATGAAAAACTTTTAATAAATGTTGCCCAATTTGGATATATACCATCAGCAAGATAATTCCCTTTTTCTGTATGTTGTACCATTAATGGTGATTTGAACTTCTGGAGCGTTATCCGTATAATATGCCATTGAACAAAGGAGGTTGGTTTAGTACATTTATGTCATTATTAGAACCTGTAACTCCGAAGAATGCATTCCAAATACATAGATCTGCTGAAGCAACCGTTTCTAGCATAATTGTCGAAACCCCTTGATCACTTCGAGTGAATTGGCCTTTCCACGCCACCAGGCAATTCCTCAAATGCCAATGCATGCAATCTATGCTACCAAGCATGCCAGGAAAGCCATGACACCCAGAATGCAATTGAAATAAACAATCAACATCATCATTATTGGGTCTTCAAAGATACTTTGACGCAAAAACATCAATCACACATCGACAAAATTTGAATAAACACTCAATTGTAGTTTATTCAACAATCCTTATATATTCGTCATACTGATCAGTGGGTGCCCGGTATGCTAATTGCCGAATGGCAGCAGTACATTTCTGAAGTGGTGAAAGCCCCCATTTACTAATTACGTAAACTCTCAATCAAAAATATTCTGAATGATTTTTAAGGGCTTCCATAATTTGCACGAAAAACACTTTGCGCATGCGAAATCTTCGATGAAATATATTATCAAGATAAACTGGTTCATCGGCGAAATAATCACTAAAAAGTCTTTCGTGGCCTGCTTCACGATCAAGATTTAAATGCCTTCGGTTTCTTCTACGACTGCTCTACGTCTTGCTTTGTTTCCGCTTTTCCCATTCTTCTAGCTAGTAACATACACATTTTCTCTTCAAAATCATCCATCAACTCATCTACTAAAAATTGTTTCATTGGTGCCACATTTGCAGGATCCATTTTCTAAAAAATATATATAGAGTTGGTTGAGTGGGAGATTGAAAGATAATATAGAAATAGTGGAAGAAAAAGAATGAGAAGTGTTGGAAGATTAGATGAGAATGTGGATGTATTTATAAAAATTTAAATTTTAAAATAATAAATAAATAAATCATTAAATCAATGATAGTTGCAATGCAACGCTCATTTAACAAACTGTTATATATATATATATTTTTAAAAGTCATTTAAAAAAATAAAATAAAGAAGGGACCCATAATTAAGCACCCAGGGGCCACTAAGCGCTCTTAATGAGTTCTCAAAGTATTGAGGGCTCATTGAGGGTTGTGATCTCTCCCCTTAATGATGCTCTTAGTTGAATAATGATTTATTTATTTTCCTTATCTGAAGAGTAATCAGAATTATATGGCATGCCTCGAACCCGGCCTAGGCACATGAACAGACCGGCCGCACCCAAACAGGGACTAGTCCCCATCCATGCGCAAGGCCTCAGAAACTCCTGTACAACTAATATCTAGAGATAATAAGAACAACGGAATTTATATAATAAAAAGGAAGGGAGTTTACGTAACTCCATACAAGTACAAGACTAAGATCTACACGACCTATACAAGGATCTAGCCAAGTCACCACTAGTAATCCATACAACAAAAGAGAATACATAATACAAGCCTTCCTCAAGATAAAAGGAGGTACGCAGACCTCAAGGGAAATACAATACGCTCGAGTCAGCTACTCGGTATGTCCCAGACTAAGTCCGCCTACTCCTTGTCGTCACCTGAGAAAACATCAATCAAGTGCATGAGCTAAAGAAAAGGCCTAGTAGGATCGCTAGTAAAGCAATAAATGTGGCGAAAGCCATAAGCAAGGAATAAAATAAAGCAAGTGCAAACAAGAAAGTGAAACAAAATCACAAGCAAGTAACATGTCTCTGGGATGTGAATAAATTCACAGATGTACTCAATCTCCTGACATATATGATACTAAGATACCTAAGGTATCGTACGATATCCTCCATATATCGTCTCCGGTTTACGCCGGATAGTGCTATATCAATCATGTATACATGGCTAGAAAATACACTTTCTGACTGAGTCTCCGTCCGATGTATCATGCCTGTATATAAGAGATTGCCTATACGAATACCTAACAACAGGTATATATATATATATATCTCCAAGGCAGCAACATCTTGAATATATAATAATCAGTGATCTCCTCGAGATCGGAAGTCAATACGTATTTAAGGAGCGACTCAACTCAAATACGTATAAGAAAACATGGAAACAAATATCTCCTCGAGATGTAAAGCCAACACATATGAGGATACTCAACTCGAATATGTATAGGAAACATCTCAAGGAAATAAGAGCACAAAAATCATAAGTATGGTAGGAGGAAGGAATACTCACAACCTCCGTGCGAGAGCCTACCTGGCTAGAAAGCAATATATGATCCTCTCAGCAGCCCGACCCGGATTCCTGACCTCGAAAGCATCGTCAATCAGACTGGCCAGTATTAAGGAAGAGATAAACTCAACTGGAATACAAGGCCTAATAATGTGATAAGCAGATAACATTCCATAAATTAATTAAAACTCGTGTTCCCAAGAACATAGAGTTAACAGGGTCCATAGGCCCTAAGATATTCAGGTCCCTATACGGGTCCTATAAAACAACAAAGTTCATAAAAGCAAAAGATAATGTAGACTCCTACAACCTCTGGTCCTTCGGAGTCCTCACCCCAGGCTCTCTCCCCTCCTATACCTCGGAATCTGTAAATAGGAAAAGAGAAAACACATGAGCTTTCGAAGGGAAAGCTCAAGTAGCACCCCCGCAGTCACAAAGATCATCAACAGGAAAAGACAATCAACAGGATCATAGCATCAACAATAAAGTCCTAGGAGTCTACCACAAGCAAGTCAAAGGTACGACCCCTGGTACAGAAGCCCTTGGGCTCTGTAGTGAGTTCTAGGAGAACTCAAGGTTTACTCCCGGCCAGTATGTCCAGCTTTTGGATATAAATACGACCTAGATGGTCGTTTGACCCTCCAGTCAAATGGTCGGTAGAACTACCTCTCCTACGTGTTAACACGTGGGTGTACCATGCCCACTCCATTGTAAGACCTCCAGATTTGTTTCTCCGGTAAGGCCGGGGAAAGTCAGGGGGTCCTAACCCTGAACATCCCCTAAATTGGAGCTTCCCTAGCTCCACTGAGTCCGGGCAGTAGAACATAGCAAACAGGGACACCAACGTCCCGTAAACAAGCATACATGCTTAATAGGATTCAAGAACATATAAGAACAGCATGTATGGCATCAACAGTGCATGTATCAGGATTACATAGCAAGTCCAAGAAATCCCGTTACCGGGTGAAAACTAGGCAAGTGAACTTACCTCTGGAGAGACTAAATGTCTTCCTGGACTCCTTTGGAATGCCTTACGTCTCCCCTGAGAGTATCTGGCATACATAGACTCTTATTAGAGTCAAGTTTTCTACAAGGTTCTAGTTTCACATGCATGTCCTATGTCTTGTTGGGCTTAGGCCCACTAACGGGTCCTAAGGACCTTCTCTCGAGTTATCAGCCCTTATTCCCGTTTCTATGTCCTTTAGTTGACTTTTAGACCTACTTTGGTCAAACCTAGTCAACTCTAGTCTATTTAGCGAGTCTAACTCTGGTTCAGTCATTTTAATTGAGTTGGGCCTATTCAACTTGGTCTTAACCCCATAAAAGGGCATTTTAGTCATTTGACGACTTTTGTCTCTAAAGTTTAGGGTTCCATTTGATTTGGGCTCATTTAGCCCCTCTTAGCTTCCCTACCAAATAATTTCCATAATTTAACCAATTATCTAAATCTAGGAAATTATTTAATTCCCATTTGTCACACTTCAATATTTCATAATAATCTTTATGTCACACCAAGATTTTAATCTTTTATTAAAACCTTAAGTTTTCTAATTACTGAATCATGAATATAAGTTTCTCAATTTAATACTTGTCACAAGACCCTAGTTTTATTATCATTTAAGAGAAACTATATCCTACTTTTCAAACTTAGGAATAATCAATATTCCTTGGTTTTTATTTCCGATTTTGGTCAACGCTTACCAAAACATTATCCATTATAATATTGGTTGTATAGCTAAAGTCCCTTCTTAGCTATTTTAACTTTGCAAATAATCATTCTATTATTTGTCACACTAGCAAAATATTACCCCCTATAATATTTGTCACACTCCCTAAGTTCCATTAAAATTATTTGTGACATACCAATAGTCCTCAAATAATTATCTCATCTAATTAATTATTGTTTGTCACAATAATTAACTAATTTTCTAGCTCAAGACTAATGGTTCAATAACGTTATTAGCTTGTCACACCAAGTTAATAATTCATTAACTTATATCTATTGTCACAAGTCCATAGTTTTCCCCATTTTAATACCATATCTAGCTAATTGTTATTTATAATAGTAATTAGCTAATATTTTAATTAAAAAGAGAGAAAAGCATCTAATTATTATATAAATGTCACACTATCTAGGTTTTTTTTTTAATAATTATTTTGTCACATCTCTATAGTCATGGGTTTTAATTAAAACATTACTATTAAATAATTTTTTTTTTAATGTCATCATCTTCTTCTTCAACCTCTCTTCTCTCTCTCTATCGCGACCGAGGGCTCAACCTCACCGTTCTCCCTCATCGGCAAGCACTGAGCGTCTGTCCAAACTCCATCCTCATCGCCGTGAGAATTACAACCACGGCCAACCCTTCCGGAGCGCCACCGGCCTCAGTCTTCTCGCCGGAATTTTAGAACCTCTCGGCCGCGCGAACGGCTCTCTCACCGATGCATGCAAACGATCTATAGACTACGTAAGAGGATGACAGGTGCTTACCAACTAGTTGAAGACGAATTCCGGCGCTGCAGGGGCTTCCGTCCTTCCGCGCGCACCACCGTCTCCTTCGTCGAACTCGGCCGCACCCTCAGTGTTCTCCTTCTTCTCCCTGGAGACTCGGTCTTCAACTCCGCCTGAGAACGATCCCTCCTGCACCCGTCCGCGGACGCGAAGAAACGATCCCCCTCCGGAGCAACGCTCCTCTCTCTGACAGTTCGCCGGAGCAGTGAGTTTGCTCGACAATGATGCTGAGCAGGGAGGCTCACTGCCCTTTTTATAGCCTAAGGGGAGAGGAGACGACAGGCGTTTCAGGGCGGCTCCGACGCCAACGACCAGCTTCTCCCATGCATAACGGGCGGAGGAGATGGCCGGGCGCGCGCGAGCGTTATCCGGCCGCCGGGAAGGTCGTCCGTCGCCTCGTGATCAGGTCGTAGGGATCAACGGTGAGGATGGCTGGTTGTGATCCAACGGCCATCTTAAAATCCTTTTTGCCTTGGATCTGAGCGCATCCAGATCAACGGTCAAGATCTTGTAGGGATTTAACGGTTAGATTTTTAGCCCATTGCCTCGGATTAAAACCATCGGGAGATGAGCGGCTGATAACAGCCCGCACCGTGAGGTCATACTTACTAAATTACTTTCACCTTGCCTCGTATATGGTATACGATGAGATGGATTTACTCTGAGCGCGCCACGTGGCTCCTCCACGACCGTTATAACGTCTCGAGATTTAACACGGCATGAGATAATTTAATCTCAGCCGTTCATTCACTCTCTATAGAGTTGTTTCTCGTGGAAAATTTACCAGCGGTCCTTGATACTTTTAAATTTACACACAGGTCCAAGACTGTGAGAGGGGAAAACTTCTTTAAGGTCCTCAATTCTTCCGAAAATTATTATTCAGTCCCTACAAACCCCATTTAATTTCCGTTTAATTTAAATAAATCTTTTAATCCCTCATCAACACTAATCGGGGGAAATAATAATTTTTTTTTTCTCAAGGAAATAACAAAATATTTATTTCCAAAAATTCACGGATTTTACATCCTCGTTGCGTCTCATGCTTCTGAACCTGGATCTAGTAGATAGATAATACATCTCAGTATCTCTACACTTAAATACTTCATATCAACATATGAATACAAGTGTCTTCAAGTCTATCTACTAACTTACTACTTAAGTAATTACTATGAACTTCAATGTTCATGAATCCTCTTAGAATACGGCTAATGTCATCGTATTCTACTGCAATTATCTTCTTTAAATAAGGAAGGGCTCATGGATCCCTAATCATCCCTAAGATGGAGATTAAATCATCTAACGATGATTATCTAGGGTTAATCATGCTTCAAACCCTTAAACTAGCAATTAATGATGTATGAATTCTAAGTAAATTTCGGTGGCACCTCTCCTATTTATCGGGCCCCGAAAATATACAAAAATTCACCAAAACACCCATTATACATGGGTTTCATAATTCATACATTAATTAGACTAAACCATGCATTCTTTAGCCTCCAATTTTAATCATACAACTCATGCAAATATGCATCATTAGACTTAATACAATGAATCATACATCCATACAATTCAATGCTTCATAATCAATCAAGCAAAACTCTTTCTATCTCCTTAAACCCCCAGTTCATGATCTCTACCACAGCCCCCAACCTTCAAGCAATTAGTGTGGGATCTCTCCCAAATTAGTGCTCACAGTTTAGAGGATTAAGGTGGGCGGCGTGTGGGGTTGCAGACCGGTGGCGTCGGCAAGGTTGTACACGCGCAGGGCGGAGGTGCAGGAGGCTGCAGGGCTGGAGCACGTGTAGGGCAGCGGTGTGCAGGGCAGTGCATGCGGGAAGTAGGCGCGCAGGCCGGGTGCACAGCCTTTGGGGCGCAGCAGGTTCTTGTGAGTGTGGTTCTTGTGGTGCTGGGGTGGTGGTTGGAAGTAGGCGGTTGGCCGACAGCTGAGCAGGGAGAGGAGAAGGGGCAAGGGGGAAGAAGAAGAGAAAAGGGCACAATCCTGATAAAATTGAAATCAATTCAATTTTAATCAACCCTAGGTCTTATAACTCAATAAAAAAAATTATTTAACTCACTCACTATGTGATCACATGTGTCCTATTGCCTAACATGACTAGTATAGCTTCATGAATGATTTTATTCATACCATGGTCCATTGTAATAATTCCCTTGTCCCCATGCCCCGACCCGGATCCGCGAATCTCGGTCTTTAATCACTTCATTCGTCATGGGCTTACTGTAGCATCACGGGGTTGTCTCAATCCTCGACCAGATCCACTTTCCCAGGGACCCGTTCTTTTGCCTGTTTTCCATCAATTGTTAATTAATTATTAATTAATATTTAATTAATCGGGTTTAATTAACACTTCAAAATTTCTTAAAATTCTGTCGCTTATCATATTAAATTTTTATTTAATAATTCTGAGAAAATTCTTATTTATCGTGGGGCAGGTTTTACATTATAATTTTTGAATAAAAATCAAAAGCAACTCAAGATTAAGTTATTTATATTGCACAATAATAATTATCATTTATTAAAATTAGGTTTAGTTTATATAAAATTTATAAAATAATATTGATTAAAAAATTTATATAATCGAGACAAATAAATCTTATTAATTCAAATTACATTTATTTCATATCATAAAATATGTGATCCAATACATTGATGTTTGATCTTGTCTCTTGAAGTCAAAAATGAAATTAGTATTCAAACTGCAAATCGGAAGTTATAAATACAAGCCACATGCAAGGAAATTTCTTGCCGGGCTATCCTTAAAAAATAATAATAATAATAATAAAATATTTTTTCAATAGCCACCGAGTACCCTTGAATATGGAGGGGGGCACCGATCGGTTTTAATCCAGGCTGGCCCAAAACCGGCCCGGCCGCCGGATAAAATCCGTCGGGTCAACTAACTCAGCGGGTCAGGTTAGAAAATCATAACAGACCCACTACAATAACGGACCGGTTATGAGTTGGGATTTTCCCAATCTATGATCTGGCGAGTTGAACCACAGGGTCACTTGGGTCGATTCAGGTCAATCCATTAGAATCCAATGGATTTAAAGCCGTTGGATTCCAATGTTCCAGCGTTGGTTTCCAATGCGCTTAGCCATTAATGGTTTCCCAGGCAGCGGTGGAAAAGTGTTCCAACGTTGGTTCCAACGCTGGAGTTCGAATCCAACAGCTTTCCATTAACATCCAACGGTTTAAAAGCCGTTGGATTTTTCTTTTTTCTTTAATTCTTTTTTTTATAAAATTACATTGAAATTTTTTTTTATTAAATTACATTGAAAAAAATTTCGGTGGGCCAGCCCGTGAACCTGCGGGTTACGGCCAGCCCACCGATTTTGGGAGATTACTCAGGCCACCAGATCTAAGTCACCCAGTAACCCCGGTGGACCAATCCGAATCGGCGGATTGGGTAGAATTCGGCTCAAGAAAGACTCACTGAACCAACAGTCAGCGAGTGGTCGATAAATCGACATGTGCCCATATCTACTTGAATGCATCTACACATATTTGATCAAATTATTTTCATTTTTTATTTTATAATTTGTGTATAAATAAAACTATTAATAAATAAAATAGAGCCAAGTGAAAACATTATCAGGTAACTTTAAAATTGTCGGTATGTAATCTGCAGGGTTAGTCATAGGAACAAACTCTTTAAAAAAAAGATAATAAAAAAAAAAGATAATAAAAAAAAAGCTGTGGACCCAAAATAGTCTGACTTTTTCTTAACTCCAACAGTCCAACATATAATAACGGTGACACCAACTCAAAAGCTATTATTATGACTTTATTCAAATAAAACTTATTTAGTATTTACTACAACAATAACGGTGGGACCCACTCAAAAGCTACAGGCGACTCGAGCAGGTTGAACCCAACTCACCGGCCATTCGCCGGAGCACATACTTTTGTATCTTTCCGGTGGCCGTCTTCGGCAGCTCAGGCAAGAACACCACCGTCTTCGGCACCATAAACCCCGGCAACCTCCCTCTACAAAACTCCACCACTTCCCTCTCCGTCGGCCTCTTCTCCACCCCATCCTTCAAGCTCACAAACGCGCACGGCGTCTCGCCCCAGTGCTCGTCCGGCCGCGCCACCACTCCGGCCTCCTCCACCGCCGGGTGACCGTACAACACCGACTCCACCTCCACACTGCTCACGTTCTCCCCTCCACTTATGATCACGTCCTTGCACCTATCCTTGATCTCCACGTACCCATCTCCATGCACAACCCCCACGTCCCCCGTGTAGAACCACCCGTCCTCCCTCACCGCCGCCGCCGTCGCCGCCTCGTTCTTCAAGTACCCCAACATCAACGACCATCCTCTCAGCACAATCTCTCCTTGCGTCACGCCGTCATGCGGCACGCTCAGCCCGGTCACCCCATCGATCACGTCGACCTCCATGCACAGAGTCCCCACCCCTTGCCGTGCCATGAGCCGAGCTCTCTCCTCCGGCGATCGCCGGTCCCACTCTCGCTTCCACACGCACGATGCCGCGATGCCGGCTGTCTCCGTGAGGCCATACGCGTGCTTGATTGTGAAGCCAAGGGTCTCGACCTTGTTTAGAACCGCCGCCGGCGGTGGAGCACCGCCGGTGATGATGTTGACAGTGTGAGTCAAGGGAGTGGCATAGTGATCAGAGGTGTTTGTGAGCATGTTTAGCACGACTGGTGCGCAGCAGAGGTGAGTGACCTTGTATGTGTTGATTGCCGAGTAGATTCCGGCGCCATCGAAGTGGCGGAGGCACACATTGGTGCCGCCGAGCGCTGCCGTGGCCCACGGGCAGCTCCACCCGTTGCCGTGGAACATGGGGAGAGTCCATAGATATACCAACCTCTCTGGTAGCGCATAGCCGATGATGTTGTTGAGGGCGATGAGGAAGAGGCCGCGGTGGCAGTGGACAACGCCCTTAGGCGCTGAGGTGGTGCCGGAGGTGTAATTGAGAACCATCGGCGACCACTCGCTCTTGGGCTTAACCCATTGGAAGTTTGCATCTCCCATTACTATCAACTTCTCATAAGTGATTACTGTCTTAACATCTTTTTGTTGTCCTTCCCAATATTTGTCTTGTATGAGGATGAGCTGAGGATGATTGGTTTTGGGAGGGAGGAGAGTGAAAGCATCAGCGATGAGCTTGAGATATTGAGAGTCGACAAAGATGAGCTTGGATTCGGCATGGTTGAGAATGGTGGAGATGGTGCGAGCATCAAGCCGGGTGTTTATGGTGTTGAGGATGGCCCCTGCCATCGGCACGCCGAAATGCATCTCGTACATCTCTGGAATGTTGGGAGCAATTACTGAAACCTGTTGGTAACAGAAAAATATGTAACTCAAGGTTTCACTTTTCTTTGATCTAAGATGTTAAGATGACTTACAACATCGCCGGTAAGGATGCCGAGAGAAGAGAGGGAAGAAGCGAGACGGAGACAGCGGTAGTTGGTTTGAGACCAAGTGAAGACGGTGTCCTTGTAGATGATGGAGGGGCAGTTGCCGTAGATGGTAGCGGCGCGGCGGAGGAAGCCGAGTGGTGTGAGGGGCATGCTATTGGCACCATTGGGGCCCAAATGATCCATGCTTGGCAAGAAGTAAGAAGGGAGATGGAAGGAAATGGAAGCAATGGCTGAAACAAGTTGTGAGAATGATTCACAGAATGGGTTAGTGATTTATACAGATAGAGATGTGTTTTAGCAAATACACCCCTAAGGAGAAAAATCCCCAATCTTTGAAATAATGTCAGATTCATGCAGAAACCTAACCCTAAAATTTAATAATTAAGGCTGCCAACTTCATGTTGGTCTGGAAAAATCAAGTATTGGGTTATGATTCATGTTGCTTGCCTTACATGGGATTATTATTTAAGATGGTGTATTTTGAAAGAGTATTTGTTTTGATTATTTCATATGATTTTAGCAGTTTTAAAAATTCTTGGTGTAACTTGACTGCTGTAGACAAGAACAGTAATCAATAAACTAATGAGAGATGTAGAACATGGCAGCTTTGTTTAATATAAAACAAAACAAGACAACAAACAAGGCATCTAATTCAGAATCAGTCATGGTAATTGAGAATTCATACAAGATTTATGATAAATTGCAGATGGAATTGCAACCTTTTTGTTTACTAATTACAATGCAAACTGTTATTAGAACAGTAAGAGGCATAGCATTGCACAGCAGAAAAGGAAGATCCATATCTGATGTAGTGATCTCCCAACCTCAATTTCTTGCCTCCTGAGCCTCATGTTGCCCCCATTCACCATCTGATGATATGGATTTGAACGGTATAAACCCGGTGTCTCATCGATGCGAAATGCCCATGCTAGCACTGCAATCGCCATGCCTCCGAGCACCCTGCCAGCTGTTGAATTCATTATTCTAGTCTCCACTGAGGGACGTGTCATGGCGAAAAGTCCCTGCTGGTGTTCGTGATATTGATACATTGGTTGTTCTTGATCAGTATGAACAGTCGGCCTGCATGGTATACTGCCATTCCAGTTGGATTTCTCTGTTGTTGTGTTGTGACCACGGCTATACAACGGAACCAGAGTGTTCTCTGAGACGGCTGCTTTGCATACAGGGCATTGCTGTGGAGTTACTGTCTGGACCTGCAACCATTTGTAAATGCAAGGCCAGCAGTAGAGGTGGCCGCAAAGGGTCACAACCGGGTCAGTAGCAAAGTCTAGGCAGATGTTGCAGTCAAAACAGCCGTTCGCAGAAGGTGTTGGAGCATCTGAGTTGAGACATTTCTTTAGAGGCTCCTGATCAAGCTGATGTCCCTCAAGGGCTGTGTTGAAGCAGAGATCTGCAATACTTTCCATCGCAATCTAACAACCAAAGGCTCTATACGACTTGATTGCTTGTCAGCAGTAAGTTGATGTAATACATTTACCAAATGCTTATTCCAAATGCAGCTGCCTGCATGATTTGGTCATCAGAACCATGAAAGATCTGAGGATTACGCATTCTATAAATAATTTATATGTTGTCTAGATCTGTAACTGTTTGTGCACCTTTGAAATAATAGATATCATGGATTTTAGTCATATAGTGAACTGACACTACAACCAACAGACAACAGGATCTGTGGATATATATGGCAGAGAAACTACAAAACATTAAAATAGTATAGACTAAGAGACACTTAGCTGGCATATGCCTCCTAGTATAAGCCATTTGACAATCCCCGCCAATTTGTGATAACTTAATCATGAACACTTGCAATGCCACTTCAGCCTTGTGAAACATATAAATGGACAAGGAGAGTAGAGTTCTATTGCTACATAAGTCACATTTCAAAATGAAAATCCAATGCAAGAGATCAAAAAAGAGTGCATCTGCGGAATCCCACTTCCTTTGTGCAAGGACACTCAATAGCTAAAGAGGAAGGGAGGCAGTCCCTTAGGCTGGGGTTTACCACAAAGCATTGATTTCTTGTAATTGTAAAACAATGTCATGTGAATTATACTGATGTTCACACAATTTACAATTTTACATAAACAAGTGTATAGCTCTCTCATTTGCTTTCTTATTACAAGTTTCTTTCTGGCTCATCTGTTGACGATTTTTTACTTCTCATAAACTTCAAGCATAACTATATTTGAAATGCACACAACAATTGGCATATTTCAATCCTACATATTTGTACAGTGCATGGTTAAACTTTAAAGAGGCAGTGTCTGAGTTATAGGCTAGAAGACAGAAGAACAAGAGATGTTATACATGTTGCCAAGGTCAGATTGATCATTTATGTAAGGCATTGTGGCAAGGCATGCTCATCTTTAGAGGCCTGATGAAAAAACAAATCATGTTCAAATAGAGAAAATATGATGATCAATGTAAGGGAAAGAACAAATAGAACAAAAGGAGCAAGAAGGGCAAAAAAAAAAAAGTCAGTCCGGTGCCACAGAGCTCCCACTATGCACAGGGTCAGACCACTTAGGTCTATTGTACTCAGCCTTACCCTACATATTTTTACAAGAGGCTGTTTTACGACTCGAACCCGCACCTCCACATCACATGGCGACAATTTTACCATTGCACCAAAAGGAGCAAGAAGGAAAATATTTATATTGCTCCAATTCAAACAAAAACAAAGCATGAAGAAGAAGTCAAATATCTGGCAACAGATATCCTCATTAGCTTATGAGAAACCTAAATAAAGATATTATGCTTTACCTTATTTCTTATCAAAACTGTCCAGCAATGACTGGACAACAACAAAAACATGTGATACTACCTAGAACAGGGTACAAATTCAAAGCTATGCCAGTTCATTGTGACATGGACTTCTCCTGTATTTTTCTCCTGGAATCCAAAGAAGTTAGCTGAATAGTTCCCAAAGGTTATGCAAAGCAGATCAAGTAATTACAGGTGCCCCATTCTTGAAACCATAATGTCAAACAAGTCTTTTGTCTTCATTTCAGAATAGGACTAAACTATCGGAAAAATCCACTCAACTCACATTATTATATTAAGCAAATCTCCACTTGTCGCTAGAATGTTAAAAGGATTAAACCAGCAGCCAGGGCCCAGAAATATAATTGAGAAGAAGGTTGTGAAATGCAGACAATAATAATGTTGGAAACACTATAATCCAAAAGACCAATTCTTCGCAGCATGAAAATAGCGGGTGCTACAAGGCACAATTGCTAGGAAAGGTTGAAGATCACCAAGAATTGTCTGAAATTGGAGACTGAGATGAACTTCATATTGCAAACAGAAAATTTCAGAAGTTAGCATTTACAAGACCAAGTTAGAGTTCACTTCACAGTCTGAGTTTCCATTTTCTTTGTCTCTGCATAGATAGCTTATAAAGTGATAAACAAGAGATGAGGAGTGGAAATTAATTAAAATCTCATGCTTTGAAATGTTAGCAGCCATACAACCAATTCAACACACACACACACACACACAAAATGTCCCTCTCTAATGTTTCATCTTTGAATTTTCATTGGAGAAATTACACAAAGGGTGAAAAAAAACCCCAAAAAAGAGAAAAAAAATTCAACATTTATAGAAGTTTGGCAACAATATCAATGAGATCAAAGAAAATGTAGATTCATTAACCCTTAAGTCTTCAACTCACTGAATCACTTCCTAATTCCCTCAGCAAGCATCTAATTCTAAAAATATTCACATTGATAACAAAATCAAAGAAATAAAAATTCAACCAAACAGCGGAACAAGTACATCAAAGAGAGGTCTCCAAACGCAATTTATATGAAAATAAACAAACAATCAAACTCTAACGATTCCTCACCGAGAACAGGAAAAAGATCAAAACTTTCCAATCACACGCCCAAAATCAAAGACGAAAGATTAAAAACATATGAATTAGAATCAATTTGAACAATGAAATCAATCTATAATAATTCACTGAGAAAGGGAGAAGAGGAAGTACTAGAGAATAGGGCAGTGATCTTCAGACGAGGGGCATCGGAAAGCTTCAGCTTTGGAGATCTAATGGCGAATCCGAGAACGATAATGGTCCAAGGTTTCAAGGATAAAGGATGCCCTTGCTTAGAAGAGCGTTTAGAAGAAGAACGTGCTTGCGGGCCCATGCAGGACAGCAAATAGGTAAACGCCACGTGGCCGTTTGGAGAGAAGGCTTAATTCCCTGTTCCCATGGACACAGCTGATCATGAGTCTTCACTGTTAAAACAGTTGATAGTGGCCAAACCCGGTCCAATATACCCGGTTCTCTTCAGAATAGGCCCAGTGAACCGGGCCATGAGCTGGGCCACTTTGAATTATTTTCTCAATAGACTGACTAATTTTTTAATACTATATAGAGAAGGTTGGATGAGGGATGTCAACGAGGCGGGGATTCACTGGGGGATGCATTCCCCAGCTCCAGCCTTGATTTTTCAACCCCATCCCTGACCCCGGGTACGGAGAAAATTTTTTCCAATCCCCTTCCCTGCGGGGATTACCCGGGTTCGGGGATTCCCAGTCCCCGAATTGACTTCTTTACAAATTTGTTTGTTTAAATTATTTTTATATACTAATTGGTTAATTGATTAATTAGAGTTCGAATTATTTTTATATTTATAATTACAACAATTATTAATATATTTATAATAATTTTTTACTTAAATACTTATAAAACAACAACATCAACTAAGCGTTAATCCCATACTAGATGCGGTCGGCTATATGGATTCTTTGTTTTCATGTCGCTCTCAAATATGAAATAAAAATAAAATAAAAGGAAATGAAATAAACTGAAATAAAATGAAATAAAATGAAAAATAAAAATACATAAATAAATAATAATAACAACAAATAATTTCTATGAGAGATTGGGATGTTAGAAGCAGCCAGTATCCCTACAAACAAAGCTAAACTAATGAAGGAAAACCTTTTAGCCGACTTATCGGTAATTCTATACTAGACGGGGTCGGCTATATGAATTCTTTGTCTTCATGTCGCTCTGTCAAAAGCAAGATCCGGCTCAATTTCTAACATACGTAGGTCCTTAGACACCACCTCTCTCCACGTAATCCTAGGCCTACTCTACCCCTCTTCTTACCTTCTACAACTAAACTATCACATTTTCGAACTGGAGCACCTGGGGGTCTCCGGCGTACGTGTCCAAACCATCTTAAACGCTCTTCTCGTATTTTATCGTCAATTGGTGCAACATGCACCTTCTGTAGGATGTGTTCTTGTCTAATCTTGTCTAATCTTGTATGACTACTCATCCATCTTTAAATCCTCATTTCGACCACATTCATCTTATGCATATGTTGAACTTTAGTTTACTTGGAACACTTTCGCCTCCGTATAGCATGGCGGTCTAGCTATGGAGTCCTATAAAATTTTCCCTTTATTTTGTTAGGCATCTTTTCGTCACATAACACCCCATGACACTTCTCCATTTCAACCATCCAGCTTTGATTCTATGGGTTACATCTTCATCTATCATCCCATCATCCTGGAAAATGGAACCTAAATGCCTAAAATGGTTAACCTTAGGCACTACCACCCCCCTAGTTTCACTTCTCCTTCATCTCTCCTACTTAGACTAAAATTATAATGCATATATTTTGTCTTGCTTCTACTTAACCTAAAGCCTTTACTTTCTAAAGTGTTTCTCCATAATTCCAGCTTTTGATTTACTCTATCTCTAGTCTCATCCACTAGGACAACATCATCCGCAAACAACATACACCATGGGATGTCATCTTGGATATCACTAGTTAATTCATCCATTACTAGGGTAAACAAGTATGGGCTCAAGGCCGATCCCTAATGTAGACCCACTGTTATAGGAAACTCCTCCTCAGTATAAGCCTCCCTCGTTCTCACACTTGTAACCGCTCCCTCATACATATCCTTAATAATATTTATATATTTTACATGAATGTTTTTCCTCTCCAATACCGACCAAAGGACTTGTCTTGGTACCCTATCATATGCTTTCTCTAGGTCAATAAAAACTATATGGAGATCCTTCTTCTTATCTTTGTAGATCTCCATCAAGTTTCTTAATAGGAAAATGGCTTCTGTTGTGGATCTACCTGGCATAAAACCAAATTGGTTCTCTGACACCTTCGTGATATACCTGAGTCGATGCTCTATTACTCTCTCCTAGAGTTTCATAGTATGGCTCATTAACTTAATACCACTGTTGTTGGTACAATTTTGAATATCTCCCTTATTCTTATAAATAGGAACCAAAATGCTCTTTCTCCAGTCGTCTGGCAGTTTTCCCCCTTTTAGGATAGAGTTGAAGAGTTTGGTTAACCACTCTATCCCTACTTCTCCAAGGCACTTCCAAACTTCAATCGGGATTTCATCTTGGCCATAAGCTTTTCCATCCTTCATTTTTTCCAGTGTCTCCTTGACTTCGCTAGGCCTAATCTTACGTGTATAGCTAAAGTTTCTTTCTATCGTAAATGCATAAAAATCCGTAAAGTTATCCTCATGACTTGCATTGAACAAGTGATCAAAGTAGTTTCTCCATCTCTCCTTGATTTCCTTATCTTCTGTCAAGACATGTTGAGATTCATCCTTAATGCACTTGATTTGGTTCAAGTCTTTCCTTTTTTTTTTATCTCTTAGCCTTGCTATCTTGTATACTTCCTTTTCCCCTTCTCGTGTCCCTGACTTTTGGTATAAATTAGCTAGGGATTTATCTCAGGCCTCGCTAACCGCTTTCTTAGCCTCCTTTTTTGCCTTTTTATATTTTTCAAAGACTTCTCCATCCTCAGTTGTGGGTAATTTCTTATACCAATATCTTTTTTCTTTAATAGCCTTTTGAACATCTTCATTCCACCACCATGATTCCTGTGGTCGAGGTCCCAGTCCCTTAGAGACCCCTAGGAGCTCACTTCCTATTTTCTCAATACGATTCGACATCTCCTTCCATAAGGTGTTTGCATCATCTTTCACATTTATGCCTCCTTCTTCCCATATTTTATCCTTAAATGCTAATTGGTTGGTTCCTTTTAACGCCTACTATCTAATCCTACTTTGCTTAACCCTCCTTTCTGTTTTTACTATACCCTTTTTCTTTACATCCAACACCACCAACCTATGTTGTGTGGTTAATGCTTCTCCAGGTATAACCTTGCAATCTTTACAAATAGATTTATCCCTTCTTCTTGTAACAAGAAAGTCAATTTGGATACAATTACCCCCATTCTTAAAGGTAATCAAGTGTGATTCCCTTTTCTTAAAGCAAGTGTTGGTCGACACCAAATCATGAGCCAAAGCAAAATCTAATATAGATTTTCCTTCCTCATTCCTGTTGCCATATTCATAACCTCCATGCACTTGGTCGTAGCCATCACTAAGTCTACCTATATGTCCATTAAAATCACCCCCAATAAAAAGCTCTTGTTCACTTGGTATCCCTAGAACTACCATATCCAAATCTTCCCAAAACTTGACCTTATCTTCTTCTCCTAAGCCTACTTGAGAGGCATACACACTCACTATGTTAATTATTTTTTTTCCCAATACTAGCTTCAAATGTATAATCTTGTCTCCTACCCTTTTCACTTCAACCACTTTGTCCTTCATTTTTGGTTCCATAATTATACCCACACCATTTCTATGTTTATCCCCTCCACAATACCATAATTTATAACATGTGTTACTAATCTCTCTAGCCTTGTTTTCTATCCACCTAGTCTCTTGCAAACATACTATATCTATCCTCCTCATTTTTAGAGTGTCAACTAACTCCATAGATTTTCATGTCAAAGATCCTATATTCCAACTACCAATCCTAATCCTACTCTCACTCTCATGGACTAACTTCTTTACTTGCACCCGTCCACTAAGATGCGAGAACCCTTGCTCATTTAACACCACATCCGGGCGCCGATGTGGCGGGACTAACTTCTTTACCCACACCCGTCCATGATGTGGGAACCCTTGCCTATACTCCATCACACCCGGGCGGCGATGTGATGAAACCCCTTGCTCATTTAACACTACATCCGGGTGCCGATTTAGCGCGTGCCTAGGTGAGCACGTCCCAACGGTATATATTAGAGAATCCATATCATAAGAGTGACAAAGTTTTACGTTTGCTGTCAACCTATCGCAACCCTCATCCTTTATTCAGGCTTAGGACCGGCTATGCTCGCATATGTGGATTTATTTAAATACTTATAATATAAAATATATTATATATATAATATTTAAATTAAATATTTCAAGGCGGGGCCAGGGCGGGGAATCGGGTTCCTCATCGAGGCCGGGGCCCATTGAGCCTTAACTTCATCTCTAAAAACTAAAAAGAGTATTTTTTTTTCTTTGAGGATTTTCTCTATTATTTTGTTTTTATTTTATTTTATGACTTTGGTACCACTTTACATAAAATTCATTAGATATCTTCAAGTCATCTTCTAAGTAGAGATTATAGCGGTTGAACCATCGGGAATTATTTTCTGACAAAACTCATGTGCAAAAGGCTGGAATATGCATCCGGGAGAAGAACCACGGTTCGAATCCTGGGTGACAGAGTGCAGCGGGGCGCAGTGAGGTAGTCACGAGCCGTTAGCATGAGGGGTTAGGCCCTGTGATAGTCCTTTCTTGGTCTCGTCCCACTTTGGCGTAGAATGGGGTTTATCCCCTTTGCTAAAAAAAAAAATATTATTTGTTAAATTTTTTTTATAAATCTTATTGTTATTCTTGCTTTTCCGGAAAAAATATTAATATATAAGTATAGTTTTTAATTTTTATGTTCGTTTTATTTTATAGTTACTATTAATTTTATTTTTTATGCATAAAAGTTGTTCTAACAAACATTAATTGTTGGTATACCCAAAAGTTTTTCATTTGATTACATAAATATCCATGTAGTCGAAATCTATGAACCATTGTCAACCAAAAGCCTTAGTTATAATTAAATGTAAACATGGACCAACTTAATGACTTTTATATGATTATTTTAACTTTTATATTTTTTTATAGGCATATTTGTAAATTTATAAATAAATGATTTTTAAAAGTATATTTGTAAAAAGGTATAATGATGTTTTCACAAGATTAACTTGATATTACAAGTGTTCATCTCACTGAAAGTGTCCAAAAGTGATTTCCCTGTTTCCCTAAAGTGATTGAAAGTGGGGAAAGTTACACTTCCTTGTTGTCTTTTCTATTGAATTGAAAGGACACTGAAATGTGTGGAAGTGGGTTTTTATATATCAAAGTCCACTTTGTCCACTTTGATGATAAAAAAACCGAAGCGTGTCTAAACAAAAATGAGAGACGTGTTGAAATGAGGCAAATGAATAATTAAAGTGGAGGGAATTCAACCCATTTCAATAACTCCTCGGTCATTTTCAGTGAAATTAATGAACAATATACGTGTATACATTTTTTAATGTTATACTTAAAAAAATCCAGAAAATGATAAAAAAAATTTATCCCACCATCATTATCTTAATTAATTCCATTCATATTATCATTAAACTAATTAAAAAATGTTTGGTTCTTATTCTTAAATCAAGAAACTTATTTATTTATTTATTTGCATATACTTGCATGTGCACCGTCTTGTTGGCCGGCAATCTTAAAGACAAAGAGTACATTAATTCGTACAATAAAAACACTGAACAAAAAGAGAAAGAACCGCGTAGATCTCAGACACTGCATTAAACCATCTTCAATCTAGATAACTCTATAATCTATTCACCGACTTAAAGCCGCGTCTTCTTAATTCCCTTCTTAATTTCTCTTCTTCTTTTTGTTCTATATATAAAACCCCACACTATCTATCTATCTATCTATCTATCTATTTTAATTTGTTGTGTATCTTTTGGGACAAAGAATGGAGGGAGTTTTCTTGTTGTATGTTTGGTTCTTGGTTGGTGTGATGTTTTTGTTTGAGGTTGGGGGAGTTGAGAGTGAGAGTGGGAAAGGGAATGGATGGTTGAAAGGGCATGCTACTTACTATGGGGCTTCACAAAACCCTACTACACTTGGTGAGTGATCATTTGAACCTTCATTCTTAATTAATTAATGTTATATATGATTAGTGTGCATGGAGAAATTAATTTTTTAAGTAATTATTTTGTAATTGTTTGTGAGTACTTCGAATTTGGATTTGAATTCTAGCTTGAAGTACTACTATTACTCGGTGTAATTTCGGGTTGTGCTTTCGATCAAGTTCAGTTTGATAGCTCGTTTGTGTCTATGTCTATATATATGCGCCCGTTTGGATTGTCTTATGATAAAATGCCTCTTTTTTTTGTCACTTTGATAGATTTTTTTTCATAATAATTTTTCAGAGCAAGTATGTTAAGGAATTTTGATTATTTTTGTGTTTGGAATAGTTGGGAATTATTTAGATATTTCCAAAAAAACTTTTTGAGTGACAAATCACTAAAATGGACATTCTTGAATAATAATAATAATAATAATAATAATAATAATAATAATTTTAATTTTAATTTATTATTTTTTTCATGTGCTATAATTAGCATTAATATTAGTATCATTAGTGGTATTATTATTATGAATTATATTATGGGTGAAGAAATTTTTTTATTTCCCAAGCCTCACATGATGTTAGGTTAGATTGGGATATCAATCTTTAATTTGCATAAGGACATTTTTATAATTGAAAAACCCCCAAAACTCTTTTTCAAATTTTTTTTTCTTCATAAGCTTCAACCACCAGCTAATAAATAAATAAAAAAAACATATACAAAACCCAGATAAATCCTTAATTTATAAAAAAAATCCATTAATTTCATGGTATGTAAAACCCTTACGGGTTAGTTCATCACTAATTACGCTTACGTGCATGCATGCATACATACGTGAACAGGAGGTGCATGCGGGTACGATAACACGGTCCACGCCGGCTTCGGAGTGAACACGGCGGCGCTGAGTGGCGCGCTGTTCGGAGCCGGCGAAGCGTGTGGGGCCTGCTTCCAGATCACGTGCGACGTGAGAGCTGATCCCAAGTGGTGTCTCCCACGTGGCATCGTCACCGTCACGGCGACCAACTTCTGTCCTCCTAACAACAACGGTGGGTGGTGTGACCCCCCGCACGTGCACTTCGACATGTCCTTTCCCGCTTTCTCTCGAGTTGCACGCGTGGATTCTGAGGGCATTGTTTCTATTCTCTATAGAAGGTATGCCACTCTACAAATGAAGTGATTAAACAAGTATAATTTCTCTTTTTCTTTATTTTTTATGTTTTTTAATGTGATTATTCATGGTAAATTGATGGAAAAGTAAATAAGAGCAAGGATATATATATATATATATAGGAATCATGTTACAGATGTAGCAGGTAAATGCTTTTGTCTTGAGTCTTGATCATACGTTTTAGTACACTTGCACAGTGTTTTAACGAAATCTAATCGTATGGATGGAAAGAATATCGAAAAATAAGCTAATATATCAATTTTCATACAATTTGGGAACTTGTAAGTGCTTAAATGCTTAAAGGGTGAAATTACGAACCGGTAAGATTTTTATAAATTTTCACCGTTAAGATGAAGACTCTACAAGTTCCCAAATTGTATGAAAATTGACATGCTAAATTATTTTTCGATATTCTTTCCATCCATACTGACAAATCTTTAAAACAATTGTCTGATTAGTGGCTAATAGGAGGCTGACGCTTATATAAATAGTGTTAAGTACTTACCTTATACAAACACTCCTCTATATATTGGGGTTTAGTTAAATCAATTAAAGTACTAAAAATGGACATTGTACTTATGCACCCTTCTCTTGAGTTTTAAATAGGCCAAACATGATTGGATTGGGTAGTGTAGCTCGAATTTGGTTTGAACTTAATTAATTCAAGATTGAAACTAGCTCGAATAGGTTTGATCCAGTTTAGCTCGATTTTAATTTCAAAAGCTCAAATTGGGCTCGATTAATTTAAGTTAAAATTAAAATCAAATCAATTTAATTTCACCTCCAATACTGTTTGATTTAGTTCAAAATCAAGAGTTATTCTATAACTTGATTTTGTTTTCCTATACTTCTATTCAATAAAAAATATATATTATATAATATTTTTAATAAATAAAAATTTAAAGTTAATAATTATATATATCATTTCGAGTTCAAAATTCAAGCTTGAGCTGCTCATGGATACCTTGATCGTTTGACAACCCTATTATCAAGTTCCAACTCTGGCTCCATCGTTGTCTAGCTCTCCTCGAAGTACCTAGGTTAGCTTAGGGTAAAAATATCTTTTGTTTCGATTCACCATCTGTTTGGATCATGAGTAATTTATTTAGAAAACCAGAGACCTCAAGATAAGTTGAAATGACGGAAAATAACATCTCACTAATTGTTCTTTTTTTTTTGTCTTTTTAATTTTTTTACACACATGCAAAATGTCAATCACAAGATTATAATTAATGTGATTTTTGTTTGTAAAATGGAAGGGTGGCATGCAAAAGATCAGGTGGAGTGAGGTTCACACTGAAAGGCCACAACAACTTCAACCTAGTGATGTTCACAAACATTGGAGGCAGTGGTTCAGTGAAGGCAGCATGGATAAAGAGCTCTAGACCATCTTCTCCATGGACACCCTTGCAAAGAAATTGGGGAGCAAACTGGCAAACCAATGCCGACTTCCGAAATCAACCCCTCCTTCAAACTCTTGCTCGCAGCAGGCGAAACCCTAGAATTCCCCGCCGTTGTTCCTCCAAAATGGTTCTTCGGACAAACCTTTATTTCACATAGACAGTTCCTATGAACAATTGTGTGAAGATCCATACTATTTATGAACGATTAATTTTTCATTATATTTCATGATTAATCCAGTTAAATAGTAGTCGGTCCTCAACAAGCCATGAGGAAGGATTTCAATTATTGTTTAACTTTTTATATATTTTCTTAATGTTTTTCATCAATTGTATTTTGAGATGGATGGATTGCAGGATTTTATTTGATTTGTAATAGTTTGATCTTGCTTTATAAATAGTATATATACTACACAGAATTACTTCTAAAATCACTATGCATCAATAATATTAACTAATTAATATCATTTATTTAATTTTTTCCTTCACAATCAATTAAAAAATTCCAAATTCTTTTATGGGCTATGAATAAGGTTTATGCCATGTTCCTACCAATAATCATTAATTTAGTTAAGATACAAAAGTTAGCACTCAAAAACATATATACCCTATATATATAGCATGGAAATTTCCACTGGTATAAAGTATGTGTTTGCTGCTATAGGTTTTTTTTTTTTTTTACATGGGCAATAAGCGAACCCCTTTTTAGGATTGTCGGGGACATATATAGTCCTAGGTGACAAGCACCCATGACCTCTCACCGTGCATGTACAACAGTTGGAGCATGCTCAACGCTGGTTACTCGATCTCTCCCTTAAGGAGGCGGAGACTCGATCCCAGGATCACCCGAGAGAATTATCCAATGCACGGAATCCAAGATTACAGCTTGGCCAAGAGGTCTTTATTGCTGCTATAGGACTTTAACAATATATTTCCTTTGTTGCTGTATATTTAGTTTTGGATAGAAAAACCTAAAGTGGGGTTGAGTGAAATCTATAGCAACAGATTTATTTATTGCTAGAGATATGGAACCATATATGATATATCTGTTGGTATTTGGAGCTGAATGTGGAGAAGAATTGAAGAAGATCAAGTGATTATCAGTGGAGAAGACACACAGATGATATGCAGAGGAAGAGAACTTAATGTATTATGAAAAGCATCAGTACAAGAGTAACAACTACATAAGTTATTATAGACAGATGCATACACGATGACATCAACGTCCACTATGCTATAACAACTCAACTAACTAACAGCTTAGATAAGGTCTTCTGACTTTGTCTCCATAACATGATACACATGACTTTATTTCAGCTTCCAGCTCAGCAGCTATTTAGTTACTCCTTCACTTCAACACCTCCCCTTAACTTATAGCTGCTGACACCCAGTTTCATTCTTAGATAACTGAACTTCAGACCTGGTAAAGGCTTTGTGAGGATGTCTGCCACTTGCTCATCTGTTTTGCAGTATTTCAGCATGATAGAACCATCAGTTGCCAAGTCTCTAATGAAGTGATACCTGATCTCAATATGTTTTGTTCTTCCATGTTGCACAGGATTCTTTGTCAATGCAATTGTGGATTTGTTGTCACAAAAGAGTTCAGTTGCTTCCTTCTGCTCTGCACCGATGTTAATTAGCAATCTTCTCAGCCAGACTGCTTGACATGCTGAGGCTGTAGCTGCTACAGCCTCTGTTGATGAGAGAGCTGTGATCTCTTGTTTCTTAGAACTCCAGGTGATTGATGCTGATCCCAGGTTGAACACAGAGCCTGAGGTGCTCTCCCTATCCTTAATGCAGCCTGCCCAATCACTGTCAGTATAACCACATAACTTGAATTCAGATACCTGTGTATAATAGAGACCATAGTTTAGGGTTCCAGCAAGGTATCTGAGTATCCTCTTTGCTGCTCCAAGATGCTGCTTTGAGGGACATTGCATGAATCTGGATACAACCCCAACAGAATATGCAATATCTAGACGAGTGTGTGTTAAATATATTAGACTTCCAACAAGTTTTCTGTAGTATTGAACATCTGCAGCACCTGTTCCATCATCAAGGTAGAGCTTTTCACCTGCATTCATTGGAGTAGCATTCATCTTGCATTGGAGCATATTGAACTTTTTCCACAAATTCTGAGCATAATTTCTCTGTGAAATAAAGATCCCTCCTTCATCTTGTTTGATCTCCAGCCCAAGGAAATAGTGAAGGAGACCAAGATCAGTCATCTCAAATGTAGCCATCATCTTCAGCCTGAATTCTTCAACCATGTCCTCTGAAGAGCCCATATATATTATATCATCCACATAGAGACACACTAACAACACTTCACAGTCTCCTTGCTCTTTCTTGTACAATGTGGGTTCACTTTCACATCTAGTAAACCCTTGATTGATGAAGTGTTCATCTATCTTGCTGTACCAAGCTCTGGGAGCTTGTTTTAAACCATACAAAGCCTTCTTTAATCTCAGCACTTTGTTCTCTATCCCTGCAGCAAGAAACCCTTCAGGTTGAGAGACATATACCTCTTCTTGTAGATCCCCATTAAGGAAGGCTGACTTTACATCTAATTGATGAATGAGCCATTGCTTATGTGCTGCTAGGGCCAGTAAGAGTCTCACAGTCTCAAACCTGGCAACTGGAGAGAAGGTCTCTTCATAGTCCACTCATTGTTCTTGAGTAAATCCTCTTGCTACCAGTCTGGCCTTGTGTCTTTGTACACTCCCATCTGAGCCAACCTTTGTTTCGAACACCCATTTGAGAGATATAGCTTGCTTGTCTTCTGGAAGATCAGTGAGGTACCAGGTGTTGTTCTTTTGAATTGATTCAATATCCTCCTTCATAGCTTCCCTCCATTCCTCTTTCATTGCTGCATCTTCATAGAAAAGAGGATCAAATACATTCAGTGCGAAGTCACATCTTTCATAGAGCTCCCTCAGAGTCCTGACTCTCCTGGGTCCAGTTTGAATCAAGGAGGATGTTGATCTTGTAGAAGAACCTTCAGCATCTTCAATTGCTTCAGTATTTGATGGTGTTTCAGCATTGGATGCTGCTGAGAATTCATTGGTTGCTCTTACATCAGGGGAAACTTCAGTTGCACTTCTGGCACTTTGTCTTGAATTGCTTGAATTGCTTGAATTACCACCAGTGGCGGTTGCAGGAATTGCTGGTAGTGGTGCTTCATCAGTGGTTATTACAGGAATCCTTGATGTGGATTCATCATCACATTGGTTCCAGTTCCACCTGCCACTCTCATTGAACACTACATCTCTACTTACAAACACTTTACAAGTATTAGGATTATACAATTTGTAAGCTTTGGATTCAAGACTGTAACCTATAAGAATGCACTTATCTGCCTTGCTATCAAGTTTATGATGATGTTGAGAGGGAATTAATGAATAAGCAATGCAGCCAAAGACTCGTAGATGACTTACAGATGGCTTTCTTCTGCTCCATGCTTCATAGGGAGTTTGATTTGGAACAACTTTGGTGGGAGAGATGTTCAGCAGGTATACAGCAGTAGCCACTGCTTCTCCCCAAAACTTGTTTGGAAGTTCAGCTTGCTTGAGTAAGCTTCTTGCTATCTCAACTATGGTCCTTTTCTTCCTCTCCACGACTCCGTTTTGCTGAGGAGTATAAGGAGCAGACAGTTGCCTTTGAATCCCCTTCTCTTCACAAAATGCAGTGAAATCTTTGGAAAGGAATTCACCATCTCTGTCAGTACGCAGGCATTTGATGGACTTCCCACTTTGGTTCTCTACCAGAGATTTGAAGGTCTTGAATTGCTCAAGAGATTGAGATTTTTTCTTGATGAAATACACCCAGTTCATCCTGGTGTAATCATCTATAAACAAAAGAAAATACTTGTTACCTCCCAGGGATTCAGTCTGCATGGGACCACAAAGATCAGCATGTATGAGTTGAAGTGCAGCTGTTGCTCACCAGGTTTTGCCATGATGAAAAGGTTTTCGAAACTGTTTGCCAAATATGCAACTTTCACAGAATTCAACCTCTGTGATTTGAGGAAGACCTTCCACCATCCTCTTTTGATTCAGAGTCTTCAAGCCTTGTGTATGCAGGTGACCATACCTCTGATGCCAAAGTGTGTCAGTACTGCAGTCATTCACCATCAGTCCAAGGTGTTCCATACTTGCAACTTCAAGTGGGAACATCCTATTCTTGGTCATCTGAATGTTGGCAAGAGTGTGGCCAGTTTTCTGTTCCTTGATCTTGCATGTCTCCTTGTCAAACATGACTGTAGCCACCGATATTAAGCTGTCCTACATCAGAAGGTTGTGAGCAAGCTTTGGGACATACTGCACATTATGCAAGAGTTTTACCTGACCATTTTCATCCTTGATCTCAACTGTCCCTTGGCCTTGAACTTCAACTTCTTTGTTGTCACCAAGTTTGACAACTTGCTTCTTTGATTCATCCAAACTTCTGAAGAATTCTCTGGTGCCTGTCATGTGGTTGGAACAACCACTGTCTATCACCCATATGCTGTGAGGTGATGGAGGAAAATCAGAATGTGCCATGAAGAGATTCTCCTCTAATTCTTCAGCCATGTTTGCTTGCTTTTCATTGAACCAACAGTCAGCTTTCACGTGTCCATATTTCTTGCAAATATGACATTATATGTTGCTCTTGTAGGTTGCCTTTGAATCAGATGATTGTGGCCACTGTTTATCATTGCTTCTTCCTCTTCCTGAGCTTCTAAAGGAGCTTCTCCCTCTGCCTCTGCCAGCAAAGCCATCTGTTTTCTTCATGCCAGAGGCTTCTCCTTCAGCTTGAAAGGCATTGGAATCAAGTGTATCAGAAGTGTTTGTCAGCATGTCTTCATGATCCTTCAATGACCCACTGAGCTCAGCAATGGACAACTTGGTCAAGTCTCTCGCCTCCTCTATTGAAGCAACAACGTGGTTGAAGCGTGGATGCAGGCTCTGCAACACCTTCACAGCAACATCATGATCATTGATTGAGTCTCCATAGACTCTCAGTTGGTTGACCACACTGGTGACTCTTGTGAGGTATGCTTGAATATCCTCATTGCCCTTCATCTTGAGTGTCTCAAACTCCCTCTTAAGATGCTGCAATTTGACAGTTCGGACTTTGGTGGAGCCTTGGTATTCATTCTGCAGTATAGACCAGGCCTGTTTAGAAGTAGTAGCTGCTGCAATCCTCGGGAGAAGACTGAGGTGCATTGCTGATTGAATGAGGAAGAGAGCTTTATAGTCTCTCTTCCTATTCTCCTTGATCCTTCCTTCATCTCCTTCTGTTAGATAGCCGAGCTCCACCAGGTCCCAGAGATCTTGGGAGAGAAAGAGAGTCTTCATCATCAGGCTCCAATATTCATACCCTTCTCCCGTGAAGATGGGCACTGAAGGGGATGAAATTTGGACTGTTGTGCCATTTGTAGAGGCCATAGCTCTGATGCCAGTTATGTTGGTATTTGGAGCTGAATGTGGAGAAGAGTTGAAGAAGATCAAGTGATTATCAGTGGAGAAGACACACAGATGATATGCAGAGGAAGAGAACTTAATGTATTATGAAAAGCATCAGTACAAGAGTAACAACTACATAAGTTATTATAGACAGATGCATACACGATGACATCAATGTCCACTATGCTATAAAAACTCAACTAACTAACAGCTTAGATAAGGTCTTCTGACTTTGTCTCCACAACATGATACACATGACTTTATTTCAACTTCCAGCTCAGCAGCTATTTAGTTACTCCTTCACTTCAACAATATCTAACAGATGATTTGTATATTTGTGAATAACTAAAACCTCATTTAGTTTCATCTTCTTCAGTAGTAATCATGTCTCATGCAGAATGAGCATAAAATGAAATAATAAAGTTATAATATTTGGACAGCTCATTGCTTCATGTGTGAGACTAATTAGATAATGCTATGAGTCATAAATGTTATACTTATCCCATTTTGCATGATCAAACGTCTATTTATTTAGAGTGTGAGTCATAAAGATTAGGATGTATGTTAGGATGTACATATATACAATATCCTTATCTTTATATGTAGATTGAATGATACTTATTTGTTTAGTTTCAAAATAATAAACCCTAATTGAAGGATTAAGGATCACCTCTTCTGTTTTGAGGATGAAAACTTTTATTTTGGTATATCATCCTTAGATGTTGCCAACACGACGAGGTGGTTTTAAGACATTACCTATTGATTTATCGATCTATCTACACATTAAAAGAAAACTTGAAATTATTTGACATCAATTTTTGAAAATCATATACATAACCTAATTTTTTTAATTTTGTTTTTTCCATTTCAAAATTTTTGAAAAGAAATTTATATTTTTAATGATTTAATTATCATTTTAATCTCAATTGACCATTGTTAATCAAATCATACCCTAAAACTCTTGCATGTTTTTTAATGAATTTGTTCTCTTAAAATATAATCCTCTCAATGTTAGGTAATGTATAAATACAAAAAAAAAATTAATAATAAAAAATCATTAATATATATATTGTTAATGATATAGAATATCACCACTTGATGCAATCTTGAATACGGGATTTATTTTCAAATTAATTTCCCACATGTGCCAATAAATTAAAGAAAATCGATATATTTTCGTGTATGTTATGGGGAAAATAATTGAAAACACATGACATGATCATAAACGTCAAGATGAGAGGCCAACTATCAAATAACCACCAGGTCATCCAATGGTGGAGGATGAATTTCACAAAACACTGAAAGCGGACAGATAAGGGTCAAAGGATATAAAAGGAAGTCTTTGGTTCACGGAGAAGATAACTTGGGTTCAACTGAGATTGTGCGCTAATCAAGAAGTCTGGGCATCTCTCTCTTTGAATTCTCTCTGAGTTCTCTCTCTCTCTCTCTCGCTCTCTCTCTTTTCTCCATTCAGAGTCACTGATTTGAGCGTCAGAGGCTCCCTCAAATGCACGAGCACTCATATCTTTTTTTTCCGCAGTTTCCTCTCTTTGCAAAGTTTGATCCCAAAGGCCAATCTCTGAAGAAAACGTTGATCCTGTGGAGCTGAAGAAAAGATGAAAAAGGATTGTCGATTATAGCTGATCTCTCTCTCGAAATCTCCTGAAGAATTTTAATCTTCACCAGCCACACTCCCTCATTGATCTTGATCTACTACTATCTTGTGCTTAATTAATAAAATAATTGTTTATTGATTTTTAAAGAAAAATATAAATAAACATGTGTATTTCATGCTTGTAGTTTTTCTGAATGCATTTTGCAAAAGAAACGTGTACACTTTCATATATGACTTGATCACTAAGTTATTTGCTGATATTATAAACTCCATTATTTAGCCCAAATTATTAAATAAGAGAAATTAATTAAGCATATGCATGTTATTCGAAAAAACAAGTAAATAATTTGAATAATTACAAATAAAGAGTGCACCAATTAGTTTCAACTAATTGATTGGAGGAAAGAAAAAAAAATAGCAATGTTTGTAACACGAGCAAAAATTGAAACTATTAGTTAAATAAAAATGGTACCATCGTCCATTTGAAAATTGAAACAAATCAAACCATGATCAAAAGATAATGAAAAGAAATAATATATTAAAAGAAATCAATATATATATAATTGAAGCTCCACACACACACATATTTATATATATATAAATTCATGCTTATATAAAATAAGATATTTTTAAATATAAAAAATTCCTAATGAGGTGTGAATTAGGAAATCTTTTTATTTAAGAAAATGAGGTGTTAATAAGGGGTCACATTAGATTTGTGTATATAAATGAAGACTTTGATTCTATGTTTCTAGCTCTGTGAGAGTGGAGTACACGGAAGAAGATGAGAATTAAGCAAGGAACATATTAAATGTTGGTTTCTTTCATTTGTATAACCCTATAAAACCACCTTCTAATTGTGTCTAAAACTCTCTAAAAATATAATTATGATTATTGTTTTTAAAAAATAGAAAAATGAAAATAATCGTACTTTCAATTTATTCATGTTATTTCTAGAAGGTTAGAAAAGTATAAATATTTGATAAAAATTGGATATATATGGAAGCTTTATGCTAACTATATATAAACAAAAACAATAATTACATAAAAGAAGTTTGGTTATTTGCTTTATTTTCCATCTGATTACTCTTAAACAAGCATGCTCAAGCTTAGTAACTAATTTCATTTAACTTTGGAAGAATTAGAATGAATACAGATTACAAGGGGTGAATGTGTACGACAATATATGATCCGTCCGACAGTTCTCTCAAACAAGTTTTCTGGAATGAACCTAACTTGGTCGCTTCAAGATGGAACAGGTTATGGATTTTAGGGGGAGACTTCAATGCTACAAGAACAAGCAAAGATAGCTTTAAATGTCAGTAGAGTGAAAACTATATGATGGAGTCTGAAAATCTTATCAACAATCTCCAACTATGGGACCCCCCACTGTATGGCCTAAAATTCACTAGGACAAATGGGAGGGCTAGGCCAAAACTAGTATGACTGGATCGCCTCCTACTGTGATCAGCAGATTGGAGTACGGATTACTCCAGGGTGTGGCAGACTGTGCTCCCCTATATAAAGTATAACCATACTCCTATTGCCTTGGAATGTGCTAGACACATTTTTCAACACTACCCCTTTTGCTTCAATAGACACTGGTAGAAAACAGAAAAGGGTATAAGAAAGAGCCCGAAAGAGTGAAATACTAAGGGGCATCGAATGGATGGACATCCAATCCGAGGCACGACACTTAGGGGAGGCGGAGGAGTCATACATGGGCATTGTTGCATATGTTATTGTCACGCCCCGGCCCCAAAAGTCCCCGGCCACGGGCGCGTGAGCAGACCGGCCGTACCTAAGCGGAGATGCGCCCCGCTCGGGCACAAGGCCTAAGTGACCACAAAGCAACAACACAAGTGCAGCGGAATAATAATATTAGGTCAGATGACATAAATCAGGGTATAATATCAGCGGAAGATAAGCACCTAGGGTACAGGCACCCTAATAGTCAAATACAAGTCTGACCCTATACGGGTTCAATACATAGTATTCTCTCACACAAGATCGAACATCAGAGGTTGCCAACCTCAATCACAATCCCGGCTCCCACGCACGGCTCTATCAGCTCAGCTCAGCTATCCCTCAGGATCTGAAAAGAGATGAAATCAAGTGTATGAGCTTTCGGAGAGAAAGCCCAGTAAGCACCTCGCAAGGTGGGTGAGCAAGTCATGAATAACAAGAGATAAGCAAAAGAGCAATTCAAGAGACATGACCAAATAAACACATGGGGCTACACCCCGCACAACCAAACATCTAGGAGTCCCAGCGACGAGCAACGAAGTGGGCTCCTAATCTCAACTACGGCCTCAAAGCCAGAAAGATCATCCAACAGAAGAGCTCTGAAAGTATCCCCCGATCAGCCTTCAGCCTCAGCTGGAATCGTCCCGTGGTCGGGAATTTGGCAGCGCTACCCTTCTACATGTCGACACGGCCAGTGTATCGTCCCACTGGCAAGGCTGGACGGACAGAGTATCGTCCCCCTGTCAGGGATAACAGAACGCCAGGGTGTCCTCGGCCCTAGACGCTCCAAGTTGGAGCACCCACACTCCACTGAACCGGGCGGAAAGGTAGTACAGAACACGCACCCAACAGATGCCAACAACCAACATGCCAATGCACATAAATATGGAAACAATAATCCAATGAAGTCATAAAGCAAGCATGTGCATATCATCAAGCGATAATGGAAGAATATCAACTAGATAATCACATCATCAATAAGTAAGGAAACATGGTAAGCAATAGCACGTGTGTGCGCAAATATGGATATCGAAAAGATATCGAGTAACGCCAATAAAGCCCATGTTCGGGCGGGAACTAGGCAAAGGCACTTACTTCCGACCGTAATCCAACAACTGATCTGTAATCGTCCCGACGAAGCTCAACGATCCTCTTCAATATCTGATAAACACAAGTCCCGACTTAGTACACGCTCGAGTATTCCAAGAGTACATCAATTCAGATTCACAAATGACCCAAATGGGCCCGGCCCATTAAATAATTTAGCCCAATCCTTTCATTTCTTTCAACTCCAGAATGGTCCCTCTTATTTGAGCCCCTTGGCCCAACCCAAGGCCCAGCTCAATCAACTACTACATTATTCATAAGACCTCCCTAGCTCTCATACGAGAGTCAATGAGGAGCTAACAAGAACCCAACAAGAAACCACCACTCCCATCCCTCTGAGCATAAGTATAGTCAGGAGCTAAAACCTAATCTTTAGCTTTCAAAGGGAAACTATAATCATCCTGAGCATGTTACAAAATTATGAATCAATTTTTAAAGCATCACTGGCGCCTAACCTCATCCACTCAAACAGAAGGCAGCCTCCTTTACCACCTAATAAGGCAACCCTCCATGTTAATCTCACTCTATGACACTAGCCAAACTTATCTCCCCCACTAATGAGCCCTTCAAACTAATCACTCATGCACACCACTAGATTTCTTGACCCCTGGTAGTGGCAACCCTTCCTCTAAGCCTCGTTAGCTCCCGTCCTTGAGCCCAACCAAGCACCAAACTACCCTCCTAATAGGCATTTACAGCCCCTCGGTTTAGCCACAAGCCTGAGCCCATGCTTACAACCCCTTACTGAAATCCTACAGGGGAATAAACTAAGGCCCCTCTCATACTTGTGCTTTCTCCCTATG
Organism: Dioscorea zingiberensis; assembly: GCA_026586065.1. Lineage (NCBI taxonomy): Eukaryota > Viridiplantae > Streptophyta > Magnoliopsida > Dioscoreales > Dioscoreaceae > Dioscorea > Dioscorea zingiberensis. The sequence goes on from CM048823.1 coordinate 46,317,545, forward strand.
ATTTTATGTGCATACTATGAAGATGCTCTTCCCATATCACCAAACCTTAAACCCAGCAAAAGCCAGGTCCTGGCTCATGCACACTCTCAGTATTGTTACCCATGCATACCGTTTATACAACGGCCTGGTGATAGACTCTTGAGCAGAGACTCACCATGCCCACATCGAGGCTACTCCGCTCGTGAGCCATGCTTGTTAGCTAACGGGACACATGAAATGATCTCTGAAAAGTCAGAGATGAACTCACCAGTAGTGTATAGCTATGGAATCTTGGCGGTTGACGACGTGGGAAAACTGGCTCACCGGTACTTCCTCCTCCGTGACTTTCCGGCCAACTCCGTGTGGTGGTGTGCCCAGAGACTCCGATGGTCGCCTGTCCCTTTGCCGGTGATGCCTACCCGTCTCGGTTCTCCTGGGAGCTCTCCTTGGAAGGGAGGATGCACCCTCGAGTGGCCTTCTTATCAACGGGCAGCCACGGCGGTGGGCTCGAGAATGGCTACTACTACCCATCCCGTAGGTACTGAGACGGGACTCTCCATAGCTTCCGCCGCATCTCGTGCCAGAACAGTAATGGCGACGAGACAAGTCGCTGACTCCCCCACCATCCCTGGGTGCGCAGAGATCTCGGCGGATCCCGTCGTACGAGTGGCGTCGTCCTCCCCTCATCAGGTTGTCAGTGGCCAGCACGCGACCTCGTACCTTGCCTCTCCTCCGCGGCGCCTGGCTGAAGTCTTGCCACGTTCCAGGGAGCGTCGCCCCTCCTTTTACCTCGGATCCGAACTCCCACGATGAGCGGTGGATCGTTGTGCGCGATGAGGGCGCTCGTGCATGGCTGCGTCTTTTGCAGCGGAGCCCTTTGTATTTCGCGATTTTACCCATGTAGTGTCCACGTGAGGGGGGTATTTTGTCAAAGAGCCCCCTGAGTTTCCCCATATTTCCTTTAGGCAACCATCAGAGAGAGAGAGAGAGAGAGAGAGAGAGAGAGAGATATTGGCTCTCAGGTCCCTGGCTTTCTCCTATTCTCATTCCAGCCTTATATTATGACTATTATTATCATTATTATTATTATTATTATTATTATTATTATTATTATTATTATTATTTTTTAAAAAAAAAGGAGAAAGAAAGACTGGGAGTAGGAATCTTGCAATCAACCCCCTGGACTTCTTCCTAATTATCTTGTTCATGACTTTTAATCGACAAAACTTGTTTGATGGAATGATCAAACATTTCTCTTGGCAAGATAGAAGCATGGCTTTTACAGTTATATTAAAGAAGATTACCTTGAATAGATCTAGGATAGGAGCATGGCAAAAACAGAAAAGGTTATAAGAAATAGCCCGAAAGAATGAATACTAAGGGGCCTCGAATGGATGGAAATCCAATCTGAGGCACATCACTTAGGGAAGGCGGAGGAGTTAGAAAGGACAAGACTCTAACGGGGGAAGCCTATTGGCGGTAATACTGGAGGATCACATGGTTAAAGGAAGGGGATCAAAACTATAGGTTCTTCCATGCGATAGCCAATGAGAGGATTGATAAAAAGTGGATCTACTGCCTCCAATACCAGGGAAGAACCATAGAAGATCAAAGTGGAATTGTATAGGCAATCACATCGCACTTCAATAACCTCCTTGGTACTAAAAGGGACTTCAGATACAAGGCAAACTGGGATAGGCTCTTTGCTCACAAAGAGCAAATCAGCCTGGATAGACTGGATGACCCATTTGAAGAATGAGAAGTCCCATAAGCAATCAAAGAACTAAACCTGGATAACAGCTTGGAGATTCGGCGAAAGATGGATAGGCTGGATAAGGGCAATTATGTTCTCTTCAAAGGCAAAGTTTCTCATCAATGGGAGACCAACAGGGCGTCAGGATGCAAAGAGGTCTAAGGCAGGGCGACCCCCTCTCCCCTTACTCTTTGTCCTAGTGGTAGATGTTTTCAGCACAATGCTAACCAATGTGGAAGAGTTAATATCTTCAGGGGCATCCTCTATGGAGAGAGAGAGGAGGGAGAGATAACCTCACTTTAATACGCCGATGATCTACTTGTACTATGCTCCGAAGACATAGTCACTATAGAAACCTAAAGCTAATGCTCTACCTATTCGAAGGCCTGTCCGGACTTAGTATCAACTATAACAAGACATAATCTGTAAGATTGGAACCCTTCCAATCAGCTACTTAGGCCTACCCCTATCAGAGGCCAAATTGAAAAGAAGCGATTGGTGTACCCTCATTGAGAAAATCAAAATTCGTATAGGTACATGTAAGGGACAACTGTTTTCCCTGGGAGGGAGAATCATTATAAGAGCCGTCATGTTTACGGTTTGATTAAACCCTTAATTATTCCTCTAATTATGCTTTGTAATTGAATCCCTTGTTTGGATTAATATGATTTATTAATGGGGGATTTAATTGCATAAAAGGCTTTGTATAAGATTTATGAAATAAGGACCCAAGTGTAATGATTTAAGAAATCTAGACCAAAGTGCAAGGTGCACTCTCTCGCACCAATTCAAATGGACAGGGGATTGCATGTAAACTACAAAGATTAGTGGGCTTTATTGCAAAAGGCCATCATCCATGCATGAAGACAATTAATTTAAAATCAATGGCTTGGATTGAAAGTGGTTATTAAGGAAAATGGTTCAAGAAGCTAGGGACTGAAATGTGAATTGATAAAAGACTTGCATGTGTGACATATATTAAAAAGGGAAGGGACACAAATACAAATTGAATAATTCTTTTTAAAGCTTAGGTGTGGGACCCTTAATCATTTAATGGAGCAAGAGAGGAGAGAATCACGTGTGATGATGGCCATTTTAACATATGGAATATATTCATGCAAGGGAAACGCCACTCGAAGATGGACTTAGAAACCATGAAGTGGTTTTCCCTCAAAAATCTACATATCCTCTCATGCAAAGGAAAAGCTAAGCAACTTTTCAAAAGTCATCCCAACATCCATCTTTACTGCAAAAAGCTAGACTACACCTACTGCCTAGCCGGTAGGGTTGAGAAACATTTCTTCAGGCCAGTCTCTCACACTTAATATCGAGAAGCTTGCTCATACAACGTTCAAACGTTGGAGAGGATCCTATGCGCCACCTCTTAAATAGCCATCGAGGAAAAGAGGGACTGAAAGACCGGCTTCTCGTCAGTTCCACTCACCTCACTGTCTCCCTCTTGTGGTTAATTCAACAGCCTTCCCTCCAATAAACTTGAGCTCAGACCTGAGAGAATTCCTGAAACTCTTATCAACCGGTCCATAATAAAGAAATTTTGGAAATTTGGAGAATAAATGGTGAATTGGCCGTTGGGAATGTTGTAATGGAACTGGTCGTGTGTTGAAGCTGACCTCAAGGTAAACCTTCAAAGAACTCATATAATCTTAGAGTGGACTTATGCTTCTTCTTTAACTTCACACAAGCCTGCATTAGATGAGGTTGAGATGGAGCTATGTTCAAAGCACAGGTTGTGGCTCTGGACTTTACTGAGAGGAAGAGAGATAGAAGAGTCTAAAGGGAGAGATTGAGTGATTCATGGGTACTTAGACCCCTTTCACTCTAGTTACATGGAGTGGGAGTGCATGCTTGACAAGGGAACCATCTTGCTGAGCCGAGAGGGTCAAGCTTGGGCCTACAAGGATACACAACCACCTTGATCTCCTCTAGAATAACACTTGGTTGCATGGTGATGCCATGTTGCTACCTTGAAAGCTTATGTTAGCTTAGAAATTCTTGGAGGTCATACTCTTACTATGAATTACGCTGAAGTCAATTTAACATACGTGGGGTGTTGGGAATATTAAGATATATGGTTGACATAAGATAAATGGCCGATTCAGGGATTTCCCATATCTAGTAACAGGAGGTATAAATCCTAGCTATTGGTGCATTTGTATACATAAGTGCGTGTGTATATATATATAAGAAATACTGAGATGATATTATATTATCCATATCTTGACATAGAGTAGGAAGGCGCGTCGAGAAAGATTGTGACTGAGTCGGAGTATCTTTGATCTAGGCAAGTACTACAACACTCCTCCTTTTATTGGATATTTGTTGATGAATGTGTCATGCCTCATTGATGCTTGGATTCATTTTGTTATATGTGTACTTGTTTCATTGGGAGTTTGTGATTTCATGTTTGTGCACATATCCTTGATATCTTGATTGATTGCTTGTATACTTGATATATACCTGCTGAGCATATTTACTCTTTGACCGCCACTTGGCCGTGGAGACACGTGAGCCGGTGCGCTGGCCGAGTGAATGTGCGTCAGTTATCTTGTTGTTAAGGATTCTCCCGGTGCAGTACGGATGTTCAGGGCCGAGGACACCCTGCTCATCCAGTATTCCTTGTCAGAGGGACGATACTTTGGTCATCCCGTATTCCTTGTTAGTGGGAAGAAGCACTAGCCGTGTATGTACATGTTATGGAGGTAGTCTTTGCCGAAGCCGCCGATGAGTCGATAGCGGTTTCAGTAGATGTTTTTGCAGGGAGATGACTTGTGAGTTGTTTGATCGCTTGTCGTGATAAGGTGTATGGTATATATGTTGCTTGAGGTTTGGATTCTCCTACCACATTGTGATTATGTGTTCTTGGTAGAATTGAGATCCTTATCTCCTTGACTTGTCATGCATGGATTTTTTGTTAATGTGTGTGTGGGTATGAGACCTTGTTGTTTGATGCGATCACTGCCATGTTTATATTTTCTTGGATCATTTCTCCTTGATTCATATTATTATAGTATGAGGTATGATTTGTTGTATCCAACAGGTACTTGCTGGGCTTTACTTTCGAAAGCTCACCCACTTGATGACTCCTTTTTTCCAATCTTGAGGAGTAGCCGTCGTGGGACTTGGGAGTCGTGCGTGGATTACCTGGATTGCTGAGGTTGGCTATCTTTTGTCTTGTCATGTGTGAGGACATGTTGTTATAGGTTCCCTTGTAGGAACTATATATGATGTAACTGTAGGGTCTGCGTACCCGTAGACTTTATTTTCCGCTGTGCATTCTTTTGTGAAACATATTTATGTTATGTCTACTACTTTATTCTGCTTTGCATATCATATGTGTGATTGCTAATTATCAAGGCTTCATATCCGAGTAGGGCCCATCCTTGTTCAGGTATGACCTGTCTGTCACGTGCCTATGGGCCCGGGATTTTAGGGTCGGGGCATGACAACACTCCTCATGATTAATGCGTTTATTTCGACGATACCAAAGTACTGGATCACCATATATTGATTACCTGATTGAGTTATAAGATAGATAGACTCTCTAAGGAGGGACTTCCTATGGAAAGCAACTAAAACATAAGCCAAATCCTACAGATCACTCGTCAGCTGGGAAAGGATATGTCATCCCAAGGAATATGGAGGATGGGGGATCCTAAACCTACAAAGCTTCCACAGGGCCATGTTGGATAAATTACTTAACGGGAAAGCAAGGATCTGTTACCGAGTCCTCAAACATGTCTACTTTCACAACACAGCTCTAAACCCACAAGAGGAAACCTGTACAAGATCCTTCTATTTCTATAAAGGAACCACAACCCGCAAGGAGACTACCTTACGTAATATAACAGTCGTAGCTAGTAAGGATGACTAAATTAACTTCTGGTTAAACAACTGGTTAGAGGGGAAGACACCAACGATGACATGTCCATCACTCTAAGGACTCATATGAAGGCAGACAACGATGGTGCAGGAGGTATGGTTAAAGCTGGCTCAGGGGATGCCAATAATAAAAGTGCTCTCATTCTCAGAAGAAGGAACAAACAAGTAGAACAGATTGACTGAAGGAATGATAGAAGAGGCAGGAACAGGAAGGGAAACTAGAATTTGGAAGTTATCCACATTTGGAGACTTGTTTGTCAGAACACTCTATTGCCACTTTGTAGATTGAGGACTCCGGGCACCATTGAACAAGAGATTTTGGAAATTATCATGTCCTACTAAAGTCAAACTCTTCATCTAGTTCACCCTGGATAACAAGACCCTGACCGTGGACATCCTCCATCGAATGTGGTGGAGGGGAACGAGCACCTTATGCTACCTATGCGAGGAGACAGACGAGATAGTCGAGCATCTGATAATACAGTGCCCCTATACTGCTAGAGTATGGCAATACTTTAATCAGATCTCAAACCTGGATGTTGCGCCCCCGTTGATACAAGATCTCTTTGGTAGCTCATCTATAGCTGGGAACCTACCTAAGGAAACAAGAACGGGTTGTCTTCTCTTGACAATGGAGTATATGGCTCGAATGAAATGATGATATTTTCAAGATAAACAATGCGTTTTCACAAGAACAATACAGGAGATTGACTTTCTGACCCTCTCTTGGTTTTATGCAGCTAATGCGACGAAAAGGCCAAAGCTGATCGCCATGGAGTCTATCATCAAGAGAAGCCTGGCGTTTACATGGGAGGAGCCTCCAAGCCACTCACCAGGGGAAGACATCGATGATGGCCTTGAATGAGTGAAGTGACATTGTACCCAGGGGCTATCATACCCCGTGTAATGGTGATCCATTAAGAGATCATAGTTATATACCATGTACTACCCTTATTTCCATTAATGAATGTAGTTCGTCCACTTATTAACAAAAAATGCACTATTGTAAGCAAACTGCAAGATAAAATCTTAATGATGGTTAAAACATAGATATTTATAGATAAATCTAGCTTTTCTTTTGCATACTCAAATTAATCACAAAAACTATAACCATATTTAGTACTAAAACCCTTAGAAAAGCAATAAAAAAAAACTCCAACAATCCATCTCAAAGGATTTCAAAGATGATCATATAGTAAATATGGATCTTCTCATCTCAATCTCCATTCTCATACAAACCCAAGCCTTTTTTTAGATCCTCAATAAGGTGGATGGGGATAAAGGAATAACAAAAAATGGGGATAACTTTATCCCTACACTAATCCAACATTATCCATCCTTATCCTCCCTTATCCACCCTTATCCCTTGGCTCTTGTCCTTTGTCATTTGTCCTTTGTCCTTTGTCTCATTTTAGGTGTTTGGATTCTTATCTTGAGATAAAAAAAACTTATACTAGGGTAAGTTCATATTCAAACACTCTACAAAAGTTATGGGCCATCTCATCTCGAATCAAATTACAGAGGGAATACCTTTATCTCTTACCATGCATATATTTTACAGCATATACACAAATATTAATAAATTTAATTTTCATAAGGATATATGCATATCATTATATACAAAAAAAGAGCACTAAAGTGGATTGATTTTGGTATTGAACCCAATTTTTTTTTTTTGCGGTTCAAGGCATTACCCTCTTCAAAATCAATAAGAATCTTCTTCTACATAGATTTTTCAGCCAATCAATCTTACAATAGATATATGAATCCTTTCATCTCTTGAGCCAAATCATAATATACTTTTTTGTTTCTCATATATATTAATACTAATAAATTTAATCTTTATAAAGATGTATGCAATACAATTGTCCTTTATATATACCCACACCAACTCTAAATTGAATTATTTATTATATACTAATAATATTATAATAAATAATAATTATTATTATCATTGAGGGTAACTACCTACAAACTTTATGGACACTCTCTTTATTGAAGTAATCATTAGAACCTTTCTCTCTACCATTTTCCCTCCCGCATAGCTTCTTCATATCGCATCTTTTGTTTCTCTATCTAAATTCTCAAATCTCCACGAATTTTATAATCAACTATATTCTCATTTTAATCTAATTAAATGATAGATGTCACCATCCATCAAATGAAATCAAATGGTTGCATGAGTATTTGTTAGTGCTAAACATAATAATATTACTTGCATATTCTTTTTTGAAAAAGTTTATCTTTTTTGTGTTCTTTGTTCAAGCCAATATGACTTCCACCATGTCTTTCATCTTCTTAATCTCTAACTTTTATCGAATTAGTCTCCTAAAAACTCTTGATTGTTGTGGTCATCAGTGTGTTATCAATATAGTGAGTGATTCATTGGTTACTTAGAATATTGTTGTTACATAAATCATACACTACTTAAAAATTGTGCTCTGATATCAAAATTTGATTGGTATAGGAAAAACTTACAAAATTTAGAGGTAGCAGGATTGATATAGAAAGTAAAAGCAACAAAAAAAAAACCTCCTTTATTGAGATAAATCATAAATTTTTCTCAAAGAGATTTATAGAGAGACTACAAAAAAGATAAAATAACTTGAATTTTATCATTGTTATTAAAATATTATTAAGGCAAATCCTATCAAAAGTCATTAGAGATTTGAATCATTTCGATTTAAATTTACTTAAAATTAGATTCCATTTTCATATTTAACATTACAAAAAGCGAGGTAAAATCTTTATATTATCTTTGAAATAGACATATTTGCAAATGATGATGAATAAAATTCGTTTAAAGTATATAAATACCTTTTTTTTTTTTTTTGTACACCTTCGAAATTTTATAAGCAAAAAAAATATGAAATATCCTAGATTAAAACAAATGTCACTATACATAAAATCATAATTTCAACTTTGAAAAAACCTATAGAAACATATAATTATTAATTTAGGGACTATCTTCTCATCTCGTTTAGTATCATAAAAAGATATATTGTTATCTCTCATTATAAATTTATTTTGAAGCATATAAGAAAATATCAATAAATATAATTTGTGCACATGTATATACATATTTTCAATATAAATACAAGTAAATGGATAGACATTATACCCAAAACTTCACAAAAAGATTATTTATGGTCTATAACATTTATATTTTTAGAAAACGTCTCATTTATTTGTTACATATTTGGATGAATAAATAACTATGATTAGGAAAATTCAAAACAAAAAAAAAACCTCCAAATCCCATTGTCATTATTAGATTTCAAATGAAAAAATATAGGAGGACGTAAATCATCAAAGTTTTCAAATGATAATTTTGAAAGAGGAAGAGGCTATGTACAATCGAGGACAAGAGACTTTTTGGAATAGTTCTAAGATTAGAATTCCTTAATTAGAATATAATAATAAAATTAATAATAATATTGGTTATTGATTATTATTAATTATTAAGATTATCATAATAATTATATATATAGGTGTGTCACTATGCGGCCGGCCGGATTACTATTCATATACGGTTGCCTCATTTTGAGGCACTTGGAGAGTATTTTTTCCAAATTCAACAGTATGGATGAAAAGAGCATCGAAAAATAAGCTAGTATGTAGATTTTCATACAATTTGGTAACTGTATGATCATTCATCTTAAAGGGTGAAAATTTAACCCGTTAAGATTTCTATAAAGTTTCACCCTTTAAGATGAATGATCATACAGTCACAAAATTGTATGAAAATCGACATGCTAGCTTATTTTTCAATATTCTTTCCATCTATACGGTTGGATTTTGAAAAAAAATATGCTCCAAGTGCCTCAAAATGAGGCGACCTTAAATGAACAGTAATCTGACCAGTCTTATACTAACATATATATATATATATATATATATATATCCTCACTTAGCTTTTAAAGAAATAAGGCGCTTGTCGCCTTTGTTAAAAAAAAAGAAAGCTTTCAAAGAAATAATCTGTAACTATTGTATCATTGGTTTGGAAATCTAATGAGTTGGAGATTTGGAATTTCACGGGTTTTAAATGATTCAATGGCTTGTCGTATATTGTTATAGTTATGATATTCGAGTATGCGACAAAAATTGAGAAATTTATTTATAACTATTTATATTTTGGGCCATCACCAATGATATTCATTCACATGCCACAATTAGTCGTATAGTGTTATAGTTATATTTTTTATGGTTAATTTGAATTAGTCGTATAGTGTTATAGTTTTTATGGTTAATTTGAGTATGCGACAAAAAAATAAGGTTTATTTATAACTATCTATATTTAGGCCATCATGAATGCTTTTTATGTCATAATTAGACCACTTTATGTATATATATAGCGTGGTGTGTATTTCTCTATAATGATAATATTTATAATATTTTCTATATGTGCTTTTGAAAAATATTGCTTTAGATAATTCACTTGATTGAGCATGGTCTTAGGTTTGAGTCCCCACCCCTATAAATGGGGGGAGCAGTTTGGACAATTCACTTGGTGAGCACAAAACTCCCAAGTTCGAGTCCCCATATCTATACGCACACGGTGAGAGGTCAAGGGTGCTTATCATCTAAGACCACGCCTCTTAACGTCCTTCTGTGGTGGAGTTTATCCCCTATATCCAAAAAAAAAAAGTTATTCATTCTCGTTCGGCTTGAGAACTTTGATGATTTTTCATCCTTCAAATATTTTTCATTTGAAATCTAATAATGAGAGTGGGATTTGGAGAATTTTTTTTTTAATCTTCCTAAACACATTATTAACTCATCCAAATATGTAACAAATAAATGAGAGATTTTCTATAAATTTAAATATTCTAGACCATAAATAATCTTTCCATGAAGTTTTGGATAAATGGTCCATCCATTTACTTGATTAAAATGTATTTGGATGAGTTAATAATGGGTACAAATAAAAGAGAGTTTTGGAATAGTTCTAAAATTGGAATTGCTTAGTTAAAATATTATAATAATATTGGTTATTGATTATTAATAATAATTATTATTATCAAAATAATTATATATATATAGACACACACATATATTATATAATGAGAAAATATTTTTCCTATCACATAGCCTTCAAAGAAATAATCTATAACCATTGTATCATTGGTTAGGAAATCTAATGAGTTGGAGATTTGGAATTTCACGGGTTTAAAATGAGTCAATGGCTTGTCGTATAGTATAGTGTTATAGTTATGGTTTTTATCATTAATTTGAATATGTGACAAAAAATGAGAAGTTTATTTATAACTATTTGTATCTTGGACCATGATGCATGATTTTCATTTATATGTCATAATTAGACCACTTTTATATATGGAGTGGTGTGTATTTCTCTATAATGATAATATTTATTACTGTATTTTCTATATGGGCTTTGAAAAATATGCATAAACAGAAATGAGAAGTTACTCTTTTTGGTTGGGCTCGAGAATTTTGATCATTTTTCATCCTTCCAATGTTTTTCATGAAATCTAATAATAATGAGAGTGGGATTAGGAGTTTTTTTTTTAATTTTCCTAAGCACATTATTAACTTATCCAAATATGTAACAAATAAATGAGAGGTATCCTATAAATATAAATGTTCTGGACCATAAGCAATCTTTCCATGAAGTTTTGGGTATAATGGTCTTTCCATGAAGTACTTGATTAAAATATATTTGGATGAGTTAATAATGTGCTTAGGAAAATTCAAAACAAAAAAAAAACTCCAAATCCTACTGTCATTATTAGATTTCAAATGGAAAAATATTCGAGGGATGTAAATTGATACGCTCCGAATCACACATGCCACGCATCGCTGCCTCGTTCTCTCCCCATTAATATATACGGCACGGTTCCCAAGAGGCGCCACCATTCCTCCATGGGACTAGACAAAGCCGTCTAGAGAGACAAAAGTGAAAAATAAATCATTCTCTCATGATGACTTGGTAAGACATAGACCCGAATCCTGAGGAACAAAGCTAAATACATAGAGGGGAAGTGCCAAGATAAAGGGTAAGCACGCTAAACTGAGGAAAAACTCCTCCTTCTATAGCTTCTCCAGCAAACTCTAAGCCTGATTTGACCGTCGGGATGGTATGAACATCAAAGCCCCTTCCCTCCTTACTGGCTTTCTCTTGTTTGTCCCCATTTCGGGTGAATCTGAAAAGAGAATACCCACAACCCTGTCTTCCAACATAGGAGACTTCATCAGTTCACTTGAGATACTAATTGCTCTCGTGGCTAACCAAGATTTCTGGTTAACATAAATCATCAAAGTTCTCAAGCTAAATTATAAAAATAACTTCTAATTTCTTTTTATATATATTTTTCAAAGCACATAGAAGATATAATAAATATTATCATTAGAGAGTAATACACACCGCTCTATATATATAAGTGGTCTAATTATGACATCTAAATGAAAATCCTTTGTAATCACCCAAAATATAGATAGTTATAAATAAACTTTTTTTTTATCGCATACTCAAACTAACCATAAAAACCATAACTATAAAATTATACTATATGAGTAATTATGACATTTAAATGAAAATAATTTGTGATGGCCCAAAATATAGATAGTTTTAAATAAACTTCTCATTTTTTGTCGCGTACTCAAATTAACTATAAAAACCATGACTACAATATTATACTATACGACTAATTATGACATCCCAATGAAAATCATTCGTGATAGTCCAAAATATAGATATTTATAAATAAATTTCTCATTTTTTTGTCGCATACTCAAATTAACCATAAAAACCATAACTATAACACTATACCATACGACTAATTATGACATCTAAATGAAAATCGGTGATAGCCCAAAATATAAATATTATAAATAAACTTTTCATTTTTTGTCGCATACTCAGATTAACGATAAAAACCATAACTATAACAATATACGACAAACCATTAAATCATTTAAAACCCGTGAAATTCCAAATCTCCAACTCATTAGATTTCTCGACCAATGATATAATGGTTATAGATTATTTCTTTGAAGGCTAAGTGACAGAAAAAATATTTTCTCATTATATTATATATATATTTTTGATTTAATTATTATGATAATAATAATTATTAATAATAATCAATAGCCAATATTATTATTAATTATTATATTTTAATTAAACAATTCAAATTTTAGAAGTATTCCAAAAGTTTCTTGTCCTCAATCGCTCAGTCTTCCTCTTTCTAAATTATCACTTGAACCCGCCCTACCAACTCAGGAGGTAAAGGCCCTCTCCACCTGCCACGTTTCATATCTCTCCAAATAAAATTCCCAAACTACCCTTCACTCAAAAGCAAAATATCACATATTATAAACATAAAATAGCTAATATATCGCGATAAATTCGTGATATTTACGAGAAAATGAGCCGTGAAGCATCACCTCATCAGGACCTATAAAAGGCCAAGCCCATTGTCTCCTCGTTCTTTGCGGTGCAAAATCAGCGAAGCGGCGACGAGTCCACAACAATGGCGCTCCGGGAAACCATAGCCAAGATCCGCTCCCAGATCCGCGCCATTCAGACAACCTCACCGGCGAGAGCTGCCGCCGTAGCTGCGATCCGGCGCCGCATTTTCCCCCAGCCCCTTCAGCGTCGGCCGATCTTCGACGCAGTGGGGTTCCCCACCGGAGACCGGCTGATGGAACTGATCCGAGGGTTGAACCGCGATCGAATCCGTCTCGACGGGCTTCTCCCGCTGCCGCCGCTTCCGCCTCCCACGCGAGAGCAGGTGAGGAAGAGGTTATCGGTGGAGGACGTGAAGAAGGTTCTCCGAGCTTCGCAAATGGCGGCGGTGCGGGCGAGGTTGCGCGCGATCCCGATGCGCAGCGTCTCATATAAGGAGTTCCTCGACGTTTGCTGCGAGGTTTCGGGTCCCAAGCAAGGAATGGGGATCGCTAGAGCTCTCGATGATTCCGGCGACGTCATCGTCTTCGGCGACCTCGTCTTCCTCAGCCCCGACCAGGTCAACAACCCCTCCTCTCTCTCTCTCTCTCTCTCTCTCTCTCTCTCTCTAAATTTTCTTTTTCATGATTTAATTTTCCATTTTTTATTTAATAATCTTTTTTTCCTCCATTTTTCCCCCAATTTTTTTCAGGATATTATCGATGGTTGTCGAGAAGATCGAATTAAATAAAAAAAAAATTTATGTAATTAATTAATTATTTTTAGAAATTCTTATCTTCTAAGTTTGCCACGTGTCCTATTTAATTTTTTTTTTTAAATTTAGAAACGAAAATACAACAATCTGGGAAACTGACACTGAGATCAGCTGTGTGTTGGGGTGCAGGTGGTGAAGGCGGTGGAGAGGGTGATCTCGTTCGCGACGGCGATGGAGGAGGAGGAGCTGAGAGAGATGGAGGAGAAGAAGGCGGAGATCGACAGGGTGGCGGAAGGGAGAGTGAGGAGAGAGCTTTGGTGCGGGCTAGGGTTCGTAATGGCGCAAACGTTGTGGTTCATGAGGCTGACCTTCTGGGAGCTCTCGTGGGACGTGATGGAGCCGATCTGCTTCTTCTTCACGTCGATGAACGTCATGGCCGGGTACGCTTTCTTTCTCCGAACCTCCAGGGACCCTTCCTTCGAGGGCTACTACACCGCCCGCTTCGCCGTGAAGCAGCGCCGGCTGATGAGGGATCGCGGGTTTGATCTCCAGAGGTTCAACGAGCTCCGCGCCTGCGTCTCCGGCGAGTACTCATGCCGCCCTCGTCCGAAGACGAGCGGCTTCGACGTGGTTGAGGGCTCTGAGGACGACTCCTAATTATCCATCTAGAATCTTCATATGAAGTGGAAAATAGAGAACTGAAAACACAAAAAGTAAGAAATGAGTGTTGTACTTATATATAATATAATATAATATATAACCGTTTCAGATTTGGCAAATTTAATCAAAATTAGTAATTAGTGTTGTACTTTTTACTTTTTAGAGTTATGTTTGTAATGAATCTAATGATCTTTGTTGGAGTATTGAAAAAATGACTTGATTATTTAATTATTTTATTATAAAGGGATTTGATCAAAGTGGATAATGGGATAAATTAATAATATTTTTTATGATGAATAAAGAGCAAATTATTTATAGATCCCTGAAATTATTTTTCATCCAAAATATTATTACACTAAACTCCAAGAAAAAAAGAAAATTAATAATTAAATAACTAATGGATAAATCGTATAAAATTTTATTTAAATATAAAAATTTAAGTATATATTATGATAGGAGAACAACAACCACGTGACAAATAGAATAGTAAAGAAAATATAAGCCCAATATTCCTTGGTTGCATGCATTAATTATTTATATGATCATTTTTGAAGGAGACGCCACCTTTATTCTCGTGTGGAGCCACTTTGACAACTCAACACTCCGTTTTACTAGGTTTTGAGCCGCCTCAATAAACAACTAATAACTTAAGTAAATTTTTTTGGAAAAAAAACTTAAATAGATAATGAACAATTACTTCCTAAAATAGTGCTTTTATTGTTTAGGAGTCCCTAAAAAATATTTATTTAGTATTATATGTTGTGTATGTGTTTAATTTTAAGGTCCCTGAAAACAGTACCAGGAACTTTAAAATAATTTCCCCAAACTTAAAATATCATGTGCATTTTGGACTTAATACTAACTGGAAAAGTGTGAATGAATCAATGTAGTTAGTAGTTGAGGTGAGAGATAACATTAGATACCATGTTATAATTCCAGATGTTTGCCAATCAAAGAAGGTATTTTTTTTTTCATGCTAATTACATGTGGTTCATTCTTGCTGACTTTAATATGGTTGTTGATTTTTCTAAAAGATAGAGGGTTGTTATTCCCATTTTGAGATCAAAGTCTGATTTTTCTTTATTGATTTTGTATCACACAACGAACTTATACTTAGCTATAATTGCATATCATCTTGTTCTAATATATATATATATATATATATATATATATATATATATATAATAGATAAACCGTATTTATTTATTAAGTATCAAAAGCAACACATTGAGACTAACATGATGTAGATAGAGTGAGGGGCATAAGTAGCTCCTCTTAAAACTAGTGGGGTTCATTAAGCAGCGAAGCTACAAAGCTCTTGCATATGACATATGCAGGATTTGGGGAAGGGTCAAATTATTTGAGTCTATTGTACGTAGCCTTATCCAACTGCTTTATTTTTTGTAAGAGTACGTTGTTCCCACGACTTGAACTCGTGACTTTTAGGTCACATAGTGACAACTTAATTTACCATTATGCCAAGGCTCCTCTCCATTGTTGGATGACAATTTTAAAAATTAATATGAAAGAAGCATGTGATATCATTAGTTGGAATATAACTTTCTATTCTTTTTTAAAATCGAACTTTCCCGACAAACAAATGAATTGCTTACATTTTCATTCTAGTTTCTATTTTTCTCAAAACCTGACTACTGTTATTCATAACCAATCTATGGATAGTATCCCCTATTCCCCGGTTTTGACTCTTACCATGAACTTCTTGTGTTTGGACATTTATAAAAGTTGGCAAAACAAACTTTTAAATTCAAACTTTTCTCACCAAAAAAAAAAAAAAATGAAATCAAAATGCACCTCTAAAATTATCCTTCATATATTTATTTTAGTTTTAATCAATAACAATAAATCCAATGTTTGGTTCCCTATCAATGTCTTACCAAGATTGAACCATTGAAGCATACAAAAGTAAAGGATATATACAAGATAAAAAAAATTATAAATATTTAAAATAGAATGCATATATATAATATATAGACCCACACTTCCAACAATAAAAACAAACAAACAATAAATAAATAAATAAATAAAACAAAAACCAACCACACTTTGACCCCACTAAATACCATTTAAAAAACACATTTGCAGATACACCCTTGTAACCCATTTAAACATTTTATAAGGGTGTGTATACAATATGAAGTTTTTCTGGGTATAAACGCAAAAACGCAAAGCTCACTGATCACAGTCCAAAGCTCGACAATGGAGAAGCGAGGTCTCCAATGGCGACTCCTCTTCGTCTCCGTCCTGCTCCTCTCCTTCTCCCACCTCCTCTCCTCCTCCCCACCCTATCCATGCGTTCCTCCATACTCTTTCTTCCCCTTCTGCAACTCCTCGCTCCCCATCTCCACCAGGGCCTCCTCCCTCGTCTCGCTCCTCTCCCTCTCTGAGAAGATCCTCCAGCTCTCAAACACCGCCGCCGCTGTCCCCCACCTCGGCCTCCCGCCCTACCAATGGTGGTCGGAGTCCCTCCACGGCATCGCCATCAACGGCCCCGGCGTCTCCTTCAACGGCTCCGTACACTCCGCCACCAGCTTCCCCCAAGTACTCCTCTCCGCCGCCGCATTCAACCGTACCCTCTGGCGCACCGTAGCCGCCGCCATCGCCGTCGAGGCCCGCGCCATGTACAACCTCCACCAGGCCGGCCTCACCTTCTGGGCTCCCAACATCAACGTCTTCCGCGATCCTCGTTGGGGCCGCGGCCAGGAGACTCCCGGCGAGGACCCCTTCCTCGTCTCCACCTACTCCGTCGAGTATGTCAGAGGATTCCAGGGTGAGGACGACGCTGATGGCGGCTCGATGATGCTCTCCGCGTGCTGCAAGCACTACACTGCTTACGATCTCGAGAAATGGCACAATTTCTCTAGATATACCTTCAATGCGATGGTGGGGATTTAGGGTTAGGGGATTGGATTCTTAGCTTCACGGCAGAGCTTAGTGGTGATGCTTGTTGTTCTCTTCTATCAGGTTACGGAGCAAGACATGGAGGACACGTACCAGCCGCCATTCCGGAGCTGCATCGAGGATGGCAAGGCGAGTTGCTTGATGTGCTCTTACAATCAGGTTAATGGCGTCCCTGCTTGTGCTCGTAGAGATCTCCTTGACAAAGCCAGAGGAGAATGGGGATTCAGAGGGTGAGTTCTTGTTCTTGTTCTTGTTTAGCTGTTTTTTCGGTATGCACTTCAGCTGTTTGATCAAATGCCAATATAGGTATGTCACTTCTGATTGCGATGCCGTTGCTATAATTTATGAGGATCAGAAATATGCAAAGTCTCCTGAAGATGCTGTTGCTGATGTTCTCAAAGCCGGTGAGAATCGGATTTGTTTCTTGATTGTGTTTGGAGTTTGCAAGCTTTTGGCAGCTGACCTGATTGAATTGTGACATCTATTTAGTAGTTATGAATTGGATTGTGCTTCTTTGCCTGATGATAAAGGAATGGATATCAATTGCGGGACTTACTTGATCCGGCACACTGAATCGGCGGTTAAAATGGGGAAGGTCAAGGAGGAAGATATAGACCGTGCTCTTTTTAATCTGTTCTCTGTTCAGCTGCGACTTGGATTGTTTGACGGAGACCCAGAGAAGCAGCGGTTTGGGCGGCTCGGGACCCATGATGTCTGTACTGAGGAGCACCGGCAGCTCGCCTTGGAAGCAGTGAGGCAGGGCATTGTGCTTCTGAAGAATGAGGGGAATTTTTTGCCCCTACAGAAGGGCAAGGTGAATTCTCTTGCTATTATTGGTCCTGCGGCAGATGATACTGAAATATTAGGTGGAGACTACACAGGTTTATCTCTTGCCTTTTTAGTTCATGTTCTTTCATTTGAATCATTAGATACCATTACTTCAAAGATACTTCTCACTTAATATGATTGACATGTTCAGCCGACATAAGTTTTGGTTTTGTGCATATGTCAAGTCCATTCGATAGACTATATAACTTCTTGAGAAGACAAATGCTGAAATATGCCATGCAGCTATGATTAAAGTATTATTCGTATGTTGTATCTAATTTAGTGATTGATACTCAAAAATTAATATTTACATTGAAAAGTAGACTTTTCTAGAGAAAGAGGATTATGTTAATAGGCTAATGCTCTCTTTGAATATGATCTTATTGAGTGTCTTAATGACTGTTATTCAGGCTTTGCATGCAATCCGAAGAGCCTGTACAAGGGCCTCCAGGCTTATGTTGAGAGAACTAGATTTGCTTCTGGGTGTTTAGATGTGCCATGTAATTTGACTGTTGGATTTGAAGAAGCTGTTCAGGTTGCTCGAGAGGCTGATTTTGTAGTTGTTGTAGCTGGACTCAATCTTACTGAAGAAACTGAAGACCATGACCGCATAAGCCTGCTGCTACCTGGTAAACAAATGGATCTTGTCAATGCTATCGCAAGCATGTCGAAGAACCCGTTGACACTTGTCCTTATGGGGGGTGGGCCACTTGATGTTTCATTTGCTAAAAAAGATCCAAAAATAGCGAGCATTCTATGGATCGGATACCCAGGTGAAACTGGGGGACAAGCAGTTGCAGAAGCTCTCTTTGGAGAATTCAACCCAGGTTGGTGAAGCTTTCACTCCTTATAAGAGTTATGACTATGTGCTACTTGTAGAGAGCTAACATAATTTTGGGTTGAATTAGGAGGACGATTACCCGTAACATGGTATCCAGAATCATTCACTGATGTTCCTATGAACGATATGAACATGAGGGCTAATGCTTCACGAGGTTATCCAGGAAGAACTTATCGATTCTATACAGGGGAAGTGGTTTATGCATTCGGATATGGTTTGAGCTACTCCAACTATTCATATGAAATCATATCGGCACCTCACAGAATTAGTTTGTCAGAATCATCAACTGAGAGACTTATTGCTAGGAAACCTCCATCTTTGATAAAAGATGGACTTGATTACTTGCACATTGATGAGGTCTCGTCTTGCATGGCACTGAAATTTGCGATACAGGTGTTGGTTGTGAATCACGGACCAATGGACGGAGATCACTCCATTCTCTTGTTTTCAAGATCATCGACAAACATCAAAGGTGCACCACAGAGACAACTGATTGGATTTGAGGGCATGCACACAACTGCTAATCGAGCTACCGAAGTTGAGATTTTTGTCGATCCTTGCAAACACTTGAGCATAGCAAATGAACAGGGCAAGCGGGTTCTGCCTCTGGGAGTTCATGTTCTTGAGCTGGAAGAACTGGAGCATTTTTTGCTTATAGAAGCATGAATTGAAGAGTTCAATAATTGTTCCACAGGCTGTTCTATTTTTTCTTGTGCTTCTTGTGCTATTCATTGTTGCAGGGGCAAAATTTGATCACAAAGGATGCTATTATTGGAGCACACATGCATAAAGAAAGTTGTTTATCTGATTGGTCAATAAATTTGGAGTGTCATTCATGTGTTTGTATGGATATTCTTGATTAAATTTGATCCAAGGAGAACTGAGTTAAAAATTCAAAAACTTTTAAACAAGACAATGGTCATCCAAGATTCAAAAACTTTTGACAACATTAGTAGTTGCAGACTTGAAAAAAACAGTTAAAAAGATAATGTAAATTTTTTTTATTGTTTGAAAGGGACAATAATAAATAACAAAATAATTATTAATAATTATAAATATTTAATTTAAATTATAATATTAAAAAAAATAATATTAATTATTTATAATTAGATAATTAATAATATTTGAATGATTGTTTTAATGTAATGATAAAATTGTAATAGAAACAATCTCTTGCAAAAAAAAAGTCAAGATAAGACTGGTATAATAGATGCGAGTGGTCCGACCCTGTCCCATAGTACCAGATTTCTCAAATAATTAATAATATTTATTATTAATTAAGAGCTATTAATAATCCTAACTCTAAAATACAATTACAAGATCCAAATACTACATAACTAGATGAACACAAGGTGAACAAAGAACACCAATTGAAATTTTACAACAGCAGCCAAGGTGAGCAAAGAATCATGTATTAAGTTGATATAATTTTACAAGAGGCACAAAAAGATGTGGTACAACTGATTTAGACTTGTTTGCTCATCTTACTGTTACAGACATGGGATCATCTCAACTAAACGCAAAATGAATGGTCGAGCCTTCGGCATTGTACTGTCCTTTAACTGTTGCTGATACTTTACAGATGCTTGGTGCGCTCGATGTTGGGGAAAAACGGATCTTCCTTGTTTGAATCAGTGTAAAGTTCTAAGTTCCATAAATATGTCTATGAACTGGGGCATCAAAACTCTGAACCACATCCATCCATCTCTTCTCCATGAGCAATAGTGAGTTTTCATTCAGATGACCAACAAATAGAACCGGATTTCCAAATGCACAAAAATCAAAATTTTTACTGTGCAATTTAGATTCTTGATTTCGAATTTTTCGCTTCCGATTTGCTTTCGCAGACTTTAATGATTCATATTTGTCTAGTGCTAGATCATAACCATTTGGTAACTCATCATCTCGATCAACAGGCAGCCCAAAATCAACCAGACACATCGCCCTACATATACGGTCATACCAAGCAAAGGCAAACAATAAGGGAGAGTACAAAATTTTACTCAACATGGTCAGAGAACAAGTAGAATAAGATGAAATACCAACAAAGAGAGCATGGCTAACCTTGTGCTGTAGACAATGACCGAAGTTGAATGCAAGGAAGGTGAAAAGGAGAGTCCAATAACTTCCCCGGGAAACTCTTGAAAGCTTCTTGGCAAAAGAAATGTGTTGCGCCTTGACCATTCACCTAACTGCTTTGCATCAACATCAAACACATAAACCTGGTTCGAAGATGTTGTAACTACAAGCACATTGCTATTCCCAGGAGGAAAACCACCAGCAGTAATAGATGCCCCATTTAGTCGAGAGATGAACCAGTGCTGTCTGTTTGAAAAAATAAAATAATGTCATTGCTGATGTTGCATACTTAAAATCAACTCAGACCACAGATACTGATTCAGGAAAGACACTGAAATGTGGCCATGTAATAAATACACAGAAGCACAGGGTTGAGCATACAATGCATAAACAAAGAGATCATCTGTAACAAATGTTTTATTTTTAGAAGTGAAAAACCAATGCTATGAGGTATGATCAATTTTGGCTGCCTTGATTTGAAAAAATTATATATATTATATGCAGACAAGCTAGCAAAGCTAGAAAATAAGAAAAATAAACAGGCCATGGCTAAAAAGAGGACAGACCGCATTTCTTACCTGTGTATCTCCAGGTTAAATACGTATATGTCCCCAAAACAATTGACGGCAGCTAGCCACTGCCCATCTGAACTAGTAAACATTCTTGTTATAGGAGGTTCATTTGGTGGAATATTCAAATCGTCCTCCTTCCGATGAGGCACAAAAGTATGCACTACTTCAGATCTTTTCACGTCAACAACCTGTCATCAGAATGAAATGATAAAAGTTAGGGTTTAACAATTACACCTTTGATTTTGAAAAATTGCCAAAGCAAAGAAGCCATGCTCCATAGCAATAGATTATAGGACAATTAGGAGATCCTACGCCAAAGCATAAATGGATTCATCGAACTCAGGCTACCTCATCGGAAAGTAGCAACCATAAAATGAGAGATTTGTAATATGGATTAGGTTTAAGCTATCTCATGCAAATACATTTCATGCAAAGCCCATACTATTAACACAGAAAAAGGTAAAGAAGCTTACATATATTTTTCTATCATGACCAGCAAGCATCAAGCATGAAGAATCAACACTGAATACCATAGTGTGTGCAAATGGCAACCCTTGAGGCAACCCTGATTTGTTGACAGTGAACCCACTTTTTCCTGCTTTAGGTTTTTTCAGTTCAAACAGATTGGGCTTCACATGGTCAGAATATGCAAACAGCATCCCAGTCCTTGAGATGCAGCTGCAAATGATTTTTCGAGATCTTTTGCTCTTAACTCGAGCTAGAAGTTGTGTTGTTGCATGTTGTCTAGAGGGCATACTTAAAGTAGCATTATTGCCAAATTTCACAGGCATAACATCCAAGCAATCAGATGACTGCACAAGCATCATTGGGGCCCCATCTAGGATTGTATTGTGTACCAGCTGAACAGATGGTCGTTGAGGAGCAGGGCAGATGTCATGAGGTGAGAACTGTGTGAACTCCTTCTAGAGTAAGCAAAAGTTTGGTGTCATCACCTGCAGAAATGAGCATAGGTACTCCCAAGTGTGCCCATTTGTGATAACTGAAACTGACAGGCTTCTCCCGACGGCGTACTTTTGTCAACTTCTCATCAGGTAATTGATCTGATAACAGGGTGGCAGCACCAGAAGTAAAAGGATTAGAATACATTAGTAGTTCAATAAAAACGTACATGATAACTGACTAAATATAGCATCCAGATTCTGTCCAAACCTTCTCCACTAATGGGCATTGCCACAGTCAAGGCGCGGACATCATGGGTGTGAGCTCGAACATATCCAACATAAATCCATTTCTTTATTTGCTCAGCAGAATGGTCTTTATCACTTGACTCCAGCATACCACCAGATAATTTATATAAAATAACCTGAAAACAGATATCACAATAACTTAGGTGTAAGAAAAAATGGCATATGGCATCCTATTTTTTTCTTTCAAAGCAACAGCTTATTATTAGATATCTCTTAATGTGTGGTTCCCATGCCACAAACTTGGTAAAAAGATTAAACATAAGAAAGGTTTGTAGCTAGTAAAGAACATTTCTTTCCAAATGTTCATTTAAGTGTTAACTGATTCAAGTCTAGCTTCTCCATTTTTGTTATAAAAGATATTTTTCTTAGCTAATCATTTCCAATAAAATGAGATTTTGCATTTTATTACTTTCATCCTTGAGAACAGAGGCTTCTTTCACATTTGCAAATAACAAACCAACTTGAAGAAAGAACACCTCTGAACTGTAGGATCATTCAACCAAAAGGTAGAGATTGATAAATTAGAGAGAGAGAGAGAGAGAGAGAGAGAGAGAGAGAGAGAGAGAGAGAGAGAGGGGCATGAACAAACATATAAAACTAGATGATAAAAATATGGGCATCCTGAGAAATTTCTAGAATAAATTTATTGAAATTCGAGTTGAGTGATCTAAAGGGACATCTATAATTTCCGGAAAATCAGATGGAATTTGATGCAGGAGGGAAACAATTACCTGGCCATCTGAGCCGGTAGAGAACACTCTGCTGTGACTAGGAATTGTTGCTAGAGCATTGACATCACCCTTGTGGTATGTGTGAGCCTGCAACAAGGTACCATGTTGACTGTCCCAGAATTGAACACTGCCAGTACTATCACCGCTAACAAGAACCCCACTGCTGTAATGATAATGTGAATGGTAAGCACAAGAAAGAAATAAAGAGTATAATAGTATGAATGAGAAGAGAACAAGATCATCTAACTTCCTACTTATAACTTCAAAAGTAAATTTTCAACTACCTTAAATATAGTAATGACCATACGCAAAGTTCAGATCCACTACCCAAGCCTCCCAGCCCAACTGTGGCACGATAAGTCTCATGAAATGATGCAGTATCCCAACATCTAATTAATCTGCAAATTTTCAGGTTTCACACAGTAAAATACAATGAGGCAGTAGAGCAATAAAAAATAATAAATAAAATGAAAGCAAGTTATCATGGGTGCCATTTAGAAGAGAAATAACAAACATGAATCCAACTTAAGAAACCCTATATTTTCAGTGGTAATAGAAGGGAAACCCATGAACTTCAAAATTAACAGGATAATTATTAAATGCATACCCATCACTACTTCCAGCAAATATATGTTTTGCATAGAGACTCCAAGCAACACTCAAAAGGCGCCCTGCAAATATGCACAATTATAGATCTGCTTGAAAAAGGAGTTTAGAAATGTGAGGACTAGGGTATGGCTCTAACCGCTAACCCTGGGAAATGATCTGCAATATGTTATTTCTCCTATATCAGAGACATTGTATACACGTACACAACCATCATCACAAGCAATGGCCACACGCTGATTTTCCATCCTTATAGAAACAGAATGGGATTCATCAGAGTCATTGTCATCTTCAGTTTCACTAGATCCTGGATCACTTTGAGCATCTACATCAGCAAACCCATTGTCTACAAGCCCTGAGCCAATTTTTGAAAAATGCAATGAATCATTGTATGGTTCCATCGCCATCTGCCAGATAGATACTCCAACAGAATCTACTACAATCTGAAAGAACCATCATTTACAGCAACAGAATAAATAGATTAGTTCTGCTGATTAACCCTTAATTTCTGTGAGAAATAAACAACAGCCACTCAAGAAAAACAAAAAGTATCCAAAATGATAACAAATAAAAGGAACATCATCACCGTTCAGATATCCAATATGCACATTACGAAGTGAAAATGAGCTGCAAGAAAAAAAATAACACGACATAATTTTGCTGATAGGCCATAAAGGTGAGAATCCTACAAGAGGATGCAATCAGTCATTTTGACCAAGTCACACTATACACATTAGGAAAGGCAGAACAGTCTAGCACAATGACATATTGGGAAAGATGAACCACCAAATTTAAAATTAAAATAAAAAACTATATTTGGTAATCCCAACATAAGCAAAAACAAGAGCATAAAATACAATATTAAAGGAATTAGAAGGAAGCAAAAGATTATATTATTGGAAATTATCCTCGTAAAGTTTTGAACTTTCCACCAAAGAAAGAAAGAAAGATTTCAAAACCCAAGAAGATAGCATTCTTGAAGTAAATGTAAATTTGACAATAGAAGAAAATTAATAATAATAAAAGCTTAGTTGAAAGCTTATGTAAGAGGTTATCAAAGTTGGTCTACTTAGATAAGTCTTCAATGTATGCACTTTCAAAATCCCATAAATCACACATAACATTCCCTGTATCTTGCAAAGGTGAGATGCACCTTGAGATTCATATATTAATTTTGATCATCAATAATGTACGTCATCCAACACTGAGGTCCTAAATGCACTAGGAAACCATAAAACATCACAAGCAATTTGGTTGGCAACAACTAAGAAATGAAACATAGCCAAATAAGCTTCTAAAGGAACTTCGATCAAAAAACCTAATCCTAACCTTTTGCTGCAAGGAAAAGATATCCCACTCCGAGATAGACCCATCAATGCTAGAAGACAGCAAACGACCATGAGCGGCGTTTCTGGAGTTCGGAGGGCACCAGACCAGCGACGAAACCCTGGAGTTCGGGTCTCCTTGAATCGTCTGCAACCAAATACCAAAACAATTGAAATCAAACACAAAAAACCGAAGATCAAAAGAAAGAGGACAGAAACGAAGCATACCAATTGGCAATGCCAACCAACGGAGCCAGGGGAAACGAGCCATATCTCAAGCGAGCCATCGTCACGGGCAGCGGCGACCTGGGAGCCATCAGGGCTGGTGGCGAGCGCCACCACCGCCGACGGCCTCCACTCCACGGAGCTATTCCTGTAAACCTGGAACCCCTTCATTGAAGAAGACCTCGGCTTCGCGAATCCGTTGCTCTTCGATCCCATCCAAGAGAAGAAGGATTGAAACCCTAACACTCTCGATCTCCAGTTCGAGCTCCAGAAGGAGAACAAGGAGGTGAGAGGGTGGCGGCTGCGAAATAAGGGTTTTGGAAGGTTGGGTTGTAATTTTATAGAAGTTGAAGGGCTTTTAAGATTAAGCTTTGGAGATGGGTCGAATAGACTTGGTCACTGGGCTGGCCCAATAACTAAAAGATTAGCCAAATGGACAAGGGAAATTTGCATTTGTAACCCTATAAAATTTTATATTTTTATATGTATATATATACTTATAAAAACCAGATTTGCATATATACACTCTAAAACACCAATATTTACGGATGTGCCCTATGTTGAAAAGTCAACTAATATTTTTTGTATTTTTTTTCTAGTAGTTAATTAGAGGGAAAAGGTGAAACAGTGGTTAACCATTGAACACGAATGGGTGTTTCGTGGGTATTTATTTGCATCTTATTAGGAGGCCTTCATTTTTTTATAAAAAGTGCCCGGAAGTGAAAAAATGGGTGGAATTTCCTCTTCGGGTGTGTTCATTTACCCGTAAGTGGTGGGGAAGTGGGGGAAGTTGACTGACTTCTTTGGCTTTTAAAGGGCCACAGTGGGGGGGTATATTCCCACTTCAGCCCACTTCACCACCCCAACCAAAGTGAGAGGCCACCGAAGTGAAGTAGATGCAAGTGAGTTTTTATATATCAAAGCCCACTTATGTGATAAAAAAACTCAGCAATGAGCCTAAGCTAAAATGAGGGAAGTGTATGTCTAAGTGGGGGAAGTGAGTAGGTAATCATCCAACAAAGTGTTGGAATTAATTCTAAATTTTTGATTTAGCACTTGTTGTTCTGCTGTATTTTATTTGATTAAGTGAAGATTTTATTTGAAAAGAGGAAGAGAAGAAGCAATAAAGAGCAACAAAGAAGAAGTAGAGAAGAAGAGGGGAACTAGTTGATATGGGTTTATTTTATACACGTGAATTAGAAGGGCAATTGATTGGATATCAAATGAGGGCTATTTATCTGACCCACACAAAGACCGATCACAAACTGTTTATGTGCTTACACATGGGGGAACGGTCATATCTTGGCATTCTATAAAGCAAACCATAGCCGCTACTTCTTTGAATCATGTAGAAATACTTATAATTCACGAAGCAAGTCGTGAATGTGTTTGGTTAAGATCAATAACACACCATATTTAAAAAACTTGTGACTTGTTGTCTCAGAAGAATAAACCAACAGTATTATATGAAGACAATGCAGCTTGCATAGCTCAATTGAAATGAGGATACATCAAAGGCGATAGAACAAAACATATATCGCCGAAGTTATTTTTTACACATGATCTTGAGAAAAATGGTGATATTAATGTTTAGAAAATACAATTTAGTGAAAATCCTGCAAATTTATTCACTAAGGCATTACCCACTTCAACTTTTGAGAAATTTGTTTACAAGATTGGGATGTGTCGCCTCAGGGATCTTCAATAATGTTCTCTTTAGGGGGAGTCATATACGCGCTGTACTCTTTTTCCTTCATCATGGTTTTATCCCATTGGGTTTTCTTGATAGGGTTTTAATAAGGCAGCACAACTCTTTTTCCTTCACTAGGATTTTTTTCCCATTGGGTTTTTTTCCTGGTAAGGTTTTAACGAGGCAGATTCCTATACAATGGACATTCAAGGGGGAGTGTTATGAAATATTCAATTAGAGTGAATGTCCATTACGTTACGCTTAACCCTTTATTTCTTAACTCCCTATTTCTCATCATTTCATTTGCCCAAAAGGTTTTTCAATTCTCTTTTGAGTTCTATATATATGTGGTTTTATTTAAAGAGTTGAATAACAACAAGAACAAGAAGAAGAACATTCTCTACATCTCTTTTATCTTGCTCTTCTTGTATCTTTCCCTTTTCCTACTATTTCTATAGTTTTTATAAGGTTGTTGGAATTGTTCTCATTGGAGGCACGTGATCTGGCTATTAGGAGTGTGAACTCGTGGTTAGAAGTTAATTGTTTAACTGTTAATTAGCTGTATTTTTAAACCATATTAGCATTCTGTTATGCCATATCGGCATGGCATCTTCTTCTTTGTATAAATAGCAATTGTATTCAATCACTATGGCATTCAAGAATTTCAATCAATACAATGAAAAGCTCTTCTTCTTCCTCACTTTCCTTCTCTCATTTTCTTTTTGCTTTTCATCAACTGGAGCTTGGATTTCTAGCTTGATTGGTATTCGTGAGCAGCAAATTTGATTGCGAAGGTGAGAAGTTCTCTGTTTTGAAATTTTTTAGTTTTCTATGTTGATCGATTTCCATTAAAACAAACATGGTATTAGAACTTTGATCAAGCTCTTGATCAGTTCCTAGTTTGTTCTCCTTTTTTTCACTATGTGATTGAATTTCATCTTATTTTCCTGAAGATTTCTTTGAGTTTATGATGGGTAAATCTAGTTCAACAAGGTCAAGAACATCAATTGATCCAAGTGATGTTCTCTATCTTCATCCATATGATAATCCTGGGATGGTCCTTGATTCTAAGCCTTTTGATGGATTAGGTTTTGGTTCTTGGAAGAAAGCAATGAAGATTGCTCTACGGCTAAGAATAAATTGAGTTTTGTCATTGGAGATTGCAAGAAACCTAGTTTTAATTCCTCTGAATTACCATGCTTGGAGAGGTGTAAAAGCATGGTAATTTCTTGGATATTGAATGCCTTGATCAAGGATATTTCAAAGAGTGTAGTCTATACCTCTACTTCCTGTGGAATTTGGCAGGAACTTAAAGAGAGGTTTGGGCAATCAAATGACCCTCAATTGTATCAAATACAAAAGGAATTGAGTAAGTTTCTCAAGAAGCCAGTAATATTACAACCTATTACACAAAGCTTAAAAGGCTTTGGATAAGATTAAAGCCTTAAACAATCTTCCCAATATTTATTATTGTGGAGTTGTTCAAGAGCGGCAAAAATTTCAGGAGAGTCAGAAGATTTTGTAGCTATTGATGGGGTTTAATGACTCTTATACCACTGTAAGAGGAAACATTTTGATGATGAGACCTCTATCTTCTATAAGACATGCCTATTCTTTATTAATCCAAGAGGAAAAACAAAGGGAGATTTGTTCTAGTTTGCAAATTTTTTTTCTTTCTGAAGCTGTATCTCTAAATGTTGGTCCTTCTAATGGGGGAGGAGGTAAAAACAATAGAAACTCAATGCAGTTGTCCTCTAAGAGCAGATTTGATGTTAAGAGACATGGTTTGTTCAGTGATTACTGTAAGAAATCAGGACACACCAAGGAAAGGTGTTTCAAACTTCATGGTTTTCCAAACAATTACAGAGGGAATAAAGATAGAAAGATGGCTTGTCATGTTCAAGGAGGGAATTATAATCTTATTGTTACTTCAAATAACAATCCTCAAGCACACATTCTAGGATTGTCAGCAAGTCAATTCAACAAATCACTGTGATTGTTGAATGAAACACCAAAGCCATCATCTCAAAGTCAAAATTCAGAAGCTCCAAATATGGTAAGACCTATGAATTTTGCTTCTTCATCCACTCTGTCAGGTACATTGACTAAACTTCTGAATAATTCTGAAGGTTCTTTTGTTTTCAATAGCAAAAGCAAGCAATAAATTGTCTCTAATCCCTGGATAATTAACATTGGGGCATATGATCACATTTGTTATGGTGCAAAATTGTTTGAAACCTTAAATTTTTGCCTAAGCCCTACCAAATCACACTTCCTACTGGTTTTGAAATAACTGTCTCTCAAGTGGGAACAGTTCAACTTGTTGATAACCTCCTTATTTATGATGTTCTTTTAGTCCCAACCTTCCACTATAATCTTTTGTCTATAGGCACGCTTACAGAACAACTGAAGTGCAAAATCATCTTTATTGTTGATTTTTACATTTTATAAGCCCCTTCAATGAGGAAGCCATTGGTACTTGGTAAAGCCTTTAAAGGCTTATGCTTACTCAATTTACATGAGAAGGAGACTATGAGATTCTACTCCACCAATAAAGACGGTTCTTTTGTTGGATCAGTAATTTTTCCAATTCATTGGTGAACCTATTTCTATCAACTCTTGTTCTACTTGTTCTTTTCCAATTTCTACTAATTCTGTAAAGAACACTTCTATCTCTTCAAATTTACATTCTATTTCACTTTGGCATAATAGATTGGGACATCTACCTTTGAACAAGATCAAACACTTGTCTTTACTCAAAGGGAATTATTTTTCTGTTGATAATTTTCCTTGTAATATATGCCTCAAGCTAGGCAGCATAGACAACCTTTTCCCCATAGTCAGATTCACACCAATTCAATTTTACACATAGACATTTGGGGCCCAGTACACAAGATGGTTACAAATATTTTCTAACAGTTGTTGATGATTTTAGTAGAGCAACTTGGAGTTATTTGTTAGGCAGCAAAAACAATACCTTCTCTATCCTCAAATCCTTTATTCAAATGGTTGAAACTCAGTTTCAAACTAAAATTTAAACACATAAGGTCATATAATGGTTTTGAATTAGGTTCCAGTCTTGAAATAAAGTCCTTTCTTGATAAGGGCATTACACATCAAACTTCTTGTGTTCATACCCCACAACAAAATGGGGTAGTTGAAAGGAAACACAAAACATCTTCTTGAGTCTTCTCGAGCACTGCTATTTCAATCAAAAACCCCTCTTAAATATTGGGGTGAATGTGTTCTCACTGCAAGTTATTTGATCAATTGTTCCCATCCAAGGTCTTGCATAACATGACACCATTTGAAGTTCTTTTTGGCTCACCTCTTGTCTATTCTCATTTGAAAACTTTTGGATGCCTATATTATGCTTCAACTTTAGAAAAAAGGCTTACAAGGTCTTAGATGTTAATACCTCTCAAATTCCAACCTAGAGCTAAAGCCTGTGTTTTCATTGGTTATCCATATGGTAAGAAGGCTTACAAGGTCTTAGATCTTAATACCTCTCAAATAATTGTTTCTAGAGATGTAATTTTTTATGAAACAATTTTTCCTTTCCATAAACTTACAGCATATGGTCTTAATCACTTACCCAATACAATTATAGACAATAGCCAAAATGATTCAAAACTTCTTTCTCCAATCACTGATGTTATAACACCCATTAATTCTTCAGAAAATTCCTTCATTCCAGATGAAATTCCTTTCACCAAAAATTTTCCATGTTCAGTAAATCCAATTATTGATACTGTACCACCTATTAATTCACCTATTCCTCTCATAAAATCCAATAGAACACACAAAGCTCCTTCTTATCTAAATGTTTACTTTTGCAATCATGCCAAAGCCAGTGGTTTTCACAATATAAATTCATGTTTAGTAAACTGCTTACATGTTGTCACTACTACATATCCTATACCCAATCATGTTAGTTTTGCATCATTACATCATTCAAATCAACAATTACTTGTTATGCTAACTATTCTCAAAGAACCACAAACCTATGAAGAAGCAGTTATTGAAACCATTATGGGAAGAAGCTATGCAAAAAGAGTTTCAAGATCTTGAAGCAAACAAACATGTGAGCTGGGTTGATTTGAATTACAACTATAAGGAGTCTCGATGCAATTGTAGTGAAGAGAAAATGGAGTTTGCATCAACTAAATATAAACAATGCTTTTCTTCATGGAGATCTACATGAAGAGATATATATGAAACCTCCTCTTGGCCTCAATGTCTTTGATAAAAGCATCGTTTGTAGGCTGAAGAAGTCACTCTATGGCCTTAAGCATGCCTCAAGACAATGGTACTCCAAGCTGTCAAATTGTTTAAAAGCTAAAGGATACCTGAACTCCAAGAATGATTACTCACTCTTCTATAAGAAAACATGTGAAAACTGGTGACTTTCCTTGCAGTATATGTGGATGATATTCTCATGATAGGGAATAACATGAAATGAAGGAATTGAAACAATATCTTGATCAGAAATTCAAAGTCAAAGTCCTGGGTTTGCTACATTTGTTTTTCTAGGAATAGAAACTGTTCAAGGAGGCAATCTAATTCTCACACAGAGAAAATTCACCATTGATTTAATAGAGGAGTTCAATTGCCAAAGTTTCAATCTAGTCTCAAGTCCTTTCATCAATGCTGTTAAACTTAGCTCAACTGTGGGAGAACCGCTTAATGATCGAATTGTCTATAGAAGATTAGTGGGAAAATTGAATTACCTCACTAATACAAGGCCAGATTTGGCCTTTGCAGTTTAGCACCTTAGCCAATTCATGTCAGAACCTCGAGTACCACATTTTGAAGAAGCAATTCATGTAGTAAGATACCTGAAGCAAAACCCAAATCAAGGTCTATTGATGAATTCTGAACATTCTTTTCAACTAGAAGCAAATTGTGACTCATATTGGGTTGCATGAACTCAAATTAGACATTCAATTAGTGGATTCTTCATTATGTTAGGGTAAAACCCAATATCATGGAAATCAAGGAAACAAAACACAGTTGCTTTATCTTCAACTAAGGTTGAGTACATGTCAATGAGGAGGGTGTGTTCAGAACTAGCTTGGCTCACTAGACTTCTCCATGAACTCACAGTCCTTGCTGTAATTTCAGTTCCACAAAAATGTGATAGCCAAACGGCAATATAAATTGTTCGAAATCCTATTTTTTATGAAAGAACGAAGCACATAAGCATTGATTGCCATTTTGTGAGAGAACAACTTAAGCTATGCAAATTTCACCCGAACATGTTCCAACAAAGCATCAATTAGCATATATTTTTACCAAATCTTTATTAGGACCTCAACACCATAGTATTCTATCACGCCCTGACCCGATCTCCAGGCCTCGGGCATGTACACAAACCGGTCGTACCCAAGTAGAGGCGCACCTCACTTGGATACAAGGCCTAGGTGAATCATAAAGCATGCAATATAATAATTCAAATAATGTAAATTAATAGTTCAGAGTTACAACGGAATTAAAAATACAAGTTGGTTTAGACACCCTACAAAGGTTATGGCCCTACAATGGTCCTACAAATGAAATCTCACACACAAAGGAGATAGGTGGTTCTCGAACCTCGACAACGATATCCCAAGACCACGTGCAACACCTGAATCTGAATCGGGTATTGTTCAGAACCTGAAAAAAGAGAAAGAAGCAAGCGGAATAAGCTTTCGAATGAAAAGCTCAGTAAGTACTCCAACAGGAAGTACAATGAAGTCAATAATGTCAACAGTGATCCAAACAAAACACATAAACATATCATGAATAAGGCCAAGCCAAATACAAAGGGATCACTAGCAAATAAGGAGCACAAAAATAGAGCAAAGAGTTCGATCGATAAACAACAAGGTGTTCAAAAACTCTCGAGTCTTCTCCCTAGTAGTCATCGACCTCAGCCGATCATCAATCTTAGTCAGAAACAGACCCTCGAGTTTGTTAGCGCTCTTTCATGTACGTACACGGCCAGCGTATTATCTCACAACTAGTGGACAACCAGGGTATCCTTCCCTTGATAGGAAAACAGAACTAACAAGGTGTCCTCCCCCTGAACGCCCACACTAAATCTGCACCGAGCGGGAGAACCCACAAAACAAGAAGAACTGACACATAACCTACCCGGACGGAGCACAGGTGCACGTGTTCCTACGACCACGTGCCGATCAACGAACAAGTATATATAGTAAATACTATCTCACAGGAAACAAGCATACACATATAACATAGTAACAATTTAAACAAAAGGAGCAACAACCATGTATATGAAACAAGAAATAATCGCAAGTTACAAGAAAGCATGCTGTCAAGAAACAGGAACTAACCAAGCCAATCAACCAATGTGCACAAGCACGAAATCAAGAAAACAACGAAGCAAGAACATATCAACAAGGTAATAAAAAGCCAAAGAAAACCCCAAAATTGGGCGGGAAGTAGGCAAGTGTACTTACCTCAATCGAAAGGTCTACTCAATCAATTGACGTCCCTCCGGACGTAGCTTAGCGCTTTACGTCAATATCTGGTAAATATAACAATGGTGCCTTAGTATCTATTTAAATTATCAAATAGCTCATTTTCTTATTACTATCCTTAATTAGGCCGAGGGCCATTATCATTTAAGTTAATAAACTCCACCCCCCCAATAGACTACGTTACTGTAACCTAGCAGTTAAGGTTCCCCATCGTGGCTTTGGACGTTTGTGTTCGAATCACAGCACCTACAATTTCTCTTTTTATAACTAGGTTCCAAAACTTGACTAAATCCAACTTGAGTTCATCTTCAAATAATTAAACTCCACTGTTTCGAAAACAACTTACCATATCTTAGTGGTTAAGACCTACTACGTTGGCTAGGGCGGTCTTGGGTTCAAATCTCTCCACTTGCAAATTTTATCCATTTTCTTTTATTATAATTTAACAACCTGGTTCACAACATGATCAGACCCAACTCTCCAATTGCATGAATCCAATTCCCTCAATTAATTGGACCAACCCATTAGTTGATTGGGCCCAATCCTTCTGAGTTGGCTAAGCCCAACCAACCTTATTAACTGGTTCAATCAACTTACTGATCAAGCCCAAACCCCTCATCCATCTAAATTGGTTTGTTTTTAAAGGGCAAGATTTAATCCCCACTTGACTAAACCTTATTTGTTTTTAAAATAGACTCAGCCCAACTTAACTGATCAAACCCAAACGCAAGTCAATTCGCTTATTATCCTAACTTGATCGAACCCAATTGATTTAAAGGAACCGAACCCAATCGAATCAATTCACCGTAACATCAAGTCAGACCTAACGATTTAAACCTAACTCAACTCAATGGGCTCTCTCAACTGGTTTGAGAATCGAGACTCATCTTCAACCTCCACGCAAGACCTCGTCGAAGAGAAGTGGCGCGACATTCGTCAACGGTGCGTAGGCTGCCGGAACCGCCTCTGCTCATGTTCCACACCAGTCGGTGATGGTCTGTACACCGTGAGCCCCTCCTAGGCAGCGGCATAGTTGAGCTTTTGCTTCCCTCACTAGAGTCCCCCTCCCCCCTCTCGACAGAATTCTGTCCCTCACCGATGACTAGTTCCACGACAACAGATGGACGGAGGGCCCCCCAAAAGCTTTCTCTCCCTCTCTTTTTCGATGTTATCCCTACTTCTACATGCATGCGCAATAACTAACAAAGAACGGAAAGAGAAGGGAGACTGACCGGAGAATGTCACCCGTCGTGGCGTCCCTCAGGGTGAAGCTTTGTTGTTGCTTTCACACTTCTCTGGAGAAGATTTCGGCTCCTGTGAGCGCGCCCTTCGCCGATCTCCTTCTATACTGTCTCCTTGTCTCTCAGTATCTCTCAGAGAGGGTGCAACTTCACCTCTGCTCAAATGATGGGAGTAGGGTTCTGAGACTCCCTTCTATTTATAGACGCTCGCGAGGAAGTTACGAGTAATTTTCAGATAAGATTCGAAGTTTATCTCTAGTTTAAATCTTATTTTGCAGCTCTAGGGGAACGGATAAACTCCGCGGCGGTACACGTGGTGGCGACGTGCTGGAGAAGAACACCACTCGTGCCTCACGATCAACTCTCCATCGAGCGGACGGCCAGGATAAGAATATGCAATCCAACGGTCATCATCTCATTATCCTGTCTCATAATCGTCTCTAGGATCAACAGCCACCATTAACCCATGATGAACGAGTGGATATCACAATCCTGCCTTGAACTTAAGTGAACATCAGAGATGGGTGGTTTAGATTTGTCCGCATCGTAGGATCACAAGTATAATGGTCTTGATGTTTGAAACGAACGGTTGGATAGAGCTTCTTTGCCTCAAAGTTAACTGGTTTCTAAGATGGGCGACTGTGATCGTTTCATCCTATTGAAAGTGAATGAAGGGTTAAGATCACTGCTGGTGCCTCGAACTTACGTTCCATCTCGCTATTATTTAATCTCAACCGTTTATTCCCTTTAATACCCTTCTCTGCATGAGTTTCGTGTGATTTTGGCAAATGAGTCCTCCCTTTTTAATTTGTTTGCATGCAAGTCCCTAGGCTATGAGAGAGACACAATTATGTTCCAGTCCTCAGTTTTTCCAAAAATTTTAATTAGGTCCTTGATGGCTCCAATTAATCCTAATTAAGGGTTTAGCCATTTTAATCCCACTTTACACACAACATCCAAGCTTGGGAGATCTCTTTAATCAACTAATTAATCATCTAATTACTTTAAAGAGAATTAAGAAATTTTATTCCAATAAAATTTCAAACAAGTCCAATCTTGGAAGACTCTCCCTTATTTACCAAACAATTAAGTAAATAACTAATTAGAAAAAAAAACAAAATAACCCCTAAAATCCCTAGATTTTACATATTTTATCCAAGTTGGGGGTGTTATAACACTTTCGACACCTTCCAAGTGGGGGGGAATGCATTAAATTTTTGATTTATCACTGAGTGAAGATTAATTTAAAAAGAGGAAGAGTAGAAGCAATAAAGAGCAACAAAGAAGAAACAAAGAAGAAGTAACTAGTTGACTATTGGAATTGTTTTCATTGGAGGCACATGAGCTAGCTATTAGGAGTGTGAACTTGTGGTTAGAAGTTAATTGATTAGCTGTTAATTAGTTGTCTTTATAAGCCATATCAGCATTTTGTTATGCCATGTCAGTATGACATCTTCTTCTTTGTATAAATAGCAATTGTATTCAATCACTATGGTACTCAAGAATTTCTCAATACAATGAAAAGCTCTTCTTCTCCCTCACTTTCCTTCTCTCATTTTCATTTTCCTTTTCATCAATTGAAGCTTGGATTTCTAGCTTGATTAGTATTCCTGAACACTAGATTTAACTGCAAAGAAGTGAGTTCTCTGTTATGAAATTTTTCAATTTGCTATGCTGATTTCTATCAAGACAAACACAAAATTACTAATTTTTATTATTATAATTTATTTATTTATTTTAAATCTTCATTATATAAGCATTATTTATTATCTTGAACCTTAATTAACTGTAATTAAGTTCTAAATTAACATGAGAAAAAGTTGTAACTAATTTTGGAAAGTCATAAGAGATTTGTTATTTGTTGGATATTGCACATAAAAAAAGGTATTATTTGCAAAAGATTTGATTAAAATACACAAATTAGATGAATAAAGCTTCATAAAAACAAATTAAGCATCCAATATTGGGAGTTGTTAGCTGATTAAGTTTAACTCATAAGAGTAATGATATATATCATGACTAGACTTCCCGAATAGATTTCATGAAATGTTCTCAACCATCCATGTCATCTCGAGATGGTGGTATTGATGATCTCGAGATGACATGGATGGTTGAGATCATTTCATGAAGTCTATTCGGGAAGTCTAGTCATGATATATATCATTACTCAACTCATAATAGTTCAATTTTATGATTTAGATTATTGGTAAACATCATTGAACACTTTGTTTTTGTTCTTATTACTTCTAATGCAATAATGGTTAATTTATTCAAAAATAAATTATTATGGGTAAAATATTTAGCTACTAAGATGCCGATACGTGGCCCGCTAGGATGATAACACGCCGATTATGAGAAGTTTTAAAAAGTAAATCACATGCGGGATTTAAAGGTTGATTTTGAGGTGATTGGGGGGGGGGGACCTCTTCTTCAAAAAGACTTCTCTTCTCCATGAAAAAGTGGCATCTTTGATCAAGCGCTAAACAAATCCTCCAACCCATCGCCATTGCCGGCCACCTCCACCTCCAAGCCCTCGTCTTCCTCTCCACCAAATCGATGGCGAAGCAAAGGCTCCTCTCCATGAAGCTAGATCCGATCTCTTCTTCTCAGGGGCTCATCTTCTTCACCACTAAGGGAGTGTTCTTTTCCCCGAAGGTGACACTTCCCCGATGTGAGGCGGAAGTGGGAGTTCCCCGAACTGTACCGAAGTGGTGGAAGAGTAAGACATGTTGAAGGCTCCTCTCCATGAAGCTAGATCCGATCTCTTCTTCTCAAGGGCTCATCTTCTTCACCACTAAGGGAGTGTTCTTTTCCCCGAAGGTGACACTTCCCCGAAGTGAGGCGGAAGTGGGAGTTCCCTGAACTATACCGAAGTGGTGGAAGTGTAAGACATGTTGTGTTCTTTTCGGCGTAACTGATCAGCTTCCGAAGTGGTCACTTCTCCACTTCAAGTGTTCTTTTTGTAGAAAGTGGTTTCACTTCCCAACAAGAGTTCCCCAATGCGTTCTTTTAGGGGGAAGTAGGGAAATGAGGGGTAGTATGTATGGGATGGTCTATTTTGAAAATTAACTAAGTATGGCGATGTTTAACAATTGTATTTTTTTTTATGCTATTATAATGGATATGTAATTAATATTATAAGTTAATGGATAAAATTTAAAAATTAGAGAAAAACAAGACTATGATTTACAATTGTAATTTTTGATGCTATTATAATGGATATGTAATTAATATTATAAGTTAATGGATAAAATTTAAAAATTAGAGAAAAACAAGACAATGATTCACAATTGTATTTTTTTAGGGTTTTATAATGGATATTTTATTAATATTATAAGTTAATGATAAAATTTCACAATAATTGAACACCAAATTAGCTTAACAACTAATAACAATCCCACATTCATTACAAAGAACAATCCCACATTTGTAATGGATTTATGTAAATATTTTTTTCAAACTAAGAACAATCCCACATTCATTACAAAGAAAATATGACAATACAATCTCTGAATGTACAAAGTCACTGCTATGAATGAAATGAAAAAAAAAAACTGCTTGGACAAGATACATTTTCAAATAAAACCTATAAAAGCAGCAGTAGCACATGAAAATTGTTTTCTCAGTGTGGAGAACATGAACTTCTCTGATAGTATTGCTTGTATTGCCTGGAATTTAGAACAAGACAACAAAGATATAACATAGTATTTCATCAAAAAGATATTGAGAATTAACACTAACATAGTATTTCATCAATAATCCACAGCAAAGATTAGCATTCAACATAACACCTACATAACATAGTCCATCAACAAGATAAGAAACAAGTACCAACAGAAAGACATAACATAGTCCACTACATAAACCATCAGCAGTAACACAAAACAAGAAAAAAAGGCATGTTTAATCAGTCACCAACAAAAGATAAGTAGCAGTCCGGAGCAAAGATAACTTCAACGTCCAAGGAAGCTGTCCATCCACCTTTTACGCATCCCGGGCCTGCGATGCACAAAGCCACGAGCATCACCTTCATTACAGCGAAGGTGATCATAGGCCCTCTCAAGTTCTTCTTCCGTGTACTCATCATCCATAGAAAACAACACTGTAGACAGATTCTCGATCCAGTGTACTTTAGATTCTCACAGTGTGCAAGTCAGTTCCCCCACACCCTTGGCAATCTCCTCTATGGCACTGTCGAAGGTCGCCCTTGATGTTCGACTTCCCCTGGAGCTAGTTGGGGTAGAAACAGAAACCCGGGGTGTTTCTGGAGGCTGACTTCCTTGCTCACTAGGAGTTGCATCCATGTCCTCGACATCAGGTTCAGTTTCATTCACCCCCTCGTTATC
The DNA here is from genome assembly GCA_026586065.1 of Dioscorea zingiberensis. Taxonomy (NCBI): domain Eukaryota; kingdom Viridiplantae; phylum Streptophyta; class Magnoliopsida; order Dioscoreales; family Dioscoreaceae; genus Dioscorea; species Dioscorea zingiberensis. The sequence continues at coordinate 46,357,056 of CM048823.1, forward strand.
ACTTACCCCAAAATTCTCATAGATAGATCGTGAGAACTGGCCCGTGGCTTGATCATCACCGCAAATCAGGCGTAGCTCCTCAAGATTATTGATTGGTTTGTTCAACCACTCCTTCGATTTAGGATGTGCCTATCAGTTTTTCAATTTACAACAACAAATCATAAGAATGGGTCATGAAAGATGATATAATAACATAAATCTAAAATAAAACAATACCTCAACGAATGTACGAAATGTCTCATCCTCAAGTACAAACATTTTTTTCTCACCATACCAGCCGACCCCGCTGAGGTCCATGACCTTCTTAAGTTCTTGGTAACGTTGCTTTATTGTCCTCATATGATTTTCAACATTGTCGGCATCCATGTTTGCCGGCAATGTAAATGACCTGTTGATAACGGTGGCAGCCTCAACAAAAGCCTGTCTCTTGAAGGATTTGTCCACCTTCAGACCTGCACGTGCCATCTCCGCAAGAAAAGGTATGAGGACATCATCCATTTCTTTCGTCCATCGTTTGTTTGGGGTCCCCTTTTTTTTTGCAGCCACTGAGCTTGAACCGGAATCTGTACCCATAGGCCTCTTTCCCAAATTTGACATTGTTCCTATTTGAGATATATAGATAAGTTAGTACAACAAAGAATTAATGTGAATCATTGGAAGGGCATTAGAATACATGAATCAATAATAAAAATTACAAAGAAACATAGCATATTAAAATAAACACAGTTGAGAGCACAATTTGGACAAACATAGGATAATCTATATAAACCTATAGATCTGTCTCTATAGTACCATCTGATGACATTGATGATGCTGGAGAACAAAAGTAGATTGTTGTGATCATGGGAAGAAAAAGGTTTATATTAACCTACAGATAAAACACAGCAGTACCACAAACATCTCTCTCCCTTTCCCACCTCTGATGTAACTTGAACAAAAGTCCTTTGACCTCACTTTACTTGACTACATATCTACATAAAAACACAGCAGAAAATAGTTCAACTTTATCCCCTAAAAAATTTGGACAAACAATACTGGAAATTAATGCAAAACACTTCCCGTTTCAAACACTTCATTCCATGTATTAATGAATTCAGAAACTTGGAATGACATTGAAGGTTAAATTACTGAATAAACAAGTTTTGATCATATTTGCTGTTAAAATAAACAAGATTTCATTCTCCAAGAAGCTGACAATTATGTCAGTGTATTGACCTGTCCAGAATACCTCAACAATAAAACTTGATTTTTTATTATATCAGTAACTTACTAATTGAAAGGAACTATTCCATGACTAGTTGTATCTATCATCTTATTCTTTTTTATTTTGGAAAGATCATCTTATTCTTTATGGCAATGGTTTTTCATACAGAACAAACATTGTATAATAAATAACTGAGCTAGATAGCTAATAAAAGCTAATAACCTAACACAAAGAATGATTATCCAAGCTGAATTTCATTTTATTGAAGAAACAAAAAAATTACAAAAAGTAACACATATCAACCATTTGAGAAGCAATCTAAAGCCATAAAAATTGAAAGCTTTGCCTGAATAACCATCCTCAAAATATAAACTCAGAAAATCTAGTTAGTTTTCTTGATGTTATCCTAATCAATTGTGACAAAAGAGAAGACATACTATGAAAAGGTCTATTAAAACAAAGGTACACTTCAGTATGCTTTTCCACAACATCCTAATTAAACCAATCTCTGATTCAATACTAATGTACCATGAATCATAATACATTAAACTATATCCAACTTAAATCCAATAAATATAAAAAAAACCAATCTTTTTTTTTAATTACTAAAGTGGATAAACTGTATGATGATCTTTCTTATTGACCCAATCTTGGCAAATTTTGTTATCTTCATCCAATTAAATTTCATTTTCAGATGGCTTACTTATGATGGACCTTTTTACAGGCTCAATCTTGCAAGCTGTTATGTTCATTGAATTTAATTACCTTTCTTGATGCTTCTTGACTCAAAGTTGTTAACATAGGTAATTCTTTTTGGTGTGGTTTATGGTTTACATCTCCCTTCAGGTATACCATACCTGCTCCACATATGGAAGCCCTATCTGAACTGGTTGCAATTTATCCAAATATATATGAAAAAGCTTTTTAAAGCTAATCTAGGGAATAACAGCTTAGACTTCAAGGTAACTTTTTGGCCATTTAAGACTTCTCTTAATGACAGCCAACACCTTATACTATCTGACTCAGCATCCTTCTACTACCACAGGAGTACTATTTTTACAAGTTATAAAGGAGTCGGTAATAGTTAGTTAATTATTCTCTTTCTTCACCAAAAAAAAAAACCTAATGTTAGGCTTTACTTATGTTTCATGGTTAAACCAGACCTGGTGTTTGGTAAGAGTGGAACTAATTAAAGATGATGAAAAATTATTGAGCAAGAGGGGGGAATAGGTTTTAAATCAGTTTCATGCCAACCAAACTTTGTAAGATAACAATAAATCAGTTGTTGCATAATATGAAACCATAAATTCATATATTAGCATAGATTCAGTCACAACAAGAATCCATCAAGTACAGTAGGCTAATTTTTTCAGAATCCAACAGTAATGTGCTTTACTTAATCCAACACAAAAAATAGAATACAAAGGGGAAATTCATCAGATAGTTGCGTTATGGTTGATGTAGTCACGCCACATGGCCTCAGCAATTTTTTCCCGTATCATTCTCCATCGCTCACCATTCAATCGTTGTTCCCTTGGAGTTAAAACCGTCTCTTGTGTTGCGGTGTCATCTTCTACCTCGAACTCCTCACCCGATAATATGTCATCGGGGTCAACGTCCAAGATAAAATTATGGATGACGCAACAAGCGAGCACCAAATCAACCTGGGTCTGCAAAGGGTGGAAAGGTCGAAAATCTAGAATCCTAAACCGATTTTTTAGGAGTCCAAATGCTCTCTCTACCTTCGACCTCAGTTGTGAGTGCCGGAGGTTAAATAGCTCATACATATTCGTCGGCCGACGCCCAGAATACTCCTTCAAGTGGTACCTAACTTTGCGATAGGGAGCTATAAAACCGGGCATAGTTGTATACCCTGCATCGACCAAGTAATATTTCCTTAGGGAAAAAATAAATAAGGTTGATAATGGCTTTATTTGATGCAAAATGTGATTTTACATAAGAATATTTGCAAACAACATAGAGTTTACCTTATTGTACAGGTAGATTGGCCGGGGAAGGTCTAAACAATGCATCTTTCAATACTAGAAAGTCGTTTGCCGAACCCTCCCAACCGGCTAGCACGTATACGAACTTCAAGTTAGAGTCACAGGCGGCAAGTACATTTTGTGTAATGCCTTTGCTACCTCGGAATTTGGCGACATGTGTTGAGGGTACCCTAGCGGCAATGTGGGTACCATCAAGAAAACCAATACAATCCTAACCAAAAAGTAAAGCCAATCAACAATTATTACATATTTTCTGTCATTACATTTGAGGTGTATTGAAGTCATTGATACCTTGAAATAAGGTGCGTAAATGGGGTTAGAAGAAATACAAGGTTGTGTCTCTGTTCCGGGCTGTTTAACATAATCATCTCGGATTACACAAATGGCCCAGAGGACTGCATTAAAATATCGACTGACGGTTGATCTTGACCTAACAAAAACAATTTTCATGACCCGATTCCGAGAATGGTGCCCAATTGTGTGGAGAAACATAGCTAATTGTTCTTCCACTGACAAATGTATTGTATCGCGCAGAAGTCCTCTATCCCGTAAAAGGCATGACAATTTGAAAAATGTTGTACTATTCATCCGGATGTAGTCGGTGCAGTTGTATGCGCCACCATATAATATGCGGCGCATCAATCCATTTCTATGGAGTTCCCTTTCAGTTGTTGGCTCCCGAGGCAGCGATCGAAAGCGATCACGGCTGCCTACAAGCATGAGTACTATGACTAGTATCATGTAAATGGGGGCATCAACATACAACAACTCATCCAATTGAGCGGTATCCATTAGAATTCCTACGACACATGTGTAAATAATAAGGGAAAACACACATATAACCTAATCTAAAATAGTGTTACGTATTAAGAACAGGCCATAAACTAAAGCAACAAGCCATAAAGGAAATAAGTAAAACTACCAAACACACAAAATTTCAAATCAGGGAAATGATCAAGCATAAAAAAAAAAATTAATCAAGGATAATCAAACAAAATAAAAGAACATATACAAACAAGAATAATATTAATAATAGCAACATCCTTTGATTACAAAAAAAATAACCATGATTACAACAACAGCTAAAGGAAATAAGTAAAACTATCAAACACACAACATTTCAATTCAGGAAAATGATCAAGCAAAAAAAAAAATGAACATAAAAGAGAATGTAACAAAACAAAAGAAACAAAATAAAAGAACATGCCTGATTTACACAAAAAAAAGAAACTAACCATCAACATCTTACTAATGAAATTACTACATTCAAAGAGAAAAGTAGACACAGGAGAATAAAACAAAATAGAAATAAAAACCCCCAAAAAATAAAATAACATGCCATGAGTATAAAAAATAAAACATGCAATGATTTAAAAAAAAAAACTAAACCATCAATATCATATCATTACTCATTCTGATTAGCAGATGCTAATAAGAAAACCTAAATAGTATTTCATTGGTTCTATCAGTGCCATAACAATCAAACAACACATTCGCATTACTGGGAATCACATCTATAAGTGCAGTCAGTAGTCATTTAAACAACAATGAGAGAAGCACCAACAATTATACTGAATATGGAGCATTGAAGAATGATAAGATGTAGCAAATTACCATAAAAGTACGGACATGCTCTTTTTTTATAAAAAACAAATATAAGTATGGCAGTTGTGGAGAAACACCAAAAGTAAAAAATAAATAAAAAAAAATCATATAACCAAGAACATGCTTTCCAGACAATTATACTAAAGATGAAACATTGAAGCATGCATACAAGATGAAGCTAAACACCATAGAAGAACTGACATTCTCTTAGAAAAAAATATAAACAAGGCAATAAAATTGAGACATCCAAATCAGCCATGATTCAAGAAATAAAAAGCAAACTATTAGTCATTGAGAATAAAAACTGACCGAATGAATCAAGAAAGGGAAAAGATGAAAAATCAGATTTCTATAACATCTTTGTCTCAAAATCTCGCGTCAAGGAATCCTAAAACCTAAAAACTACAAAATCCTTCAGGAAGAAAGGGTTTATACCTGTGCGTTGAGGAGAAGCTCACAAGAATGAGAAATCAAAGTCTCACTCCACGGATGCATGCGAAACACGGTGAGATTCTTGTGGAAAAGAAATCCAAAAACTTGATCTGTAAAACTTCGCCCGGCCAAGTGAGCGGGTGAAATAGCGATGTTAGATCGTTGATCTCGGGGCCACAGCGAGGGTAGGCCGCGAGCTGTGGAAAAACCGTCGGCCTTAGTGAGGAAAAGAAAGAAAAAATTAGAGTGAGAAGGTTGGGAAACTCACCGGAGTTGCGGGTCTGGCCAGAGAAGACCAAAGATGTTGACCTTGTTGGCTCGGAGGTCTGGATCTGGCCGGAGAACACGAGAGAGGCGCGTTTTTTTTAGGGTTTCGGTTGGAGATCGAGCGGAGTTTGAGACCTCGAAGATGAGTTCGACAGGGTCACGGAAGTTGGCTGAAGTGCGTTATATAGTAAGGTCACTTCGATGACTTCGGTCTAAAATCGACCGAAGTCGCCATAAGCCAATTTTGGCGAAAGTGCTCACTTCGAAGTGGGCCGAAGTGGAAGTTCCGAAGAAAAGAACACCCGTAGTGTCGGAAGTGGAGCACTTCCGGACTTCCGGAGTTCACTTACCCCGAAAAAAACAGCCCCTAAGAAGCTCATCTCCACAAAAACGAGACTCATCTCCACTAGAGAAAGACTCATCTCCATGAAATAACAAGCTCTCCTTCTCCTTCATATATGAACATCTTAATGGGATCAAGGGCTTGGAGTCATGTAAATCACCTCAATATATGGTGGATTCCCCCCCAGCTAGGGCCCGTGGTTTTTCCCTAGATTTACTGGGTTTTCCACATACATCGTGTGTTCTTGGATGCTTGCTCATTCTTCTTTTTGCTATCTTGTCTCTAAAAATTACAAATTTAACTGTTGGTGAGAGATCAGACCCAATCCCGAGGAGGATACCGGTTTTAGCACCAATAGTTTGGCGCCATTTGTGGGGACCTTATCAAGAAGCTATGAAGACAATGGCAATAGCAAAGTCCTCCCCAAGGGGTCGAGCGGCCAATGCTCTTTAAAGTCCCCCCAAGGGGTCGAGTGATCAACACTTGTCCAAGTCCTCATTGAAGGACCCGACCTCAGAGCTTGGCGCGGGGACCCTCCCGGGGGCTCGACCTTGGCCACCTCCGGAACTTCAAGTGGGCTCCTAGCTTCATGAAGGTATGGCTTATTTCCTCTCTCAAAAAGTTTATTGAATGAGAAGCTCCAAGAGAGCCTATTTTTGTACAAACCCTTCATGTTGAGCTCTTTTATGCCGAGGTCGAGCCATTCCATGCCGGAGCCGAATTACCTCCATGTTCTCCATGATAAGGTTGAGCAACTCCAAGGCCAAGGCCGAGAGACTCCAAGATCGAGGCTAAACCACACCAAGGGCTGAGGAAAGGCATCATCGGCTTCTGTAGGGGACCTTCCATAAAAGGGCTCAACGCCATGGAGGCTCCAAAAGAGATCATCTCCAAGAGAGTTCAACTCCATGGAGGCTCCAAGAGAGATCATCTCCAAGAGAGCACAACTCCATGGAGGCTCCAGAAGAGATCATCTCCAAGAGAGCTCGAAGTTTGAAACATGAAGACCGAGCTATCTCCAAGTCCGAGCCGAGGCTCCTCCATGCCGAGCTCCTTCATGAAGGTACGGCTACTTTCCTATCTCAAAAAGTTTATTTGATGAGAAGCTCTAAGAGAACCTATTTTTGTATAAACCCTTTATGTTGAGCTCTTTTATGCCGAGGTCGAGCCATTCTATGCCAGAGCCGAATTACCTCCAAGGTCTCCATGACGAGGCCGAGCCTCTCCATGCCAAGGCCTAGCCATTCCATACCAAAAGCTAGATACCTAAGGTCTCCGTGCTGAGACCAAGCCCCTTCAATACCTAGGCCGAGCTACCTCAAAGGCCGAGCTTCCTCCAAGGTCTCCATCTCAAGGCCGAGTCATTTCATGCCAAGGCTGAACCTTCTCCATGCCGAGACCGAGCTCCCTCATGTCGGGCCGAACAAGCCCTCTTTTATACCTGGCCAACCGAGGTTCCTCGCGGCTTGCAGAAATTTGTGAGAAGCTCCCTCATGCCGGGTCGACCGAGCTCCTTCATTCTGAGCCGATCGAGCTTCTTCATCCCGAGCTGACCGAACTTCTTCATGCCGAGCAAAACCTCTCTCCCAAGAGAGTCCACCTCCATGGAACCAACTAAGTGAAGCATGGATCCCAACCGTTCCAACCTAACGCTTAGCTTTTCGAGCCAACCGAAGTCCGAGAACCACTCGTCCATCACTCTGCCTTGGACACAAGCGTACTTGGGGAAGGGGGGTTTGGTGTTATGGGTTAAATTCAGCCACTAAGATGCTAACACGTGGCTCGCTAGGATGATGATACGCAGATTATAAGAAGTTTGGAAAGAAAATCACATCCCTGATTTTGGGGTGATGACACGAGACCCAGGAGAGAAAGGGGGAATGGTTAAAGAAAGGGAGGGGGGGATGGGACCTCTTCTTCAAAAGGACTTTTCTTCTCCATGAACAGTGGCATCTTTGATCAAGCGCTAACCAAGTCCTCCAACCCATCACCATGGCCGACCACCTACACCTCCAATCCCTCTTCTTCCTCTCCTCCAAATCGATGGCGAAGCAAAGGCTCCTCTCCATGAAGCTAGATCCGATTTTCTTCTTAAGGGCTCATCTTCTTCATGACTAAGAAACTCGTCTCCACAAGAAGGTGACTCATCTCCACTAGAGGAAGACTCATCTCCATGAAACAACAAGCTCTCCTTCTCCTTCATATATGAACATCTCAATGGGATCAAGGGCCCGGAGTCATGTAAATCACCCCCTAACATAGTGGATTCCCCCCCTTAGCTGGGGCCCGTGGGTTTTTCCAGATTTATGGGGTTTTCCACGTACATCTTGTGTTCTTGTATGCTTGCTCATTCTTCTTTTTGTGATCTAGTCTCTCAAAATTACAAATTTAACCGTTGGTGAGAGATCAGACCCAATCCCGAGGAGGATACCGGTTTTTGCACCAACATAAATAAATAAAAACTAGATGAAGGGTTATCGATAGATAGTGCATGGCATGTATGGGTTATAAATATAAGCCTAAGTTGCCATTAACAACAACATACATTTGTTGAATCTATGTTATCAGTTTAGATTGATTTCTCAAATCATGTGTTTTTAAAGTTTTATTTAAGTGTATCTCTTATAAATAATTTTCTGAGTAAATTAAACAGTTTTCGTGCGAATGAATCACTGTAGAAAGCACTTATGAGGGTATTTTTAACCAAAAAATAAAGACAAATTTGTTCTAAAAAAAAAATGTTACGTGTCTATTTAGCTCTAGAAGTGCTTATATGACAAGTACACCTAGCAACTTATGAGAAAAAGTAACTACTTTGCCTTTTCACATATATAAGCCAAACAACAATGAACATATTTATGGTCTTTCTGGATGAACTTTTTTTTATTTTTTATTTTTTATTTTTTATTTTTTATTTAAGTGCTTCTCTAGTAAGCGTTTTTTATTTTTTAGGCCCTATTTGGATGAGTGTTTTTTTTCTCTCTCTTTTCCAGAAGCACTTCCAAAGTAAGTTAAGTGCTTCTGGGACAAAATTATCTATTTTTGTTGGCTTTTTTAAAAAAGGCAGAAGTTGTAAAAAAGCTGAAAAATAATTTTTTTTTTCAGAAATTAGTGATTTGTAGCTTTTGAAAAAATTGTTCTGTAGAAGTTGTTTTAAAAAGTATCAATTACCAAAACACCCATATCAAACTTTTTCAAAGCTATTTTGAAAAGTGTCAACTATCAAAACACCATTTATTATTATTATAATTATTTATTTCTATTTATTCTTATTATTATTATAAAATTACTTCTAGATTAACCTATCCAAACACAAAAATAACAGAGTGCTTAACTTACTCTGATAAATACTTTTTAGAAGTCTTTCTATCAAACTTAAAAAAAGGGAAAATTACACTAAACCACCTTGTGGTTTATCTCTATATCAATTTAGGGTTTGTGGTTTAAGTTGTGACAATTTAGTACCCTATAGTTTAATCCGTGAGCAAAACGGTGCCAAAAGACTTAACCCCGTTAATACTTGCTGACGTGTCATAAAAAAATCATAAAAAAATTAAAAAAATTTAAAAAACACTAAAAAATAGGGGAAAAAAGAAAAATTCTAAAAAATTATGAAAAACAGAAAATCTCATATACTAAAAACATCATAAATAAAATCAGGAAATCACCTAAAAGTGAATTTTTAAAAACCCAAAAAAAAGAAAAACTTATAAAACCCCATAAAATTGCTTAAAATTCAAAAATAAATAAATAAATAAATAAAATATTAAAAAAACCCCAAAAATTTAGAAAAAACTTTTAAAAAAATCATTAATCCATGAAATTTAAAAAAATAAAAATAAAATAAGCTTAGAAATTTCCCAAAAAACCCCACAAAATTCTTTAAAAAATAGAAAAAACTGGGAAAAAAATGTAAAATGTGCAGAAAATCAAAAAGGGGGAGGGGGGCACAAAATCCCCTAAAAAACTAAAAACACCTAGAAAATTTGTAAAATAGCGATAAAATTCAAAAGAAAAAAAGAACATTTTCCTTTTTCCCCCTATTTTTTAGTGTGTTTTTTTTTAAATTTTTTGAATTTTTTTTTGAATTTTTAATACCACATCAGCAAATATTAACGGGGTTAACTATTTTGGCACCTTTTTGCTCACAGATTAAACTACATGATATTAAATTGTCACAACTTAAACCACAATCCCTGAATTGATATAGAGGCAAACCACTGGGTAGTTTAGTGTAATTCCTCCCCACAAAAAAAAAAATTATTAGTGAGTAAGTTAAACAGTTCTTTGTTTGGACAAATTACTATATGAGCACTTACGATGATATTTAAGTCTTTAAAAAATTGAGGGTATTTGGAGATATTTTTTAACCGGTATAATCCACAAAATAGTCGCTCTATTTTAACAAGGTGGCCCTTTTAGTCCTTCTAATATAATTTGAGCCTTTTGTCTCCCCCTATTTTTCAAGTTTGGTCTATTGAGTCCCTCTATCTGACGGGAGTTAAGTTTACGTTGAAGTGCCCTTGTATAATATAAAAATATTATTTTAAAAATGAGAAAATAATAAATACTAGTGAGGTGTGATCTCGATAGAACATCAGTGTTGGCAAATTGATGATGTCTCAGAATAAGCAGAAGATTTAGGGCTACAAGGGCTCCAACAATAACATAAATAGAGAGAGAGAGAGAGAGAGAGAGAGAGAGAGAGAGGAAAAGAGGTCAGATTGAAAACACCTTGAAAACCAAGATTAGGGTTTGTTGCATTTGGGGATGTATGGAAAAGGAGGATGATGTGATACCACTTCTTTGTTGTGTTCGAGGAGGTGATGGAGGACTAATGGATTTAGATCCGTTATCATCGTCCGGATCAGAACCAAGTGTTCATTTTTACATTATTTTTTTTTAATTTTCTTATTTTTAAAATAATATTTTTATATTAAAAAGCCACATCAGCGTAAATTAACGGGAAATTTAACTCCTGTCAGACAAAGGGACTCAATGGACCGAACTCGAAAAATAGGGGGAGATAAAAGACTCAAATTATATTAGAGGGATTAAAAGGATTACCTGTTAAAATAAAAGGACTATTTTGAGCATTATACCTTTTTTTTTAACCTCTAGAAGTGTTTTAGTATGAAGTTTCTAAAAGCTTGTCCTTTATTCAGAAACCAAAGCAAATCACTAAATAGTGGTTTGAAGTGCACTACTTATTTTAATGAAATAAGTGCTTTTGACCCTGAAAAAAAATGCTCTACTTATTAAAATAAGTGCTTCTGACTCTAAACAAAAAGGAACTTATCCAATAAAAAATGGTTAAAAGTGGCAAACTTATGAAATAAGTTCTTCTGGCTTTGAGAAAAGCCTATCAACAAGGGCCTAAAAAAAGAGATTGAAAAAATGCCAACTTATGAAATAAGTACTTTTTGAAAGAGAAAATAAAAATCCAAATGGAAAATGTAAATAAACATTCAAGCAAAGATCCGACTCTCCGAATCTCAAAGCAGCCCAAAGCCCAATGAGAATTGGGCTGGGCCAGAGCCCAAAACCAAACGCTCCAGAGAAAGAGAGCCCTAGAAAACCCGCAGCCATCGTCGTCTCCATTCACGTATCTCTAGAGAGAGAGAACTCCAGCTTGACGATGAGCGGGGTGAAGAAGGTGGTGGATGTGGCGGCGAAGGCCGGGAAGGCGATCGATTGGGATGGCATGGCCAAGATGCTCGTCTCTGAGGAGGCCCGCAAGGAATTCGCCAATCTCCGCCGTGCTTTCGATGAGGTCAACCACACCCTCCAGACCAAGTTCAGCCAGGTATATCACCGCTAGATCTGGGTTTTTTTTTTTTTTTCCTTCCTTTCTTCTTGTGATTTCTCGCTGCCTTGTGCCTTGATCGGTGGACTGGGGAAGATTGAACTTGCTTTGTTCTTTGCTTTTTGATATCTTTTAGATTTTTTTTTTGTCCAATTGTTGAATTTGCAAGTCATTGATTTTTTCACAGTAACAAGATTAATATATAAAGATTGAAATTTTCCAGAGTCATGGCAAAGATTCATGTGGCCTCTAAATTGAAATTCTTAGGGTGAAAACAGGATGTGATGATTTTATGGCAGTTCGTGATTTTATAGCTCATCTGGTGGGGAAAAATGCAAATTTTCCCCATTCCTCGGAGGATGTGACGGAAAGAACTATAGTGGATTCAGGATGGATTTGAAGAGCCATATCTTAAAGCTTGGTGTACCATAATAGTGATGAATAAGATTAGAACACCTGATTGCCATTCATAGAAAGTTATCTCTACATAGAGAGGACATGTTAAATGCATCCTCTAACGTGGTTGGTTGTTTATCAACATCTTCTTTGTAAAGTTGTGATCTGCTCGATAGGATATGAAAGATTAGCATTGTTTGTCTATACCATAGCATTTTAAAGGGTACTTTTTGCTTTCTGAAATGATGACTTTGTTGCATTTCGTGCTTAGCTACATGAGTTAGATCATGGATCTATATAGCAGGAATATTCTAAATAGATAGACACTTAGTGACAAAGCGCGGCTCTGATTTATAGTTTTGTAGCAACTTCATTGCATTATTTCTATGAAGTTTATGATATAGTTGCATCATGTGATGGTATGGTAGTGTATCCTCTTTTAAATGCACATCAATCAACATTGTCTTGAGGGCTATGTAAAGGAGAGATAGATGTATTAACAATTCTGGAGTTATGCTGGAAAGTTTACTGGTTGACTATACTAGCATTTAGAGCATGGATAGAATAGTTACTTGAAGTGCAATTAATCCAAACATATTTCAGAATGTCTATATGAATTTTATTTTTGCTCAGACAATTGAAATGAGATCCATGTAGGGCTCAAGTGGTGATAAATTAAAAAGTTTCTGCATTACAATTGAAAATCAAATGGATCGGTTCAAGGTTGAATACCAAGCTATTAATCTATAGTGAGTTTTCCATGCCACGTTAGAACTTTTAAATTCGGCTTTTCAACAGTCATACCCTTCTGCTCGGTATAACACAGCAATAAGGTGTTGGCTCTTCTGAAAGACTGTCAAACTGTTCACATTGCATACTCCTTAACATTCCTTGTAGTTGCATTTCTGTACCACAGAGCCACATGATTACACCTACCATTATCTATATGCAAACTTTTGTGAACCTTTCCATTACTATCTGGAAAGTGAAAAAATGCCTTTATGGATGTATTTTGTTCTAGAAACTAACTAAGAGGCAACTTATTAAAATCAAATTTTAACCATTTAGACTTTAAATGTCTTTGGATACCAATAATTTATTGCCCTTGCATGCCAATTGATCTACACATATTATGCCATGTTTATCCACATTTTTGCAATGTTATTTAATTCCTTATTTTTGATATTTTGTTGTATATATTTAGGACATTCAGGTTTCATATTTCTGGCAATATTTACTAAATATCAGGTCTTGTTCTAGATAAGTTGATCATGCCAATTTAGAGATGTGCACTTGAGCTTCAATTTCTGTTTAAATTGATATGAGTGGTGCCACTTAGTGAGGGGGCTGTTTTGAATTCTCCACCTGTAACTTGTACGTTCCTATTATTATACACCTCAATAAATGAATTATTTGAACTGGTCATTGCTCTCCTATTTGCACACCTGTTATGAGGTATCATTTACAGTTGACTTATAGTCCTTGCGTTATTTATTTCAATTATGTAGGAACCTGAACCCATTAACTGGGAGTATTATAGGAAAGGAATCGGCTCAAAATTGGTGGATATGTACAAAGAGGCTTATGAGAGTATGTTCTGATTCTCACTTGTGCATTTATTGGCTTAATTGAAAAAACAAATATTCATGATATTATCACAGAATACAGCTTGTTTCTGAGTTATTTTTTATGGAACGACACACTATTCTGTAGAACCATGGGAATTTTGAATTCGAACCATATTTGCATTGTTTTTTATTTTTGATTTTTTACATTATTTGTTTCATGGTTCTTTCTTGTGAAGATTTGGTTATCGTGGAGAACTATATGATATATGTGATATAAAATAGGCACTAGCTCTATTTTTGGTGTGGATATGAATGTGAGTTAGATGTTTATTCTATATGTTCGTCTTATCTTTTGGAAGTCCCACATTAAAGCATGTTTCTATACTCCTGCATGAAGTGCATATGCCTGCACATATTTCTTCCTGGGTTTGTATAAGTGCTTCATATATGTTGTTGACCTCTCTTTTCTAAACATCTTAAATTCCCCTTCAATAATCAATCATTTGTGGGAATCTAAGTAATGACTCTTTCCTAGTGGAATTAAAGTCTCGAGTTAGTTTGCCCCATGGAACTATGGACAGGTTGTATTATAGAACGACATTCTCAGTATCTCATAAGATCTGAGATACTGTGCTCTTAGTGATGGTTTTTCTTTTCTTTTCTTTTGATTTTGGCATGAATGTTCAGTATATTGGACTGCAAAAATGTGTGACATTAAAATATAAAAATTGTGACCCCTTTTGATTTTGGTAAACAGAAAAATATCTTGTGATTGAGGATATAAAATCATGCCTGTAAAAAGACTTCAATTTACTTGCAAGTTGAAACTAGGTGCCCAAATATTTGGGTTTATGTCAAGTTAGGGTGTTAACTTTTCCCTGTAAGGATGTTTTATTTAAGTATGCTAAAGGGAGAACATTCTAGTTCTCTGTTTAAAAGAATTCTGAGGCAGATTAACACTGATATGTTTGTTTATGTATCTACACTGATACCAAATCTTTCCAGGCATTGAAATCCCCAAGTATGTTGATACTGTGACACCTGAATACAAGCCCAAGTTTGATGCTCTGGTGAGATAAAACCCATCATGAGTCTTAACTTTTGTTGTAAACTTATCAGTGACAAAAAGTATACCACTGAGATACTGTGATAACAGGTATAGGCTTTCTTGTATTGCAGTTAGTGGAACTAAAAGAAGCTGAACAAACATCTCTGAAAGAGTCGGAGAGGATTGAGAAGGAAATTGCTGAAGTTCAGGAAATGAAGGTAGGCAGAAATATCCTCTAATACATTGCCTTTTTTCATATGCAACGCTTGCTTCGGCCTTTTAATCTAATATGGTTTATCACCAATCACAGAAAAAGATCAGCACCATGACAGCAGAAGAATATTTTCAGAAGCACCCAGAGCTCAAAAAGAAATTTGACGATGAGATCCGTAATGATTATTGGGGGTATTAAGTCATTGAATAGATTGAACAGGTTTGATTTTTAACTGAAATAATGTGGGGTTTTCCTTCCCTTGTACTTGGGGGATACTGCATTTCTGGCAGTTTGTTTGTGTTAATACACTGTAGCTCTTTCCATATCTTGTTATCATTTCTGTTCTTTAAAATGCTTCAAACCGCAAGGCGGTTTTGTTTTTTCATATTCCCTTGGAATTCTGCCATTTTATGTGGGGTTTGCATCTAAGACATTGATTCAGTTAGATATTTGCACATATGGTGAAGATTCTAGAGTTATAGTCAAATACAGAATTTTTTAGGAAGTGTACATGGAAATCACTTCCCAAAGTAGATTTCTCTATTTAATTTGTTTTCCAGGTTATTGCAGCTTTTCAATTATAAATTGTGTTGAAGTACATTATGTCGAGGCTTTAGTTATTCGCCTTTATTTTTCCAAAAGGGCCAAATATGTTGAGCGAATGCATTTTCGTACTCTTCATATTTTAAAATATTCCATATTTATCAAGGTTCATCAATTCCGTCATAAACAATCCTATACTAACTCATTGCATGAACTTTCGAATTGAACTGAGCTCGTCTCGAAAGCTTGAAATTTCTTGTTGAATTTTGATGATCATGTTTCCAACATTTCTAAGATGATTATGCAACAATCAAAATAACACCATACCGAACAAGCAACCGAATGAATTTTAGACTGACTTGATCACACTTCACTGATCACCAAAGGAATTATGAGTCAATTTGCTAAAGCCAAGGAGTGCAGATAGGAAAGAAGAACATGAGACCTTTCTATCAAAAAGTTAAGTGAGACGTCGTAATTTCAAAGTTTAGATGAGCAACCAAAGAAACAAGTGCCGGTACAGTTGTTGTAGGGTTGTATCAAAGATGAGCTAATCTCTGTTTTCTGTTAATCCTCTTTGTTCCATTGTACTGTTTCTGTTCCTATGTTACTTGGTTTTGCGCTGATAAATTAGAGCGAAACCAAGCACCATTGAAAAAGAAAGGTTTAATACCCAATTTAATCCCTCTATTATACTGAATCGGCCTTTTTAGTTTCTCTATTATAAATTGAGTCTTTTTGGTCCTTATACTTTCACGATTGAGAAAGGAATAATTCTCTGTTTAGTCCCTCTACTTTTCGGAAAGTGCCCTATTAGTCTCTCATCTTTATTTTTTTGTGACTTTTTGGTCCCTTTACTTTATAAAATGAGACTTTAGTCCGAAGGCAGACGACGTTCACTTGTTAAGAACAGAGGACAAACAGAAAAAATATATTTTTTCATTCAATTAAGACCAACATAAGCTATATAAATAGCTTTACATAACATAACCAGATAAGACTAACAAGATAAAACTAGAACTAACAGATAAACTAACAGATAAACTCAACATTTCCTCCCTTAAATTGAATGCCATAAGCATCAGTTTACATATCATTTGCAGAACACACTCCTAATGTTGCTCGTAGCTTCAAGAAAACATCTAGCTTGAGTGGCTTTGTCATTATATCAGCTAATTGATCTTGTGTGTTGCAATAAACTAACTCCACAGTACCAGCCTTTGTGAGCTCTCGAAGGAAATGAAAACGCACATCTAATGAAAACGCACATCTATGTGTTTACTACGACCATGCATTACTGGATTTTTCGAAAGCTTGATTGCAGAACTACTATCACAATGAATGCTAGTTGTCTTGCCTTGATTCAGACCCAGTTTCTGCAGCACTCTTTTCAGCCATACAGTTTGGCAAGCACATGAAGCTGCAGCAATGAATTCAGTCTCAGTGGTAGATAAACTTACTACTGGTTGCTTTTTTGATCGCTAAGATACTGCTCCTAAACTCAATAAAAATACATAACCCGAAGTGTTTTTTCTATCTTCTAAATCTCCAGCATAATCACTATCTGTGTAAGCAATAAGTTCATTGTTTCCTCCCTTCTTATAGAAGATTCCAAAATCAAGTGTTCCCTTCAAATATCGCAATACCTTTTTTGCCATTTGTAAATGAAGCTCAGTAGGATTCTCCATATACCTGCTTATAAGACCAACTACGTACATCACATCTGGTCGAGTAGCAGTTAGATACATGAGACTACCCACCATCTGTTTAAAGTGAGTCTTGTCCACCTTAACTCCACATTCATCCTTCACCAACTTACAGCCAGGAACAATAGGATTGTGAACTGAATTGCTTCTATCCATTCCAAACCTTTGCAATACCTCTGACACATACTTTTTCTGATTGATAAACACACCATTTGATTTCTATAACACTTCAAGACCAAGAAAATTCCTCATTTTGCCCAGATCAGTCATATCAAACTCATGCTTCATGGATTCTTTAAATTCTGAGATCATCAATTCATCATTTCCAGTAAAGATGAGATCATCAACATACAAACTAATAATCAAAATACTACCTTCTTTTTCTGTCTTGATGAACAAAGTATGCTCGTAGTCACATTTTTCAAAACCTTCTTTCAGGAAATATGTCTCTATACGACTATACCAAGCACGAGGTGCTTGCTTAAGCCTATAGAGTGCCTTTTTTAATTTATAAACCTTGTGTTCATGTCCTATTTGCACATAACCAGGAGGTTGTTCCACAAAAACCTCTTCTGTTAACTCACCATGGAGAAATGCAGACTTTATATCTAGCTGATAAATAGCCCATCCTCTTTGAGCTGCAAGCGCCACCACCAAACGAATTGTTTCTATACTTGCCACAGGTGCAAATACTTCTGTATAATCTACCCCATACTGCTGAGAATATCCCTTCACTACAAGCCTCGCCTTGTACTTGTCTACTTCTCCATTTTCATTAAATTTTGTTTTATAAACCCACTTCACTCCAATTTTTTTTCCTCCTTCAGGTAACTCCTCTAATTCCCATGTACCATTCCTTTTTATTGCTTCCATTTCCACATCCATGGCTTTCCTCTATTTCGTACTTTTTATAGCATCTTCAAATCGAATAGGATCAACAATTGCAAACATAGCCAGTTGAGTTTCATGATCTTCGTCAGAGAGTCCTCCTGTTTCATAGTCTCGCATCCAAACTGGTGGTCTTCTATTCCTCCCTTCATTCGAGCTAAGTGAACTTTCGGCCAAAGAATCAGAGGAAATATTCTCCTCTTCTGCTTCTACATTAGTATCAATATCAGATTCACTATCATACTCACTTCTCTCTTCATTGTCATAAAAAACAACCGCCTCCTCCTCTCGATCACCCTATTCCAAATTACACTCAATTGCTTCTTCATATTTCTTCTCCTAATCCCAGCTCTTGTCTTCCTCGAACACAACATCCCGACTTATGATGATTCTTTGTGAAATAGGATCATAAAGACAGTAAGCCTTTGATTCCTCACTAACTCCCAGCAAAACACAACTCAAGCTTTTATCATCTAATTTTGTTCTTTTACTATCAGGGACATGAACATGAGAGATACAACCAAAAACTCTGAAATACCCAATTGAAGGTTTGATTCCACTCCAAGCTTCTTCTGGAGTCTTATTTCTTACGGCCAGTGTTGGACTTCGATTCAAGACATGCACCGTCCAGTTGACTGCTTCAGGCTAGAAAGTTTTGGGAATTTTCTTTTTTGAAAGCATACTGCGTACCATATTCATAATGGTTCTGTTCTTTCGTTCCGCGACTCCATTTTGCTGAGGCGTGTATGCGGCTGTCAACTGTCTTTGTATACCATTTACATCACAAAAGTTATTGAATTCTTGTGATATAAACTCTCCTCCTCGATCGGTACGCAAGCCTCTAATGGATGTGTTTGTCTCCTTTTCAACATGAACCTTAAATCTTTTGAAAGCATCAAAGGCTTCTGATTTTTCTGTTAAAAAGAAAACCCATGTCTTTCTACTAAAATCATCTGTAAAGGTGAGCAAATACCTTTTCTTGCTGTTGGAGATAGGCTTGATCAGTCCACAAATATCAGCATGTACTAATTGAAGAATATGTGAAGCTCTCCAGGTGCTCTTTTTTGGAAAAAAACTCTTTGTTGCTTTCCTACCAAACAGTCCTTGCATAGCCGTGAAGGAGACTTAAGTGGAGGTAAATCGTTCACCATTTTCCTTTGCTGAAGAATTTTTAAGCCCACAAAACCCAAGTGTCCATATCATAGCATGTAGCACAGTGATTGTGTTGAAACAAGCGGATTTTAAAGGCTGAGACAGAGCATGTAGCACAAACATTCAATTTACAGATATCTTCGTATCCATGATCAAGCCTCTCTCATGGTGAAACACCTTACACCTTCCATGTTGAAACAGAATAGTAAGCCCCTTTTCTTGTAATTGCCCAATGCTCAACATATTGTTCTTCAACTCCGATACATAGAATACTCCAGTGATGATATGTGCTATTCCGTTCACCTGCAGTCTAATGTTACCTTGTCCCATTACAGCCATGCTTGAATTGTTGCCTAGCTTTACTGAATCTCTGAAATCTGCATTCAGGTCTGAGAAGTATTCTTTCCTTCCACACATATGGTTGCTGCATCCGGAGTCAAGGAACCACAAATCTTCGTTATTGGCTTTGTTCATATCCACGTGTGCCATCAACAACATTTCTTCTTGAATTTCTACATAATTGGCCTCCTTCTCCTTGTTTGGACATCCCCATTGAAAATGCCCAAGTTTGTGACAATTGTAACATTCCATTGTGGTTTTGTCCAAGTTTTGTTTGCCTTTTCCTTCTCCTCTTCCTCTAGAACTTCAACGACCTCGACCCCTTCCTACTGATTGATCTCCATGAGTGATCTTCAAAGCATGTTCTTCTTCAACATGAGCACTCATGCGTTGTTCATGCACCAGCAGGCTACTTTGTAACTCATCAATGGTCAAGGAGTCTATATATCCCTAGACTCCTCAATGGAACAAATA
Organism: Dioscorea zingiberensis; assembly: GCA_026586065.1. Lineage (NCBI taxonomy): Eukaryota > Viridiplantae > Streptophyta > Magnoliopsida > Dioscoreales > Dioscoreaceae > Dioscorea > Dioscorea zingiberensis. The sequence continues at coordinate 46,377,047 of CM048823.1, forward strand.
ACATAATCATACTTGGGAGTCATAGATCTCAAAATCTTTTCAACCACAACAACATCTCCTTTGTTCTCACCATTCACTTTCATCTTATTAGCTATGGTAAGAGTCCGAGCAAAATACTCGTTCACCGATTCTCCTGCCTTCATGTGGAGAATTTCGAATTCCTTCTCGAGTGCTTGCAACTGTGCACGCTTGACTCAAGTTGTTCCTTGATATTTTTGTTTTATAGAATCCCATATGTCCTTTGTTGTATCCTTGTTAAGGATTGTTTTTAGAAGTGAACGATCTAATGCTTGAAATAGATAGTTCTTCGCCTTGAAATCTTTCAGCTGCTGCTCTTCAATGTTCTTTCTCTGTACATCTGTGAGAACAACACCTTCTGTTGCTACAAGAATTCCATGCTCTATCAAGCCCCAATATTCCTTGGAACGCAGGAAGTTCTCCATGAGCATTGCCCAATGATCATAATGCCCATCAAATCGCGGGATCGCTGGTTGCACAAATGAACTTTCTGTCAGCCATATCGTTGAAGGCGACTTCAAGCGCCTCAGTAGCTCACGATACCGTGATGTTAAGCACAGAGGATGAACAGAAAAAATATCTTCATTGAAACTAAGACCAACATAAGCTATATAAATAGCTTTACATAACACAACCAGATAAGACTAACAAGATAAAACTAGAACTAACAGATAAGACTAGCTAACATGATAAAACTAGAACTAACAGATAAACTCAACATCACTTACGCCGTTTCAGATGGCATTATGTTGATATCCACGTGCCATCATAATGCCATGTGGCCTTTTAAAACATTGAACCATTAGAAAAGATTTAAAAAATGAAAAGAAAACATTAAACAAACCCTCGAATTTGGATCATAACCAGTGGCGGGGCCAGAAATTGTTGATAAAGGGGGCAAATAAAATTCCATAAATTAAATTTTAAATACAATCAAAATTATATAATAACACAAGTTAAATATCACATTTAGTTTGTAAAAAGAGTCTTTTACATAAACAACTAGTATAAAACATTAAGGAGTTTATACATAAATATTGATTTTTGTGGAGGTGAGCGTGTAAATATAATTTTATAAGGGTGTATATATAATTATTCAATTTTGTAGAGGTGAAAATGTCCCTATCATATTCATAAAAAATAGAATGAAAAAGGGACAATTAAAATATTTAAAAAATATTATATAATAGAATAAAAGTTATTTTATAATAAGATAATAAATATTCCAAATTAAAAGGGGGCCAATTGCCCCCGTTCTCCTCCATGTGGCTCTACCAATGATCATAACCGATTAGGATCTGAATTTTAGCCCCTCTCTCTTATTCATGCTCTCTATGTGGCATTCTGATGGTCACATGGACATCAGCATACGTCACGTCAGTCATTTGAAACGATTTAAGTGAATGTTGTCTGTCTCCATACTAATAAGCCCCACTTTATAAAGAGAGGGACCAAAAAATCACAAAAAAAAAGATGAGGGACTAAAATGGTACTTTACAAAAAGAAGAGGGACTAAAAAAGGAATTATTCCATTGAGAAATGTCAGTTCCTCTCACAGGCCTTTTAGGTCCCTGTACATATGCCTTTCAGGCTTTTTTGGTCTCTGTACATATGCCTTTAGGGACTGGATTTTTACAATCGTGAAAGTAGAGGGACTAAAAAGGCTCAATTTATAATGAAGGGACTATAAGGGTCAGTTTGGTATAATAAAGGGACTAAATTGGGTATTAGACCAAAAAGAAACACCAAAAAGAAACAAAGAAGATCAACAAAGAACCAAGATTTGCGTATCTTCAATCCAACCCCACATCAATGGCTTAGCACATTTGTTTCTTTGGTTGTTTATGAATGGGATAAATCCACTATTCATCCCTGTACTTTACCCCAATGTTCATTTCCATTCCTCTATTTTGAAAATATTCAATACAATCCGTATACTTTGCGTATTTTGTTCAATACTATCCCTGATGTTGATGTGGCAACACAGGTGGCATACATATGAAATACGACCTATTTTTTTGAATTTTTTTATTTACATGTGGTCGTATTTTGCTGACGTGACATGCTGACATGGCAATTTTTTTAAAAAAAATGATAAAATAATTTTTAAATTGGAATTTAAAGCATGATGACATGACAATTTTTATTAAAAATAATAAATGATATTATTAATTTTTTAAAAATAATTTCTTTAAAAATATTTTTTTAAAAAATAATATATAATATTATCAATGTTTTTAAATAAATTTTTTAAAAGGTTTTGCCGATGGATGATGTTTTAAGCTTGTTAAAATGGGTTTAACAGTTTTGCTTTCGTTGTTACTCTTTTGTATGTATTATTAGAGTTGTATATGCTTTGACGAGGTCGGCATATGGTTTTGGTTTATGCATGTGCAGATTTGTGAAACTGATTTGCATTTCAGATCTTATTGGTTTTCACATTCGTGTTTTTAAGATAGACTCGATTCGTGGTGGGATTTGATAGTCATGTTAGATTTAACCCACTACGAGATTTAAGAGTCTATGTGAGACTCGATCCATGGATGGATCTGGGAGTCAAACTCGATCTCTTGTGAGGATCTAGAGTCGATGCTTCGCGCATCAGGCCGTGTGATGACACGGGCCTACATGCTCATCCGACGGGATATATCCGGTGGCCGAAAAATGGGCTTGAGTGGGCTTTTCCTGGGGCCGGACAGACCGTGAACCGAGTGGCCACTCGAGGATCAGTAGTGTGTTTGTGCTTTGATAGCATATTTTTGGAGTTGATGTTTTGGGCCGTTGGCCTGAAGATTTAATATGTTGATGTTTTGGGTCGTGGGCCAAGTGTTCATAAGTATGGATGTTTTGGGCCGCGAGCCCGGTCTTGATACTTATGGATGTTTTAGGTTGTGGACCGGTGTTTATACAAGGGATGTTTCAGGCCGTGGGCCCTGTAGTTACTCTTGTGGATGTGTTGGGCCATGGGTCTGGGGGATTATACATGCTGACGTTTTGGGCTGTAGGCTTGGTTTGTACACTTGCCGATGTTTTGGGCCGTGGGCCCAATGTTCATACTTGTTGATGTTTTACTGCGCTTATGTTTCATCCATTCATATGATTTGTATGTGGCGCCCACTGAGCCTAAGTTAGTTGGCGCAACAATCTTGTTGGTTTTCTTCTACAAGTGACGATGAGATTTAGGACCGGGGCGTAGGAGAGGATTATCTGCACGAGTCCTAGAGTTGTATTGTAGTTGGGTATGTAGACCTCCTACTTGTTTATATTTAGAGTGTGAGATTTGATACATATTATCTTGAATTAAGTGTGAGGAACTAGGGAAGATTTGTGTATTGTTCGGGGTTGTGTAAACCCCAGTTTTATTTTATTTATTAATTATGTTGTATCACTGTGTTGTGTTTGGTACCAGAAAACTGATCAACCTAGCGTGCTCATGGGGGACCACGCCATAAACATGCGGGGTCTGTCGCTTGCCCGAGGCCCAGGATCTGGGTTCGAGGCGTGACAGGAAGATATACCATGACAAACTCGCAAAGGATCCGCCATGAGTTGGGAACTAATTGGATCAGGTTATGGAATGTCAAAATCTCGCGAAACAAGGAAGGAAGGGGAAGATGAAGACCGATGACTATGGAATCTAAATAAATCATGATTTCACTACCCCTAGGAGAGTTTGCTCTCTTAGAAGGTGAAGGGACTCTACAAGAGAAGGGAATGGTAAAATGACTGACAATCCGATAAAGCTCATCAAAGGTGAGAGAACTACAAACAAAACCTATCCGTGTGTCCTCTGCAATGATGGTCGGAGGCCCAGCTTCGGCCTCCTCCACCCTAGTAGCTAAGGAAGGAGTTTCCATTACCTCAAGAGTGAGAATGAAGGGTTGCAAGAGTAGGAAGCACTGGAGAATCCTCAGAAAGTGCAAGCGAACGAGATGAAGAGGAAACCATAGCCAAGTGCCTTGTTTAAAACCCCTGAAATTTGCTTCAACGGCCTGGATCCACTCCCGAAATGATGCCTCAGTAAGGATGCAACACATGGCCCAACAACTTTTTAGATGAAGCATTTCGAGAAGCCAAAAGGCGTGTCTTCTCATAAATATTGAACAACGCTCAAAGAGGATACACACTTCCTCCCACGTCGTATGTACCACTTTTTCAGTCCCGACCAATTTTCCTCCTCGGCCTTGACTCTTCTGCTGTACAAGCCGGGAGAGTAACACTTCTCTCACTCCATACGACTGGCCCCAAGATCTCTCCTTGTTGGGTAGGATCCCAGTCTTTAGACGACGTGCCCCAAGATCTCTCCTTGTCGGCCCGGATCCCGGTTTCATTACCGCGGCTCACTCCTAACCACGCGCTAAGGCACAGTCCCGAGACTTCCTCATCATCCCAGACCTCGGCTTTACCATCCTTGTTGATCACATCCGCCCGACCCGACTTGGCCCAAGGACCTAATTAAGACCTCGGGAACAGGGGGATAAGTTATACGACCAAATCCCACAGCACATGTGTGAGCACATCCGTGCCCCCCGCTAAGGCGGCCTCTGCATCCTAATAGTAGAGCTGTCAAAACGGGCTGGTGGGGCGGGCCGGCCCGTGACCACCAAAACCCGTCATTGGCTCGACCCGGCCCGTCATTTTGGCGTGCTGGCAAAATGCCAACCCAACTCGACCCATCTTGGTTTGTGGGTTGGGCGGGCCAGCTTGACATAAATTTTTTTTTTTAAAAAAAAATCAATGCTGGCCTTTTTGGTTTTTGTTTGAAATTCTTGGTCTTGGTTTTTTCTCTTGTTTAGTTTGACATTGCCTTTCTCCAGGTGATGATAGCGACGCTACTGTTCATAGTCCCAAGCAAGAACAAACCCAGGGAAAAACTCATGGACTGGAACAAATGCAAGAAGCTCCATTGGAACATCATCATCCTCCTGGGCGTCGACTTCGTCATCGCCGACGGCGTGCGCACCAGCGACCTCTCAGATTTTCTCTCGGCCAACCTTGACTTCCTCCGCTCCGCCCCTTCCTCGGCAATCGCCGTCGCACAGCGCCACTATAACGGAGTTCACATCCGCTCTTACTCATGATCTTGGAGCCAAAGAGAACAATTCTTGGACTCTTGATTCAAAGACTTGGTTGAGCTTCATCATCAGTGAGAGCATCAACAATTGCAAGCCCTATAGGTCTTGAGAAGTGCTTGGTTTCTAGAATGGAGGTTGGACAACTCATTCCAACACCACTGTCTTTGAAGTTCTAGGGCGAAGTACATGGCTTGTTGTTTGAGAAGTGGTTAGCCATGACTCCTTGCTTTGCTCTAGACCTCTTTCCCAACATTCTAAAGAAGCTTCTTTTGTTCTACCAATTGCACATCAATGGTAAGAGAGAGAGAGAGAGACAGAGATGATATGCTTCTCTAAACATTCAAGAGGATAGAAGTACACAAAAATTATGAAAAATTAAAGCAAAGAACATCATCAATATGAAGAGTCCATTCTTTTTTCTTGGTAATAATAAAGAGCAAAACAAAAGGTTCGTTGGTTGTTTGTCATGTCAGTAAGCCATCAACACAACCTTCAAACCAATCAAATGGAACACAAAAGCAGGGAAAATCCACCAAAACTAAAAGAAAGAAACCCCAAAAGAAGTCCACCAGAACAGAGTTCACATCACCCTGGTGGTTCCGCTGCTGATCCAGCTCGTCAAAGCCATGAAGGTGCACCTACTCTTACTCATAATCCCTGAGGCCATCAGCGCGATGGCGAGGAAGGGAGTAGAGCGAGAGTTAGGAGTCTTAGGAGAGTTAGGGATTTAGAATTTGTTTTTATTTTTTTATTTAAATAAATTAAGGGGCAGGTTGGCCTGCCCAAAGCCCGCCCCGCCCCGCCAAATCCATGACCCGCCGCTGGCTGACCCATTTAAGCCCTCTCCTAAGCGGGTCTACATAAGGCTAGCCCAACCCACCTATTTTTATTGGCTGGTGGGCCGGCCCGGCGGGCTAGGCCTGAATTGACAGCTTTGCCTAATAGCCACCATACCACCCCTATAGCAGGGTAAGGTTGTTTCACCTCAGACAGAAATCATGTCCACACGGAAAGAGTCATGATGACTGGTAAGGCGGCCGGGGACGATGGGACAAGGATCATAGTCGGAGGCATGCGAGGAGAACAAAAGGGAGGAGACCTCGGTGAAGGAAAGGTAAGCATATATTGAACAAGGATTCTCCACTCTCCAATCCACCTTTTTCTCTGGAAAACCACCCACTAACTTGGTCGTCAAAGTGGGATCTAGGTAACAAGGCCCACTTCCCTTTTATTGTTGTGTTTGTGTCCCTTTTTCAGGTGAGAGTTCCAAAAGCAGCACCTTCAACCTCACCCTTAACCGCTGAAGATCTCATTTGTTGACCTTGGCCGGAGCTAATCCCGAGGGAGACCGGTTTTTGCTTTAACATATATATATATATATATATATATATATATATATATATATATATATATATATATATGCTTTGTGCAGAAGTTGTTTGGAGCAGAAATGGTACGACTTAGGCGATAAGGTCGAGTGCATGCTCGACATAGATGATTATGATGATGATGAAATACATATTAAATATATGTTTATGATGTGATGTTGACAATGTTTTACCTCAACTTTTATTGAGTTTTTCATATACTTGGCATTGTATCCAGATTAGAGATATGGAAACTGATCAACGTGTTTATCATGATTTACAATATGATTATGACCAACATACCAGCCTGATTATATGCATAGGACTGACATGTTTCCTAGCATGAAATGTTTTATGAAATGATATACTTTCATATGATAATTTCTAAGGGGGATGTTTTCTCTCACTAATCTTGCAAAAGTTTACTGCTCTCCTCTATTAGTTCACAGGTACAACCTAGAATAGAGTTCAGGGAACCCCGAGGTGAGGCATGTATCAGATGTACATGTTTATTATAGGAGAGTAGTAGCTCTGAGTAGTGTGTTGTAGATATGATGTTTTATGTACTTGAAACACATGGGTGATGTCTAGATTGTGCACTCTGATTTATGTTATACATAACTCTTTTGAAGACATGCACCCTTTACAGATATGTATATATGATAGGATGTTTTGTGAAAAATGAAAATTTTATTATGGTGATTTCCCTGTCATATATGATCATGTAGTAGGAAAATACAATTTGACTACGGCTGGATGTGGTGGGTCCTATTTTAGGTGAGAACAAGTGTCACATAACTAGTAAAACAACTAAGTTTAGACATTGCAAAACTAATATCTTGTCTAGTTTTGTTGGATACAAACATAATTGACCCAATGATTTGAGTATGTTATATATATATATATATAGGATTATTATGATTTTTCAAAAGATGTACACTTGAGTCAAAAGGGGTGGAAAGGGTTGAAAAATCATAATAACTAAATTTGTCAATTATAATCTTGGTATAATGAGATTGATTTAGTAAAATAGATTAAGAAAAGGAATCATTTTCATGAACAATTTTGTATTAGCTTCTCCTAAATCTTTCATATTGAAGTGATTGGAGAGGAAAACTTTGACATCATTAGTCAAATCAAGATTAGGAGCAAGAATCAAGATAATGTCAAAATAGGGGCAATGAAGAATGTAGCAATCATTCACCTAACCTATTTTTAAGAATATTTTCGATATGTAAATAAATTCTTATTTTTTATCATTCATGAAGACATGTGATTATATTTATATTCAAAGCTATAAATTTGTTTGGGATGGAATGGGATTAAGAAATTAGATATAGATTTTAAACAGATTTGAGTTTGGGCATCGTACCTACGACATTATCATCACTAGCTAGGCAGATGTTTATGAGATCAACACTTTTGGAGCTAAAAAAAAATAATCATTTGATTATGTTTTTATTCAATTTCCACTTGAAAACAAGGAGTAAATGCAATATTAGTCATTAAATTATGGACATTTGTTCCATTTGATCCCCAAGCTACATATTCCCCCACAAAGAGACTCATACAAAGAGTGCAAAAAGTTTTTCTACAAAGAGCTTCAACTTGCAACAAATAGATTCCAACAGTATAATAGAGACGAGCAAATTTCCTTGAAAAGCCTATGTGTTGCTTGCAGTCATCATCATGGCCAGGCCAATATCGATAGAGCAATCAAATGTAGGCATTCTTAGTTGTGCTTCACTGATCACCAAAGAGAGAGAATGAATCAATTTGCGATCCGCGCGTCTCGGGTGGCTAATGCTGATGAGTGCTGCTAGAAAAGAAGAATTCTGAAATCTTTTGTCAAGAAGATGTTGGAGTGAGCCATCATACTTTCAAAATTTGGATGAACAATAAAACAAAAGAGCAATGTGAATCTTTGAAATAACACATTTTAATAGCTCATTTAAGACAACTTTCTAAGACAAACACAAACTAATCCACACAACCCTTTGACAAATCATAGTTTATAAAGTAATTTTCTAACCTGTCAAAAAATAAATCCTAAAGGACTGAAATAGTATAAAATGCAAAGAAAGGTAAACACACTAGGATGGAATCCAAGATTGTCTCATATGGAGAATGTGTGAAAACTTTTGCTACTAAATTTGATGGTCATGCAATAAATGGTTGCCAAAAGTATACTTGAAACCTATGTGTTGCTTGTGGTTGTCATTGTGGCTTTCAATGTAGGGTTACTATTGGAGGTGTTATCATAAGAAATGCTATTACCCAAATCGGAGAAACTTGTGGTGATGATCAAAATAACATTATACCGATTGAGCAATCAAATGTTAAGCCACTTCGATCGTACTACACTGATCACCAGAGGATAACAATGAATGAGTTTGCAACCCAACTCAAGTGGCTAAAACTGAGGAATGTTGTTGGAAAAGATGAGCTCCAAACCTTTTGTGAGGAATTGGAGTGAGCATCATAGTAAAAATGTATGGATGAAAAACCAAAGGAATAGTTGCTAATCCACTGATGAAGGGTTCTATTGAAGACAAGCTAATCTCTGCTTTATGTTAACATTCTTTGTTTCTACCTAGTGTTCATTTTTCAAGTTGTTTGGTTTTGTGTTAATTTTTGTTTTTATTTGTTTTAAGTTGCATCAATATAAAATCTGTGAAATTTGTAACAAAATCAACATTTTATAACTGATTCATCATTGTTTGATTGGAAATAGCTTGTTAATTTCGATTCATTCTTATCCATGAGTATCATTTGCCTTCTAAAGTCTATCTCTAGCAATTCTTTTGATACACAACATAATATACCTTTTTTTAAGCTATTATTAATAACAAAAGTAGTAGGGAAATGATACACTTAGCTTGCTATTTCCAATCAAACTAAGATGAACCTTTTTTTGTTACAAATTTAAGAGATCTTATGTTAACGTAACTTAAAGCAAATAAAAATAACAGATTAACATGGAACCTAACAAAATGAAAAAAAAAAACACATTGAAAAGAAACAAAGAAGTTAATGATCGAATAGAGGTTACCTCGCCTTAAAGCAAACCCTAGAACAATGGCTTACAACCTATTTGTTTGGTTATTCATCCAAACCTTGAAACTGTGATGGTTCGCTCCAACTCCTTCACAAAACGTTGTCAACTCTTCTTTTTCAACAGAATTCCTTAGCATTACCTACTTGAGTAAAGTAGCAAGTTGATCCATAGCCATCCTCTGATGATCAATGAAGAACAATCTAGTTGGCCTTACATTGGCTTGCTTGATCGATATATCATCATTTTGATTACTACACTAGTTTCAATTGCTAGGCTAGCAACACTACTACTCGCACCGTATTTCTCTCCCTCTCTATGAATCCTTTTTTGATAGAAGTTGCACAATTCTATGGTTAGGAAGAACATCGTTATATAGGCGTAGTAAGGCATGTAAAATTACTATTTTGGTTAGTGTAGAATTAATTTCTGCAATAACTAGTAATTACTGTATGAACATTGGAATACGAGCCAACATGTGCTGGACCAATCAAACCACGAATAGTTCACGTGAATAAACCGATGTAATTAAGTGTATCAAACCAAAAGTAATAGCCGCATTTTTTTTCAAATATTTTTTTATTCAATTAAAGCCATTTTTCGTCCATGTAGTTTTGGCCAATGTTCATTTTCATCCCTATACAACCTAAATGTTCATTATGGTCCCTATATATGGATTTTTTTTTGTTCATTTTCATCCCTATTGCTGACGTGGTGGCCAAGTGACCTATGGTTTGAAATATGGGTAATATTTTATTGGTTTTCATTACTCATGTGGCAGTATTAGTCGACGTGGTGCCTGACGTGGTATGCTAACATTGACTCGTAAGCAACGTTTGCATTATATTTTTTGGAAAAAATTTCTGGCAAGCTTATGTAACATGTGAGCACAATGTTTATTATTGAGTGTTTATGTGGAAATTTTTATTCACAAATCAGTGCAACATCAACATAACCCCTCTTGGTAGGGTCTATTCATACATAACTTTCAACTTTGGAGTTGTATGCTGACATGGCATCTCAGCATAACTTTTATTATTGAATGTTGATGTGGTATACAAAAGCATTCTTGTAAGGAAAAAAAATGTTATATATTTTTTTTTGGGGTTTTGGTATTTTTTTCTAACTTCGCCTATGTGAGCTTATGCAAGCATAGCCTGTCCCAAGACCGAATAAAGAAGGAGGGTTGCGGTAGGTTGAAAGTTAGTATAAAACTTTGTCAAACACCTAATATGAATTCTCTACACAAATATAACGTTGAGACGTGCCCACCTAGGCACGCGCTACATTGGTACTCAGGTGTAGTGTTAACTGAGCAAGGGGTTTGACGCCGGGCAGGGTAGTGATTAACCTGCGGGCGGTGGTAAACAGGGGGGGATTGATAGAAGAGCAAGAAAAGGGGAGGACAAACAGAGAAGAAAAGTCTCTGAAACTTTAAAAGGAAAATATAACTCAATAATCAATCAATAAAATTCAACCCACAAGCCGGGTTTAAATAGCTAAAAAAAAACCAACCTAGATAACCTAAAAATTCTATCTTTTTATCCAAATTTGCCTAAATTGGCAAATTTTGGTCAAATAGAAAAACTTATCTAATTCTAAAATAACCCTGCAACTTTGGCGCTCATTGTGGTGAGAAGAGAACTGCGGCAGCTCAAAGCATCTACTACACGGTTGAGGCTTCCTGCTTGATGCTTCAAAGTAAAGGTGAACTCCTACAAGTACGCTACCCACTTAGAGTGGCTCCTGCTCAGTTTGTGTTGGCCATTGATGTACTTCAGGGCTTCATGATCGGTGAACAGGATGAACTCCTTCTGTATGAGGTAGTGGTGCCAATACTTCAGCGACTGAACTATGGCATAAAACTCCAGGTCATAAGTGGAGTAGTTCTTCTTTAACCCCGACAGCTTCTCGCTAAAGAAAGCTACCACTCGTCATGACTGGCTCATAACACCTCCAACGCCAACTCCAGATGCATCACAATTGACCTCGAACACTTTGTCGAAGTCGGAAGTCACGAGAACTGTGCTTGATCATCTTACGCTTGACGTGTGGAAGCTAGTTTCGACCTCATCCGTCTACTTGAAATCATGCCCCTTGAGACACTCTGTGATGGGGGTAACCAGCGTGCTAAAGTTCCTGATGAATCTTTTGTAGAACGAGGCCAGCCCATGGAAGCTTCGAACATCATGCAAGGTCCTCGGTCTGGGCCACTCCAAGATTGCATCGATTTTTGATTGATCTGCATGAACATCGCAGTAGAAACAACAAAACCAAGGAAGGTCACAGAAGTGGTGAAGAAGGAACACTTCTTTCGGCTGACGAACAGGCGCTCCGTTCTCAGCAACTCAAAGACAGCGCGAAGATGGTCAAAGTGTGAGGACCAACTCAGACTATAGATCTCCAGGCCGTATTCTGATATGGTGGTATCCGCTCTTCAGAGCGATTTTTGAGAAGACCTTCGAGCCGGATAGCTGATCCAACATGTCATCCAAGCGGGGGATGGGGTAGCGGTATTTGATGGTGATTTTGTTGATTTCTCCGTTGTTTATACACATGCACCACGAGCCATCCTTCTTTGGCACCAACAGGGCTAGAACTGCGTAGGGACTCATGCTCTCTCGGATGTAGCCATTCCTTAATAACTCCTCCACTTGTCATTTGTAATTCTTCTCCTTGGGGACCGAGGCGGTATCTTTGGTCGGTTCGGCAAGCTCGATCCTGGGACAAGATCTATCTGGTGTTGGATGTCCCTCATAGGTGGGAGTCCTCGGGGAAGTTCCTCTAGCATCAAGTCCGCGAACTCCAAGAGCAATTGCCGCACTTCTATTGGCAGATCTGGATCCATGTCTGTGGCACTATGCATGCAAGGTAGCAAGGAATAGACTACATCGCCCTGCTTGATCCTGCTTAAAAATCTGGACATAGAAAGTAGGTTAGTACTGGTTACCGGGGTAGGATGCTTTTCTTCTCGGTGGGGTGCCAACATGATCTTTTTTCCCTTGATGTTGAGGGAATAAGTATTCTTCCTTCCATCGTGGACCACGCTCCGATCATACTGCCATGGTCGCCCCAGTAGTAGGTGACATGCATCCATTGACACGATGTCGCACCACACATTGTCAAAGTACCTCTGCCCAATGGAGAAAAACACGAGACATCGCCGATCTACTTTTACCTCGGTGCATTTGCTCAGCCATGATAGATTGTAGGGTTTTGGATGTCTCTCTGTCTTCAATTGAAACTTCTGGACAGCGTCTTCAAACACCACGTTCTCACAGCTACCGTTGTCGATGATCACCTTACAAACCTTATCGGCCACTGTGCAGGTGGTGTGGAAGATGTTGTTTCTCAGCCAGTCGTCCCTTGATTCATCCTTGGGTGCCAGCAGACTCTTGCGAACAACGAGGGTCTCATGGCCATCCCTAATCAGTACGTCACCAGCCTTGTCATCATCGCCATAATCATCATAAACTGGTTCCTCAGCCTCCTCAGCCTCGATCTCTTCAATAATCAGGTTCTTGTCCTTCTGACTAGCAGGTTTCCGACACTCGGGTGATTTATGCCCCTGCTCACCACACCTATAACAATGAACTCCAAAGTTAGAACTACCTGATGGTGCTTGCTGGACTGGGCGGGGTGCCTGAGGGCGAGCTGTCAGGCTACTCTGATCCCTCCTAACTGGTGGTCTTCTATTCTGCTACTTTTCAACAGTGAAGGCGTGCTGGTATGCCTCCAAAACAGTCCATAATGAGTGTAGACTGAGAACATCTTGCAATGGTTGGCGCAGACCTCCCAGATATCGAGCCACCAGTTGCTCCTCCATCTCGGATAAGTCGTTCCGTGCGATCAATTGGTAGAAGTCCTCTGTGTACTCATCTACTGATCTCTCGCCCTGTCTCAACGTATGAAGTCGTTGAAACAAGGCTTGGGTGTAGCCGAAGGGGAGGAAGTGCCCCTTCATCTTCTTCTTCATCTTGTCCCAATCTACGATCTTTGGTTTGCCTTGCCAATCTCGTGAACACCTCAGCTGCTCCCACCACGCGGATGCTCGGCCCTTCAACTTGATGGCAACTAGCTTCACCTTCAGGGACCTCCTTGTACTCAAATATCCTCTCGACCTCGTTCAGCCAGTCGATGAAGACTTCAGCATGTAGGGTTCCAGTAAATTTGGGCAACTCCACCCAAAAGCCGAGATCTCCGTGACGCTCCTCTCGTGCACGGTGCTCTTTGAACTGCCCACGCTGGGAATAGGGGTTGACGAAGGTAGATTCGGAGTCGTGGTCTGAAACCTCACGATCCCCCAAATCTCTCGCCGCCAATCGTTGGGTCAACTTTGCTACTTGTCTCTGCAGATCCTCGTTCATCGCTTCCAAGGCGATTGGGTCTCGAGACGGACCTTCCTCTGCCAGAACATGTCCACCACGACAACCACCACGACCACCACAACCTCCAGCCATTGATGTCGAGGCCACAGGAAGAAGATGATCTCTACGGGCGGGGTAGTGATTAACCTACGGGCGGTGGTAAACAGGGGGGATTGATAGAAGAGCAAGAAAAGGGGAGGACAAACAGAGAAGAAAAGTCTCTGAAACTTTAAAAGGAAAATATAACTCAATAATCAATCAATAAAATTCAACCCACAAGCTGGGTTTAAATAGCTAAAAAAAACTAACCTAGATAACTTAAAAATTCTATCTTCTTATCCAAATTTGCCCAAATCGGCAAATTTTGGTCCAATAGAAAAACATATCTAATTCTAAAATAACTAAACAAAACAGATAACTCCTAAAAATCTGAGTTCAAATCGGATTCATATCCTATCCTAAATTGGCATACGAAGTATTGCCAAAAATGAAAAAAACTCTGAGAAACGAAGAAACGACGAGGAAAGCAGTGGAATTTGAGGATGAAGGAAGGGTCCATCGAGCAAAGCTTTTCGAATTGGAGTTGAGCGCACGAATCCGATATCAGTAGCCAAAGTTATGGCCAAAATACCGAAACGTGTCTAAAGTGCTCCCCAATTCCGGCCTTGGCTTGATCACCTTCCGCCTTTACGTTGGTCCGCCAAGTTGTGATATGCCAAAGCTCTAATGGTGCAATCAGACAGCTCGGCATCGTCTGACTCAGGCTCTCCTGCATCAGGGTTCCATCACATTACCGCCTAGGTGTGATGGAGTATAGGCAAGAATTCCCACACCAAGGACGGGTGTGGGTAAAGAAGTTAGTCCTGCCACATCGGTGCCCAGATATGGTGACAAATAGACAAGGGTCCTCGCATCTTAATTGATGGGTGCGAGTAAAGAAATTAGTCCATGAGAGTATCGGTAGTTGGAATATAGGGTCTTTGACAAGAAAGTCTATGGAGTTAGTAGACACTCTAAAAAGGAGGAGAATAGATATAGCGTGTTTATAAGAGACTAGGTGGATAGGAAACAAGGCTAGAGAGATCGGTAACACATGTTATAAATTATGGTATTGTGGAGGGGATAAACATAGGAGTGGTATGAGAATTTTTGTGGAACCAAAAATTAAGGATAAAGTGGCTGAAGTGAAAAGGATATGAGATAAGGTTATATATTTGAGGTTGGTATTGGGGAAAGAGACAATCAATATAGTAAATACGCATGCTCATCAAGTAGGTTTAGAGGAAGAAGTTAAGGCTAAGTTCTGGAAAAATTTGGATGGGGTAATTTAGGGATTCCAAGTGAGCAAGAAATTTTTATTAGGGGTAATCTTAATGGGCATGTGGGTAGACTCAGTGATGGTTACTAGCAAGTCTATGGAGGTTATGGGTATGACAACATGAATGAGGAAGAAAAAGCTATTTTAGATTTTGCTTTGGCTCATCATTTGGTATTGACCAACACTTGCTTTAAGAAAAAAAGGAATCAAATTTGATTACCTTTAAGAGTGGGGGTAACTATAGCGAGATAGAATTCTTCCTTACAAGATGAAAGGATAAGTCTATACGTAAAGACTGCAAGGGTATATCTAGCGTAGCACTAACTACCTAGCATAGGTTAGTAGTATTTAATGTGAAGAAAAAAGATATAGTGAAACAAAAAAGGAGTACTGTTAGGCGCCATAGGATTAGATGGTGGGCTTTAAAAGGGAATAACCAATTAATATTTATTAATAAAATATGTGAAGAGATTGTTGGAAATATAGAAGATAATGCAAACATCTTATGGAAAGAGATGGCGAATCGTATTGAGAAGATAGGGAGTGAGATCTTAGGGGTTTCTAAAGGACTAGGATCTCGACCATAGGAATCATGGTGGTGGAATAAAGATGTGTAAAAGGCTATTCAAGAGAAAAGTAGTGGTACAAGAAGCTACCTAAGACTGATGATAGGGAAGCCTTCGAAAAATATAGGAAGACAAAAAAAGAGGCCATGAAAGCAGTTAGTGAGGCCCGAGGTAAATCTTTAGTCGACTTGTATCAAAAGTTGGGGACGTGAGATAAGCAAAAGAAATGTACAAGATAGCGCTACTAAGAGATAAGAAGGGGAAGGACCTGAACCAAGTCAAGTGCATTAAGGATGAGTCTCAACATGTCTTGACAAGAGATAAGAAAATTAAGAAGAGATGGAGAATCTATTTTGATCACCTATTCAATATAAGTTATGAGGATAACTTTATAGATCTTTATGCATCAGTAGTGGAGAGGAACTTTAGCTATACACGTAGAATCAGGCCTAGTGAGGTCAAGGTGGCACTAAAAATGATGAAGGCTGGGGAAGCTTGTGACTCGGATGGTATCCTGATTAAAGTTTAGAAGTGTCTTGGTGAAGTGGGGGTATTGTGATTAACCAAACTTTTTAACTCTATATTAAAAGAGGGAAAGATGTCAAACGATTGGAGAAAGAGCATTTTGGTTTCTATATATAAAAATAAGGGGGATATTTAAAATTGCACAAACTACCGTGACATTAAGTTAATGAGCCACACGATGAAACTCTAGGAGAGGATAATAGAGCATCGACTCAGGAATATTACGAAGGTGTTATAGAAAAAATTTGGCTTTATGCCTGGTAGATCTATAACAGAAGTCATTCATTTGTTAAGGAGTTTGATGGAGATGTACAAAGAAAAGAAGAAAGATCTCCATATGGTTTTTATTGACCTAAAGAAAGTATATGATATAGTACAAAGACAAGTCCTTTGGTGGGCATTGGAGAAGAAAGATATTCATATTAAATATATAAATGTTATTAAGGATATGTACGAAGGAGCAGTTGTGGTGTGAGATCAGTTGGAGGAGATACGAAGGAGTTTCCTATAACAGTGGGTCTACATTAGGGGTCGGCCTTGAGCCCATACTTATTAATTTTAGTAATGGATGAGTTAACTAGTTGTATCTAAAATGACATCCCATGGTGTATGTTATTCGCCTATGATATTGTCCTAGTTGATGAGACTAGAGATTGAATTAATCATAAGTTAGAATTGTTGAGGAACACCCTCAAGAGTAGAGGCTTTAGGCTTAGTAGAAGTAAAAAATAATATATCAATTGTAATTTTAGTAAAAGTAAGAGGGATGAAGAGGACGTGACATTAGGTGGGGTAGTAGTGCCTAAGTGTAACCATTTTAAGTATCTAGGTTTCATTTTCTAGGAGGATAAGATGATCATTGAAGATGTATCCTATAAGATCAGAACAAGGTGGTTGAAATGGAGAAGTGCTATGGGTGTGTTATATAATAAGAGGATACCTGACAAAGTGAAGGGGAAATTTTATAGAACGGCAGTTAGACTGACCATGTTATACGAGAGCGAGTGTTGGGCAACTAAAATTCAACATATTTATAAGATGGATGTGGCAGAAATGAAGATGTTAAGGTGGATGTGTGGTCATATAAGATTGGATAAGATTAAAAATGAATACATCAGATAGAAGGTACATATTGCACAAATTGAAGATAAAATAAGAGAAGGGTGTTTAAGATAGTTTGGAAACTTGTGTCATAGACACCTAGGTACCCGGTTCAAAAATGTGATAGTTTAGTAATAGAAGGTAAAAAGAGATGTAGAGGTAGACCGAAGATTACATAGAGAGGGAGATAGTGTTTAAAGACTTACATTTATTAATTAGATATTGATCCGGATTTTGTCTTTGACAGAGCTACATGGAGATAGAAAATTCATATAGCCGACCCCATCTAGCATGGGATTAAGGCTTAGTTGTTGTTGTTTGGTATTTTTTCTAAATTGTTATATCAGCAATATAGACCACATCAACAATATAGACCACATCAGTAATATAGACCACATCAGTATGCCTGAAATTTTAGCAAAAGGTTGATGATGATATGGCATACCATTTGACGTTAACACACTACATCAACCACCACATCAGCTAATACTGCCACATGAGCATTGAAAACCAATAAAAAAGTTGTTTTTATATCAAACCGTATGTGACCTACTTGTCACGTTAGCGATAGGGATAAAAATAAACAAAAAAAGAATCAATGTATAGGGATCGTAATGAAAATTTTGGTTATAATTAAAATGATCAAAATGAACATTGAGCTAAAATACAAGGACAATAAATGGTTTTCATTCTCTTAGGCTATAATATTGGAGTAATAAGTAAAGACAACATCAAACACACAAATAGAGACCTTAATTTATTCCCTCGTCAACTCCATTGCCACAAGGTATAACTTTGACTAGATTAGGTAGAAGATGCACACTCATTTACACCACCACCATCTTCATCTTTGGCACTATCCTAATGGGATTCATCACCAACTACGCTTTCCTCATCGTGGGTGCCTTCATCGGCAGCATCAACATGGGCTACACCCTAGAGATCATCTTTATCTACACTACTAAGGCTTCCCTAGTGTCGTCCTAAGGCTTTCTCACCTCCTTTCCAGAAGTCTTCATCAACTACGATATTCTCTTAGTTTATGTCTCCTGTATGGACTTAGAGCAGTGCTATATCTGATGAACAAATCACACGAAGTGATCACACGAAACCGTTAATGGTGCCTCGGGATGGCCTCATTGATGATCCGGGGTATCATCAACGGTTTCGTGTGATCTGTTTGTCATATATATCATTTCTCTAGGATTTATTTATGCATGATAAATAAAATTGATTGTCACTATAAAAAAAAATAATCATAGAAATTAAAAACTATACTTACAAGGCCGGCCTTATTACTATTCATTTATGGTTGCCTCATTTTGAGGCATTTGGAGAGTATTTTTTCCAAATCAAACCGTATGGATGGAAAGAACATCAAAAAATAAGCCAGCGTGTCGATTTTCATACATTTTTGTGACCGTATGATCATTCATCTTAAAGGGTGAAAATTTAACCCGTGAAGATTTCTATAAAATTTCACCCTTTAAGATGAATGATCATACGGTCACAAAAATGTATGAAAATCGATATACTAGCTTTTTTTTTTTCAATGTTCTTTCCATCTATACTGTTGAATTTGGAAAAAAAAAATACTCTCCAAGTGCCTCAAAATGAGGCGACCTTAAATGAACAATAATCCGGCCGGCCCTATACTATCACCTTCATATATATATATATATATATATATATATATATATATATACATATACGTGTTAGGTTGAGGTCTGCAGATCCAGCCGCCTCCTATTTGGGCATTTGTAGAGTGTTTCAAGGATTTCCAACTGTATGGATGAGAAGACCATCAAAAAATAAGCTAGCATGTCCATTTTCATCCAATTTGGTAACCGTTTGGTCCTCCCACTTAACGGTTCTTATTTTATAGAAATCTTATTCTTATTTTATAGAAATCTTAACCGTTCAGAATTTCAACCGTTAAGTGGGAGGACCAAACGGTCGCCAAATTGTATGAAAATGGACATACTAGCCTATTTTTTGATGATCTTCCCATCCATATGGTTGGAAATCTTTGAAACACTCTCCAAGTGCCCAAATGGGAGGCAGCCAGATCTGCACAGTGATCCGGCCAGCCTCACCCTAACACGTTTGTATTTGTGTGTGTGTGTGTGTGTGTGTGTGTGTGTGTATATATGACGTCCCAGTGCTAAAAAGCTCCCGCTATGCGGGGCATCCAAGGAAGGGTCGGACCACTTGGGTCTATAATATGCAACTTTTTCCACGGCCCTTGCAAAACGAATGAGAATAACAATAGAATTTATAAAATAAAACCAACAAATAATTGTACCAACGCACAATGCTATTGTTGTCCTAAGGTGAATTCCTACCTTTGATGCAAAGTTTTTATCAATAAAAACTCCTTGATCAGTTTAGTTACTCCCAAGAACATGACTTGAAGAGTCCTGATAGAGCATTTGGTTTATTTGTAGTTTTAGAGAGTAGACTATATTAAGTTTTCAATAATGTTGGGAGAATAATGATCAAACCAAATATGGTAACCATCATACCGCAATCCTTTAATTACTATAAAATCAGAACAGTCAAATATATTACTAACAAAAATGAATCACATATTAAACATGACAATTAATTAAAGTTTTGAGTTTTCTATTGTTAAAAAACTCTTCTTTAGACACTACACAAGAGAAGGAAATACCGTAGGAATAGGGTTGGAAAAATATTCCAAGTATATTATAAGTTCATTGTGCTTACTGACCAACCTTTCAGGTTGTTATTACTATATTGAGCTTCCTTCAAGGTATCACCTATCATAGCGGTTGGGTTTAGTCTACAAGAAGGTCAATTGTAGGCATAGCCCCATCCCCCTAGAGACATCTAGTATCTTAGTCCTAGTTAGACCTTTAGTGAGGTAATCAGTAAGATTTTTTTACTATGAACATTGTTCAAGGCAAATTGGTGCATATCATGTCTTCTCACTGATTTTTTTCCTAAATTTAATATCTGCTTGTTTTAGAGATTACATTTTTTTTTCTTTTTTCTTTTTTACAAAAATCAATAACAATTCTAAAATCATAATGAATGGATATTGTAGGAAGGATTAATACTATTTTTGGTTCCTATACTTTGACCTAATGTTCATTTTCATCCTTATACTTTAAAAATCTTTGATATAGTCCCTGTACTTTGGGGTTTTTGTTCGAGTACATCCCTGGTGCTGACATGGTAGCATAGGTGGCATACAAACAAAATACGGTTAATTTTTTATTCCAGGTGGCATGCAACGTCAGTATGTCATAAAATTATTTTATTAGAAATCTATTTTATCATGTCATGTCAGCATGCCACATCATTCAAACCATGCCACGTAAGCCGCCATGTCAGAAATACTAGCCACATGTGCTGCCACTTCAGTACTAGGGACGTATTCGAATAAAAACCCTAAAGTACAGGGACTGTATCGAACATTTTTAAAGTACAGGGATGGAAATGAACATTGGGTCAAAGTACAGGGACCAAAATTGGCTTTAATCCTTGTAGGAATAATGGAAAGTTTGAAAGAAGGAATTTGATCAATTTGACTTCAGAACAAGTGGTGTTAAGAGCAATTGTAAGACCCTATTTCTAATTCTTATTCTGAGTTGTGTCAAGCGTGATCGATGGGAATGAACTAAATAGTGCCACATAGAATAGAGGAGAGAAATACTTATGTTTATATGTATTACTTAAACCTGAACATGTGAGGCGCCTTTTACATAACAAAACCCTAAGGCCCGTAAATTTTAGAAGTGCAAGATTCTAAACTTCAACATGTAGCGCAATTACCTTTACATAACTTAGTAAAAGAATATCCTTCTTGATAAAAGCAATAATTTATGACTCAACAATAGTAAAGCTTTCACTAATATACAAATTTGATCTTATTATGTCAAGCAAGACTTGATTCTATTTGATGCAGATGTGATGGATTATATTATCATTAGGACCTTATGTTAGTAGTTATTATCTTGATTTATGTTAGTAGTCATTATGTTAATTCATAGGGTTATTTATGTCTTTTATCTTTGTAGGGTTTTCTATATAAACCCTTGTTATGGACTATGTAGAGGTGGTTTTGGATTATTAATTTGAGTTTGGGTTTCTTTCTCTTTTCCATTAGTTCAGTGCATTAATCGGTATCAGAGCCTAAAGACCCAAGAGAGGGTCATAGATGAGAAGGAAGCGGAACCTATCTTGAGCTCGATGCAAAGAATCAACTGAATATCTTGGTCAGCCAAATACATTTTTTTCTTGCTTCTATATCTTCTCTTCCTCGGTTTATTTTTTTTGGTTGTCTACTTCTTCACCCTTCTCCTTCACAGTCGCCCATAAACCTTCTCTTTTTTTCCAAAGTTTACCCTAGTAACTACAAATCAAAATTCAAAATTCAAACTCTCACCTTATCTTTCCTATTCAAATCCAAACCCTTCATAATTCAAAATTCAAATCCTCACCTTATCCATTCAAAATTCACATCCTCATCTTATCCAATCAAATTCTTCCGCTCAAATCTCATTAGCTAAAAAAAAACAAAACCCTCCTTGATTATGTATGTGTTTTCAACCATATCTTTTTTCCTTCCACCACCATGACACTCAAGGACCTCGAACAACGAATGGACCGATCCGCTCAGGCGACCTCTTGAAAAATTGATGTCTTAACACAATCCCTACATGACACAAACCGAAAATTTGATTCTTTATTCCAAACGGTCTCCCAATTTAATAGACAATCTTAACAAGGGAACTTTTTCCCTTTCTCCACATTCTCCAAGTCAACATCAGTTTCCTCCTACTTTTAGTGTAGCTAATTATGAACCATCTCATCCTAGAGCCACCTTAGGACTTCTATTGATGGATTCCCCAAATACTAGTACTGCCCAACGACATCATGGAGATCCTCTTTCCTAAAATGAACATAATTATGTCAATAGGATGACTGATAAAAGCCCCTTCCATATTGTTACCAGCCCCAACAAAGTGAAGCAAATCAATAGATTTACTACACTCATGTAAGAAGCTGATGCAAATGATCCCAAATCCAATCCAAGTGATGTATCTGTGGTGCCCAATTCTCTTTCACCAAGTAAGATGGGAGGTTATAAGGGAACACACCTAGTAACTCCATCGAAAATTCTATCAGGAGCTGTTTCTTCTGTTGAGAATACCCTTGCTACCCAAGATCTGAAAGTTGAGGTGGTTAAGGGTCAAGAAGTTATTAGAGTCCTATTTTGTAAAACATCTCTCTAGGACTGCCTCTGACCACTCACCAATGTTTTTGAAAGCAAAATTGTATTCTCATAAAAAAATAGTGTTTTTCAATTTGAAAATTATTGGTTTGAACATGATAATTGCCATCAAGAAGTAGCCAAAGCCTGGCTTTCTAGGACCTATACCTCCCCCATGCATGCTTTTAATCACTATGTGTCTAGAACAAGATAATACCTTTCCAAATGAAAAGCAAAACTCCTGTCATCCCTAGATAAGGTCATTACAAAAACTGAAGAGGAAATAGCTTTTTTGGAATCCTTAGAGCCCACTTTAGGATATTCTGATCTCAATAGTATTGCCTTAAGAGGATTGTATAACAAACACTCTGCCATCCTAAGGCAAAACACTATTAGATGGGCACAAAGTGCTACATTGTTGTGGTTGAGAAATGAGGATTATAACACTAGCTACTTTCATAGACAGGCTAGAATCAGAGGGCATAAAAATAAAATTTCTGTTATCCTTGATGACCAAGGGACTTTACAAACTGAGCAAATTGATATAGGGAGGGCTTTTTCCAATTTCTATACTAAACTTTGGTCCTCTACTAGTAATATTCCATTGGAAGCTCTAATTTCAAGCTTGCCAAATGATCTGCCAACTGTAACAGACAGGGATAAAGAGAGTTTATCCAGACCAGTCACCTTAAAGGAAATTTACCAAACACTCAAAACCATGCCCAAGGGTAAAAGTCCAGGCCCATATGGTTTTAATGTCGAGTTCTATCTTTTTTACTAAGATTTGATAAAAGAGCCACTCTTCCTTGCTATCCAACACTTCTTTCAAACAGTTTGTCTTCCAAAGCTTGGGGGAGAACATATGTAGCTTTGATTCCCAAGAAGGATGTATCAAACAGAGTACAGGACTTTAAGCCCATTTCACTTTGCAATGTATCTTACAAAATCTTATCCAAGATACTTGCAAACAGATTGAAAGCATGCATTAATAGATTTATTGTAGCAGAACAATCAGGTTTTTTAGCTAGTAGGTCAACTAAAGTGAAATGTATTGTAATAGACGTACTCTCTATAGCATTCCCTAATTATGAGTTTATTAGTTAAAAAGTGGGATTAAAGAGATAATTATGGGATTAATAATTAAGAACTAAAATAATTAAAAAGAAAGAAAATAAATGATGAAATAAAGTTATGGGAACCGGACTTACTTATATGAGTTCATTTTGAATAGCAAGGGTTGGAACATATATAGTGTCATTTCCATTGATTACCAATGATACATTTTTCATGGATGACAATTGCTCATATATATAGTTAAACCGGTTTTACAAACAATGTTGAGGGCATGGCACACATGCATGGTTTCACAACATTAATGAAATCATGTCCTTTGACCAAGTGTAAAAGAGAAAATATTAAAAAGCATTAGTATTTTATTTATCAAGCTTGATCTTTTAATATTCAATAAGTATGACATCATGGTCCATTATGGAGACTTTATGAAACTTTTGGTGCTTTGATCATGATTGGTGCATTGAAATTTAGAATTTATGGTGATGATGTCATCACAAATTACACTCTATTATCTTCTCCTCCATGTCTTCTTATTCACTCCCACTTGGATATAATAGATTAGAGTATGCTTTGAGTGATCTTTGAGGACCGGTTGACTAAAAATGGGATGGAGCTTGTGGTGTAGATTAATTAAATGAACTTAAGTTGGCAAGCCTCAAAAGTAAATCTATGAGTTGGTTTACTCTCAGTAGGAGGTGTCAGGTACTAAATAAAGACTGAATGTAGGCTTATGACTGCATGAACACCCATTTAACAGTAGACTCTCTCATTAGTTATTTGTTCACTGATAAAAGCTGGCAGCTCTTATGCACTGTGGATAAGCAGGAGATGGCAACGCACAAAGAAAAGAAAGTGATAGATAGTTGCATGTGTTACACCTCATGGTTAGCCTTTACACCTCATGATTAATTCTCTTTAGGTGTCCACACGACCTGGGAATACAAGGGATCATCTCCATGCCAGTAGAGAGGAAAGGAGATTAAGGTTAGCTCTTCGTTGGTGGCTAGGCTTTGAAAGGAGGTCAGGTTCTATTGTGCTTCCTCTGGTGTTGGATAAGGACCCGCGACAAGGCTTAGACGAAGCTTTGTGCAGTCACAGGCGAAGTTGGTGCAGTAGGGTGGTGACATCTAAGTGGTGAGATTTTCCATACTTTTGTGAGAGATAACAATAGTGTAAAGAATTCTCTTTGTTTGGAGTTTCAAATGCCCTGCATAGTGGTATGATTAACAGGAGTTTGAGTTTTATGGGGATTCATACTTTTGGTTTGCTAGTTTGAAGTTGTTAAATACAATAACTCCTAAGCTCTTAAATAGATAGGAGTATGCTTGTCTTGAAAATCTACTAAGTTGGGAATTAGGCTGTGATTCAATTATTTAACCATGAACTTTTAGGTTGCTGAGGTTTAATCGATGGATAGGCCTTGGGCTTAAAGGATTGGAGAACAATGAAAAATATATATATATATATATATATAAAATACCATTTAATAGGAAGACACATAGGGTTAGTTGACTGAGTTGGTAGATCGGCCACGGCCTACTACAATTAACCACATGATGGTCGTTGTTTCACAAGGAATTTGCTGAATCAAAGTGTGGTTGAACCCAATTATTGGTCTAACACGTGGTGTGTTGTTAATTAAGAGTAATGTTAATTACGTGGCGGAGATACTAAGATTAGCTCTCCGTTTACCAGGTATCGGCTTAGAGTGTAAAGCCGTGGTTGAAGGAAGTACCGACCGACCTTTGGATACCCCTGAGAGTATAGGTAAGTACTTTCGCCTCTCTGTAAGTATACTTGCCTAGCTCCCACCCAGTGATGGGTTTTCTTGACTTGTTGTTGCCATGTTTTTGTAAGTGTCTTAGCCTAGTTTTCACGATCATTGGGTGTTTTTCTTCACCATTGATATTTGTTCCTTGCGCACATATACATTGTTGAGTTATTGGGTGACATTTATTCCATGAGTGTTGATTCCATAACTTGTGTGCGGGTTCTTGCTTGATCGAGTGGTTGTTTCCGCTCGGTTATTCTTGCGGATTCTTCCTCCCGGTGCAGTGGAGCGTGTGGCTCCTGTTTGGCGAATAGGGCCGGTGGACACCCTGTTCGTGCTTTCCTGTCAGGGGGACGATACTCTGGCTGTCCTGTGTGCCCGTCAGTGGGATGATACGCTGACCGTGTACGTACATGTATGAGTTGTAGCGCTACTGGACTCTTGGGTTCGTGAGAACCGAGTTGGTCGACATCGGCGGAGGCCGATGACTGCCCGGGGGATGGTTTGCGAGCTTCGCGTGAGTTGCTTACTGTCTTGGGACGGCACGGCTATGGTCATGGATTGGGAGTCCCCACCATTGATTGTTTTCTTCGGGTGGGTACCGGACTCCCGTTGGTGTGGTTTGGTACGGATTATAGTACCTGTATTGTTTGACTCGGTCATGTTTGTATTTTGATCTGCTTTTCTTTAGCTTATCTTATGATATCTGTGACATGACCTGTTTTACTCCCTGCGGGGTACTTACTGAGCTTTCATTTCGAAAGCTCATCCACTTGTTGATTTCCTTTTTCAGATCCCGAGGAGTAGAACAAGAGCCATAGGAGTGCCGCGTGAGACCTGCGGGGATTTGCTGGGATTACCGAGGTTGGCTACCTCTTGTTTTTACCATGTGTGAGGGCATGTTATAGGTTCTTTGTAGGAACCTTGTATATCGAGACTCTAGAGTTTGTATACCCTTAGATTTTAATTCCGCTGTGTAGACATATTTTTATTATGTCTTTGGATTTGATATACTTCGCTGTGCATGTTTTATGTGATTGATGATCATCGAGGCTTCGCATCCGGGTGGGGCCCGTCCCTGCTCGGGTGTGGCCGGTCTGCCACGTGCCCGTGGGCCCGGGACTTTGGGGGCGGGGCGTGACATGTATCTTACAAAATCTTATCCAAGATACTTGCAAACAGATTGAAAGCATGAATTAATGGACTTATTGAACAATCAGGTTTTTTAGCTTGTAGGTCAACTATTGATAATATCATTACAGTACAAGATATTGTGCATTCATTAGAATATGATTCCTAATCTCTCCCTAGGATGATTCTAAAGTTAGATATTGAAAGGCATATGATGCTTTGGAGTGGAATGTCATCCTTGCCACCCTTAAGGTTATGAACTTCCCTAAAGTTTGGATAACTTGGATTAAAGCATGTATTTCTTCACCCATTTTCTCCTTCCTAGTTAATGGCTAACCTACAAACTGGATACATAGTGAAAGGGGAATAAAGCAAGGTGATCCCCTATCCCCCTACCTATTTATATTAGTCTCTCAAAACCTAACAGCTATCCTTAACCAAGCCATGAACCTAAAGTTAATCCCTGGTTTTGATGATAAACTTGCAAGCAACTTCAACCATCTTTTGTTTGCAGATGATTCAATCATCATCACCAGGGCTTCCAAGATAGTGTCTAGGATTTGTAGGTTATGCTTGGATATATACAACAGACTTACAGGGCAAAAGGTTAATTTGGTCAAATCAACTATCCACTTTCCTACATGGATTAATAGGAGAATTAGAGGATCCATTGAAGCCATTCTAGGGATGAAAATTGGTGCATTTCTCTTCAAGTACCTTGGAGCATTGATCTCACCTAAGAGAGTACCTGTTAGTCATCGGCAACCATTAATAGATAGAACCAACAATAGTCTCAATGCTTGGAACCCCTCTACTATATCTCTAGCTAGTAGAACAATCCTTGTTAACACTTCCCTAATGTCAATCCCTATCTACTCCATGTCTTGCTACCCAGTCCTTGATACTATTTTAGACAAGATCTCCAAAATGGCTAGGAAGTTCCTTTGGGGGTATGGCACTGCAGGTAGCAATTTCCACTCCATAGGTTGGAGCACTAGTACGCTTGATAAATCTAAGGGAGGATTGAGAATTAGAAACTTAAGAAATGCTAAAGTAGCCCTTATGGTTAAAAATATTTCCCATTTATTAAACAAAGATGATAAAATCTGGGTGAGGACTGCTTCACTTTAGAGCACTTATACCATTGGAGTCAAAGGGAGGGCAAAGTGCTATTCTAGCACTTTTGAAAATCTTACCATTGACACCGCGTGGAGAATCAGACGGGCAATTGGTGGGACCCACGCAGACGGGCAAGCGCCCGGGCAAAATTTGCTCGGGGGCTGAATTGGGCAATTAGGTGAAATGATGAGTGGGGCCCACTATTTTTTAATAAAAACCAATTCTCAACGGCTCTATCCAATGTGATTATTTTATTTTAAAAATCAATGCAACGGCTAGTTTCAACGGAAAAAAAATTTAAATTCCTAAAAAATTTCTATAAATACCCAACACCTTTTAATAATTTTTCACACATTCATATCAACAAAAACTCCTTCTACACTCTCATATTGTTTCTTTCTTTCTATTCTGGAAATATATTTTAATGGAGTCTTCGGGTAGCTCGTGGTCTACCGCCGAAGATGTGTTGCTGTGTCAATGTTGGGGCGAAGTTGCTCATAATCCGCTGACGGGGAATGAGATGAAAAATGCAAGAATGTGGAGCCTCATCCACTAAAAATTCATATCGAATGCGATGGATTCTCATCGCACAGGAATGAGTATGTCTAGCAGATGGAAAGTATTGAATAAATCGCTATGATATTGGAGGGATGCTTTGAAGAAAGCATCGGAAAATTATCAAAGTGGCACCAATCTTGGGGATGAGGTACTTTTTTAATTTAATTTGTTTAATTAAATATTTAAAATTATAACTTAATTTTTTTAAAATATATACTTACTTAATTTAATTATTTGTATTAGCAAATTCAAGCACAACGTTGGTACAATGCTACTGCAAAGAAGGAATTCGCGCATTTTCAATGTTGGGAAGTTGTTAAGAGCTATCCAAGATTCATGATTATCCAAGAATTTCAGCCTGAACATATAACACCGACTGAATGGGCGCCAACATCCCAAGAGCCAACAACATTTGATTCCCCTGGTGATGAGGGCACACCAACTGATGTTGCTACAACATCACCATTCGTACGTAAGAAGGCGTCACAATCCGGTGGAGTGGCTAGACCGGCAAAAAGAAAGAAGTCAAAGCAAGCCGCCAGTTCATATAATCAGGACACGGGTAAGTATCTTAAGGAATTAGCCACAGTAGGTAAACTCAACCTTAAGAGAAATAGAGACAAAGATGCATTTGAAAGACATAGATTTGAGACATTCCAAAAGGATAAACAATACGCCCGTCAACTACAACAAGATCAAATGGATCAAGAGGTTATGGCCATGGATTGCTTGACATTTTCTCCGGATAGGAAAAGTTTTGGAAAGCAGAATGTATGAAAATTATGAGGAGAAGAAGCCTTTTTAATGAAGGCACCCCTAGCAATGTGGATGAAGATCATACATCAACAGATTGGTTTAATTAGATGTCTGCCTACTTGTTTAGATTATCATGTTTAATTAATGTACTTTCTTTAAATTTTAATTAATATAATTTTTTTTAGTTATAATTAATGTACTTGCTTTGTTTTAATTAATGTCATTTATTTAAATTATGTTTATTACAAATAAAAACTAACATTTAACTAACTCAAAATATAGAAAAATATTTATGAATAGTGATTGCCCGGGCAATTGAAGGTTTGGGGTGGAAGTTTTTTTTATATGAGTGAATTGCTTTGTCAATTCTGGCCCGGGCAATTGGAGATTTGGGGTGTAAGTATTAGGGTTTAAAGTATTTATCTCTTTATATTTTGTATTTATCTCTATATATGTTTAGTTCCTATTTTACCCCTGTAGTGGTATTATATATACCCCAACTTCTTATCAATAAAATTAAGATCTTTTCCTATCATGGTATCAAGAGCTAAGATCCAAAAACCCTAATTTTTTTCTCGTCTCACACCGCCACTTGCCACCAGACGCATTTACTCCCCATGCCCCTGGCGCTTTACTATCGCCCGGTCAACAACAAGCTTCAATTCTTGTTTCAAGGCATTGATCTTGGTCAAAGACAATCTTCAATCACTTGCCAACCGGTTTCACAGAAATTGCAACGCCTTTTCAAATTCCGGTCAACCTACACTCCATTGTTTTTTCTTTCCTTCACTCAATTGTTTTTCAAACACTCAATCCAAGTTCCGGTCAACTCAATCCAAGTTTCGGTCAACCACCACGTCCAGTCAACATCAGCTGGTTTCAATCAATTGAAAGGTCGTTTTCACTTTCACCTGGTTCCACGCGAACATCACCCTCTCCAAATTTTGATCAACAACAAATCAAATTTCAGTCAACATTATCAAATTAAATTTCGGTCCACCAGCTCCACCCGGTCCTCCCCACAATCTTGGGCTTTCCGTCCGCCATCTCAATTGCTCAACCATGGTGGTGGCTCTCATGGCAAGTGTCAGATCTGTGGCACTCTCAGTCACTTTGCTCGCCAATGCAGTCTTGTTCCCTCATCTACATGGGATCACATCCCGATGCAGCACTGCGACCCTCCCTCGTGTGCTCATCGCCACACACTACCCCTCGCCTGTGGTCTCCCTCTGCTTGGGTTGTTGATTCCGCGCTTCTCATCATGTCACCACCGCTTGTCCAACGCTCGGGACGCTTCCTCACCCTTACATTCGAGATACGCTTCGTCATTGGTAATGGTACCTGTCTCCCCATTAAGCATATGGGATCTATGCTTCTTTCGACGTCACATGGCTCTCTTACTCTCAAGGATGTGTTGCATGTTCCATCCATGTCCTTAAATTTAATATCGGTTTCGGCCCTATGTGCTACTAATGCCGTCACAGCTGATTTTTGCCGATTCTTTTCGTCTGCCGGATCACACACAGTGGGTAATTCCGTCAGGATGGCGTAAGGATGGTGTCTATGTTTGGCCGACCACTCCACCACATCCACCGGCTTCTCCTCCCAGCTTCCCTGCCCTTAGTTCGGTTCGTTCCTCTTCTCCTTTGCTTTCATTGTGGCACAGTCGTTTTGGTCATCCTTCTGTTAAAGTCTTCAAACAACAATTGTTATCCTCTGGTATTTCCTTTTCGCATTCCGACTTACTCAATTTTTCTTGCCATTCGTGTCATATTAATAAAAGCCACAAGCTTCCCTTTTCTCAATCCTCCGTCTCTTCTTCCTCCCCTCTTGAAATAATATATTCTGATGTTTGGACGTCGCCTGTCCTATCCCTTGATGGCTACAAATATTATGTTATCTTTGTTGATCACTTTACCAAATATATTTGGTTTTATCCTCTTATTCGGAAGTCTGATGTCCATGCAACATTTGTTGCCTTCAAAAACCAGTTGAAAAGAAATTTGACTACCCATCCGCACATTGTACTCTGACAATGGTGGGGAATACATTGCTCTTCGTCCATTTCTCACTGCCAATGGTATTTCTCATCTCACCACCCCTCCACAAACTCCAGAACACAATGGATATTCTGAACGCCGGCATCGACACATTGTCGAAACTGGCTTGTCCTTGCTTCATCATGCCTCTCTTCCCACTCGGTTCTGGCCCTTCTCCTTTGCTGCTGCGGTTTTTCTAATTAATCGCATGCCCAAGGCAAACTTCTGATTCCGTTCTTCCTTTGAGTTTCTCTTCCACGAACAACCACATCCCACATCTCTCCATGTCTTCGGTTGTCTTTGTTTTCCTTGGCTTCGTCCATATACTACTCACAAACTTGACCCTCGGTCCAGTGCCTGTGTCTTTTTAGGATATTCCTTGACTCAGTGTGCATTTATTTGCTATGATCTCTCCACCCATAAGCTTGTCATCTCCCGTCATGTACGCTTTGTGGAAAATGATTTTCCTTTCTCACGGTCCTCATCCACCTCCGCCCCTACTGAACCTTTTGATCCGACCTTCACCGCATCATCCTGGCTACCGCGACCATCGTTGCCCCCAAGTGGCCTCCAGGCACCTCTAGCTTCATCTCCTGTGCAGCCTCCTTCTGTGCGGACTACACCGCCCGAGGCCCATCCCGGCTCCCTTGCCGATCACGTCGCCCCGCCTCCGGGTCTACCCTCTGCCTCACCGAGATTCATCCCTACTCCGCAACCGTCTCCATAACGACTCCTCCCCAGCTTTACTCCCGCCACAGCCGGTCGCGAGCTCTTCCTCGCCAGCGGTTCCCAACCAAATTCTCCTTCCTCGGCTCTCGACATCTTCCTCCTCGGTATTCCAATGCTGCTACTAATGTTCACCCGATGACTACTCGGTTCAAGAACTCTATTTTCAAGCCCAATCCGAAGTACACTCTCTACCTTTCTGATTTCTTGATAATGAACTTTCTGATGTACGAGGCTCTTCGCCATCCGCACTGGTTTCAAGCCATGCAAGCCGAATATGATGCTCTTCAACGCAACAAAACCTGGGTCCTTGTTCCTCCTGCTCCCCATCAGAACCTTGTTGGGAACAAATGGGTGTTCCGTATCAAACGACACCCGGATGGTACCATTGACCGGTATAAAGCTCGGCTTGTTGCCAAAGGATTTCATCAGCGTCCCGGTGTTGACTTTCATGAGACTTTCAGCCCTGTTGTTAATCCGGTCACTGTTCGCACTGTCTTGAGTGTAGCCTTGCATCACAGGTGGTCTGTTCGGCAGCTTGATGTCAACAATGCCTTCCTCAATGGCCGTCTCACTGAGGAAGTTTACATGACTCAACCTCCTGGCATGCGTGATCCTCAGTTTCCAGATTATGTTTGCCGTTTGCAGAAGGCTCTCTATGGTTTGAAGCAAGCCCCGCGAGCATGGTACCAGGAGTTGAAGCTCTTTCTTCAGTCTCTTGGTTTCGTCACTTCTCGCGCAGATACATCCCTCTTCATTCTGTCGGTGGGCTCCACTCTTATCTATTTTCTGGTTTATGTTGATGATCTTCTGATTACTAGCAGTGATCCTCATCTAGTTGATCGTATTATTCGGCAACTTGACTCCAAATTTTCCACCAAGGATCTTGGGTTGCTCTCTTACTTCTGTGGTGTTGAGGTTACTCCGACCTCTGATGGTGTGCTTCTTTCTCAGCACAAGTATGTTGTTGACATGCTTGACTCAAAACCGGTTTCTACGCCCCTTGCTGTTGGTGCATCACTTCTTCTTCATGATGGATCCTCTTTGGTTGATGCTACCAAATATAGACAAGTTATTGGTGGCCTTCAACATTTGCGCATGACTTCCATACAGACATTTCTTTTCTTTGTGCCATGAGACTTTCTCAATTTATGCATCAGCCTACTGTGAATCATTGGGGGGCTGTTAAGCGCTTGCTCCGGTATTTGAATGGCACCAAATCTCTTGGCATTCGGCTTCGGGCGAATTCTCCTCTTCAGCTTCACGGCTTTTCCGATGCCGATTGGGGGGGCAATCCGGATGATCGTTCCTCCACAGGTGCATATGTTATGTTCTTGGGTGCCAATCCCATCTCCTGGCAGTCTACAAAGCAACGCATGCTTGTTCTGGCCATCCATCGAGGCGGAGTATCGTATATTGCTTCACACTGCTGAAATTCAATGGATCAAAACACTTCTTCATGAACTACATGTCCTCGCCTCTTGGCACCCACTATCTACTCAGACAATCTTGGTGCCACGTATCTATGTGCTAATCCTGTGTTTCATTCACGGATGAAACATCTTGCCATTGACTATCACTTTGTCCGCGATCTTGTTCAGTCTTCCCTTCTCCGGGTTGTTCATGTCACTGCTGCTGATCAACTTGCTGATGCACTAACGAAACCTTTGCCTCGTCCTCGGCTACTTGACATTTGTGACAAGATTGGTGTTGCTTCTCGTACACCATCTTGAGGGGGCCTATTAGGGTTTTAAGTATTTATCTCTTTATATTTTGTATTTATCTCTATATATGTTTAGTTCCTATTTTACCCCTGTAGTGGTATTATATATACCCCAACTTCTTATCAATAAAATTAAGATCTTCCTATCAGTAAGTGCTCTTAGAATGGTAGATTTAACCCTTGGAATAGACCAAATCTAAGTGCAACATCATGGTTTTACAGAATGTTATGTAAAATTGTATCTTCCATTAAATCCTTTCTGTGGATTGACAGTTGTAATCCATCTGTTACCAGCTTCTTAAGTGATCCTTGGTTATTTGATATTCTATTCACCCTTAAGCCCACATATGTTAATATGGAATTGCCTATAGAGAACCTGAACATCTCTGATTTTGTGCTAGACAGTAGACTTGAAATTTCTGAAACTGAGACTTGCTTTGGACATGATGTTGATTAGGATAAGTTAAGTAGAGTTAAGTTGATGATGATATTGAGAACCATTGGACATGGTCTCCCCAGTGGCTCACATAGCAAGATTGCTAGTAATGTATATGAATTCTTGAATCATAGCCAGCATTCTGAAATAAGTGATTGGAAGGGTTGGCATAGCCTTTGGAGACTACCTGTAGCTCCAAGGGTAAAAATATTTCTTTGGAGACTAATGCATGGCAAAATTCCCACTTATGAATTCTTATATGCACTGAATATTGGACCACAAACATTATGTCCTCTCTGTGGGATCACATATGAAACTTTAGAACATCTAATGCACTCCTGCAGATTTACCAAGCAGTGTTGGTCTTATGTGTCTGATCACACTAATATTGATCCCAATGTTTTGGAGAATATCCTGAGTGGGGAGTGGATCATAAACCAAAATATGGCAGTGGGCAACAGGCAACTCCATGCTAAGGCTCTAGTGGCCACTTGTGCATGGAGTATATGGAAGGTTAGATGTGACATAGTTTTCAACAATAGGAGAGCTGACCCTTTCCAGATTTTTCATCAAGCTCTCACCATCACACACAGACATCTCTGGAAGACTCAGAGTCAGCTCAGGGAGTATCTAAACATATCCTTTCATAACAATTCTGTCACCATCTTATGTGATGCTTCTTGGGCTACTGACTCTATTCTTTGTAGTATAGGCTTTGTGGTGATGAAGGGCCAAAGTAATGGTATGATGGCAGGATGCTAAACCAAGGAGGTGGACTCAAGCCTACAAGCAAAGATTCAAGCAATTGGTGCTGCGCTGGAACAATGCCATTCAAGAGGAGTACAACCAAGAAGAGTATTTACTAACTGCCTCCAAGCACTAGAGCTGATTTATAAAGAAGACCTGGCTAGCAATGGAAGATATCTGGGAGATGTTCAAAGTATCAGGTAATTAGATCAAAATCAGATGTTGGAAATCAATTATTGTCCAAGAGAACTAAATATAGTTGTTGATGGATTAGCAAACTATGCAAGGAGAAATCCACAAATATCCCTCTTCTATCGTGGGGCTGACAGACCAAGATGGATTGAAGACTTAATTGCTAAAGCTGGTTTATGTTTTTAGTTCCTTTTGGAGAGTGCTTCTCTTTTTTCTGTTTTCTTTAGATAGCTTGTAGAAGCTCTTATCAGTCAAAAAACAAAACAAGGATATGGAGAGCATGAAAGTGGCTAGGAAAGATATAACTTAGGGTGGTTCAGACCAGTATGCAGAATTTTACATGAGTCCAAGATTGAGATGGACAAGAGTGTTCTTCCTTGAGAAATGAAACTAACAGTCTTGAAGAAGTGCAATCTCACCTGGTTGATGGTGTTACTGTTATTGAAGCATTAGAGCAGGCCTCAAATATTGGAGATGAAGGCATCCAAGAATACATGAAAGATATTCCTGTACATGCCAGTGAAGCTTCTCAAGACACCATCACTTTCAACTACAAAAGGTAAGAACCAAAAAGGAAAACTGTCACAATCATCCATTCCATTACCCCCTTCCTTGAGCCCATTCAATTCCATGGAATCTTTTGATGAACAAGGGATTGTCTCAAGTGCTCCTTCAATAGATAATGCTATTTCACAAATCCAGTCATTGCAGGAGTCCCTCAACCAGCTTTTTCCCATGCAAAAGGAAATACAGAAGCAACTTCGTATGATGATCGCAGTACCCATCAATAAAGAATGCAAATGCGTGAAAACTGCATTGGGACGAAGCATGGAGAAAGTTGTTAAGACCGATACTGAGGCTTCGTGGATTACTTAAGACCGAAGTTTTGTCACCTCGATCAGATCTTTGGGAGCTGTACCATGCTTTTGACTCCTCGGAGGCGCAGTTCTTTTCAAATTGGAGGATTGATGCAGATGTGATGGATTATGTTATCATTAGGACCTTATGTTAATAGTTATAATCTTGATTTATGTTAGTAGTCATTATTTTAGTTAGTAGTCATTATGTTAATTCATAGGGTTAATTATGTCTTTCATTTTTACAGGGTTTTCTATATAAACCCTTGCTATGGAGTATGTAGATGGTAGTTTTGGATTATTAATTTGAGTTTAAGTTTCTTTCTCTTTGCTTGGAACTTGCTCCCCCCTTTTGGCTATACTAACTTGCCGGCTTTTCTCCTTTCCATTAGTTCAGTGCATCACTATTGTTCTGTAATACCAATTTACTGCAAATTATTTAATATATAACACTTTACATCTACTAGACAATTGACATAAATATCAACTACAAGATGATCAAAGAAACAAACTGTTTACCCATTTGACTCGATGAATCTGAAATTCAGGCAAAATCAAGATACAAAGCCTCAAAAGTTAGAAGAGGTCATCTGCACCCCAGCTCAGCCCGCCCTTCGGCATTAATACTAGTATTTGTACAGAGCTTTTGGAGATCAATGTAGCCGATTATAGTGTCTTCGAAAACCGCACCTTCCAGTTTAGCATCATTAAAGGTCGAACCAGATAAAACTGTGTTCTTAAAGATAACTCCTTGCAGATCAGCATTTCCAAAATTGACCCGATCAAGAACTGCGTTTGAGAAATCAACACCTGCAAAAGAAAAGTTCCATCAGATGTTAAATCTTTTTAATGCAATCCCAGACCTTGCAATCCCATAGTTTATATTGACAATTCATCCCATGGTGGAGAACTAATAAATGATTTTTTTTTCCCTTCAAACCATATGAATGATATGGATGATTCCTAAACCTTTGAAGCTTGCACCAACAGCATAAGCCTTGGACATCACAACTTCAGACATGTCAGCACCATCAAATTTTGCTTCGGACATTAGGGCTGCTGCAAGTGATTTCCCTTTCAAGTTTGATTTATCATTGGTATAATCACAAAACCTCAGATCAATTGGCTTGTCGTATACACCATTTGCTTGACCAATTGTGTTGCCAACAAATGCACGCTCACATCGGTTTGGGTCAGTTGATAGTGGAGGAAGCCTCTGTAGTATAAACCACATGAAAGGAAATAGTGTAAATAATTTAAAAATATTTACCAACTCCAACGTGATGCTATACAGCATAAACTAGTGGAATATAACTTATGGACTTTCACACATCACTAAAACGATAACTCTTATAATGAAAGAAATGAGAATAAGAACAAATCCCAAATTCTAGGCATCACATAGACAGAAGCCACAATGATTATCACTCGAGTTTCACTATACAATATAGGCAATAAACTCGTAGCACTCTTTATCTTAGAGGAGTCATGATTCATGTGTTTACCAGCTTCCTCGAGGAAAAAAGGACAAACCCCTGATAGTTAAAAGGATTAAAGCCATTGTGTACTTTAACCCAATGTTTTTATGTCCATCTTTATATAACGAAATTATTAACCTTTTGAATTTTTTATCTCATTTTCATCATTATCATTGGCATGACAGCTAGCTGGCATATGACTTGTAAGACGATTAATTTTTTATTCAATTTCATTATTTATGTGGCGATGTTGGCAAATGTGACAACGCATGGCATGTTGAAGTGGATTGATATGCCATGTCAACATAACCATTTTAGAGAATATTTTATGTCGTTACAAGCTAACATGGCATGTTGAAAAAAATTGCAAAAAATCCCAAAATTAATTATTCTAAAAATAAGTTGGTGACTCTAGGATCTAAAATGCGTCACATCAGCATGGAAGGAGAAGACGTGGTGACACATGCCGCATGCTAATATGGACTGATATGCCACACCAACATAACTTTTACATTGTTTTTAGAATCATAAATTTTAGGATTTTCTACAATTTATTTTATGCCATGTGGTATACTGACGTGGCATATCAATCTATGTTAGCATGCCACATGTGTTGCCACGTCTGAGAAGATTGCCACATAAACAATGAAACTAAATAAAAAACGAATATATTTCAAGTCATATGCCAGCTGACTGCCAAGTCAGTGATAGGGATGCAAGTAAATAAAACAATTTCAATGTATAAGGACCGTAACAAATAATTTCATTGTACTGGGATGACAATGAACATTGGCTTAAAGTACATGGACCAAAAAAATGATTTTAATCCTTAAAAGAATTTAGATTTATATCAATACAAGCAAAAGTAGAAAACAGGGATAACTTCTCCTAAACATAAGAATATGTAAAGTGGAAGATAGGCATTAAGGTATGGTCTGTGGTTATGAATCTGAATATCATATATCTGAAGACAGGGCTTAGAATATTTTCAATAGTAGGAATAATAACACGAAATTTTTATCAGATATATAGATGAAAAGTTCACAAAATTCATCACATCAAATGATAGGACAGATACAAATTTATGATTTTGCAAAATGAAATGAAGATGGACAATTTTATAGTGAAGATGAAAATTCAGTACCTCAATGTACAAATGTATAACTCCTGACCTGATTTGCAGCAACAACAGGAGATGCAGCAGTCACTGCCCAAGCAGCAAGCAACCCACAAGCAACACTTTTCATCCCTTTAAAGGATGAAACACATTCTCTAGCACTTGTACCCTCTTCATCTACTGACAAAAGAATCAAAATACACATCAATGCTTCATTCAATGTATCAAAAATCAATCTGATGGTACAAAATCAATCACCAAAAATCGAAATTGAGTATTCGTTTCATTACAATGCCCTAATTTTAAGAATTCCGACACATCGATCCAGCACTCTGTAAATGGATTAAGAGAGAATATGTACCGTAGCAACGGAATCGGGTCGGTTGCCCATAGCTCGGTTTGGGATGGTGATGTCGTCGGAGAGAAGGGAGGCGGTGGCCGGCGCCAGCCACCGGAATACAAACGGACGTCATTCTTCTCTTCTTCTCCGATTCTAAACAGCACCCGTGCTTTTATTCAAGCCTTATCTCGTTCCATCCTCATGAACACGTGGCCCTACTCAATAGGGTGCGTTCTAAGATACCTTGCGACAGTGTAAGGTAGTATATCTTTGGACACAATTTACACACACTCGCACACAATTCTTATAGTGTGCACATTAATTCATAAACGCCACATCATGCCCGTTTACAATTCAATCTGTACACAATTTCTACTTGCATATAATTTATGCTTGGTACTGGGCCACACAAATTAGATGCTTACCTCGGTTCACCCCAAGGTATCTTAGAATTCACCTACTCAATAGCTTACACGTTTATGGTCTTATAATTGCAGATATACCCTTATCAAAGTTTTCATTTCTTATAAAGCCCTTGGCTGAAAGTGAAATTAGAAATTTATCAGGGGTGTAAATGCAATTAAACATTTCTTTTGTTAGAGAGCTCTGAAAAGTTGTAAATTTGAAGATCGTCCTTGAGATGGAACGAGGGTTCTTTTCGTGCGAGAAGCTCGATCGAATGGCGAGCTTGATGCTGGCGAGCGTGGCCTCGGCGTTCTTTGCGTCCCTCGAGCGCTGCTCCTGCATCAACCTCAGCACCACCGACCCCGATGCCGGTGAGGACGACGACGAGGCCATCGTCCCCGTTGCCGCGATCAACACGTTGCCCAACGTCTAATCCGGAGGTCTTCTTGCTCACTTTTTTAGGTTTTGTGTCTTTTTTGCTATGCTTGTAAATCAATTGTAAACTTGTTTAATAATTTTCAAGAATTTAGATTGGAACTCAGCCGCGGCTTTCAGGAATTTCTCTGGAAAATCTAATCTTGATAATTTTTTGGGTTTAGGACCTAAGGAGGAATAATAAGGGGAGGAAATTAGTAGTTAATCATGAATGAACCCTAATTTGATTCATACTGAAGAAATGAAGCTTCTATAGGATTTATGGTTTAGGGCTTGATAATTGAAAGACAGTGATGAGTGGTATGACTTATAAGACATTAAGGAACCCTAATTAGTTTCAAACCGGAAAAAATGGAGCTTCTGCAGGGTTTTGATGCTTGTTTAATGGTCATTAGTTGATGTTGTGGGGTAAGATGGTCCTTAGACTCAACAAGTAGTTCAATGAACCTATAAATAGTACCTCTGTTGTGATAGAACGGATTGATGAATTTTGAAGGTTCTTCTCAGTTCTTCTCTCCTCCACTCTCTTCTTTGGATTCTCTTCTTTCTTTGGATTTTCAATTTTTAGAGGTGGAATTGATCCAATTTTGAATTGGATCTCCACAATTCTCGTATCATGAGCATTGATCCGGAGTTAGCTTCACTGGATTTGGAGCCCTAGATTTCCAATGGAGATTAGTTCTCAAGAACTGAAGAAAGTTGAAGAAGCCCTTAACAATCTGATCCGGGACAATACCAAGCACCATGAATGGAGTGTGTAGGAGCTTCAAGATCAACAAGCAAGAGATATAGGAAAGGTACAAACCCTACTATCTAACTTGTAGACCACTTTGACTTCAACCTCCTCAATGGGATCCCCATCAGTAAGTGAAACTATGGTAGAGATCAGCCATAGACATCACTTTCAACCTAGATTCACATGAATTGAATTTCCAAAGTTCATAGGAGAAGGATGAAATGTTTGTATAGCTATGACCAAATTTTTAAAGTAGATGACACACCATCAGAAACTGGAGTTAAGTTGGTTGTCATCCATTTAGAAGGGAAAGGCCTTCAATGGCATCAAAGTTCTATGAATACCATATTAACTAGGACCTTTCCATGTGGGATGAATATGTTAACCATCTCAATGAGAGGTTTGGAGATGAATTGTTCAATGATCCAAAACCTGCCCTAAAACATTTGAGATAAGTTGGTTCAGTGAACAACTATCTAGATAAGTCCGACAATTTACTCATACAAATCCATCTCTATAAGGAATATACAAAGTGGCATTCATTTTACTAAAAAGTGTCTGGGAGTGAAAAAGTTGGTGGAAGTCCCACTGCCCGAAGTGGTTAGAAGTAGGAAAGAGTTACACTTATGATATTTCTTTCTACTCAACTAAGTGGGCACCGAAGTGAGCGGAAGCGGGTTTGTATATGCCAAATCTCACTTCGTCCACTTTAGTGATAAAAAACCTGAAGTAGGCTTAAGCCAAATCATTTCATTCACCTGATGACAAATAAACAATTGAAGTGGGAAGAAGTCAACCAACTTCAGTTACTTCTCCATTACTTTTAGTGAAATGAATACAATGCTTCCTTAAAGCACTTAACCCCGTTTTGCCCGGGTAAAAGAGATCAGGACAATCACTATTCACCAAAAAGTGGATTGCTCCTGCTGCAGACAAAAAAACTCCCACCCCAACCTTTTTTTTTATAATTGATCCTTGAGGGCAAGGATCATTTTCAAGAGGAGGATATTAATGTTGGTTTAATAGTCATCATTAGTTGATGCTATAAGGATAAGATGGTCGTTAGACTTAACAAGTGGATTAATGAACCTATAAATAAGAACCTCATTGGAATAGAATGGATTAATGAATCTTGACACTTCTCTTCTTTCAATTTTCTTCTTTCCTTTTGATCTTCAGCTCTTAGAGGTGGAATTGATCCAATTTTGAATTGGATCTTCATCAAGTTTATGGTTTAGGAATTGTAGAAAAAAGACAATGATGGTTTGAAATAACTAATGAGTCACTAAGAACCCTAATATGATAGTTTTGAAAAGGTGGAGCTTCTATAAGGGTTAGGACTTTATAGTTCTAGGTTTAGGGTCTGTGGATTTGGATCTCAAAATTGAAGAAAGCTAGTGGAAGAGAATAACCATGGCTTTATGGAACCTTGGTACTTGTAAAACATAGAGCTTTTGTTGGCCTTAGTATTTTGTAGTTTAGGGTTTAGGAATTGAAGATAACGGTAGGACTTGACAATAAATTATGAAAGAACCCTTAATTTGATTCAGAAATGGAGCTTTTGTAGGGTTTACATTTCAACAATCCAAATAAGAACACATGAAGCAATTTTGT
Source organism: Dioscorea zingiberensis (assembly GCA_026586065.1). Taxonomy (NCBI): domain Eukaryota; kingdom Viridiplantae; phylum Streptophyta; class Magnoliopsida; order Dioscoreales; family Dioscoreaceae; genus Dioscorea; species Dioscorea zingiberensis. The sequence continues at coordinate 46,418,935 of CM048823.1, forward strand.
ACGGTTTACATTTCAACAATCGAAAAAACTTTACAAGATTGAAGTATATAACTTGTATCTCAATTTGAAAGATTAAATGAGGGTTTTATCAGTTTTTTCTTCACCAATTGCCATGAACCTGAAGCATGTTACCTTAAATATATCTTCATTTGGATTGGCTATGATTAATCTCTTAGTAGGATACATGTCAATTATATTTAAAATTAATCATCCCAGTGAAACTTGTTTAAGTGTCTAGTTTGCAGTAGAATTCAATCAACAAATTGTCATTCAGAAAGCAATTGAGGAATTCGCTTTTCTAGTAAAGTATTTTGGAAATTATCTACTTGTGAACCTTGGACGTTTGGAATATTCGAGAGTTATATCAAAATGACTTACTACGACAAACAAGCTTGTGGGTTGGATCTAATAGGTCTAAATGTTGGTTGAGAACATTTGTTTTGTGAAATAATCTACAATGCTGGTTTGCAGCTATGTTTATTACAAGGAGCTTTAGGTAGACTTTCATTTGGTGGGAAACTTTTTGGTTTTTTTTTTTAAAAAAAAAAAAAATAGATAAACCACATTCATCAAATTTATCAAAAACTTATTGTAAGAGGTTTACATTTTACATATGAACCAATAATATACCGATGTTGGCTACTCGGATTCACGACCCTCAAGAGGCTTGTCACCTGAGGATTGTTAGGATTCCTCTTGGGTAAAGGCTAAATACCTTTTAAGGGGTAATTCCACCACCACTAGTTTTGTCCGTAGAGTAAAAGAAATTTTCTTTAAGTCAGTTTTTTTTTTTTTTGTTTTTTGGAATAAGATGATAAACACCACTAGCAGGAACCTCAAAGGATATGTACAGGGGTGGTCGCTTAATCCTGCAAGTTTGTCCCCGGGAGAAAAGCGCAACACCCGACCCTCAGCTTGCACGAGTGGAGATTCAATCTCGGTTCGTTCACAAGAGAATCTCATATCTTAGCAAGCGACCCAGATACCAATAAACCCTTGAGTCATTGGTTAAAAATAATCTATTTCTCTCAAATATAAGTTGCATTTAACTTAGCTCACTGTGAACAGATTTTTCAATGCTTAGTATAACATTTCAAGAATATAGAGAGTAATACTTTAGATTCAGATTCTGCATGTGATTATGTAATATTAATATCAACTAAATAATTCTACATTGAAAAAATAGATAAAATTAGGTGCTTAACTGAAGAAAAAAATGATTTCTTTTTGGTAAAACCCTAATTTCTAATATAATTAAAACAAAGGATACAATTTCCCACTTGATCAAATCCAATCAATGCAACAGTCTTTTGTAAATTAAATTACAAATATATCACCCTTTATTATTAGACATTTTTATGGAACAAAAATTTCATCTTGTAATAAACACACCAATTTACTTCATCTTGTAATAATGAATGATATTTAACTTCTACTTAAAATTTGTATCTATTACTATAAGCATATAGTACTTCTCACTTAAACTTTTTCCTTCAAATGCATAAAACGTCTCACTTTTTTTTTTTTTTTTTTTTACAAGACGACAAGTGCCCCTTCCTCGTGATATAAGTCAGGGGTGGATAGCGCGGCTCTTTGCATGCACACTCTCATCTTATAATCGTGAGGGTTCGATCATGAGTTCGTCTCAACCATCTACGTTCTACACAAAGGATCCGATACCAATAAAATGTCTCACTTTGACAATAAACAAATACTTCAAGCACATTCATCAAAGAATAAAAACTAGAAACACCCCAATTTTTGGTTGAACAAAATCTCTAATTCACATGGGTGTCACACATAGCAAGGAGGGTGACAGAACGTCAAGAAGTGCCTAACAACAGTGGAGGCTCGAGCAAACAACATGACCTTTGTATTAATATTTTTTTGCATTGATCATGTAACAAAAAATCCCATGTAACGCACTATTAAACTCATAATAAAACATGATTTATTTATTTTTAAAAAAAACAAAATAAATAAATAAATAAACCTTGTTGCATAATGGGCATTAGTAAAACATCAAAGCAAACTTTTATATTCGATGGAATAAGGAAAAAAAAAAAAGCTTAATCCATTGTGATAGTATTATATGAGAATACAAAAGAAACAAAGATCAATCAAGCTTGCTTCTTCTCCTTGCATTGTGCCCCTGGATTTTAAAAAGAAAGAAAAAAAGATCATTAGTGTTAAAAATGATAATATTTGTTTTGGGAGCTTTGTGAATTTGATTTAAAACTCTTGAAGCTTGTACATTTTAACATTAAAATTGAATTTAAAGATTAATTGCATGAACTTTTTAGTTTCTAATTCAAAATTTCAAGGGTTTTAGGTTCATATTGGAAATAGTAAAATTACTAGCAAATGGTACTCATGTTGCTCATAACTTTATGAAAAGGGTTAATTTTATTTTAGACACCTGAACTTTACCTTTTTTGCACTTTGGCACCTCAATTTTTTTAAGAATGTAAGATACTCCACGACTTTTTTTAAGTGCCTAAATGGCACCTATGACTAATTTTGTTAACTAACAACTATTTAACTGAGTTAATTAAAATTTAATGAAAACCCTAATTTCTAAAATACTCTTTTTCCCAAAATACCCCTTCCTTCTTCCTCCTTGGCTCCGGTGGAAACCAAAATTTTATTAAGGTACAAGCTCTCCACCGCCGCCAGCTCCTCCGGCGTCGCTCGAGAAAACCGGTTATAGCATAAATCAACCCTCCCAATCACCATCCGCCCCTCCGGCCTCACCTTGCCAAAAAACCACCAGCTCCTCCGACGAAGTGGAGCTATCTTCATCCTTGGTCCAAGCCGTCCACGAGGGAAGAAGGAAAATGGGAGGGGTATTTTGGGAAAAAGAGGATTTTAGAAATTAGGGTTTTCATTAAGTTTAAATTAACTCAGTTAAATAGTTGTTAGTTAACAAAATTAGCCATAGGTGTCATTTAGGCACTTAAAAAAGATTGTGGGGTATCTTACATTCTTAAAAAAGTTGAGGTGCCAAAATACAAAAAGAGTAAAGTTCAGGTGTGTAAAATAAAATTAACCCTTATGAAAAACAATATTTATATAATAGCAAATATTTTTTGTGTTGCTAATGACTTTCTTAAAAATAATAATTATATAAGTTAATTATAATTTGTTTCAATTAACAACTATTAGAATGTGAAGGCAAGTTTAAAATGAATCATTCCAAATAGTTTTCAAACAGTTGTTATGATTGTTAAAATTAAAAAAATTTAAAAAAAAAAATTAAAAAAAAGTACAAATCTATTTTTTTGGATTTTTTATAAATTTTTAAAATCAAATCATTTATAACCGATTTACTACTACTTAATAATATAAATAGATTTAAATATATATATATATATATATTAAAAATAACGATTTTTCAATGCTCTTCAATATCATTAAAAAGATTTGAAAAAATAATCAATGAAGAAAATTTCCATAATTTTTTTAAATATTATTATGAGGTGAGATTACAAATCCCTTTTAAATTTTTTTCTAAATGTATCTTTTAATTTAAAAATAACCAATTTATAAATATAAAAAAAAAAAGCTAGATAAATACTCAAAAGTTCATCTCAAAAAATTAAAAAAAAAAAACAACTTACTTGAAATGAGGGCTTTGGGACGGGTCTTGAAGAGAATGCGATGCCGGATGATGCCGATCACTTCCAATTCCGGCCTTGAACGGAGTTCATCGTCCTTGCGTTTTCTGAGAACAAGCAAGGGTTTCTTGAGGGCCGTTTTGGTCCCGGAGAGCTCGTGGTAGCCGACGGTGAAGGTGAAGTTCCCCGGAGAGGTGCAGCAGAGGTTGCCGATCTCGAGGCCCTCCACTCCGCTCCCCATGGACGACGCCTGGGTCTCCACCGCGCCCTGGGGCTCCACGATCGCCCACTCCGCGCATTCCCCCTCGCCGCACTTGCACTTCACCCGGATCTCCATTCCAAACTCTCTCTCTTTCTTCCTGTCAAAAACAAAAACTCTCTCTCTCTCTCTCTCTCTCTCTCAAGGGTTTGAAATTTTCCCTCCATTTTTATTGAGATTGGCGGGAATGAGTTAATATTTTTTAATTAAAATTAATTTGGTTTTTCTTTGAGGTAAAAATAAGGCAGGTTTGGTATTGTTGTAAAACCCATAAATTTAAACAACCATTTAGATTGTGTTGTAAACGGACCTGAGTTTGATAGGAAAGGGCTAAATTTGAGCTCGGCTCGAAATTGTATAGTTTAAGCTCGACTCAGAGTTCACAATTTGTCTGAATAAGTTTACTTAAGCTCGACTCTATTTTAATTTTTAATCGTTGAGTTTGGTTTGATTTTGCTCGAAATTAAGTATTTGATTATAATTTTAAAAACTCAAATTCTGCTCGATTTTGTTTGAAATTTAAAATTTATTTATAAATTAATATTGATTGATATTTATATTATATATTAATATTAAAATTTAAGCTTTCGAGCCGAGTTCAATCGAGTTTGACTTAGCTTGAGTTCCGTTCAAAATTAATTTCAAGCTCTAAATTGAAACTTGAGCTCGACTCAAACTTGAAATTCCGAGCCAAAATCGAGATTTTATCGAGGCGATCTCGAGCTGTTCACGAACAATTTGATTTTTGATGACCCCTATTTAGACTTGAGCTTGGGTTTGGTATTCATCCAGTTCTGCGTCACTCATGTCAGGCGCTATGTATGCCGAAGTTCCTGCCAAAGAATACAAGCTAAGGCAATACGCCTAAAGACGCAGGAGCCGCTTGGTTGGGCTTAATGCGTTTATTTTTGAAATTTTATGAAAATTTATTTAAAAATATAAATATATAAATATTAAAAATTTTAATATTTTTTGTTAGTTTCAATTATATCACATTTACATTAAAATTACATATATAAACAAATGACATGGCGGTCGAGTTATACAGGATTCCTTGCATAAGAGGTGTTCAACCGGGAGGTCCCGTGTTTGAATCCTCCTCTAAACAAGTTGAGGGCATAGCGCGATGTAAAGCGCTGGGTGTTTGAGTGTTCGAGTAGCCGTCTTTCGGCGATCATTTGTCGACTTTAATAAAAAAAAAAAATTATATATATATATATATATAAATGGTTAAAATTAATAATATGTCACGCGGGTACCATGTACAATGAGACGAAGGGCATTTTGGTAGTTTCTTGCACAAACGCATCTAGGCCTAAAGTTTAGGGTTTTGCAGGGTTTCCATTCCATTGCTTTGGCGGCCGCGCGAGGACGAGAAGCTCCGCGGCGGTGTTCTGGTGAGATTTTCTCTGTTTTTGGACCATCAAAGTATCCTCTTTGTTTAATTTGATCATCTCAGTAGGTACGTTGGATTGCTGCTTCTAAAGCTTAGATCTTGTTCGTTTTTTCGTTATTATTATTTTTCAATCATTGCTGGCAGAAGTCTCTTAATCTTGTTCATGGATGCTCAAAGCTTTGAGATTTTTTAAGCACTGGAATTTACAGATCCATACTTTGTTTTGAGTGGTATTGATTTTTCTGAAGTTTTATTAATCTACATTGAGGGTTTTTCTGTAGATGCAGAGCTTACAATGCTGTTTAATATGTTAATGAATGCTAATGAAGATTGCCGGAGATGTTTAATTTGTGAACTTTTATTTTTCAAAGTTTGTAGATGCTTGATTTTTTTTTTTTTTTTTTTTTTTTTTAGTTTGCGTCTGGGATTTAGAAATTTCAAGTGTTAAAATTTTGTACGTGAGGACGAAATATGACAACCAGTTAAACCTCATTCTTTGATTTCTCTTGTTGATGAAACTCCAAACTGGCTTTTTTAATCCAATCTTTTTGTTCAATTTATCACTGGGGAAAGAGAAGAAAATTTCAGGGAAACAAACATTATCTAGAATATCTTAGGTTTGAACCAATAGGCAATGCTAGACTTGGAATAGAAATCTTTGTTCCCACTTCACAAGCACACCGGTAGCCTCGTTTTTCCATCAATTTATAATTCTAGCTGTCCTCAATCTGATATTATAGTAGTTATATAAACTCAAATTCTGAATGCTAGTAAACACCGGGGCCTATGCAATATTTGATTGATTACAATTCTGTATATTCCATCTGCTGTCAAAGTTCCCAATGTTGGTTAAAGGAATGTTTTCCCGTAAAACACTTATTCTTGCATGACTCTATCTAATTCAGAATAACTGTATCTTTTATGATACAGAGGTTAACATTTGCTTAATCTTCTATATATATCTTAATATTGCATTGGAAGATGGAACCCGTAATCCATTAAATTTCAATGGTTTAAAGATGAAAATGACAAGTTTTTTGGAAAAATAATTATTATAGAGCCCGTAGTCTTGAATCTCTCGATTTATTTTTCGGACAATACAAGGTCAATTTTTACCTTGATATAATATGCTCAAATGGCATAGAGAGCACTAAGCTGTGGTATTGGGCATTTGTGTGCATGGGATATGATGTAATCTTCACCAAGGTCTTGTTGACCAAGGAAGCATGGACATGTTTTTGAATATAATATCATCATACATTATGGTAAAAAGATGATGTTTATGATAGATGAGTTGTTATAGTGCTTGTTTAATATAGATGTACATTTTTTTTAAAATTTGTCTTACTGCCCTTTTCGGATATTAAATTTTTTCCCTACTATGTGTCATTTTTCACTCCAGGTGAGTAGTCATGGTCAAGCACAACAATGTTGTGCCAAATGGGCACTTCAAGAAACACTGGCAAAACTTTGTTAAGACTTGGTTTAACCAGCCCGCTCGCAAAACCAGGAGACGCATAGGCAAGCTCTTTTTCTGTATTTTATATTGTTTTCTGTCCTTTATGTGTCCTATGGGCTTACCTTTTGTTATTATGAGTTTCCACTCTAATTTTGTCCATCTATGCTTTGGTGATGACTTTCAGCTAGACAAAAGAAAGCCGTGAAGATTTTCCCACGTCCAACTGCTGGACCTCTCCGTCCTATTGTTCAGTGTCAGACTCTGAAGTACAATATGAAGCCTAGGGCAGGCAGAGGTTTTACTCTTGAGGAGCTCAAGGTAATCATCCAAACATTATGTTTTGCCTCCATTATTCTGTAGGGGACTCATGAAATGATTTTATGAGGACTAAATCTTACATGAATACAATTATCTTATGAATTATTTTCCCAGCTGAAAGTTTTTCCTCCATGGCATTCTGAAAAGCCAGTGCCTGTATTTTTTTTTTCCGAGTAGCTGATCCATAAACTTTATTTTTGTTTCCCTTTATGTCATTCAATCATTGATCAAATAATATCCACACACTAGGGTTGAAAAGTCTTCCAGCATTCTAGATTGGCATGCAAGATAGTAAATATTTCACTTCTGAAATATGTTAGCGGAAGCCAACTAGTTATATCCAAGAATTACTTGAGAACCACTTCATTTTGTTATAACCTTTGAACTCAAAACTTTTTGTTAAACTTCCATTGATATCTGTGATTTAGAGCTATGTGGAAGTCTAGTTTAGAAAAACAAGCTAATGGATGTCAAAAAAAGAGTTTTAACTTAGCATTGCACTATAGGTTTTGCATTTTATTAAGGGTAGCTTGAGGAAAGCTTGTAAAAGTTCAATTGTTTCTAAAGATTGATTTGTCTGATGTCTTTTCCATTTTAGTTGGCCCAATTTAAGATTCAATGGTGTTAATTAAGATGTTGTATTAGCTTTGTCTCTTTCATGATATTTACAGTGTTAGTTTTCCAGAAAGTTTGATTTGTAAGATAAAACTGTTCCTCTTCCCTCATGGTTTGTTATCCATTTACTATGGTTAATGCATGTTAAAAACGTAAATACTTTGTGTCGGTTCACAAAGTTGATCGTTTTGGCAGTTACTATGTTTATAATCTTATACAAACCTCATCTTTCAGGCAGCTGGAATCCCCAAAAAGCTTGCACCGACTATAGGAATTGCAGTTGACCACCGGCGGAAAAACCGCTCACTGGAAGGTCTTCAAGCTAATGTTCAGAGGCTGAAAACTTACAAGGCCAAACTTGTCATCTTCCCAAGAAGCAAAATATTCAAGGTTTCCTTCTTTTGCACTGAAGTTGCAGCCATCTCTGCGTCAAAATAGATAATCTTACAAATTTTACTCCTCTGCTAAACATTTACCATTTCTGTCTCAGTCTGGTGATTCTTCCCCAGAGGAGCTCGCCACCGCCACTCAGGTCCAAGGCACATACATGCCAATTGTCCGTGAGCAGCCTTCGGTCGAGCTTGTGAAGATCACCGACGAAATGAAATCATTCAGTGCCTATGGAAAGCTTCGTGTTGAACAGATGAACAAACGCCAAGTTGGTGCCAGGTTGAAGAAGGCTGCAGAGGCCGAGAAGGAAGACAAGAAGTAGCCTTGTCCACCCTCATCTTAAAATGCCAATTTATCTCGGGTTTATTTTCACCGTTCCATCAAAACTCTGACATTCAATTCCTGTGTTTTTTCATCAGTTTTGTTAGTTGAGACCAATGAGAACACTAACAACTTCTTGTTTGTGCTACTTATATTTTAAAAATTGTTTATTCATCAGTAATTCATTACCTCTTATAATAAATAAAAGATTATATATATATATATATATATATATATATATATGTAGGGATGTGTTACAGTCAGGTCCTCTCACAATCTGAACGATTTAAAATTTCAATCGTTAAGTGGAAGAATCAAATGGTAATTAAATTATATAAAAATATAAATATTAGTTTATTTTTTGATAATTTTCCATTCGTACAGTTGGAAATCTTTCAAACACGCCAAGTTAAGGGGGTCAAGTGGGGAGGTAACTTAAAATGCATTCTCGTAGTCAGATCTCATGATCTCATCAGAGCGCTATATATATATATATATATATATATATATATATATAATATATTCGCTCTATCAGTTGTATCTCATCATAGCGCTATATATATATATATATATATATAATATATATATATATATTCGCTCTATATACATATATATTGATTGCCAATTATAACACTGTGCATTCCCACTCACCTCCCATTTGGCCCCTTGGAGCTTATTTGAAGGATTTCCAACCATACGGATGGAAAGATCATCGAAAAATAAACTAGCATGTCCATTTTCATATAATTTGGTAACCGTTTGGTCCTTCCACTAAACGGTTCTTATTTCATAGAAATTTGAACGATCCAGAATTTCAACCGTTAAATGGGAGGGCCAATCGATAACCAAATTATATGAAAATAGACATATTAGCTTATTTTTCAATGATCTTCCCATCCGTACGGTTGGAAATCCTTCAAACATGCTCTAGGGGGTCAAATGGGAGGCGACCAAGAATACACAGTACATCCGACCGACCGCATCTCATCATCCGCCGTATATATATATATATATATATATATATATATATATATGTATAGGCTTGATACTACGCTATCACGGTTTGACATCGCTCATTTGTATTGCCTCATTTGGCTTCACTTCACAAGATTTGAGGAAATTCAATCAGATGGATTTTAAAGAACATCGAAAATAAAGTTAAGCATGTCCATTTTCATACACATCTTAACGAGTGAAAATTTATAGAAATCCTATCAGTTCCAAATTTCACCCATTAAGATAAAAGCCCTATAAGTTCTCAAATTGTATAAAAATTGACATGCTAGCTTATTTTTCAATGTTCTTTCCATCCATACGGTTGGATTTCTTCAAAACACTATGCAAGTGGGCCAAATGGGAGACAACAAATGAAATGAACAAGATCCTACCGACCTTACCTTTATCTCGCTCAGTATATATATATATATATATATATATATATATATATATATATATCATTCGTGATAGCATAGTGGTGGATATCAGATATTCTCTATTCCACCTTTCGCTTGGATTTGGCCCCTAGAGCATGTTTGAAGGATTTCCAACAGTACGGATGGGAAGATCATCGAAAAATAAGCTAGCATGTCTATTTTCATACAATTTGATAACCGTTTGGTCCTCCCACTTAACGGTTCTTATTTTATAGAAATCTGAACTATATAGAATTTCACCCGTTAAGATGAAGACCCTACAAATTCCCAAATTATATGAAAATTGACACACTACATGCTAGCTTATTTTTCGATGATCTTTCCATCCGTACGGTTGGAAATCCTTCAAACATGCTCCAGGGGCCAAATGGGAGAAATGGTGAGAATCTGTGCATGTTATAGTCGGCCGATCGTATATCACGTCAATATATATATATATATATATATATATATATATATATATATATATATAGTCGTGTTATAATGAGGCCGGCCTTACTACTGTTTAAATAAGGTTGTCTTATTTTCACCCATGTTGAGAGTGTTTCTTACAAATTCAATCGTTTAGATGGAAAAAAACATCAAAAAATACGATAACATGTCGATTTTCATACAATTGGTGATCATCATCTCATTAAATGATATGAAAATCAACATATTATTTTATTTTTCGATGTTTTTTTTTTCCATTGTATTATGGGGTCAAAATCAAAATTAAATTTATAAAAAACGATTTTACTTTTTGTTTTTTTTTATATTTTATTATCTAATTAGATTCATCATTAAATATTGGGAAAAATGTTTTAGTTAATCCAAGATAGTTTATCTCATGATGTTACATACTTTCTGGATCAAACTTCAAACATAAATCATTGAACTACATAAACACACACATCAACATCACTGGATAGATATAGCCTCCACAAATTTGTCCACCGTACTCCATGTTCTTCCCCATTCCCCCCAACTCCAAATCACCTCAATTCAACATATAAAAATGAAACTCTAATCCTTCACTACTGAAACAATCCATTCCATCTCTGCTACAATGTCCCTCCCCCACCACACCCTCTCACCATCTCTCTTTGCTCCTCCCAAAATCCCCACTCCATTCAGCAAAACAAGGCCATTCCATGGTTTGATCCTTCTTCCTCCCCTTCTTGATTCATACATAGTACACACTCATTTGTTTGTTTTTCTCTATTTTCAGGAGCAACTCACAGGTTACAACTGAAGGGCAGTGATGGTGGTGGTGTTGTCTTCTCAGGTGGCTATGGAGTGAACTCCAGCACTGGCTCTGTTGTCAATGGAGTTGCTAAGAAAAGGTAGACATGGAACTTTGTTCTTTGGTGAGGAGAGAGAATTAATTCATCAGGATTGACAGGAAAATTGTGGAGCATTTGCTTCTGATCAAAGCCAAGGAGGAGTTGTCAGATGATGAAGAAAAGAACATGCTTGATCACTTGTATACATCACAGTACCATATGAGTGGAATCCTTGCAATCTCTCTTGGTGTGTCTCCAGTTTCTTTCCCAAAATTTTCCATATAGTTTGAACTTTTGATCATTCATTATTTTGGATTTGCAGGCCGTGTAGAGGAACCCAATGTTGATAACATTACTCATGTGGTTTTATGAGATTTCAGAGAAAGGAAGACCTTGCAAAGTTCCATGTTAATGCCTCCTACTTGGGAGTTCTTAAGGAGCATGTCAAACCACATTGCTATGTATGCCCTGGCATGTAATCACTTATCCAGTTCCTTGACTCCCATATTTTCTAAATTTTCGGAGAAGTGCCTTCTTAATGTATGTGTATGATCGAATGTAGTACAGTGAACTTGTTATTGATTGGTTGTGATTGTATTATAGGGTTTGATTTCTTTGGAGTATGAATCTGAAGTAGAAGATGATATCATGCCCATATTTCGGAGAGGAGAGGTACAATAGTGAAACTCTGTGAATCTGTAACTTTTGTTGGATGTTCTGTGTTCATAGGAATATGATTATATTTGTTAATTTATTTTAACTGCTTCGATAGAAACTCCCATTTGAAACATTAATGTGAAATCAAATCCTAATTTGATTTTTGTTGTGCATCTTTTGTGAACCTCTCATATTTGGCAGTCATTCTTGAAATGTTATTGACCAGGAGTTTAACTATGGGGTGGAGTGTGTATTCTTGATCTCTTTCTTTGAAACCGCAAGCGGACATGCTGTAGAAGATGCATTAGCTACTCTTCAGAGTTTGATCATAAAGTTCGGGTCCCTGATCATACAGGCAACTCAAGGTACTTGTGAGAATTTTTCGCTCAAATTATATTTTTGGCATTAAAAAAAATGCATTCAACACATACTCAAGAATCATTTCGTAAGGTTTTAATGACACAAGTAATGGTTTCAGGTTTCAGAAGGTTGGAAATCTGATTTTCTTAGCTTGTTGACATTTATGCTGCCAAAATTATTAAAGTATGACAATTTATTGAGATATGTTAGGATACCAAGGAATTGGCCTGTGTTCCGTAAGACGGTGGAATAGTTTGAAACTTCTCTGCTGACAATGAACAATGTGGATGAATGTGCAAAACTACAAGAGCAGAAAAACGCTATAATTCACTATTAGTTGGAGATGTCAATTTAGAAATATTTTTTGTCAGAATGGTATAATATATTGCAGAATTCACCTAAAAGACTTGAAAGACGCACAATTGACATTATCTAAAACTATTTTAAAGTTACTTGAACCTTCTCATTTATATATGTTCAGTAAGACTCATTTAGAAATTTCATGTACTTATCACGATTTCTCTTGATCCAGAGCTTTATTAGTTCCACTGCTCAATTTTCTATTTAGATTTCTCTTGTCCATGAAAAATTTCAGGTCAATGTTTCAACCTCACAGATAGTGAATACACTCATGCTGCAGTCATACGATTTCCATCTTGTAAGGATTGCTTCATTGTTTGTTAATTGATGATTACTTAATCAAACATTTGCTAGCAACAAATGGCTACAAAGCTTATTAAGAATGGAGACACGATTCTTATTCACATTGGGCTTATGATCTTCTGCAGTTGATGCCATGGAGATGTTCAGAGGCACCTCCGATTACAAGGACGTAAGGACGCTAAACCTTCGATATAAATCTTTCTCATTCTTCTCTAAATACAAAAAATACTCATCATTAAACAACATAAAGAGCTTCAATAATGTCGATAGCTGGACTTTTGAGTATTTCTGAATACTGCTTAATCACATTATCGAGCTTCACTTCTTTGAGTGAATGGCATCAAATGTAGTGCATTATCATGCATTATCAGGCTTGTGTTTGGGCTGAGAGAAACGAGGAAAGGAAAAGAAATCTTTATTTGTAAAACTTCACCCTGAAAACAGATTTTTTTCTGCATGGTTCATATTACAAGTTTTCTGCAAATACGAGTCATTTCACATATTTTATTGTATCACTTGAACTAAAAACTGCAGATGTGGAGATTGAAATTTCAGAAAGTGACAAGGAAGGCTCTCCTCATATATTTTACTGTTGATCCTGTGGGTATTGAGTTAATGTAGTGAATGAAACCCGATGGTTCACTATGGTTGTAAAGTATAATACATTCATACACATCTAATCATGTAATGACCTTACATTCTTCGTAAATTATTGTATAGAATTTATCTTTGTATTTGATCTCATACTCTCTGTGAGTGTGGGTTATATTTAGGCCTTGTTTGCTTGGGCATTTTCTCTGTATAAGTGCTTTATGAACAAGTTAAGCAAATTTGTGTTTGGATATTTCACTTTAAAAGCACCAATTTGGTTAGTAAAAAAAAATCCCATAGGTGTATTTTTCCACCTTAGAATTGTTTTTTTTTTTTTCAGAAAAGCTAGTACCAAGTTGCTAATCAAGAAAGTGGAAAACTACTTTGAGTTTTTTCAGCACTTGCGTTTTTCTGAAAGCTCTTCCAAATATCTTTTTTAAAAAATAAAAAAAAAACAAAAAATGCTTAACTTACTTTAAAAGCATTTTTTTAAAGTAAGTTAACATCCTCAAAGAGCCAGCTGAAATTGCAAAAGAGGTATCACATCACTTCATCCAAATTTTTGGGAGCCAGAGGACAGAGAGATACTCCACAGATTGGGCCCAGATGCTCGCTGGATCAGAATGGATGGACCTGACCAACTTGGAAATTCCATTCATTGAAGAAGAAATTTTTGCGGCCATCCAGGACCTCAACGCAAAAAAGGCACCAGGACCCGATGGTTTCCCTATGAGCCTATACCAGCAAGGATGGAACTTCGTCAAGAAAGACATCCTACAGACCTTCAAGTAACTATACCAAGGCACGACTGATCTAGAAAGGCTGAACTGGGTGCACATCCTGCTAATTCCAAAATCCAATGAAGCAAGCTCAATAGGCCACTACCGAGCAATCAGCCTGCTCAACTGCTCCATCAAAGTCATCACAAAAGTCTTGGCCAACATACTCTGGACAGTCATCTTAGGCTTGGTCAACGAAAACCAAACAGCTTTCATCAAAGGAAGATGCATACATGATAGTATAGTAGCGGCAGAGGAGATCATATATGGGATGAAATCGAGAGGGGGAATCCTAATGAAAGTTGACTTCGAGAAGGCTTTCGACTCGGTAGACTGGAACTTCCTCCTAGAAATCCTCCAAACACGAGGCTTTGGACAACGATGAGTGGGGTGGATCAAGGCCATACTCTACTCATCAAAATCATCCTTCTTAATCAATGGGTCCTCAATGGGTTACGTTAGACACAAAAGAGGACTACAACAGGGAGACCGCTCTTGCCCTTACTATTCATCCTCTCCACAGAGCCATCCGCGAGCATCTCTGGCCTAGAGGGGAAGAACAGGTGGCAACCCTCTTCTATGAGGATGACCTCCTAATCCTCAATTCCGGGAAGGAAAAAGATTTTAGAACACTAAAACTCATTTTCTACCTGTTCGAGGGACTCTCGGGACTAAAAATCAATTATAACAAGAGTGCCATTGTGCTCATCAGGACCGAGCATGCCAATGCCAAGAACATCGCCCAGAAAATGGGATGTCAACTTAGCCAGCTCCCAATAATCTATCTGGGCATTCCCCTAGCTAGAAGCAGACCCAATAGGGATGACTGGAGAAAGCTCATCCAGAAGGTCTGGAATAAACTGGCAGTATGGAAAGGGAGGCTGATGTTAATGGGAGGATGCATTACTCTCTTTAACTCGGCCTTGTCAACAATACCAAATCATTGGATGACCATGTATAGACTACCACACGAGGTAACACGCCAAATTGAAGGAATTCGACCTGACTTCCTGTAGAGGGGAGCCAACCAAGAGTCCAAAGCTCACCTATGCAGAATCTCCACCAGGCATTCCAGGGACCCTGCACGTCCACCAGAATAGACCGGTAGATACTCAAGTGGAGACGAGCCCCACTCGAATACAAGGCCTAAATATGTAATAACAGATAACAATACATCAATGAAATATCTCAATTAAATCATATACATAATCAGGGTTATCACAGCGGTAACTAAAATCAGGGTTCAAAATACCCTATACAACAATCTATACAAACTCAGGCCCTATAAGGGTCCTAATGATGAAACTCTCACTCACACAACTGAGGTCCTCGGACCTCTCCAACCTATCCCAATCCTACGCACAACTCCATATCCTGAGTCATCTGTTCCTCTTAACCTGGAAGAGAAAAAGAAAGTGAAGTGAGCTTTCGAAAGGAAAGCTCAGTAAGTACCCTGCAAGGATCTCAAAACGGTAAGATGAAACAAGATATCAACAATCAACGAATCATCAAGCAAAGGGGCTACACCCCACACAATCAGATCCTAGAATCCAGCTACGGCCCTCAGAGCCCTGGATAGGAAGTCAAACAATGGCTCAGCAAGGTTTTCCCCCGGACAGCCAGCCTCAGGCTGTAAATCATAAAACGCAGCCTCAGACTGCAAACAATGACTCTGGCCAGCGAACACCTGCGCTGCAGGTAGCGCCACCTCTCACATGTCGACCGCACAAATGAATCAACCCCATCGACGGGAAACGGAGCCTCGTGACTCCAATCGCAAATCGGGCGGAAGGTCGAACTCGGTTGGCACATACCTCCGGCCTACCAACGACCGACTCATGGCCTATGATCAAGTGTCACCCACGGGTGGCATGTCCAAAAGAGCATTCAACAAACAAGTAGTGAAACTTTGCACTCTTATCCTGGGCCGAGGTATTGCTCGCTCACAGCGTTTCCTACCACGCGTCTTGCGGTCAACGGATCCTCGTGATCAGTAAGCACTACCCCTGACGCTCAACCACACACATACAAAGAAGGAAGATAACAAAAGCAAGTATGTGTATGCATCAAATAAACAGATATTGCAAATAAAATAATATGCCAAGAACAACATATGTCAAATCAAAGGAACCCAAACAAGGGTAGAAGCAAGGCAAAGGTATCTTACCTTTGCAACGATAGCTGGGATCTTCCCCGGACTCCTACTCCTGATATGTCTCTACGTCGGTATCTGGTAATAAAAACCAGATTTAATATCGGTAATATCTTAAAATTTCTAGTATGATATGCATGTTTCACTAATTTGGCCCAAACTTAACTTCCGGCCCCTTCATTAGTCACTTTCCCATTTCTAGTCTAAAAGAACTACATAGCTTGGTGGTTAAAGCCTACCAAGCCCAAGTGGAAGGTTCATGGTTCAAACCCCCCAAACCCAACCCAAGTTCACAAATTAGTTGAATTCAATTAATTCAGAAATCAGTACAACTAGGCTTGATCAAAACCACTAATCAATTAACTCGATTGATTTAAAAATCTCAACCTAATTTATTGGACCTAAACTATTACTCGGTTGAGCCCAACCCTTTTAACTAATTAACTCAAGGCTAACTTGAATCAATCAATTAACTCTTAATCAAATTAATAAAATCAGACTTGACTAAACCCAGCCCAATTACATGACACCTATAAGGATCTTATTAATTTATATGTCAAAACATAATGCAGAATTTCTGTCAGTTTTGCGCAGTCGGAAAGAATTGTCCATATCTTTCAATCCAGACATCCGATTACGTTGATTTAAGATTCATTGGAAAGCTATTTTCATAAACTTTCCAACGGTATATTATATGACCCGATCAGAATACTATAACTAGCCAAAAATATACTCGAAACTGGCAGCTCGAAACTGCACAATTTCAGTAGTAGGTTATGCGCAGTCCGAAAGAACTGCTCATATATCCTAATCTGTAAGTTAGATTTTAATGATCTAGTATTATTTGGAAATATAATTTCCTATATTTTCTAACGATGTATTATACACCCAAATCGGAGAACAATAAGGGTTTAAAATATTACTCCAAACTCCATGATCGGTACGTATGCAGAAACTATCATCCTTAAAAAGTCTACATGTTAACTTAAGTTTATTCCTTCCTAATCTATGCATTAATTAAAGGGAGAGTGAAGGTATTTACCTCTATCAATGATGTCTCAAATCACGCGAGATTCCCTCCTAACGTGTCCTCACACTCTACGCCGCCCTCCCTTAGCAAATCCCTCAACAAATTATATCTCAATTCTCCTACTATATCCCCCTTTATATAGATATGAGAATTCTAATCTTACTCAAATTTTAAATTTGAGATATAGATAAATCGTGATTGAATTGTGATTTATCTCTAAGGGATAGACCTTCATCTAATTCGAGTTGACCTTAATTATTTAAAATTTAAATTCCAGATAAGGATCAATTATAAACGAATTATAATTATCTCTAAGTGATAAATCTAATTCAACTCAAATATTATCTTCTACTAGATTTACAATTCCCTATTGTAGATTATTTCTACTAGATAATCATGATTCAACTCAAATATTAAATTCTGATTATAGCATAATTCGTATTTGAGAAATCTAATTTTATAGTTATCTATTTTATCTCATATCAATCTCTATGAGGTTAACCCAAATCGGGTGACATGATGAATTTGACCTTGTTGATTTAATTACATTAAGCCCAATCTTTTCCTGAAATTACCAAAATGTCCTTGATGACTCTTATTAACCCTAATTAAGGCATTATCCAATTTCATCTCTCATTTCAAATTCAAGGGACCTTTCTAATTATCTTATTATTTAAATAATTAGAATTTCTATTCCACTAAACTCGATTCGATCCAACCTCGGGACTTTCTTTTATTGATCTAGATTTTTAGAAAAAAATAATAACCTAAAATCTTCGGGTTTCACACTACCGCCTAGTAAAATGGGAGAGACTAACTCGGCCCAAGGAGCTAGGGGGTGGGCATCCTCAACCTAAAGGCTTTGAACAATGCACTTCTCGGCAAGTGGTGGTGGCACCTCCTGAGAGGAGAAACCAGACTCAGTGGAAGAATCATCACGCACGCCTACTCCCGGAGCACTCAGCTAAGCCCATTCAGAGCGGCCCCCACACGTGCTTCCTACTTCTGGAGAGGGATTATGTAAAATCCATGATTTTAGCTTGAAATAAAGGATTTAATATTTTTCCCTAAATTAATTAATAATTTAAAATTGCCAAAGGGTATTTTGGGAATTCAAATAAACTCCAAGGGTATTTTGGTAAATGGACATGAGGGAGTTTAGAAAGGATAATATTTCATAAATTATTTAATGAATGATTTAATTAAATTTGGAAACATCCAATTTAATTAAATTTGGAAAGTCCTCTAAATATTCATGATTTGGACATAGATAGAAGAAAGGAAATAGATTGATTAAATCTATTAGGAAAGGTCCTAAGTTGGTGAGATGGGATTTAATCAAAAAGGAAATAATAATTCGGTTTAAATTTAAATTTTAAATAAATTTAAATGGTTAATTTTGAGAAAAACTGACTGCCAAGGGCTTGTTAGAGATTTTATTAAGTTTGGGGAGCTGAAGGTAAAAGTGGTTGACTCTCGTGCGGGACCTGGACGTAAAAATAAAAAGAACGAGGATTAAATATGAATTATGCTCTCTCTCACAATTCAGGGATCAAATGGTGAAACGGGAAAATAGAAGGGCCTTAACGCAAATATCCACAGAGAAGTTGTATAAGAAAGGAATAAACGGCCAGGATTGAAGGATCGGGAAGATGTGAATCGCGAAGCACCAATCTCACCGTCCATCTAAGCCACGATGGTAAGCCTGCAAGGGACCGCACCGAGCGGGCGATCCCTAACCATCCATTCTCGATCAGAGGCCTGATCACGAAGCAGTAGCTCACCTTCCCCGCCAGCGAGCTACTCCTTTCTCCGCCACGATCACCGACGACGTATTTGGAATGGATTAAATCCCTTAAAGGAAAGCAAGGGATCGCGATCTCAAACGATGGGATTCTGATTGAGATCTCAGGCCCTATAAAAGGGAGCCGGGTCTGAACTAGAACCCGCATCACCGAACGACGGCGGCGAGCTCACCCACCGTGAGGGATTGAGAGACAGAAGGGAGGAGACCTTCGTAGGGAACGACTGGGGGCCTCACGAGCAGGAGGAGGGTGCACGGTCAGCAACTGTTCTTCCCCGACCGGCCACGAAGCGCGGTAGTCACACCACCATCTTCTCCGGTGAGTCCCGTCTTCTTTACCTTTCTGTTCTTGTCGAGCATGCATGGTAGGAAGATAGTTAGACGACGGACTTCGGAGGGCCATGAGCGTTCCTTGTCGGTCTCCGTCGAGGCCGAAAGTGGAGGAAAACTCAGGGGGACGTCCGCCGGCATATCCGAGAATCGAGGGGAGGAAAAGAGGCGCCGCCAGAAGGCCTCGGCTGCGACTCACAAAGCCGCTCAAACCTACACGCGACAATGGGGCCAGTCACGGCAACTCCACATGGCGGCAGGCGTGGGTTCAACTCCGACGATGTCGCGACCTGTGAAGAGAAAGGAGGAGACAGACATGAGAGAGACGGGAAGATTAATTAGTTGGTTAATTAGTTAACTATAACTAGGTTATTTGATAATTGATTAATTAGTAACTAATTAGCTAACTGAAACTATATTATTCGTTCTAATTAATTGGTGCAGTTAATTAGTAACTAAAGAGTTAACAGGTTAACTAATGAGAGGGTAATTTATTTGGGAGGGTCATACAAATGACTAGTTAGTTGATTAACTAATTAGATGATTAGTTGCTAACTAATTGAGCTGGTTAACTAGTAGTTCTAATTAATTAAAAAGGGACTATGATAATTAGTTATTTTAGTTAATAACTAATAAAATCCAATCTACTTGATTGATAACTAAAATTTTGATCCCACTAATTAATTGGTTGACTAGAAATTAATTAATTTGGGATAATTAATTAATTAACTATGTTAGTCAACGAAATTATAAATCAAGGAATTCAAAATTGATATGATGAGGTACTTCCTTGATTAACAGGATGTGAGAACAATTAATTAGCAGTTAATTAGTTGAGTTAATTAATTTTGCTAAATTAATTTATTAGATGTTTAAAGAACAACTATGGGTTATCAAGTTAACTAATTGAAAATCAATTAATCGGGAGTAAAGAATTAATTGATTGATTAGAGAATAAAGAAATGAGTAAATTAGTTGATATTTCAATTAACTAAGTCCGGAACTCGTGAATGGGCTTGGTTTGGGGTTGGGTTCAACCAAGAGGAAAGAAGGCCCACTAAGCCGGACTCAGGCCCGTGAGAGCATGCATGGTAGTTTTATTGCTCATAGACCAATAACTTATTGAGAATAGGATTATCTTACCAGGTATTGACTTGGATGCGTCGAGAAGTCCCGTGGAGCACGAGACTTTGCGATTTTAGGTAAGTACTTCGGCCTAGTACCTTTACTCTTTGATGAGTATTCTTGACCTTGTTATTGCATGTTGATCATGCCTTGTTCCTCCCTTCAGGGATTTTATTTTATGTCTTTGTTGTGACATATTGTTTTCATACATGCTTCCATGAATTTTGTTGAAATCCATATATAGCATGTTTGATTGTTTTGGGGATGTTGGGATCCCTACTTGTACTGTTCTTCGTCCCGGATTCAGTGGAGCAGGTGGGCTCCAGATTTTGCGAGAGCGTTGGGGACGGGACACCCTGACGTTCCGGCACTCCTAGCCAGAGGGAGAGTGTTACGGATTTGTCCCCGCTAGTGATGGGGTCCGATCGGCTGGCCAATGTCGACATGAGAGGCGTAGCGCTACCGACATACTGCACCCGAGGGGTAGCGGCCACGGGATGGTCGCTTACTCGCCAGGTTCGTGATGAGTATGCTTGTAGGGGAGACGTTTGTGGAGCTTCCGTTGGAACTCTTAGCTAGGAGTCGATATCTTGCTTTTTTTTGTGATAGACTCCTAGGGCTTGTTTTGAGGGGCATGCCCCGAGTTTTGATTTTGATATTCATGATTTATTGATATCATATTTTCTTGAACCCTCAATGTAGTACTCTTATCGAAGCTTTCCATTCGGAAAAGCTCATGCACTTGTTTTCTTCCCTCGCTTACGCATGCATCCCGAGGCGTAGGGACACCAGCACGCTATGCGAGTCGAGCCGAAATGTATCGTGGGTCCAAGTGATTTTAGAGGTCCGAGGACCTTGTCTATCTTTCTGTTTTGAGTGAGATATTATGTTTTGTAGGTCCCCTTAGGGCCTGGTATTTGTAGGGTACTTGAACCCTTGTTATTTATTTTCCGCTGAATAAATTAAGTTGTTTATTTTGCATTATCTGCTTACACACTTAGGCCTTGTATCCGGGTGGGGCCCGTCTCTACTCGACTACGCTACGGTTCCGCATTAATTCTGCCCGGAGGTCCCGGATCGGCCTGGGCGCTATGCATTATGGAGCAACGCGACATAACCATGGCCAACATGGTCACAAAATCAAGGACAGGAGAATCAACCAGGATTTGGCTCGACAAGTGGATCAACGGACATAGCCCAGCTAGGATATACCCGGAACTCCAAACCTTGTGGGTTAATGCAGACCACACAATTCTGGAAGCAAGACAATGGCAATAATAAGGGGATTCACTCCTTAGACCGGGACCTCTATCGCTAAATGCGGAAGAAATGCTCCATAACATGCAAGGTCACCTGAGCCAAGGTGGATCTAAGGAGGAAGACATAAGGCTATGGAGGCTAATTCCAATTCAAGCCTTCACGGTTAAATCACTATATCTATTCTACATTGATGGAGGAATGAGAAGCTCCCTACCTGCAACTTTCTGGAAGCAAGCTTCCCCCCTAAAGGTCAAGCTCTTTGCCTGGTTGGGGTGGGAAGATGAGCTCCCCACGTTGCAAAAGAAATTGAAGGGGGGATAGAACCCGGTACTACCTATGCAACTGGAAAGAGGAGACTACAGAGCACCTGCTCCTTCAGTGCCAGTACTCCTCCAAAATCTGGGCACACAATGGTCGCATCCTTGGGAGCCGGAATACCCCCACCAAGATACAAGATCTATAGGGGCGGCCCCAATTCTCTGCACAATTGGAGAAGGAGGTACGCACGGGCTGGAATCTTCTCGTGATGGCAGTGACCTGGAGTCTCTGGATGGAGAGAAACAAGAGATGTTTCAGTGATAATCACCGTGTTTGTTAGAAACTAATTTGCTACTCCGACTTCCTCTTCCTCTCCTGGTTCGACAGTGCACATGCTACCAAAAGAGGCCAACTGCAAGCAATGGAAAACATTGTCAGATACAACCTAACACTCACCAGGGAGGATGCGGTCCTAAGAACACTGGGAGCAGACTTCGAGGACGAGGAAAGCAACGAGAACATCTCCCTCACAAGACCCCCGATCAGGCTGTAACAGTCGACCCCTTGTGCCCACTTGATCCATCAAGGGATCAGACTTAACAATGTAACAATGTAACAACTTATTCACTTTAAATGAATGTGATTTATCCACTTTTCCGGAAAAAAAAACTTTAAAAGCATTTATAGTCAGAAAATAAGGTCGTCCAAACAGGGCCTTAAATTGTGTATGTTATTTGCATATTCATGTATACACTCATGAGGATGATATATTAGAGATGATAATTTCTCTCTCCTTGTTCTTGAGGTGAAAAACATGAAAATTCGGTTACTTTTATATTTTTATTTTTATTTTAAAGGATGAGGTGGGATGGGGATTTCTCAGTCTAGCATAGACTTCCTCATCTCTATTTAATTATCCAACGGTAGAGATAAGTCAACTGGAAAGCTCTAAAAAGCCCCAGAAAGCCTTAGAGAGTTACAACAGTTGTCTCCAACCTGACATCCGAGTTGAAGCCTTGTTGGATCAGTGTTGGCACTCCCTTAGGACTCAAGTGAATCCTAATAGCCTAACTACCTAATCGCCTCCACTTGCCTTCATTCTCAACTTGAACTCCATGATTACTGAACAAGTATTTCTTTCTTTTGGAGCTCTCTCCTTCTTTCTCTCCACTTTAAAATCCTCCTTCTAGCTTTCCCTCTTTCTCGTAACCTCTCTGACTTTATTGTCGGAGGCAACCCGAGGCACAACCGCCTGGTCTTCTGCACGATCCCTAAAGGTCCGATCTCTAGAGCATTACGATCGATCTTTTCCCAAATTCTTGAAGTTTCTCCATCTCAATTTATTGCTCATCCATTAATCTTGATTTGTTCTAATCCCAAGGAAAGAGCATATCTCGACATCAATATATATATATATATATATATATATATATATATATATATATATATATATATAATAGTTGTAATTTTATTTTTGAAAGCTTGTCAAGTTGTTATAGATTTGATGATGAGCAACTCTGGGGGCGTTCACTTGTCTGAAAGTCACACTTCAGGGAAGTAGATTGAAAGTGCCAGTTCAATAAAGTGACTGTAAAGTTAGACCCTGTAATAATACGCTTAAAAAAAAAAACTAAAAACAGATATATAAAAGTATAGGGATCAAAAAGTAAAATGGGTGATGCTTATCATAACCCAACTAAAATTGTTTTTATCTCCTTATCAGTTTTATCTCCTTATTTATTTCCCCATTCGAAAAATATTATTTATCTCCTCACACCTAAAACCCCGACGCTCTCTTCCTCTCTCCCGGTCGCACTCTCAGACGATCGAATTTCGAGTAAAGATTGTCAAGGTGTGAGGAGATAAATAATATTTTCAGATGTGGGGAAATAAATAAGGAGATAAAACTGATAAGGAGATAAAAACAATTTTAGTTGGGTTATGATAAGCATCACCCATTTTACTTTTTGATCCCTATACTTTTATATATCTGTTTTTAGTTTTTTTTTTAAGCGTATTATTACAGACCCATGGTGTTCTTTTGAGTGTAAGTGGTAACTGCTAGAAGTGTTCACTTTTTCACTTCGGATGTTTTTTTTAATGAAAGTGAGGCTAAAGTGGATTGGGACTGAAGTGGCCTTTTATACCAAGGTCACTTTGCCCACTTCGGTTAAAAATCCGCTGAAGTGGATCTAGTTAATTTTTGGCGGAAGTCCCACTTGGAAGGAAGTGGTTGAAATGTGACTTCCACATAAACGAACACCAATAGTGGCGTTAGTGGACCACTTC
Source organism: Dioscorea zingiberensis (assembly GCA_026586065.1). Lineage (NCBI taxonomy): Eukaryota > Viridiplantae > Streptophyta > Magnoliopsida > Dioscoreales > Dioscoreaceae > Dioscorea > Dioscorea zingiberensis. Next base: position 46,443,306 of record CM048823.1, read on the forward strand.
CCCACTTCCGCCACTCACTTACCCCTAAAAGAACACCCCTACTCACTTATATTGCTTTATGCCTTATGGTCTCTATTATTAAATTTTATTTAATTTAACTACTAAGTTCTAATTATTAATATATTATTTAAATTATTTCAAAGTCACTTGTTTTGTTATAAACAAAATTATTAGTAAATAATAATGTTTTTATTTTTTATTTTTTTGGTTTTGTTTTGGCACTATCTTCTAAATATATATATAATCAACAATTGTGCATGTGACCCCACATCAATTGTGAGTTGCACTATAATTAACTATAATTATCTTATTATTAAAGGACAAAACTTAGGTCAGATTACTTCAAGTGATTGCTATGAGATTCTCTTTATCCCTCAATTATAAAATGACCTTCTTAACTTGCATCCAATTGATAATTATTCCTACATATTATTGTTTGCCCAAATTTTTTATTCTCAAATAAGTTAATACTATCTCCCCAAAATCTCACAACTTAATTTGTATATACCTTCAAACTTTATATCATATAAAGCATATAATTTAGTTAATAGTTTTAAAATACCAAAATTATAATGAATAATCTAGATATTGAGAAATAAAACCCTTTTTCTAATTATTGATGAAATTATCAATTTATTCAAAACTATGAAAGTGTACTAGCTAGTATGCAAAAAAAAAAAAAAAAAAAAAAAAAAAAAATCCTTTCATTTGGCTAAGAAAAAAAAAACTCAAAAAAAGGTGTCAAAAGGTTGTACACAGCTCAACATAATTCCACAAACTTCTTGTTTTTTTCTTAATATCTAAACCAAGTAAATGCCAAGAAACCTTTTCCTTACTCTTGTGAATAAAAAACAATGAAAAAGCTCAAAAATGGGAAGCAAAAAAAAAACACATGATAATAAGTTCTAATCACATTTCATTCATCTTGAGAAGACTATGATACATGAATTCTAAATGGTATATGAATTTAAACTCACAAAAAAGAGAAGAGAAGAGAAGAGGAGTGATCAATTGTGGAGAGGGTTTGGACCTTGAGGAACTAATCTTTTAGACTCTCCATAAAGAGGTTCTATAGGATCACCATTGATGTACCTTGAAGAAGGAGAGAACCTTGAGAAGTAGCCCATGGATGGTGATGAAGAATACTCTTCATTCCTTCTCTTCAACTCATTGTACTCTTTAATACTCCTCCCTTGACTTACACCCAAGTCTTGGCCAACTAATATTAGTATCAGAATGAAGGACAACATGGGTGGCAGATGAAGGTTTTTGAGCTTCATTCCTATTGAGAGAGAGAGAGAAGAGAAGAGAAGGTGTGGTGGGCATGTGAGGGTGGAGGTGTTTTAATATGGAGACAGATACTTCAAGTGGTGGGGGAAGAGAATAAAGAAGAGAGAGAGAGATGATGACGATGATGATGAAATATAGAAAAATGAGGGTGTTGACTTAAGAAGTGGGATAGGAGTTTCTCTTCCTTCCATTTGGCTCTTTGCATGGAGGAGTTCTCATGTTGCTTATCTGGTTTGTAATAGTAATAAAAAAAATCTTTTTTTTTTATAAATATAGATAAACCATAAGAAATGAGTGGTGCTATTTTACCGACTAAGTTTTTCGAAAATGGTTCCCGAAATCATTGATGTATATGAGGCACCATCAATGATTTCGGGAACCGTCTTCATGAAACTTTTAGTCGGTAAGAATATCTTTTCTTATTAGAAATACGCTATAGATGTAGTTTGAATTTTTAATCTCTCTTGATAAGAGAGAATGAGTTACCAACTTTCACTTTAAAGGTTGATTAATAAATATGAACTGTTAGACACAATTTTGTAAATCTGTATTAATATTAAATTTGTTATTTATATTACATTGTTCCATTTAAAATAATTAATTATTAAGATAAATCTAGAATTTTAGTATGTTTGCCCAAGATCCTTTGATTATTATTATTATTATACTTTTATCAATGAAGTGGTAAAATGACCTTTTAAAAACTTTTAACAATTTTATTATATATAAAAATATATTATATCATTAAACATTAATATGAAAAACTTAAAGTTAATGTCTTTTTTAGAGTTTTTATTAATAGAATTATATAGAAAGCAAAAGGTTTTACTATATTTTTAACCGAAGGTTCAAATTAGATTAACATGGAGATAAATAGAAAAAGGCTTTTGATGACCGAGATTTTCTATAGTAATTTTCTCTTAAAAAATCAATATATCTATTTCGCGTCGACACTAATTTCTTCCAAGTTTAATTTCATTAAAAAAAAAACTTAAACTTGAGAAATGACAATGACTTGAAAGAAACTCAAGGCCAAAGCCTTGAATGATTTATGGAACATTAATGTTAGTTTTCACCAAATGCTAATCTATAATTGGATTGGTTGTAGTTGGATGTTATTGCTTTCCAATTGGCCATTAATTTGGTTGGCCTTGCTTTATCACTGTGATTTGTCTAAATGGTGAAGTTTTTGGATCACTTCATGAAAACAGCCTATAATGGTTGTGATTGATGGTGAGATTCACTTGTTTGAATTCTTATATTTAGAACTACTGTTTGGTTGGTGGTATTTCAAGCTCATATATCTCCCATTTCATATTTAAATGGATGTGTTTGGTTAGCATGGGATCTTTAAATCTAAAACAGTGTTAAAGTGTGAAAATTTGACTTTTTTTAGCAATAAATTGCTCAATTTTCATTTATATAAGGATTAGAGTTATTTTTAGTCCATTTACTTTGATCGAATGTTCATTTTCATCAATTACAATGAAATTGTTCGTTATAATCCTTGTACATTGTACATTGAATTTTGTTTACTTTCAATTTTATTGCTGAAGTAACAATCAGTTTTTATGTGACTTGAAATATGGTTAATTTTATTCAGCTTTATTGTATGTGTGGTGGTGTTGGTGGACGTGGTGACACACGTGGCATGTTGACATGGACTGAAATGCCATATAATAAGTTTAACTTTTTTCTCGTCACTTTTGGTTGTTGATATTGCAATTTTTGCCGCATAAGCATTTCTTTAGGTTTTCTTGATGTTAGCATAACTTTTCCTAAAAAAGTTATGTTGATATGGGATATCAGTCCACAACATAATGACATACTGTGTCACCATGTCTAATTAACACCCACATAAATAATGAAACTAAATAAAAGATTAATCGCATTTCAAGTCATATTTCAATTGGTGATGTAGAGGAGGTCGACGACAGATGATGCTGAGCTGTCATATTGCACAATGATGGCGTTGAGATACCATGATTTGACAGTTCAGTGCAAATGCGGAAAGTAATCTTGATATTATTGTGATTAGGGCAATCTTTGGGTATGTTTTGGTCTTTTGGCCATAACTTTGGCTACGAGTGTCAGAATTATGCATATGACCCCAATCTAGAAAACTCGTTTCGGCGCACACACCGTGGTCACCACACTACGCTTGGTGGGCATCGTTTTCAACCTCAAATTCCGTTGTTTTCCTTTCTAAATCACTATTTTAGTTAATTTTTGTTATTTTTAGTACTAAATCATTTGTCAAATTAGGAAGTGATCTGAATCTGATTGGGTCAAGATTTTTGGTTGATTAATTGTTTTATTTAGAATTACAATTTGGCAAGATTTTTGGGATTTTAACTATTTTTGACATAATACAAGAATAGTAGTTTTTGGCTATACGGTCCCGCTTGTGGACTGATTTAAGCACTTTTGGATTTTCATAATTTATTTTGAATCTAAGAGACATTTTTTTTCTCTCTGTGGGTGATCTTCTAGCGTTCTTTCTTGGTGATCCATTGGTTGTAACTAGCCAACAGGATAATCTCTATTTTGTTGGACATCAACTGGCCACCACTTTAACAACATAAGTAAAAGAGCGAAAAATTCACTTTACAAAGGCCTTAACAAACAATTTCATTGTACATGATAAAAATAAATATTAGGTCAAAGTACAAAAATGATTTTAATTCTTTATATAAACATGAGGTTGGTTACGTTAAATGTCTTTATTGATTTTTTTGTCTTTTCCTTTTTTCATACTAAAGATCAGTTTGAATACAAACTTATAAAAATTAAAAAGATGAAAAACAAATATTTGGAGTATTTCGAAAATTGATAGTAACATAATAATACATCTAAAAAGAGTGAACTATGTAAATCTGTGTATCTTTATTGCTTTGTTTTCATCTTGTTGTTTTTTCTTTTTTAAATTTTTGATTGTTTATTGTTTTCCAACATTATCATAGTTCTTTATATCATGGTCAATGGTTTTTGTTTATATTTAATGGTAAGAGTGATTTGGTTATAAACTAAGAACAAGGTTTTGACTTTGATGGTTATTGCATGCATCATGTTGTTTAAACTAAACCATCCGGCCATCCTTAATCAGTTTTTAATTACATTTTATCTCTTTTTCTTTACTTTAATCTTTTCAGAAAATTAACCCTTAAGAAGATTCATAATTACCATTGTACCTTCGAATTGTATGCCAACAAAAACACCTATATTTATCTACATATCCTTTGCTTAACAATCAACTCAATTTTTTTTTTTTAAAATAAAATAAAATCACAAGCGGTTTTACTTCATTTTTCTTTTTTAGGGTTTTATTTATATACTGATTCTCTTTGTAAAACATTAAAATTGCAGATATATCTTTGTAAACTTTTTCTTTTAATATACAATCACCGAAGAATTATATATATATATATATATATATATATATATATATATATTTTGATGCTGAGATTTGTCCTCATGGAGATTGGACTGATTGGACTGATCACAATCAATTGGTGAGATGTGCTTCAGTTGTATCGCTGATTAAGAAAATATGCAAATTGTGGACGCCTTCTTCTTCTCGTATGACGGTCTTCTCCTAGAACCAGGTTGTCAGAGATCATTTCTCATTTGGAACATAGAAAATAAGGGGGCGGGCGCTCATACCTAGGTATGCCACGTGTGGACTATATATATATATATATATATATATATATATATATATAGAGCACTGATGCCATCCAGCCGGCCGCAACACTGTTCATTTACGGTCACGCCAGATTTGGCCCCCTGGAGCATGTTTCAAGGATTTTTAACCGTATGGATGGGAAGATCATCGAAAAATAAGTTAGCCTGTCAATTTTCATACAATTTGGGAACTTGTAGGGTCTTCATCTTAACAGATCAAAATTTATAGGAATCTGAACGGTCGAGAATTTCAACCGTTAAGTGGGAGGACCAAACGGTTACCAAATTGTATGAAAATTGACAGGGTAGCTTATTTTTAGCAGATCTTCCCATCCATACCAAAAAAATCTTTCAAACATGTTCTAGGGGTGATAATATCTTGGTAGGCCGATTTGAAATAAATGATCCTACCGGCCGCATGTTATCACTGCTATATATATATATATATATATATATATAGGGTCATGTTACTATGAGGTCGACCTTACTACTATTCAAGCAAGGTCGCCTCATTTTCACCCATTTTGAGAGTGTTGTTTACAAATCCAACTGTACGGATGGAAAGAGCATCAAAAAATAATATAACATGTCAATTTTCATACAATTTGGTGACCGTATGATCATTCATATTAAAAGGTGAAAATTTAACTCGTTAAGATTTCTATAAATTTTCACATGTTAAAATGAATGATCATACGATCACCAAATTATATGAAAATCGACATGCTAACTTATTTTTCGATGTTCTTTCCATCCGTATGGTTGGAAACCCTAAAAACACTCTCAAAATAGGTGAAAATGAGGCGACCTTACTTGAATAGTAGTAAGGTCGACTTCATAGTAACATGACCCTATATATATATATATATATATACACGGAGATGATATGGTGCGGTCGGCTGCACTTGCGGCCGGCCCACCATATCTCATGTGATATCGAGCCCGGCCGGACCCCGGGCTGCCCGAGGCCCTGCCCGATCATGTAGAGATATGGCAGGCCGGCCGCAAGTACGGCCAACTGCACCATACAGCCCCTATATATATATATATGGTCATGTTACTATGAGGTCGGCCTTACAACTATTCAAGTAAGGTCGCCTCATTTTCACCCATTTTGAGAGTGCTTTTAGGGTTTCCAACCGTACGGATGGAAAGAATATCAAAAAATAAGATAACATGTCGATTTTCATATAATTTGGTGACCGTATGGTCATTCATCTTAACGGGTGAAAATTTATATAAATCTTAAGGGTTAAATTTTCACCATTTAAAATGAATGATCATATGGTCACCAAATTGTATGAAAATTGACATGTTATCTTATTTTTCGATGTTTTTTCCATCCATACAGTTGAATTTGTAAACAACACTCTCAAATGGTAAGGAAATGAGGCGACACCCTACTTTTGAATAGTAAGCAAACCCTAATCTTATGCAATATTTATTCCCCTATATATATATATATATATATATATATATATATATATATATATATATATATATGAATTTAGTACACTAAATCATTTACTGATTAAAAACATTTTATCTCACTTATATAACTAAAATTTCTATTCTCGTAAATATATTTACTAGACTATAAGTATTGATATGCAGTGGATCTGACAAGACACCTGTCTCAATCACATCCCTTCTACAGCTTTGTGCAAACCTAACAAGGCGCCATCATGCATCCCAAGGAGAAAGCTACCCCAATGCATACCGCTTTGGTTTCTGTCGATGGCTCTATACGAATTAGTAGTTTTTGATCTCTCTAACCTCGTTCTTGATCCAATGTGGAAACAAGGTATGTTTGTTATACCCTTCATGGCCCTTTTAGGAATAATCAATTCATGGGGTAGTTGGAGTATTTCAGGGGGAACTATAACAAATTCGGGTATTTGGAGTTATGAAGAGGGATGGCACGTCTTGGTTCCTCAAGGTGATGACAAGATAAAGGTAACGTGGACCACAAGGGAAAGAAGGGATGTACATAAGGAGAAGAAGCGGGGAAAGAAGGTAAGGAAAAAAGAAAAACCCTAAAACTCCTCTACTGCTTCTTCTCCTTCTCCGATCAGTTATTGACTTGACCGTCGAAGCGGGCACAGGCAACAGAGCCCTACCCCTCTCACAGTTCTCTCTTTTATCTTTTCTCTTTGTCCCCATCTCAGGTGAACTTGGGAAGAGGACACCCCCCCTTCCCCTTAAGGCTTCTATCCAAGAAGTCATCATCTGTTAGCAGAAGATAAAGGCGGTTCACGTGGTCAACGAGATCTCCGGCTAACAAGTATAATAATTATTAGTATAAATATAATTATTATGTTAATATTTATATGGATAAATATAATATTATTGTTTTCAAATAATTGGTTGTTGTGTGTGTAAGCAAAAATATTAGTATTTTGTTAAGATATACACATGAGTATGTTGCTTAGAAGGGATGTGTTATGGAGTAAAAATATAAAAGCATGTGGCATGATCATAAGGACCCAGATAAAGACTTGATTGTCATCTAATCTTCTGGTCATCCGACGGTGGAGATCAACTCTCCATAAAACCCTAGAATATTTTGACAGGCACCTAATTGCCTCTAGTCTGGCTCCCGATTGTATCCTTGCTAACACCTTACTGTATCCGAGTTGACACCTCGTTGGCATCCGACTGGATCCTAGTTGGATAACGATCTTAGCACACTATATAAGGTGGACCTCAATTCACAACGAGGCAATCCGTTATCTGGCATTCAGTACCTAGTACGCTACTCTGATTTTACTGAGACTGATCGCCTATTAACACTTCACTCTGATCACTTGGAATCCTCTCCTTTCTTTCTCTCACTCTCCTCCTTGCTCTCCCATATATCAGCCTGAAGAGTCGTCCACACAACTGATCTTTTCTTCCAAATCACTAAAGTTACTCTATCTCCATTGATCTCTTTCATCCATTGATTTGGATCTGTTCTGACCCCAAGAATGAGCAGATCTTGACATCAACATGATATATAAGTTGATAGGGTGGTTATGAACAAGGACACGTGGCATAACGTGATATATCCGTGGAGTGTATCGCCAATGCGTAATCGGAACTTGCGGTCGCTGGGCTCACTTTCTCTCTCGGCGAGCTCCTCCACCCGGAAATTATGATGAATTCAAGTCCTCAAGGAGGAGCTCTCGGAAATTCAAGAAGGCGTGTTACCCCTCACTCCTCCAGCGATTTTCCTGCGTGGTGACTCAAGACCTTCTAGAAGCCTAGTCAGTTACGGAGACAGTTAAACGGTTGAGGAGCCAGCCTGGAGTCTAGAAGCTTCTAGAAACATCTTTGAAATTTGGATTTCTTTGGTGGCATGCTGAGTTGGCACTCACGTGCTCAAATTGAGTAGCTTGTTCTCCAAGCAGCACCCCCACCTCCAAACCCTATAAATACCCCCTCTCCCCAATTCAACGGTAGCTCATCTCATTCCAGATCCGGCGAAGCCCTGCTGCTCTGGAGACTGAAGCTCCCATCTTCTCCTTCTTCTCTTCTTCCATTTTCTTCATTCCAGAGCTCGATCATGGAGTTCTGAGTTGTAATTTCAGAAGAAGCCTAGTGGATTCATCCTCTGAGAAGAGGATCGTGGTTTTTTTCCCACATTTTGGGGTTTTCCACGTAAATCTTTGTGTGTTCCTTTTTGATTCTGGTTTTCTTCTTTGATCTTCTGCTCCTTGTTCTTCCCTCTCTAATACAAATTTAAAGTGTTGCTTGAAATTGGGGCTTGATCCAATTTTAGAGCTAACATTTTTGGCGCCGTCTGTGGGAACACTGAGCAAAGAGCCATGCATACAACCCGGAGGTCAAAGGCGAGAACCAGGACTCGAGCAGAGGATTCCGGCTCGGCCAAGCGTCCATGGTGGGAGAAATGAACACTCCAGCCAGCCTCCTAATGGAGCTTCCACAGTTCTGAAAATTTGCGAGTTCGGCCAAATTTGGTGGTCATCCCGTAAGAAGCGATTCATCGCCGTGGAGAGACAATTAGCGGCCTTTCGCCACCACAATCATGGCCGTTGGCGCCATGTCTCACGTAACCATTTGTACTCACCTCCGCCACCTCCAACGAGCCCAAACTGCTGCACCCGCACGCTCACAAATTCGCCAAGGACGCCACCTCTGGCGTTCTCCGAGGCGTCAGAGAAGCCCCTCGTGATCATCCTCGAGAGCTCGATTCCCACCATCGAGGGAGAGAATGATTCACCGTCGCCACTCAACCGAGAGGTATGAGAGGAGACGCCCGATCTCCTTCTGAGATCACCACCTCGGCCACACTCCACGAGACCTCGATGCCGCCAGCTCAATATGAAGCGCGACCTTATTCTCGAGATACTCCCCACGAGGCGCCGTGACGCCTCACGCCCCCGCTCGAGTGCGTTCCCTCGCGACATTTCTCCCGGAGGCAAGGGTCGAGACACTATTCCCTTGTACATCACGGGGAGCATGAGAGAGGGCGTGGGGTATCTCTCGACGAGCGCGTCACGAGAAAGCGTACTCACGTTTCCACTCTCCATTTATCAAAGCAATTTGGGAAGCTCCCTTCCCAGAGAAGTACATTCCACCAAATATCAGATATTATGATGGTACCTCAGATCCACATGAGCATGTAGAGAGGTACTGCTCCGAGATGACTGTGAATGGAACTTCCGAGGTGATCTTGTGCCGCGGTTTCTCGAAGACTTTGTCTGGAACCGCATAATGACCGGGTTTGAAGCCTACCCGGCAAGGCGGTATAGCCTACTTCGACCCGGCTCGTTGATCGCTTTCTTGGCCGTTTTGCCAGTGCGAGGCGGCATAAGAGGAATCCAGCTTATGTTCTTTGAGGTGCAAGCAGAGAGAGGGTGAATCTCGGGGAGTTATCTTGGACAAAGTTCAATGAGGAAACTCATGGAATGTCCGTCTGGATTCTATCATGGTAGTTGGGCGGTACTAGATGGGTCATGGAATGCCCATTTCTTGATTCACTAACTCGAGATGTTCCGAGGGACCTCTCCGAAGTGATGAGTGTGGCCAGGTACATAGCCTCCGGCGAATTCAAAGCGGGGAGGAAAGAATGTGCCCTACAACGGCGGAGGAATTCGCGAGAGGAGGAGAGTCAAGAAGTGAGCGGGCACCCTCGGAGATATGGAGCAAGCCTGTTACTCCGACCTCCTCGTCTTGTGACAGAGGCGCCGGGACCAAAGCACCCCGTATTAGCCCTGTATGACAATTACACTCCCTTGAATACTTCAAGAGAACATATAATGATGCAGATCCAAGACAAGAGGATTCTCAAGCTGGAGTCTGGCCAAGGAAACCTCCTCGGCAAAGAAGAGCGGCAAATTCTGTATCTACCACAAAGTCCGAGGTCATACTACAGAAAATTGCATCCACCTCAAAGATGCAATAGAGGATCTCGTCAGAGAGGGGAATTGAAGCCAACCCAGAACAAATCCGAGCTATTCTGGAGATGAGGTCCCCTAGAACCATCAAGGAAATTCAAAGCCTCAATGGGAAGTTAGCAGCAATTGGGAGATTTATTTCAATGCATCGTGAGAAAAGAATCTTCCATTTTTCGTGAGCACTTCGGAAAGCTCCAAAGGTAGAGTGGGATGTAAGAGTGTGAAAAGGCCCTCACACAATTGAAGGAGTATTTGCAATCACCTACCTTGCTTTCCAAGCCGAAGCCGTGAGAGGAACTTCAGGTCTTTATTTGGCGGTTTTCGATATGGTCGTAAGATTCAGCCTCACCAAAGAGGAAGTCGGAATTGAGAACCGGTTTATTATACTAGCAAGGTCCTCAAATGATACAGTAGTCCGTGTATCATCCTCTCGAGAAGTTGGCCTATGCCTTGAGTCACGCAGCTTCGGAAACTTCGTCCCTACTTCCAATCACATAAAATCAAGGTAATCGACGGATCAGCCTTGAAGTAAGTTCTCCATCGACCCGGACGCCTGCGGGCGATTGACAAAGTGGGTTGTCGAACTTGGGGAGTATGACATCACCTATGAGCCTCGCACAGCCATCAAAGGCCAGGTTCTAGCTGATTTTATCGTTGAACTCACATCCACTGATTCTGGAGAAGCTATTTTTATGGACTCGTCTGAACCGAGCTCCTCTTCTATGGCACAATGGGTGTTACATACCGACGGTTCAGCGAATGCCGAGAGCTCTGGAGCAGGCATTGTGCTTCAATCCCCTTCAGGTTGGAGCACCTCGGCAGTCTTGAAGTTTGGGTTCAAGGCAACCAACAACGAAGCTGAGTATGAAGCCATGGTTGCAGGCTTTACAGGTTAGCTGCAGGCACAGGAGTCCAAAATTTGTTAGCAAACAGACTCCCAACTGGTTGTTGGTCACATGAGTGAAGGATTTGGGGCAAAAGAAGAAAACATGGTAAGATACAAAGCTTTGGTGCAAAAATTAGCTGCTAGCTTCCAGAAACTATCCATTACGAAGATTCCGAGGGCAGAGAATCAAGAAGCCGACCTCCTCTCGAAACTTGCTTCCTCCAAAGTTGAAATAACTTCCCCTCTCAATATTCAGTATTTGCCGGCGAAGACAATTGATTGCCGACCTGAAGAGGAACTATTTGAGGTGACAAATGAGCCGTGCTGGATTGATCCGATCTTAACATATCTCCAAGACGGATCTCTACCTTGGGATCCCAAAGGCTGGCCTTGAGATCAAGGTTAGAGCCAACCGCTTCACTATTCCTCGATGGACGCCTCTACAAGAGATCATTTACTCTCCCCGTTGAGGTGTTTGCATCCAAGTGAAGCTAATTATGTTCTTCAAGAAATCCATGAAGGTATTGCAGAGACCACACAGAGGAAAAGCACTTTGTCATAAAATTCTAAGGCAAGGTTATTATTGGCCAACTTTTGTCAAGGATGCAAAAGCATTTGTCCGAGAGGTGCGATCCGTGTCGGCTTACTCGAACATCCACAAGGCCCGGCTTCCCAAACTCACCCCTATTGTGAGTACCGGGCCATTCAAGACTTTGGGGAGTAGATCTGCTTGGCCCATTTCCAAAAGCAGCTCGGCAGATGAAATTTTTGATTGTTGCCATTGATTATTTCACCAAGTGGGTGGAAGCTGAACCCCTTTCCTCTATTACTGAAAGGGTGTGTCGGAAATTCTTATGGAAGTCAGTAATCTGTCGATTCGGGCTCCCGGTAGCATTCATCACAGACAATGGGAGACAGTTTGCGAATGCTACATTCAAAAATTTCTGTGAGGAACTCGGAATTGAGCACAGGCTTACTTCGGTCACTCACCCACAAGCAAATGGGCAAGTGGAAGTGACGAATAGAACCTTGCTTCATACCCTCAAGACTAGGGTGCTTAGGAATCAATCTAATTGGGTAGATGAGGTACCGGGGGCACTTTGGGCATCTGAGAACTACTTGCCAACTCCCTCTTTGGAGAGACTCAGTTTGCCCTTGCATTTGGAGTAGAAGCGGTCCTCCCTGCTGAAATTGAAGTCCCAACTCCACGGAGCCAAGCCTTCAATCCGACAAGCAATGAAGAAGTACTCCGAGCTGAGCTCGATTTGCTGGAAGAGAAAAGGGAAGAAGCTGCCCTCCGAGCTGCTGCATATCGCCAGAAGGTCAAACGTCACTACGACGCCAAGGCGAAAGAAGTGACATTCCAAGTGGGAGATCTGGTCTTGAGAGAAAACATTTTTGAAGGCAACAAAAGTAGAACAGGGAAGCTTAATCCAAACTGGGAAGGCCCTTATGTTGTAATCAAGATTGTAAAGCCTGGTACTTATTGGCTCACCAAGATGGACGGAAAAAGGCTCAGACGCCCTTACAATTCCGAACATCTTAGGAGGTACTATCAATAAAATTTCCTGTTCTACAACATGCCTAAGGATCTCTCAACAGAACCTCCAGAAGTAGAAGCAAAATCTTCCGAAATTCAATTTAAAGCTAGACAGCGGGTCAAGGCTCGAGTCATAGCATAACATGAAGGAGCCCTCGCTAACTCACACAGCAGCGGGTCGAGGCTCGAGCTGTGACGAAAATGGTGAGCAACCTAGAAAATCCTCACAAAATACTTGGTTGCTACACAGCAGCGGGTCTAGGCTCGAGCTGTGACACAATAGCAACCAGCTAGTGAGGACAGTTCCGATAACCAGCCAACTGATCAAAGATCCCCTCGGCAAATGATCCAACAAATCCGAACTCCTCCATAAGGATCTCGGAAACCAAAGTCAATGAATCCTTGTGTGTTTCTCCAAATAAGATGATAGCGGGTCTAGGCTCGAATCATCTTAAGTGAGAACGCGCACTACGGAACTCAAATGACAAAGACATTTCTCCAAACATGGTGATAGCGGGTCTAGGCTCGAATCACCTTGAATGAGAACCCACAACAAGGAGCTCAACAACTAGTAACTAAGAAGCGGAAGAATTAGAAGCGCGAATAAAAGCATGGCAAAAAACTCAAAATCTTTTCCATGCACAGGTAAAAGTGAATTTCATTTATCAAAATGACACTAACATTTGCAACAGGAAGGAACAGGCAAATCTACACATTATGGGGGAAGGAAGTACAAGATGAACAGGATTAGTCAAAAAACTAAGCTACTCAGCCCTTCAAAGGAGCCATAGAGACATCTCCACTTTCGTGAGATCCTTTTCAACATTAAGCGTTACTAAGCTCCACCACCCGAGTCTCAAGAGCATCAATATAAGTCAGGTTAGCAAAATCTGCATTGGGAAATTTCATAACGAACTCTTTCAAAACAGGAAAGCTTTCCTCCCTCCCCTCGTCACGTGCCTCCTCCGAGTGATTGATTCACTTGGACGAGCTTCAAAGACAAGCCTTCTCCAATTCCTCACTTTCTTTTCACTCTCGACAATGACTTTCGACAAGCCTCCATCTCCTCGAAATACTTTCGTGATCTTTCCTTAAGGCATCCCTTTCCGAGGTGATAGCTATCAAAGAAGAATTATTATCCTTGAGTTGCTCCAGGCTTCGCCATTTTCTTTCTCCGTAAACTTCATTTGACACCTCGCGGGGAATATACTTCCAAGGATCTGACTTTAGTTTCTTCCTTCGCCTCTGCAAGTTTTTTCTCTGCGAAGGAACGCTCCGACTCGGCAGATTTCGAATTCTTGAGGAGCTCGGAATTGTTTGCATTCAAAACAGCAATCTCCTTCTCCTAGATGAAATCTTCTCCTTGGCCTTAAGCTCTTTCTCCAAATGTCTCCGGGCTTTCTCGTTGGATTGTTTCAATATTGCATCTAACTTACTCTTCCCAACCAAGGCGGGTTCTTCTCTTCTAAGCCTTCTTCAATGCCGTGTTCAAACGACCGACCTCCAGCTTCAAGTCTTTATTCCTCCTGGATATATTGATTAACAAGGACATCCGCTCTCCTCTTCTTCTTCCAAAATACTTTGCGGTAGCGATGGGTGAGGAACAAGTTACGCAAACGAAGATACAAATGAGTTTGAAGTTGGACCGATTCGTAAATAGGTTCGAGCTAAAGAAATACTTCACCAAAGCCCTTGGAGGCGAGGAGCTTCGCCGCATCAAGCCGAGATAAACGTCCAAGTCTAGATTCGATTTCTTCTGGCAAAGCCGACTTGATTACAGAAGCGGCAATTTTAGGATCGTCAATTAGGATCCCTTCCCTTGGGTCCACGTGAGATGATCCCTTAGAACCCTCAGAAAAACTCGGGCCACAAGCTCGGAAACTTGAGGAAGGGCGAGTTGGTCGAGTAACTCGAATCCGGACTGGATCAAAGCTGATAGTAGGGTCGTGATTCGCCCTTCGAGAGGTCCCAATGATCTCAACCTCATCCTCCTCAAGAAAATCTCTCGAGGATCTACGGAAGATCCGGAATGTGCCCAAAAATATCTTCTTGCTGGGAATGTAAGGGAAAGGACCGCCCGAATTCCTCTGTCCATGTAGATCTCCTCCCTCACTACCGCGATGGAATTCCGTATTAACGTCGCTCGCGGAAGTGTCGTTTTCAGTAGGAATACGCGCGGATAAGGGAGAAATGGCCAACGCCCTCTCGGTGTTAGGAGGATGAGGTAGCTCAGCTTGTCTCTTCTTTCCTTTGGAAACCACCTGTTTCTTCCTGCTAGCCATTTTCCGAGCTGGTTCGTCTTCAACAGCCTCTTCAGAATCCCGAGCTCTCTTTCTTGAAACAGTTTCAGAGTGTGTAGGCGGATCGACCTCAACTTCTTGTGAAGGATGGAGTTCATCATTTCCTTGTGGTCTAGATAATTCTTCAGCAATGTGCGAGGTTCATTGGTACTCCCGATTCCGGGCTCCTCTGACCCACTTTCTTCCTGAGCTTCGGCCTTTTTACGCTTCTCCAAGCGTGCGGTGTTGAGCTTCTAAGACGGGCTCGAAGCTTTGTCCAACAAAGATTTGGCACGTTGAGAAGGGTCCATACCTTCACCGAACACAAAAAGAGAAACTCAATCAAAATGATAGAAAGTAATTGAAAAAGAGTAAATGTAAATGTGACAATCCCTACCCTTCGCTAAGAACGACCCACTTCTTAAGTAAAATTTTGTTAGTCAAGAAGATATCGGGAGGAATCACGGGAGCATGTCCGTAATTTCTCGAGATAACGGTTTTACTGCTTTAGAGAGCTTCTCCCTACTCAACACTTGAGTCCGAGGTACTCCCCATTCGGTTCGGACTCGAAACCCCTTCTTTGGAAATGAAGAAGTATCTCTCCTTCCATCTCTTAATGGAGGCTCCGCATGTAACCTAAGAAACGTCTATCAGGCCTAGCTCCAAAAAAGTACCAATCCGTGTTGGACTCTCTATTGAGGCAAAATAGCGCCTCGAACAAGGGCAGTGTAGGAGTAACTCGACAATCCAGACACACGATTACGAATCCACAGAGGCATCTCCGTGAATGGGGGTTAATTGAGATGGACAAACATTGAAAGACTTGAAAATTTCAAGAAATAGAGGAGGAAAAGGGAATCAAGTCCTCCCTAATAATGCGCCTACATAAACCGCCAATTCACCCTCTCTCACAAAGACTTGCTCGATCGGAAGGATCGAGTAATCTAATTTCGAGTTGGAAATCCACATTGCCTAATCTTTTATATAATATTTTGCAACTACATCGATCTCCTCTTGATGAAGGATGCTAGGGTAAGAGTCAGAACAAGGGAACTGTCTTTTGCTACGTTTCGTTCCTACGTTGCTAGTAGAAGGAACAGCGTGAGAGGAAGAAGCCATACCTTGAGGTTTTTTCAGGGAAAAACAGGAGGATTGTAAGAAGAGAAAATCGCAGTTTCGGCCGTCAGGGCTTGATAATGAAGGAGAAGATGAACAGATGTGTTGGAAAATCTAACGCGATATTTGATAATACTTGAAAGGCACGAAAGAATCCAACGGCTAAAGAAAATCCATTCAAAAACAGAATAATCTCTAAGTGACACGTCCGCCTCCATCTAACGGATGAAGATCGCTCCTTAGCGGAACCACCGCGATGAATGCCAGCGTGGACCAAAAGAGCGTGCCCATCATTACACATCGCTGCACACCATACCGCCACTAGAGAAAAAGGTTATTGAAAACCGTGTAGGCGGCCAAAGCAATAAATCGCGATTCGTTCATCAAAGATATGCGCTACGCTACTCTTTACGCTTGGAGCACCTCGGAAAACATCAGCAGAAAAGAATAGCTTCTCCAGCGATTCAATATGCTTAGCTAACTTCGCCGAAAGATTCGCAAAAAACATTCGCTCATCTTCCGAGCTCATCGCAAGCATACTTGAGGGGGGACTGATGATAGGGTGGTTATGAACAAGGACACGTGGCACAGATATATCCGTGGAGTGTGGTCGCCTTGCACGGAACTTCTTGATCTGGGGCTACTTTCTCTCTACCGAGAGCTCCTCCACCTCGGAAATTATGATGAATTAGAAGTCCTCAAGGGAGGAGCTCGGAATTCAAGAAGAAGGCGTGTTACCCTCGACTCCTCCAACGATTTTCCACACGTGGTGACTCAAGACCTTCTAGAAGCCTAGTCAGTTACGGAGACAGTTAAACGGTTGAGGAGCCAGCCTGGAGTCTAGAAGCTTCTAGAAACATCTTTGAAATTTGGATTTCTTTGGTGGCATCTTTGAGTTGGCACTCACGTGCTCAAATTGAGTAACTTGTTCTCCAAGCAGCACCCCCACCTCCAAACCCTATAAATACCCCCTCTCCCCAATTCAACGGGAGATCATCTCATTCCGTGATCCTGGCGAAGCCTCACGCCTCACAGACCTAAGCTCCCATCTTCTCCTTCTTCTCTTCTTCCATTTTCTTCATTCCGTAGCTTCGATCATGGAGTTCTGAGTTGTAATTTCAGAAGAAGCCTAGTGGATTCATCCTCTGAGAAGAGGATCGTGGTTTTTTTTCCCACATTTTGGGGTTTTCCACGTAAATCTTTGTGTGTTCCTTTTTGATTCTGGTTTTCTTCTTTGATCTTCTGCTCCTTGTTCTTCCCTCTCTAATACAAATTTAAAGTGTTGCTTGAAATTGGGGCTTGATCCAATTTTAGAGCTAACATAAGTAATTATATATTTTTTCAAAAAAAAAATTGTTATTTTTATAAATTATTCATATATTATTATTAGCACTGTTAGGGTATTATTATTTTTTACATCTCTATTAATTATGTTAGATTAGTTACTAACATTGAGTACTAACTTATAAATATCCAGATCCTTGCCATTTTAAACCCAAATGCACTTCCTATCTTGAATCTACTTCACTTAGGCTAAGGTTGGAAATTCACAAAAATTTGGTCAAGCTTGAATTGATATATTAAAGTTTAACTCAAATATATAAGTAATCTTAATTTAAATAAAAATATTATTCTTCATATTATGCAAATTTCCTTTCAATGCCGACATAAGTAACTCTAGGTTAGTATGCTGATCAATAAACTACATCTCAAAATTAATTTAAATAGGTTTGTTCAAGTTCGACTTATTATAATTTTAAAATATCGAAACGAGCTCATTTAGCTTGAAATTAAAATTGAGTTATTTTAATTTGAAGCTTGAGTATAACTCAAATTAGTTCAAAATTAAAAGCTTATTTATATATTGTTTGATTTTTCTATACTTCTATAGAATATAGAATATAAAATATAAAATATTTTTAATAAATAAAATTTAATTTCATAAGATTTCAACTAACTATATATATATATAAAAAATTCTAAACTAATGCTCGTGGACATAAATATATAAAATAAATATTTTAAATTACATCAAATAATATAATATAATAAAATAAAATTTCTAATGCACCATCTCAACTCGAACTCGTTCAAAATTTAGAGCCGAGTTTGAGTTTTTACCGATCTGAGCTCGAGTTGCTTATGAATAGCTATCGATTTAATAATCATTTGTACATAGAAAATCTTTCCTACACCAGTTTCTATGAATGAACACTATATTTAAGTAATTAAAACTTTTTTTATAGGGATGTTGATAGTTTAGATTAGGGCTACCCTGATTTTTAAACCATAGTACATAATAATCAATTTTATGACCCCTCATGTATCCTACCTTCCTTTTGACAAATTAATACCATATAACCCGAAATATCTTAGTTAAACATCGGTCACCGAAGCCCGAGCCCAAGCCCGAGCCCAAGCCCGTGTCGAGATGACCCTAAACGCTTCTATCAAGCAAATGATTATGTAGGTGGTATGATATACAGGTGTATACTTTATTAGTGTATAGGACCACATAATTCAAAGGATGGTATAAGTTGAAGGATGGAGATAGTTTTAAGTATTGGGTGTGATTGATTTGAAAGTCATTAAAATTAGAGGTGGTGGATATATCCGTCGCTATTAGATATATTTCCTGTAGTGAGAGAAGGGGAATATTTGTTTGTTTGGGTTCTAAACTGTTGAGAAGGAGACTTTTAACTTTGATATTTGTATTAATTCCAGGGTTAGAAATTTAGAAGTTTTTAATTATTTCTTCAACTAAAAATTCGGTTTTTATTCTCATCCATTCAAAAAATTATAATATTGTTGAGAATGTTATCTTCTACACATTTATGGGTAGAATTGTAAATTAAACTTTGGGGGGTTTTGAAAATATATTATTATTTTTAATATAAAACAATAAGAACCATATGAATTGCCTTATAATTTTTTTTTTAAAATTTCTATAAGTGCTTCTAAACATAACTTAAGCACTTTTTTTTTTATGAAGAGTTGCTATAAAAGTATTATGATGTATTTAAGTTAAACGAGATATAGAAATATTGTTTTGGAGAAAAATAGTAAAAACTATATTTTTTATTACTTATGTTTTTTTACTTTAAAAATCCAAAACAAACATTCAAAAAATGGTAAAAAATATTTAACTTATAAAATAAGTACTTTTGGCTCCCTTTTACACCCAAACAATCAATTAAAGCTCTAATTATAAGTTGAAAATAGCATACAAATATTAGAGAAAGGAAGAATAATTATGACATAGATAAAAAAATAAATAAAAAAAGAAAAAAAGTTTGGGTCATAAATAATCATAAATGATGAACACGTGAATCTTAATTCCATGCATTTAATTCCTCTTCTACAACCTCTTGAATGAAACCAAGCCACTTGGGAAGGTCCCCTGTCTCTCATTCCAACTCACATCACTTTAAACTTGAAACATTGAGTGTTTAATGATTCCAACTCATGAATTCAATTGTTGCATGTTAGAATGGTGGGGAGATCTCATCCACATCCATTTATTTATTTTTTAAAATAGATAAATCATATTTATTAATAAGTTTTAAAAAGATACCATTACAATAGTAATAAGTGTCGTTCTGCCCTTATATAAGTTATATGGCATATTTCTTTGGAGGATTCCATGTTATGATTATCACGCTGGTTCGTCCTCATTGGCTATCACTTTATAGGGCAGCGTTCAAATTGGAGTCCCATCGTCTGTGTTTGGCGGGTGTTGTTGTTGTTCCTTTTTTTCTTCTACTGTGAACTTCAGATTTCGTTTGGTGATTGATTCCACGAACAGTAGTTTCGGTCTTTTATAATTGTGAGCTACACCCAACTAGGAAAGTATAAGAAAAATCTCCACATCCATGTTTGAATCCATCTCTTTTCAGTGGTTACTGGTTTCAACTCTTTCTCTTCTTTGTCATTAGGTAATACTTGAATTGATTTTTTTTATATATTTTGTCAGTCAGAAGCACTTATCTTATAGGTTAGGTATTTCCAACCCTTTTTAACAGAGAATTGCTTAACTTACTCTCAGAAACACTTACAAAAAAGGTATTAAAATAAAATTTAAAATAAATCATAAATAAAAAAGCCCATCCATAGATAGGGTTCGTAAAAAATTAAGTTGTTCGTAAATAGCTCAATTTCGATTCGACATTGGCTTGAGGTTAGCTCATTCATTTTAATAACAAGTTGAACTTGAGCCCAAATTTAAACTCAAATAATAATTGAGTTGAACTCGACCTAGAATCAACTCATTCAATTTCAACTCCAAATTCCAATATATATAAACACACCAACAAATTATTCAACTACTATTATGCCTCTATTTTTTTAATCTTAAATAGAGAGCAAGCACTTGGTTTGGTGCTTTTAGTTGGGTAGATAAAATCATAAAGGGGTGTATCCAAAGTTTAGATTTCTACTCTTATGGTAGTCAAACATTACATGTATATATATAACTGACAAAACCCACTGTTAAGGATTTACTATAAGTGAAAATCCCCAATCATGATCATATATATTTTTTCCTCTAATGTGATATTTAAACAAGAGTAATTGGACCTTTAAACCTCTATTTCGTGTTCTAAGCATGTGATAAAACTTTTTTTTTTTTGATAAATGTGAACAATCCACTAGAAGCACGCTATAAGTGTGGTCCAAACCCTTAACTTTTCTTTGTGAAAGGGAATAAGTTACCAACTTTCTTTGTGAATATTAGTAAGCATAAGATAAAACTTGAAAATGAAGTATCTGAAATTTAGGTTTAATTATGGTGACACTTCAATTTTTAAAAAATTAAGATCACAAACACTTTGGTAAAGATACACGGTATAGGTTTGTGATACACTAAGTATATTCATCGCTATAGGGTATATTTTAGCTCCTATATGAGTATAGTGGTGGATGTATAAAGAGCTTGTAAATCCCTCGTTGCTATATGTTGTTACTCACCACAGATGCTTAGTCACTAGCAATTAACATAGCACGGCGGATGTTTTGTATCAGCAGCTAGAAGTGGGCTTCCTCACATTTGACTCAAATTTAGAGGCTAATATATCTATCCACCACTAATTACGTATATATCCATGGGATTAAAATAAGATGAAAAATTGTCAGTTAACAAACGGTAGACATACGACCATTATACTCTTTGCATATTCCCCAGAAAAATTTGTTTGATTGTAGATTTAAAAATATCCTTTTAAAAATATGAAATTTAAAATAGTTAAAATACATTAAGAGGGGTATTTTGGATATTTTCTAAGTTTTAACTTAAGATGTAACCATGTTTAAGATTATCCGGTTAACTTCTGTCAACAGACCCTAACACCAACGGTATATCCGCAATTCAACCTGTTTTTCAGGGTTATACAAGCAATTATGATTTTTTTCAAGGATAAATATACAATTATGAAACTTTTGAAGGGTATATAGCCAATTTTCCCTTAAAAAAATAATGACTTTTGAACTTTTATTTGATAATTCAACTAGTTTTTATCCATGGTTTAAGTTTCAAGTCAATGATAATTGAATAATTGAATGTTTGAGAGAAATGAGATAGTCACATGCTAAAGTTTTACTAAGTGGGATATCTTTTCTTTGACCATTAACATACTTCTATTTTCATGATATTCCACAAAAAATAAGTACTTTACCTTTTATTATTTCTTCTTTTGAGAGAAACCTAATTGAAACTTATAAAAAAAAAAGTGAAAAGATAAGATTAAATTAGTGCTTTTCTTTTTTGTCAACGTTGACCAAGGGGTGGGACAAGATGAACAAAGGGTCCACCATCTCAAGTGGTGTTAGCTCCAATGGTATCCATCTATTATGCTTGAACTCCATTGAGAATGTGCCCTCATTTCCCCACTGCTACAAGATTCTTTGGTTATGTTTTGAGTAGTTTAAAGAGTCAAAGTAAGAATTGCATTATGGGTTATTTTTAAAAAAATCATAAAATATAAAATATGGAAAATATATTCATGCCAAATATGTTAATATGTTTTCTTGTATATTTAAATGATTTCTCTATGTTGAATAATAACTTGAATTTTACAATATATATTATCTAATATTATAATTTTTTTATGACAAAGGCAACAACAAGCGCCTCCCAAAAGTCAGGCGCATAATGCGACAATGCGCACTTGCACGCCTCTCACCTTATGGTCGTGGGGGTTGAAGCCTGTGATTGTCCCATTACTAACGCCATATACAAAAGGACCTAGGGGCAAAGGCGGGGGACCCCTTGGCACCAAGAGGGCCTCTACCTCCATAGGTCTAGGAGGACCTCTACCTCTATAAAGTTGTTGTTATAAGTATTTAATATTATTAATGTTATTGTAGTCTAGTGGTTATGGTTGTGGAGATTTGGGTCCAAATCTCAATAGCCACAATTTCCTTTTTAAATTACTACTGATATCACTTATAAAATTTAAATTTTGTTTATATATTTCCAATAAATCTTTTTTTTTTGTCTCGTATCTCAATGATTTCTTTTATTATTTGAACTTAATTCCAATATGATAATTGAAATTAAACCTGTACCTAAAGAATTAAAAACAAAATAAAAATAGTTATTTTTTAAGCAGTGAAATTAGTATAAACAGGTAATCTTAAGTTTGAATTAAGATAATTTTTTTTAATATTTACAATTTTTTTTTTAAAGTTGACGTCAACACCCCCTTAATTTTGCTTCTGAACTCGATACCAATAGGCCAAGAGGTTGTTGGTATATATTATATTATATATCCTAACAAAACCACACAAGTATGTATATGTTGATACAATGATCCGCTCTTCCTGAGGATCAAAGCATATCATGATTAACAAGAAAAATTGATCAGTGAAGATTGAAATTCTTCAGGAGATTTTCGTGGAGAGGTAGGCAACAATCAAAGATTCATCTTCTCCTTTTTGCACTTTGTAGGATCAAAACTTCCTTTAGAGATTGGCATTCGGAGATTGAATAAGGAAAGAGAACTGTGTGCGAGAAGAGGTCCGAGCGCTCGTGCTCGGGAGAAGTCTCTCACTCTCAAATCAAGAATCTAAAAGGAGAGGAGAGACATAGCAAGAAACCAAATATGAAATGACAATTTTTTAATGAGGTTAACTTAAGGTTTTTTGAGGATACTATATATCTAAAGATGAAAAGCATAAATGCATATGGCTATATTGTTGTTTTTGTTACGCAAAAATACAAAATTATGGGGTGTGTTTTGCAAAAACTATTATGTTTTAATTTGGAAAATTATTATATTTCTCAAAACTTAATATAAATACGGGGACTATTATGCAAAATATATTTTGGTCTTTATTATGTAATATAAAAAACCTCATAAGTTGGGGAACTTTTGTGAAAATGTGAAAATTCCTCAACTTGCTCGTTGAAACGGTGTCACGTCTCGCGGATTGAACGCGAGCAGAGGCTACTCGTTGTAATTCTCTGTTAAAAGAGGACGATTTGAGGAAAAGTTGGGTCTTTTGGAAACCCTGTTTTTGCTTTGCTGCATTCACGCCAACCCTTGAACTCTTCGGTGACATGCACCACCGGAGAGAGGAGAAGTATCTCCATCGAACATTGCCGGTAAAGTCTTGCACGAGGCCGGGAATAGTTCTTGTGGGACAACATTTCTACGCTTCTCCATCTGTTCAGAGTTGCAAGGCTTCCTGGTAAGAATAATGTTTTCTTATTTATCCGGGATCAGAGATTTCCTCATTCCCTTGTCTGATATGTTTCTTATCATGTTGATTTTTACTAATCTAGTTTTGATTCTACAAACTAGTTTGAAGTTACGTTTTATTTACAATGCTTATCTAGTTCTGATTTTGAAATCTAGTATAATGTTAGGTTTTATTAATGATGTCCTTACATGTCTAATTTGCTTAATAGTTATTATTTATCATGTACTGATTTTGAAATCTAGTTTGATATTAGGTTATGTTTACAAAACTATCATGTGTTTTATCTGCTTAATTTTACAACAAGTTATTATCGATTATGTATTGATTCTGAAATCTAGTATAATCTTAGGATTTATTTGTCATGCTATCATATGTCTTATTTGTTTGATCTTTCAAAAATCTATTATTGATCACGTTTTGATCCAAATTAGTAAAATTTTGGGTTTTATTCAAGATGCCATTGTATATATAATTTCCCTAATCTTTCAACAATTTTTACAAATACAATGGATATTAAGCTATATTATACTTAAAAAACTAAGCATGCCAACAAAACCTTGCTTTTTTTCTCGCTTATAATTAAGCTTTTATCAATTATGTTTATATAAGTATTCTTCTTTGTAGCGATCAAAGTTTGAGAACAACTAGAAATGCCTTTGGTTGGATACAGTTCCAATTTCAAAGCGGTCACGACTAGAGTTGGCACAACATCTAGTGAAGAGAAGTTTCCATTTCATCAATGAAAAACTGGGATGAGCCGATGAAGACGATGAGGTCTTCGGAGACAACATGACAGCTGATCAGGAAAAGATTTGAGGCTTCACCATCTCAATTAGAAAAATAGTGCCTAACATAACTTTATATTCTTTTCATTCCCTAACTAGGTTAATTGTAACAAGACTTCTTTAATAATAAAAAAAACATGGTTTATCTACCTTATTAAAAATAAAAAAAAAAGAAATGCCTTTGCTAAAATGTTTATAAAGTCTTTCTAATTTCACATGCCTTTAAATAAAGATGCCAATCTTCAAATATACAATCATATATCTTCATGTTTTATATTTGGTGTAATACCCTAAATGGTCCTTATGGTTTACTAAAAATGCCCCTTTAGTCCCTCTATTATTTTTTGTCCGCAAGAGATCCCTCTATTTTTTGTTTTGGGAAAAAGAAGTCCCAACGTCCATGAGTTTTCCCGTTAGAGTGGCTAAAGTGGCTTTTTTTATGAATGAAATAATAAAAAAATATTCAAAAAAATGTTAAACCTTGTTTATTTTAAGTTATTATTAACTAATAATCTTAACTAACCTTATTATCTAATCGGATCCCAATCCAATCCGAACCCGAAATAAATTCCAGAGATTTGAAAAAAAAAAAATTTATTCAAATGATTTATCTACTCAAAAGCCCCTTTTTGCAATTAAACACCTATAATTACAACTAAACAATACAACAAACAATATAATTAAAGATAAATTATTTTACAAAAACATAGTTAACAAACCCTAATCCTAACCCTCCTCGCCTCCTCACCCGCCACCGCCATGGTGCGGCTCCTACTCCTCGTCCGTCATCATTGGAACGACGGGACGGAAGCCGGCTTCACCGCTAGGAGCTCCGCGCTGAATGGAAAGGCCGATGGCCGCCTCTCTACCGTGTCGATCTCCATCCGCTCCTGTTCGGGAGGCGGCGCCGTCGGATGGTGGTCGATGCTTCGGAGAGATCCAATCCGTGGAGGGAGAGAGAAAGGGATAAAGAGGTCATCGGGTCCTCCCTTTCCTCTCTATCGACGTCTTTCTTCGATTCTCAAACCTCTCCGCCTCTCTCCTCCCCTTGCCCCGCCGTGATCTCTACTACGGCTTCGTGATTCCCTGCCCGAGCATGAATCCTTTCAGAGAGTACTTGTCGGGGATGGGGTTCGTGCTATTGTGGGACTTGGTGGAGTGGATCTCTATGTTGGAGATCACGCTGAGGTAATTCGAGGAGGATAAGTTGGTGGGGAAGTGGTTGAAGGTGGGGGAAGGAGATAAATAGGCATACCGTAAGCCAAGGATGTCCTGTTAATTGGGGTCTAATGGGCTGTGCTCAGATGATCTCTTCCGGCGATGACTCAAGTGAGGAGGAGGAGCCAAGGACTGTGTAGCCACGCGGGCGAGGAGGCGGGAGGAGGGTTAGGGTTAGGACTAGGGTGTAAAATAATTAATATTTAGTTGTATTATTTTAGTTATAATGATTATAATTATATTATTTGTTATCTTAAAGGTGGTTTAATATTTTCTTGAAATATTTTATTATTATTTTATTCATAAAAAGCCACTTCCAAAGAAATTCTTGATGGGGAAAACTCACGGGGCGTGAGGGGAGGGACTTCTTTTCCAAAAACAAAAATAGAGGGATCTCCTTGGGACAAAAATAATAGAGGGACTAAAAGGGTATTTTCAGTAAACCACAAGGACCATTTAGGATATTACACCTTTATATTTCACCAACTAAGCACTCCAATAGAGTTTAGTTGCACATTTCCTTTCGTGTTTGTCATAATTTGATTGTTGATATTAATCAATAAGTATTGTTTATTGAAGTGACCAAAGATGGGGAACAACTAGAAAAAATATTCACTAATGATGTTGTAAAACTAATCACTAATACATATTTTAGGCATCCTCACCCTTTCCAAGAAAAATGAGTGATCAATAATGTAAGTTGCCCAAAATTGATTTTGTTAGTGCAAATACCTAGATTGGCAATATTGGACACAAGCTCAAAGTGTAACGTGAAGACTCCATATGTACTTGAAGAGTGTACTTGTCATATGACTTGAAGAGAAATCTGGGAGCAACTCAACCTTGGAAAGTGACAACAATCCATATGGAAGAATGTTCACAATCTAGCATGCGGTTTCAAAATTTGGAAGATGGATATGAGTCTTCACTACATGCGGAAAGAAGGCTGATTAATAGAAGATTGAAGGTGATTGGGGATTAAATTCATGATTGGAGATATTATTAGAAGCCCGATTTTACAAATGGTAGTTGGTGATAGATGTAAGGCCCGATTGGCGCTAATTGAAGCTCGATTGAAGATATAACTCAAGGTTCAAACTTGGGTGATTGATAATTGAGTTTGGAAGAATTCTTGAAGATAATATGGAAGATTGTACAACCAAAACATTGATTGAGGAGATCAAGTTTTAGAAGAAGGAGAGCGACTTGAAGCACGTTGAGAATGTGATGGAGAGGAAGTTGAAGCTAGTTGTGGTGGTTGGGATTAGGTGGATTCAACATAGTCACTCGTAACTTAACTAAGAGGGTTAGAGGTGTGTCGAGGTCGGAGTGTAATGGAAGTCGTAGCTTTGGTCGGCCGGTCAGGGCCACATTGCAATCTTAATTGCAACTGGAGTTGCAACGTCTAAATGTGGAAGGCATCCAATTTAGCAGCTGCGGAGATTTCAGAGACCCAGAAGAAGGAGGTGTGTTATGAAGGCAGGGAGGTGTCTATATAAGACCAGGACTCTGAGGATTGAGATGAGCCGACTAGAGTAGTCCCTTTGGCGTTGGATGATAGTGATCATCGCCAACCTAGAGTAGGTGGTTATGATAGAGTGAGAGAGTGAGTGGAACTCTTGTACTACTATCTTTCTTCCTTTAGTGGATTGTCTTCTCCGGGCTTGGTCCCCCATGTAACGCCCCAAATCCGGGAGCTCCAGATTGGGTGCGTTAATCCAAAAACATAACGTAAACATACATAATCCTTACATACTGTATTACATCTCCCAAGATCATATCAAAAGTTTAGGAGTTTAGGAGTTTAGGACACCATATACATTAGTACAACCTTTTATACATAAGCAAATACTAAACACATAAACTTAAAGTCTTGGCTGACCTAGCGTCCTATTACGCCTACACTCTCCTCCTTAGACTTCTAGTTCACCTGGGTGGGAATCAAAGAAATAAAGGGGTGAGTCAAATAGCCCAAAGAAGGTAAACATGAACTGCATTTAAAAAAACATGAACTGTGAAAGTAGAGTCATTGAAATAACAAAGTCATAGAGGTACTAAACATCAAACATAAGCATCAAAAATGGTGAAAAGATATCATGAATAGTGCGGATGTCATAAAACTTGTCAGGGGCTAACTTGTACCGCTGACTTCATTCTTACTTTTCATAAATGTCGTACTAACCGCCACAACACCATACTTATTATCCACTGGATTTATCAATTCCAGGGATATGCTTTTACCCAATGCATTGGAAGGTTGTATAATTTCGGGCCCACCCGTAAACATAACATTTATCCGCATATAAAAAGCGTAAATAAAGCATTGAATCCCAAAGAAAATAAAGGATTGCAAATATTCTCTTGTTCATAAGGGAGGCCGTAAAATATAGCCATAGAAAGCACATATAAAAGAATTCAACCATGAAAAAGCTTCTGCCAAGTTAACCCAGTAGAAATCAAAATCTTGCAAGAAAAGGGTTAACTTTACCCCGGCCAAAAAGTGGATCCCTTACCTTAGCTCGTCTTTGTCTTGTCTTATTGTCAACCCCTTGTGGATTTTCTACGACCATAATAAAAGTGAGGTCACACTACAAGAAAGTTTATCTATTGCGGCTGATATTAGCGGCAGATGTGAAATCCGCCGCTAATGTAAAATCTATAGCGGCGGATAGAAAGGTAATATATAGCGGCGGATAATACTATCCGCCGCTTTAAACAAATGATTAAAGCGGCGGATAATAATATCCGCCGCTATATATTACCTATAGCAGCGGATCTTTTAGTCCGCCGCAATGTAACTTAGGCTAAAGTTAATTGCCGTTAATTGTATTTTATTATCAGCTATACTCTATAGCGGCGGATACTTTAATCCGCCGCTATAGGACCTTAACCCTCGAAAACCAACCGCCATGTCTACAACACCGCGCGCTCCTTTCATAAATCCTCTCTCCCAGCCCTTTTCACCACTTGGATTCGATGAAGACACCATCGACAACCACGACCCCATTCAGTACCAGCGATCGACCCACTTCCAGACCTTCCTCCTCTTCTGATTCCGGTGACCGAGCTTCAACGTGCCACAGGACCGGGAGCCAGATTGGGACGCCGACGAGCAGCTGAATATCACTGGCGAGTAGAACTGACAGCACCTTTCCGAGACCGATTCTCACCGGAGTCCTCCTCCAATCTTCAGCTCTCTTTGGATCCCAAGCCTCAACATCGGAGGACGCCGGATCCCTTGCCCCTCACTCGTCGCCCTTCCTCTCCTTCACCCTTTCAAGGTGAGTTGAATTCCGAGATCCAAATAGATGTTTTCTGATTTACTAAACAGTGAAATTATCATTGATGTCTGGTTCTTTTACTGGTTCATGCGGCTTGGTTATGGAACATCTAGCTGTCATATTATCATTGATGTCAATATGGCTTTGATGGTTGTGTAAACATGAAGAGGCTAGGTTGTTTCTGTTTGATTTTAGGGTTTTTATTTTATTAGTTTGTGAGCTATTAATTAAGACTCAGGATCTAGAGATGCAGGCCAGAGCAGTCTTCTCCAGCTTGGCCAGGCCATGTTCAGTATGGACTTCATATGATGTTTTCAAGAACTTGATTTTTCTATTTTTTTTAATTCCTTCTCTGCTGAAGCTTTCTGACCCTTTGGTTTGAATAATTTCATGAGGTTGATTTAGTGGAGAATAAATGGAGTTCAATTATCTGTAAATGGAGTTTTGCAAGAGACATAATAAGTAAACAGAACTATATATATACAAAACTAATTTCAATTTCACCTGCTGCTTGAAAATCTCTTCATGCTTCAGAACTATATTCTTCACATAGGATTTTCAGGATTGTTCTGACTGTCTATCCATTAAACTGATCAAAACTTGAGATACATGAACCTGATTGAGCAATTAAAAAAAAAAATTAGTTGAATCAGTTCATACTTTTAAAAAGAAAATGAAAACTCTTAAAAAAAATTGGTTTTATTCTATTTATTGCTCATTTTGTTATTTGGAGAACCACTATATGGTCTTTCCTTAAGTGTCTCAGGGATGAAGTTGTTTGTTAATAAGTTTTGATTTAGTGGCTGATATGTGCGCTGACTGATTTAGTGTCTTCTTGTTTGCTCTCATTCCTTTTCATTTCTTACTTAGGCTGCATTTGGGACAAAAGGAGGGTCAAGTGGTTCACTAGTCATTGACTGTCAGGGAAGAGCAGTTTGTCACGGAGTGACTTTCTTGGCTTGAGTTTGTTGGGCTGAGTTGAGATAAGATGCAAGATGCATGGTTTTTGCATGAAACTGGTCAAGGTCTTGGGTGTGGAACTTGGTCAATGAAGTGATTCCTGGAGTTCAGAAGCCATGTTGGCAATCCTAAGTTAGTTTAGTAATGTGATAGGGATGGATACTTGTGTGGCTAGGATGAGTGCATGTGTCCTTGTATGATGGTTGTAGTGTATGAGTACATGTTTCTCTGTGAGATAGTGTATGTGTGTTTGTCTTGTGTGGAGTCTTGGAGATGCTTCTAGAAAGCCTCCATTTTATTGTGTTTCCATATGTATACAGACAGTCAGGCAGAAGAAGAGTAGAGTGGAGAAGTGCGTGGAATACATGTGAATTGAATTCATTTTACTTGCTCTCTCTCCCTCTCTCCCTATTCTTCTTATTCATTGCTCCTTGCTTCGATTCCCCTTGCATGTATGATGGCTTGTATGGTGCTTACTTGAACTCGTTCAGTGGAGGAACTGATGTTCAAGTGCATCACGGACCTAGGTTGCACTCTTGGTGGACCATTTGTGGGCCGAGGTGCACGAGATGGCGACTCCGCTGCGCCGGTCCGTGACAAAGTGGTATCAGAGCCGACATCACAGCCGTGAAGGTGGTGGTGATCTGTGGGACAAGCCAGGGTCGGTGAGACGTGATGCCGGTCCGGATCATGACAAGGGGCAAGCTATCAGTGAGCAAGAAGAAGAAGGAACAGGTGAAGGAACCCTCTGAGCCTGGCCAGTTAGACGTGAAAGGCTGGCTTGAAACCGGTGAAGGGAAGGCTACCAGTAGAAGTGAAAAGCTGGTAGACCCCGACGGAAGGACTGGGGACAGAGAGGGGACTGAACCAATTGAAGGAATAGGTGGGGGAGTCTATTGAATCTCGGCGAGGAGACGGTCGTTGCGCGTAGGCCGAGCGTGAGCGTCGACCGACGAAGGAGCGAGAAGTTGCACATTTGGTAACACAAGTGGCAAGAGAAGCACTCGAGAAAGCTTGGCGGAAGCGCGGAGTTAACGTGGTGGAATTCGAAGTGAAGAGTGTCCATGAATTGTTCATGCAAACATATCGAGGTACTGAGATTTCCTAGTTAGCGGGGAAGGCATGATGCTAGACAAGTAACTTGTGCTGAATTGTTCACGAAGTGTGAAGGATGTGTGGCTGATCATTGCATGCATACTCGATGATGGAGACGAGTGTCGGAGTATTGGGTCGCATGATGTTGGCAGGTGACATTGTATATGGGTGTGCAAGACACACTTCAATGCAAGGCTTGGATGCAACCAATGCATAGTGTGCAAACATGTTGTGTATGGTGTACAAATGCATGACATTGTGTGCAAATGCAGGGGCATTGTGTACAAATGCAGGGCATGGTGTACAGATACAAGAATGTGGTGCACAAGTGCAAGAATTGGGATGCATTGCCAATCTCTACATTGCATGGTGTGTAGGTGTTGAAGTCATGGTGCACAGATGCAGATCAAGATGCATGTTGCAATGTATGGTGTGTTAGTGTTAAGTGTTGCTGTGCAGACTATCTCTATGCATGTGTTGCAATGAGGGCATTGCATGGTTCAGGTGGGGGAGAATTGTCACGGAGTGACTTTCTTGGCTTGAGTTTGTTGGGCTGAGTTGAGATAAGATGCAAGATGCATGGTTTTTGCATGAAACTGGTCAAGGTCTTGGGTGTGGAACTTGGTCAATGAAGTGATTCCTGGAGTTCAGAAGCCATGTTGGCAATCCTAAGTTAGTTTAGTAATGTGATAGGGATGGATACTTGTGTGGCTAGGATGAGTGCATGTGTCCTTGTATGATGGTTGTAGTGTATGAGTACATGTTTCTCTGTGAGATAGTGTATGTGTGTTTGTCTTGTGTGGAGTCTTGGAGATGCTTCTAGAAAGCCTCCATCTTATTTGTGTTTCCATATGTATACAGACGGTCGGTGAAGAAGAGTAGAGTGGAGAAGTCGTGGAATACATGTGAATTGAATTCATTTTACTTGCTCTCTCCCTCTCTCCCTATTCTTCTTATTCATTGCTCCTTGCTTCGATTCCCCTTGCATGTATGATGGCTTGTATGGTGCTTACTTGAACTCGTTCAGTGGAGGAACTGATGTTCAAGTGCATCACGGACCTAGGTTGCACTCTTGGTGGACCATTTGTGGGCCGAGGTGCACGAGATGGCGACTCCGCTGCGCCGGTCCGTGACAAGTTGCTCTGAATGCAGGGAGCAAATCGTCCAGTGCTTCTGCATTTTTCCTTTAGAACGAGTTAGTTTAGTTGCCTCTAAATCTTCTTCTAAATCTTCTTCTCAATCTATTTGTTTCAATGCTTATGCAGACCATGTTTTTCTCTTTATGGATTATTAGAAAATTTTTAAATAATACTATAACAACAGTGACAAACTTGGTAATTTTGGAATCAAATACTACTTATGTTCATTATTCAAGATTATGAAAAGAGTTGCTTCTGTTTAGCATATGCTTTTGGTTTGATCTTCCTTTTCATACTTGGCAGATTATTGATTTCTTTAATATCGGTTCTTTTTATTTTATTATTGTAGGCATTATCTAGTCATTAGGTATTTGAACACATAGCAACTGTGAATGATCTCAAGAGAAGAGCAGAAGATCATTATAATGAGTTTATTGTGCGTCTAATTTTCAACTTTGAGATATAAAAGTTCATGCTCTAGTTATAAGTCTTTCATACAAACACTATCTCTGTTTTACCTTCATTTTGAAGGCCACTGAGAATGCTATACTTTGTTTGAAGAATCCTTAAGTGAAAGAGAAAAATGGGAATTTATGCTGTGCAAGTGGAGAATGGAAAAGCAGGAGAAAATGGGGAGCCTTCGGTCAGTCAAGATACATAATTATGATCAAATGGTGGTTGTTTTTTAAGTTGCATATTTAAGAAGTTTTATTTGTTTGTTTCCGCTCAACCTCAGTTTTCTAGTACAGGCTTTTCTTGTGCAATGGGGGATTCAGATCTTAGAATCTTGTATTTGAATCTGGAACATGAAGTTTTCTGCACCCTATCTTTGATATTTTATCCTTTGCTTCAGGTTTACATCATTGATTATGGCCTTGCAAAGAAGTATGGAGACCTTCAAACACATAAACACATACCTTACAAGTGAATCATGAAGTTTCTTTTTTTGGGGACTAGTACATGAGTATTCTCATCTACAGTACATTCACTGACAATATGTTTCTGCAGAGAGAACAAAAATCTCACTGGAACAGCATGCTATGCAAGTGTCAATACACAAGTCTGGCATGCTAATCGATAAGACTCAAGTATGTGCACTTGCCTCCCCTCTTGAATCTGATTTCCCAACAACAGTCTGGCGTGCTAATCTCCATGTCTTTGGTTTCTGCAATTGTTGGAGGACTTGGTGATGTTGTGCTTGAAGACAGGGAGAGGAGGGGGCTCCCATGATCTCATCTTGTATGTTCTTAGGATGAATTTATTGTGGTTCTATTATCTGAAAGCATTTGAGCTGCTGAATTTGTTGTGACTCTATGGCTCTTGTTCCTCTCATCTCATACAGTGGATCAATGTTAGTTGGCTCAGTCAGTTTCTTAATTAAATAAAGTTTGTTTTCATTATTAGTGTTAATAAAGTGAGTACTATTGGAATGTGAATGTATTTCTTAATTAAATAAAGTTTGTTTTCATTATCAATAAATTTGGTCTTTTCAGATATTATTAGGGTCATTTGTGTAATTATTATTATTATTATTATTATTATTATTATTATTATTATTATTATTATTATTATTATTATCATTATTTTTATTATTATTATTAACCCTATAGCGGCGGATATATCCGCCGCTATAGGTCTCCACAGACTTATAGCGGCGGATATATCCGCCGCTATAGATCTCACCAGTTGATATAAGATTTATAGCGGCGGATATATCCGCCGCTATAAGTCCTATATCCGCATCTATAAATGTATATTTAGCGGAGGATATATCCGCCGCTAAAAGTGTACAAATCCGCCGCTTAACTTTCACCGACGGGAGATTTAGTGGCACAGCTTTTATCCGCCGCTATGTACTTATAGCGGCGGATAAGTACCCTATAGCGGCGGATATATCCGCCGCTATAAAATACATTCTATGGTAAATGTCATTTAATGGTTTCAAATCTTTCATTCACTCGTATAGTTTAAAAGCGTGATTGTTATTTCTGATAATCTTTTGTAGATTCCATATAAAAATTGATTTTAACCCTAAAATTCATGAAAATTTATCGGTATGTACTTATAACCATTGAGTACCATTCGAGGGTTTTGGATCTTGTGAATATGAATAGATCTAAGAGGTCAAAAACGTATTCTCGCTATGCGGGTTAAGTAAAGCAGCTAAGCCATCTTAAGTAAAAGTTCAACACAAGTCTGAGGAAATGTCCACAAATTCTGAAATTTTTGTATGTGGTAGATAACATCTTTTACTAAAACTTTTTATTTGTATCCAGTTCCAAAGATCACTGGATGGTCCCTGAAATATGGTGACATGTCCAGTTTCCAAAGCAGTAAGAACTGATCCAAGAGGCCCTTTTTTGTAAAAATCATTAAAAATTGTATTTTTTATGAACGTTTCTGAAATTTTGTAGGCATAAAGGAAACATCCAGATATATAACCTTTGTTCACAAAGTTTTTGAAAAATAATTCATCTATTACTCCAGAAAGAGATGACAAGATCTTGTTTTCAGTAGCAAACTTGCACTAAAAACGGACCAGCAGTCCCTTTTTGGAAAATCATTAAAAACTGGATTTTTCATGAAAGATTCTGAAAATTTGCAGGCACGAAGGAGACATCATGATCTACAACCTTTGTATACAAAGTTTATGAAAAAGAATTCGTCTACTGCTCCAAAAAAGAGAAATACAGTAGGAATACGATTGATTGTTAAAACACATTTATGTTCCTCTATGGAGATTAAAAACCTTTGTAAAACTCTTCATAACATTGAAAAACTCATTCATATGGATTGTTATGTGTGTAAGAGATGAAAAACCATTGTAAAACTCTTCATAACTCATGCTTATGGATGGTTATGGATGGTTATATGTATAAGTATCAAAGAAAGTTTGGTAAAAGGAAAACTTAATACTTGAAGACTCTTGATCTTTGAAGACTCTTGATTTCTGTAGGGCTTCACCAATGGAACTTGGAGGATGAAGAAGAAATTAAGAGAGCAAGAGAGAAGAGAAGAGCTTGCTAACATTGGAGAAGAGGTGTATATTTATAGAGGAGAGGCATGGACATTTCAATGTTTTTGAGAAAAGATGAGGGCAAATCTATAAATTTACCATGAGCATGAAACTTCCTGGAAACATGATCTGGCGGTAAGAAGATATTTTTTTGACATTTTGCAATTTAACCCCTATAACATCCCAAATTGACATTTTGCAATTTAACCCCTATAATTAAATCCCAAACCTCCTTTCTCTTCATTAAATACATTAGTCATTCTTCTTTTCTTTTCTTCATCTTGTTCAATCTATCATTCCACTTAGTGATTTATTGAAGTCGAAAAAAAATCAAGGTATTATACCCCAGATGTAGGCTTGTAAACTAAACTGGGTTACTAACTCTCGTGTCTCCTTTCTTTGTGATTTGCTTTGTTTGTGTGTGAATGTGTTAGTATTTTCTCTTGAGAGCTTCTGTGAGAAAGAGTTGCAACTTGTGTTATAACTACATTACATAACAACCATTGGAGAAATTTACAGATTTTGATATCTTGTCTTTATGGACTCATATTCACCAATCTTATTACTGAAATATGTGTTTCTTTTGAATATGAATTGCTCTTTGTCTATGATAATTTCTGAGTTAAAAAAAAAAGTGCGTTGAAAATGAAAGTCATGGTAAAAAAATTGATGAAAATAAGTGTTTAATTTAGAAAATTTTGCAAAGAGAAATAACAAACACTATGAGAAATCATGTATAAATGTAAAGGGCAAAAGCCATTATGGTCCTTGTACTTTAGCCCTTTGTTCATTTTCAGTCATGTACTTTAAAAATGTTAATATGGTGCCTATATTTTGTGTATTTGTTCAATATAGTCCCCAGGTGCTGACGTGGCAGCAGATTTGGCATACGCCTGAAATACATGGCTTTTTCTTAATTCTTTTTAATTTCCACATGATTGTATTTTGCTTATGTGGCTATATACACATGGGTATATGATAATGTGGCCTGCCAAGTGGCATCCCATGTCATATTTTAAAAAAAATTAAAAAGAAAATAGGTGCTGTCTGTTGACGTGGCAGGATGCCATGTCAGATTTTTTTAATTTTGTTTTAATTTTGTTTAAAAAGTGGGTGCTTTCTGCTGATGTGGCATGATGCCAGATCAACATTTAAAAAAAAATTATTTATTTTGTTTATTTTCTTTTAAAAGTGGGTGCTTTCTATTGATGTGGCATGCTGCCAAGTCAGCAATTTTTTTAAATAAAATATATAATTTTTTTATTATTTTTTTAAAAGATGGGTGCTTTCTGCTGATGTGGCATGCTGTCACGTCAGCATTTATGTAAAAAAAATTATTATTTTTTAATTTTTTTTTAAAAAATTGGTGCTTTATGCTGATGTGGCCTGCTGCCACATCAACATTTTTTCTTTAAAAAAATTATTATTTTATTTTATTTTATTTTTTTAAAAGTGGGTGCTTTCTGTTGATGTGGCATGCTGCCACATCAGCATTTTTAAGAAAAAAAATTAAAAAATGCTAATTGTGGAGGCAAATGGCACTTTATTTTATTTTTAATTTTTTTTTAAAAAAATACTGACGTGGCAGCATGCCATGCCCGCATAAGGAACCCACTTTTTTAAAAAAATAATTCATTTTAAAAAAAATCTGACGTGGCAGTATGCCATGTCAGTAGACAACACTGATTTTAAAAAAAAAATTAAAATAAAAAAGATGATAGGTATGCCATCTAGTAGCATGCCACTAAAATAATAATAATAAATTGACGTGGCGGTATGCCACATCAGTAGACAACACCCATTTTATTAAAAAAAAAATTTAGAAAGATGACATGGCATGCCACCTAGACGCATGCCACTTAATTTTTTTAAAAACAATTATTTTTTTAAAAAAAAACTGTTGACTTGGCAACATGCCACATCAGCAGGAAGTACCCACTTTTTTTTAAAAAAAAATGATTTTTTTTTAAAAATATGATGTGGCATGCTAACGCGTGGCAAAGATGCCACGTCAAATGACAACACCCATTTTTTGAAAAAATAAATTTAAAAAAATGATGTGGCATGTTACCTGGCTATACCAATGTGCACATAGCCACATAAGCAAAATACGACCATGTGGAAATTAAAAAAATTAAGAAAAAAGCATGTATTTCAAGCGTATGCCAAATCACTTCCCCACGTCAAGACTCCTGAGATCAGTATTGAACAAATACATAAAGCATAAAGACCTTATCAACATTTTAAAGTCTGACATTGAAAATGAACAAAGTGCTAAAATATAGGGACCATTAGTGACTTTTGCCCAAATGTAAAAGGTAAAGTCTACACCAATAATAACGTAAACCATGAAAAGAGTGTATAAAATAATTAAAAACTTATTTGGAAACATAAAAGCAAGAAAACTATTAAAATAGATCACACCACATTCTAACTTCCATAAATTGCAATTTAGATTGATTTTAACATACTTAATATACACAACAATAATGAGTCATTGCAATTGATGAGGAGCATGAAAGAAATCATATCATCTCAAAAATCAAAAAGGGAACATTTGAAAGATTAATTCATCAATGTTTATAAGAAGATAGAAAACCTTTTTCATGTGTCTATTTTTTTCATCCTGAAAAATTATTTGATTGTTATTCATAAAACACATGACTATCCAAAACTTGTGGTTTGTATGTTTTGATTGATAAATTTGCAACACCCCAACACACCACGATCACCGAAGACTGAGATGGAGGAGGCAAATGAAGTGGAACATCACTATATATCTGTTTCTTTTGACAATGAAATGATTGCAGGTATGGAGGAGATAAATTCCTACACATTGGGATGGTGATCAGAATTAGGAACGGCTGGGTAACGAATCATCGGTTGACGACGGTACTATCGATGATCAGTGATGCCGAGTGGTATTGGAGCGCGACGGGCTTTCGTGATAGTCGTTTTCTGGTCCTCTGTCCTTCACTAGCGGTGGCACGAAAGCTTGAAGATAAAGAGACTAACGAATTGCGGAACTTCAGTTTCTGGTGTGATACTTAGGCGCCGGACTTATGGAACCCGGGGAAGGCAGACAGAGTAAACAGATGGGTCATCATACAACGCCTGCCCTAATTCTGCAGGAGGAGAGAACCCATGGCGAGACTCTTGAAGCCAGTGGGTGAATTAATCTACATTGATGACTAGGGATGATGCGATGCTTATAATGTGCGGGCGGTGCTCCGGGTACGCAGCAGACGGTCATTCCCCTGCAATATTAGGAGCCGCAAGCGTACTTACCGGGTG
Organism: Dioscorea zingiberensis; assembly: GCA_026586065.1. Lineage (NCBI taxonomy): Eukaryota > Viridiplantae > Streptophyta > Magnoliopsida > Dioscoreales > Dioscoreaceae > Dioscorea > Dioscorea zingiberensis. The sequence continues at coordinate 46,481,989 of CM048823.1, forward strand.
ATAATAGAATCCGACCAAGATCCGCTACCTTGTGGTCGACGTCAGAAATATGACAAGCGGAAGAAGGAGAAGGACCACAACAACGAAAGGATTTGCTCGGAGGAAACTAATAGGCAAGACCAGAGCGATGAACATCAGGAAGATGCGAGAAGGTTAAAAGGAAAGCAGCATGACTACCTGGAGGAGCCCCCGGAAGATGACCGTAATCCGTGATCCAAGATGTAATAGAGGAAACAATGAAACTAGTGGACACTAGCTGGCTCACCGAGGTTACCCAAGCACTCCAATCCTCGGACCACCTTAGTAGGTCACCGAGGGGTGCAGTGGAAGAAGGCGTGTTCGCCGCTGATTGCACAACACTTGCTCCTCTGGACATTTACACAAAACCCATAATGATATAACGAAGGGCGGCTACAGCCGCCCCTCGATAGGCGTGAGTCGGATTAAGTGGGTCCCACGTAATGAATTGGTCAAATGGGCCAATGAGACTTGGAGGAGGTTTGGTGCAAGTAAGGAAATTTAAGAATGTGCTGACTGGAATGGGCCCCACACTTTAGCATCATCTCAAAAGTCAACACCTGGCGGAGCTGGTTCATAGGCTATTAATCTAAGACAAAGGAGCTAGGTCGAGAATGTGGGTTGAAAGGATAAGCACCCAATTAACAAGGAGCTCCCACTATTTGAACTAGCTGAAGGCCCACCTGGGCACACACATGTTGAACCAATGGAAGACCCACCTGGGCTCCCACATAGGCATGACAAGGCATGCCAAGAGCACAATAGACCAGTAAACAATGAGCCCCCACATGAATCATATGAAGGCCCACCTGGGCTCCCACAGGCTAAGCCAATTGAAGACCCATCTAAGTTGTCACAGAATCAAGTCAATGCAGGCCTATCTAAGCTCCCACACAAGCAATTTAATGTAGGTCCATCTGGGCTTCCATAAGAGCAGATCAATGTAGGCCCACCTGAGCCATCACAGAATCATATAAATGTAGGCCCATCTAGGCTTCCACAAGAGCAGATCAAAGTAGGCCTACCTGAGCTCTCACAAGTTGGGGTAGATGCAGGCCCAACTACAATGGATGATATAAACCCAAAACAAACAAATGTTTCTTTAACTTGCAATGCAATGGAAGCTCCTCGCCAAAACCTCTTGAGCCTTACACTACAAGAGCCCAACAACAAGAACAATAGCTAATCACACTAATACAAATAGGGACACACCTTGGGTTAGACATAAACAAAGTGACAATTAAACTTTATGAATTGAACTTGCACCTTGGTATCCATGAAGCTTGGGCCCATATTAATAACCAAGACTCACCAAAATAGCCAAACCTCCACCTCTACCTCCCCATGGTACCCTTCAAAGACACAAGAGAATTTCAAACTCAGCATTGCAGGAAGAAAGGCAAAGTGAAGCAAACATCTTTGGACCACCAAAACCAAGAGGAATATCCCCAAAATGTAGAAAATTATAGAAGACATACCACCAATAGAAGAAGCAATAGTAGAAGCAACACCAAAAATGACGAGCAAACGCTTGACAACAAAAAACACTCGTCAGACTCTATTCAATGTCCTATTAACTATGGCTACTTGGCATGTTGGGGAGATGTTAGCAATAGTAAGTACTCTAGGCATTGAAATAGGGCAAGAGCAAAGTGTAGACTACCCACTCCTTAAACAAATAAAGCAGAAGGAATAGGAACACATTAGGGTAGGCAAGGAAAGTGACTAAGCTTCTTTGTCCCAGGGTATAAAAGGAGGGCCTTCATATAGTGATTTTATGAATTTATTCACATGGAATGTAAGACGTCTAGGGAAACAAAAAAAGTGATTCCTAGTCCGTTACATCATCCAACAAGATAATGTCTAAGTTTTCTGCTTACAAGAGACTAACCTGACCATCGTAAACGAGATGGGTTGGAAATCTATTGGGGGAAAAAAATACGATGGAAGACTAATCCTCCCCATAAATAACACAAGAGGAGGATGTTGTATAGGTGGAGGAACATAGAATTTAAGCGCATCACCAGTTTCGTAGGATCCTTCTCCATCACGGCAGTTCTAGAAGAAATTTTGACTGAGAAAAAATGGATGATCACAATAGTATACGGTCCCTCGCATGCATAAGTTAAAAGGGCTTTTCGGCAAGAGCTAGAGCTCACCGGAAATCTATGGCACCCACCCCTCGGGCAATAGTCAGTGACTTTAATGCTACCCAGGGGGATAGAGAAAGGAACAATCTCATAACCAACAAAGGGATCAAGAGGAATTCAATGACTTCATTCAAAGAGTACAACTGTTTGATCCACCTCTTTTTGGCAAGCAATACGCATGGACGAATGGACGAGCAACTCCAACACTAGCCCGTCCGGATCGGTTCCTACTATCCACTGAATGGGTAACCAAATACCCTAGAAGTTGCAAAACCCCTGTCCCCAGAGTGAGATCTAACTATGTCCCTTTAATGCTCCAGTGTGGCCCCTAGGAACTGAAAATATATCCGTTTAGATTTAACAGAGATTGGGTCAAGAAGGAGGGTTTCTAGGACATGATTAAAGCATTGTGGCATGATGTGGGATACAGGGCGAAGGAATATATAAATTAGCAAAAAAGCTCACCACCATCAGAGGTAAGCTCAAAAGATGGAACAAGGATACAGAGATAAACCAACAACATCGAAAACATGAGCTTCTCAGCCTCATCGAACAAGCCGACATTGCAGCGGAATCCGGAAGGCTCACAACTATAGAGGAAGAAGCCAAATTACACAACACAGGGAATATGAGAACATAATCAAAAGAGAGGAATCCATCTGGAGGTAGTGCTCTAGGATTAGCTGGTTAAAAGAGGGAGACAAAAATACCAAATTCTTCCATGCCGTTGCAAACCAATAAAAATTTTAACAGATCAATCACCCAAGTACAAGGAATAACCCTAGCATCGAAAAGGACATATCGTAGGAAATTTCCAGATACTATCGAGCTCTTTGGGATCACAAAAGAATACAGCTTTCAAGAACTGGGATTCCCTACTAGAACAACGACATAGGACGGGACCTATCGCGAATCGGAGAACCCATTCGCTAAGGAAGAAATTTGTAAAGCCATACAAGAATTGATCCCAGAAAAGGCTTTGGGGCCAGACGACTTCCCTATGATTATCTATCAGAAAGGATAGCAATTTATTAAGGATGATAGCTATAAAAAATTTCCAGGAACTTCATCAAGGGAATGCAAATTTGGAAAGACTCAACTGAGCACACATCCTCCTCATTCCAAAATTAGAAGCCCCCGAGGAGGTCAAAGACTATAGATCGATAAGCCTCCTCAACTGTTCTATGAAAATCATCACAAAGATCCTCGCCAACCGTTATTGCAGACTTGGTTGACGAAAACCAAACAACCTTTATCAGAGGAAGATGCATGCAGGATAACGTCGTGGTGGTAGACGAACTAATCTATAGGATGAAAAGAAGTCGGGGAAATGGGGCCATTATGAAAGTAGATTTCGAGAAAACTTTCCACATAGTGGATTGGGAATTCCTCCTAGCAAACATGAAAGCCAGGGGCTTCGGCGATAGATGGATTAGCTAGATTAGGATATTTCTCCACTTATCCAAATCCGCGTTCCTCATTAATGCATGGGATATGTGAGATACCAACAGGGACTAAGATAGGGGGACCCCCTTTCATCGCTCTTATTTGTGTTAGCTATAGATATGATCTCCGCCATGCTAACAAAGGCGGTAACAACTAACATGTTTAGAGGAGTGCAAGCAGGGCCACCCAAAGGAGAGACCATCACGTCATTGTTATAATGCAGACGATCTTATGATCCCCAAGCACAAGCCGCTGCTTCCCACTTCAGGGTCCTAAAACTCATTTTCTATCTTTTTGAAGGCTTCTCCGATCTAAAGGTGAATTATAGTAAGAGCACCATCACCCTTATCAGCACATATGGTCACACACCAGAGACGCTTAGATCAATAATGAATTGCAAGATGGGACTACCGATCGCATACTTAGGCATGACTATATTGGGGACCAAACCTAGAAAGGAAGAGTGAAGGCGACTCATCGACAACATAAGAAAGAGAATTATAGTTTGGCATGGGAGAATTCTATCGATGGGGGAAGGGTAGCACTACTCAATTTCATACTCAGCACCATCCCTAATAACTGGGTGATGAGATATAAACTCCCCGTATAGGTCACCAAGACTATCGATGGAATCTGGCTTGATTTCTTGGGAGAGGGGCCGAGCAGAATCCCAAGGCTTACAAGTTGGTAAATTGGCAACGACTATGCAGGTTCAAAGAGCAAGGGGGATGGGATTTAATAAATCTCAAAATTTTCAATGAAGCCCTCTGAGACAAGTAGTGGTGGAGAATCCTTAATGGGGAATCCGAACTATGTAGAAGGGTCCTGGCTGGCACATACTTCAGGGGAAATGAGATTAATCCCTATGGTAAGACCAAGAGAAATGCATCGCTATTCTGGCGAGACATTTCAGAGCAGAGAGATAGGACCCTCGCAAACATGGAGGTGAAAGCAGGAAAGGGCACCCATATAAATCTGTGGAAGGAAAACTGGATTGAAGGACAAGCACTTAGCTATGCTTTCCTGGAACTCTAATAACTAATACACAATGATTATCTCACCATAGAAGAGGCACACTAGCGGCCACTTGATGCGCTAAGCCAATCCTCCAACAAGGCCCTTTAACGCCAGCAAGAGCACAGCAGCTAAATAGCCTTATGCCATGAATAATGCAGAGAGAGTAGCAACAGGAGGATAGTAGAAGATGGAAGCTTACAACGTCAAGGGTTTTCATGGTAAAGTCCCTATACACTTTCAAAGTTGACGGTGGAATCAGATGCCTGTTATGAAACAGTTTCTGGAGAATACAATGTCCACCAAAGATGAAATACCTTGCGTGGTTAGCATGGGATGACAAAATCCTAACCCCGCAGAATCTCGCCAAAGGAAACTGGAGGGGGGAGAAATTGCTATCTTTGTGATGAAGTGGAGATGACGAATCATCTCATGTTCCAATGTTCATACACGACCAATATCTAGAACCACTTTTGCGAGTTGTTCGGACTATAAGAAAAACCCCAAAATACTAATGACATCAGGGTTACAACTCTCTTCTCCTCATGTTGGATAAAGAACACCTATCAGGCTAGAACTGGGCGGGGATGGCAATAGCTTGGAGCATGTAGTTGGAAAGAAAAAGAAGATTCTTTCAAAATAAACAACTTGTTCATAAAAAAATAATCTGTTCTATTGATTTCCTCGTGCTTTTCTAGTTGGATGCAGTTCCCGAAGCCGAAAGGCACAAGCTCCAAAGGGCGGAAGCAGTTGTAAAACGAAGCCTGGAGCTAACTTCAAGTGAGGATTACCCTTGATCGCTGGGAGCTCATTTTCTCAAGATGAGGGGACCTCGCCCCCTGCTAGAATTCGTGAGCAAATTTAGCCAACCAGGGCAATAGCTGGTCCACAGGAACTACCCGACAAGAAACGCAGCTAAATGAAAATCGACGAGTGTAGGAGTGATTCGTTTCCATCCGTCTTATGCTAAATAAAGACACAATTAGTACATACTATTGCAGTCAGGATTGTATTCTTAGTGTTTGACTCCATAGTAGAGTTTGTGTGTCCTATCAAGAACGTGTATGGGCTGGGGAATAGGAATAGGGCATGGATTGCTTGGAAGTCAAGTAAACCTTGATACATAGGGGAGAACATGATTGTTAGGGGTACAAGTGAGCTCTTTAAACATCTAGACGACTCTCTAAGGCAAAGGCTAAAAAAAAAAAGAGGATAGTCAAAAAAGTGGGAGCAATAGCTTGTCGTAATGGTTTGTGGATCCCAATAGTTGAAAGCATCCGGAAGATTATCTCTCGTAGATTCATGCAGTTATTCCTATTTCACTTTGTATGCACCTATCCATATGACACACAATATTCTTCAATGAAGTCCGAGCACTTTGAAGCTTTCTGCAGTAGAAGTATAGGCTAATTGTAACGAGTACTAATATAAGAGTTGGTGTCTTGGTGACCCCCACTCCACACACATTTGTATCTGCCAATAATTTATAGTCACTGTAAAACTGAACTATTTGTACCAAAGGTTCAACCAGGAACCATGATTTTGATAAAAACAATGAATGAATGTGGTTTATCCACTTTATCAAAAATCACAAAAAACAAATATCATGGTACCCAATACATCAGTATTTTATTTGTTATCTATTAAGTATTAACCAATCACTAACAAAAATACATTTACCTTAGATCTGTTATATTAAAATAATTATTATATATTAAATAGTTAAACTATTTTTATATAGTCTCACATTCATTATAACCAAAAGCCATAATTTCTAAAAAGCACTTTTGTAGTGATTATGATTTGATATATATACAGATTAATAATTAAATCATAGCACTAGACTCTATCTCACCAGAAACCTCAAATCTCACCGGAAACAGATGGAGGAAACAATCTGCAGACCAAACTCAACGAGTTATTTAGATTTCTCAACTATTTTTTGATTTTTTGTTGGTCAAGGAGAAGGATAAAGCCTGTGAATCCTGTTTTCTTGGATTCGCTGATGTTTCAATGAAGGATTGCTGTGGTAACTGGGGCAAACAAAGGGATTGGACTGAGATTGTGAAGCAGCTTGCAAGAAATGGAGTCATGGTGTTGTTAACTGCCAGGGATGTGAAGAGGGGCACTGAGGCTGTTGAGAAGCTCAAAGAGTCTGGGTTCTCTGATGTGGTTTTTCACCAATTGGATGTGGCTGACACTTCTAGCATAGCTTCCTTGGCTGATTTCTATCAAAACCAAGTTTGGGAAGCTTGATATCTTGGTAATTTATCTATATTGCTATGTTAGGGCATCCATAATGAATTGCAATTGAAATTATTGTCTGATGTTGATGAACTTAATCATTTTGTTCTGTTGGTGAATAACTTTTTAGTAAAACATGAAATATATGTGTTTGTTAGGCATTTTAGATTATTATTTGTATATCTCATGTATGTATAATTAGTGTTTTCCCTTGTAATGATAATCTAGTTTTGTATTTAGTCAATTCCTGCCATCTTTAGTATATTTTCATCTTGTTGGTCTCTGCTTGTGTTTTGCAACTTATCTTTTGATGCATGTGTTTGATTTTTCTTTGTAAAGACCGACAAACTGAAACTGTCTCTGTAAAATTTTCTTTTGTAAAAAGAATCAACTTTTTTATTAGTTTTACATTTCTTCTTGTTTTAATGTCTAAATTTGGAGCTGAAAAAGATGAGAGCATATGTTATCAAATCATTAATTTAAATATGATGATGTTTCTTCTCATTGGAATTCAGTGGAACATAGATCAGCTTCGCTTTTTGCCTTCAATATGCAAGTGCTGAACCTTTGTCTCAATGGGAAAAAGAAGAAAGGTGTACTCTGCATAGAAACATGAGTTTCATTAATGGAACTTGTGGTGCTCATCCTGTTTTGTTTTTGAAAGAGGCTCATCCTGTTTTCTTTGTGAATGGCTTGTATTGCAGATTGAAACATTTCCTATTTCTCTTTCCTTTTTCCCTACAATATAGGACAAACAAATATAGAGAATGTTATTTTCTTTTATTATTATTTTTTATGAAATGACATTCTGCATTTACCTTTATTTTCCCTATTTAGAAGTATTTCTTTTTATTACCTATATTTGTGTAGGTTAACAATGCTGCGTGCCAGTGGAATCATAGTAGAGCATTTAGATTCATCCACAAAAGAAAGTATGGAGGTAAGCATCAATTACTTTTACAGCCATGGATATTGGATTTGGTTACCAATCACCAAGTTTTTACTGAAAAATACAAGGCATCAGAACTGAGGATTAAATTACTTAAACATCTTGCAGCAAGGTGGGTTGCTGGGTTTCCGTAAGATAGTAAGCACAGCAGTACAGGATTATAAGAAGGCAGAAGAATGTTTGGACATTAACTATTATGGGACCAAGAAAGTAATAGATTCCCTCATACCACTTTTTCAATTATCACATTCACCGAGAATAGTTAATGTTTCATCTATTGTTGGAAAGCTTCAGGTAAGCAAAACGTTTCTGATGTGTTACTAAGTTTCCTATTAATTGCCTTTCTTCTCTCGTTTGTTTTCGTTGGTTGGGAAACTGATTGCGGAAAAGAAAAGAAAAGAAAAAGTAGAGTTTTATTGGATGAATGAAGTAAATGAGTTGTTAAGAACATGATGGAATATCATTATTGTTTATTCTTTAACAGATAGTTCAAGTAGTCACTAGACTCACTACTCATACAACAATTTGAAAACATCGAGATAGATATATGACATTGTAGAGAAAATAACTATCACTGATGAATTCTTCTACTCCATAACCATTTGAAGAAACCTTGCAAAACAGCTTAAGACCACCTGAAAATTAAGAACTTGAGAACTAAAGGACCAATAGTTAGAATAGAATAGTCCATGCTCCTTTCCTAATATTGTTTTATATTTGAGTGTTTTACTTGCCAACGCTTGAAAAATAGTGAAATCACTTATCACTCTCTCATTTTTCAAAATATCCCATAACCCTCTGCTTTTATTTTTTATTCTACTTGCCAACCCTTGAGTTAGTTCTCCTAACCACAAGCTTTGAATATTTTTTTAAAAACCATTTAAAATACAAGTAAAAGACAAAAATACACTCTTCTTTTCATGCTTGATATTTACCCATGACGAAGGGGTTATAAGTAAATTATGATTTTATTAAAGGGACTACAAGTAAATTTATGTTTAATTAATAAACAAAAAAAATGGGATTAACCTTTATTTTTATTTAATTTGTAATGACATGCATTAAAAAATAAAAAAAGTTATTTATAAGATATTAAAAAATAAAACAGAAGAATTAGATATTCATTAAAAAATATAAAGTTTATCATAAACTAAAATTGAGTACATAGTATACTTTATGAGTTGGTAAATTAGTCACTTGACAATGTGAGAAAGAATTCATTGAATTTAGCTCATGGCGACAACTTTACCGTTGTACCAAGGCTCCCCTTCTGAGAAAGAATTCATTGAAAGGATATAATATGTAAAAAGGTCAAAAGGGTCATTTTACATATATTGTAACTTGAGGTTTCACATCTAACCTAGGTTAAAATATAAGAGTTTGGCCAAGGGGTTAGCAAGTAGAATAAATATAAAACAAGTTATTGTAAGGTATAATTAAAAAATGAGGGGGTGACAAGTGATTCAACTATATTGTATTTTAACTTAGAGTAATGATATACAAACCAAATAGTCTTACCAATGTTTGATATCCATTCAAGTTATCTCAATATAGGTGGTGTTGATGATCCCGAGAAAAATTTAATGGTTTCACCCATTTGGTAAGTCTATTCGGTTTATATATCATTACTCAATAGTTTTGTGTGTTCTTCCACATATCAAAATGGGTATATCTCTTTAAATTTATCTAATGTGTTCTTTTCTTATTTTGTTGTTCCTTTGGTTGGTTCTTTGAGATGGTGATCCACATCATGCACCAAAATAGTTGGCTAAAAAATAATAAAACTTTGACATCCTTTGCATTTATTGTATCTCTCAGAATATTCCTAGTGAGAGCATCAAAAAGAATTCAGTGATGCTTGATAACTTGACTGAAGAGAAATTAGATGAATTGTTGCAACGCTTATTTAAGTGATTTCAGAGCAAAGAAGTTGGAAGAAAATGGCTGGCCAACAACATTTTCCGCATACAAAGTCTCAAAATAGCTCTAAATGCACTCACTAGGATTCTTGCCAAGAAGTACCCCACATTCTGCATTAATTGTGTACATCCTGGATTTGCAAAAACTGATATTACTTGGAATACTGGGATCATAAGTGCTGAAGAAGCTGCAAAAGGTCCGGTGATGTTGGCATTGCTTCCTGATGCTGGCCCTTCAGGATTTTATTATGATCGTGATATCAATATCGACATATGAATGAAATCATCCTCTGTTCAAGACATATAAGAAATCAGAGTTTGCAAATGTAATGGTTTATCGCTTGTTCGCTATCGCTTTCTTTCTTTCCATATGTTTGTTTGAATTATTCTGTTGTTACGTTAATGTAACTCTTTTTCAATGTAATAGTTTATCGCTTGTTCTAATTAATTTTTGAAGTTAATATAGCACTTCAGGCTGGATTAACGCTTCATTGCATCGATTGCTAAAAATGTATCAATTTCTCAGACGCTTTTGGTTACAAAATGTGATGAATTCTTCTTCAAATTTTGTTAATGACTGATTATACTTGAGGCATATGCACAAACTTTTGTAAATGTAATGGTGAAATGGATTTTAGGTTATATGCTAGTTGGCCTCACGTTAGCAAAAAGGATGAAAGTAAACAAACAATTTCATTTTATAGGGATGAAAATTAACATTGGGTCAAATTACATAGACAAAAAATGACTTTAATACTACTTTTATTTATTTTAAATTAAATTTAAAAGATTGGCTGACATGCATTTAGGATTGATCCATAATTTTCAGACAAGAGTCACAGACATGGTGGAAACAATCTGCAGATCAACCTCAAAGAGGTACCAAGATTTCTAATCATTTTTCTTGTTTGGATTTTGTGTGAGAAGACCAAAGCCTTTAAATCTTTTTTTTCCCCCTTCTATTCCCTGTTTTTTCAAGGATTGCTGTAGTACTGGAGCCAACAAAGGGAGATGACTGGAGATTGTGAAGCAATTTAAGGTGTTATGCACCTTTAAGGCCAGCTGTCCACCTAAATATAAATGTTAGTTTTTTATTTCATAATTCAAATTTTTTCCTAAAGATAAAATTATCTTTCTCATAAAATAAGTTATGTGCACACATATGCACATTGGTTAATAAAATTAAAAACTTATTTTCTCCCTTTTATTCTTCAAACCTTTCTTTTGTGAGTACTTTCCAACTTTTCTTTCCATTTCTCTTCATTAATTCACCTATTTACTATTAATTGTTTTAGGGGTAAAATTGAAATTTCCCATCTCTAATTGAAGGCATGGTGTTTATTTGAATAGGGATGAAGATTTTAGTAAATTTTATAGAGGAAAAAAAGAAAAAAGTTACATTTTACAATTTATATATCATAAATTGAAGATCTTTCTTAGTTTGTATGGAGCCCACTTGCAAGTTGCATGTACAAGAATTTAAAACACTGGACTCTATCCAGAAACTCACCACTCACCAGAAACAGATATGGAGGAAACAATCTGCAGACCAAACTCAAAAAGGTATTGAGATTTCTCAACTATTTATGATGTTTTGATGTTCCAAGGAGAAGGTTAAAGCCTGTGAATCCTGTTTTCTTTGATTCCCTGATGTTTCAATGAAGAGTTGCTGTGGTAACTGGGGCAAACAAAGGGATTGGACTGGAGATTGTGAAGCAGCTTGCAAGCAATGGAGTCATGGTGTTGTTAACTGCCAGGGATGTGAAGAGGGGCACTGAGGCTGTTGAGAAGCTCAAAGAGTCTGGGCTCTCTGATGTGGTTTTTCACCAATTGGATGTGGCTGACACTTCTAGCATAGCTTCCTTGGCTGATTTCATCAAAACCCAGTTTGGGAAGCTTGATATCTTGGTAATTTATCTATATTGCTATTTTAAGGCATCCATATGAGTTGCAATTGAAATTATTGTCTGATGTGTATTAACTTAATCATTTTGTTCTGTTGGTGAATACCTTCTTAAGTAGAACTTAGGCATTTTAGATTATTATTTGTATATCTCAAGTATGTATAATTAGGGGTTTTCCCCTTCTAATGATAATCTAGTTTTGTATTAAACCAATTCCTGCCATCTTTAGTGTCTTTTCATCTTGTTGGACTCTGCTTGTGTTTTCAACTTATCTTTTGATTCATGTGTTTGATTTTCTCATAAAGACTGACAAACTGTAACTGTCTGTGTAAAGCTTTCTTTTGTAAAGAGTTAACTTTTTATTGGTTTTACATTTCTGCTTGTTTTAATGTTTAAATTTGAGCTGAAAAAGATGAGAGAATATGTTATCAAATCATTAATTTAAAGACGATGGTGTTTCTTCTGACTGAATTCAGTGGAATATAGATCAGCTTCCTTTTTCCTCTTCAATATACAAGTGTCGAACCTTTGTCTCAATGGGAAAATGAAGAAAGGAGTACTTTGTGCTACCTATTGCTGCATAGAAACATGAGTTTCATTAATGGAACATGTAATGGAACATGTGGTGCTCATCGTGTTTTGTTGTGTATGGGTTTTATTGCAGCTTGAAACATTTCTTTGTTCTCTTTCCTTTTTCCCTACAATATAGGACAACAAAAAGGGCAGCCCGGTGCAACAAAGCTCCCGCATGTCCGGGGTCCAGTCCTGGGTCCGTGAAGGGCCGGACCACTTGGATAGGACACCGAATATAAATTATTTTATTTTATTTTATTATTTTTTTTATGAGATGACATTCTTCATTTACTTTTTTTCCCCTATTTAGAAGTATTTCTTTTTTATTACCTATATTTGTGTAGGTTAACAATGCTGCGATCAATGCACTCATAGTAGACCTTCAGCATTTAGATTTATCCACAAAAGAAAGTATGGAGGTAAGCATCATTTACTTTTGCTAGCCACGGATATTGGATTTGATTTCCAATCACCAAGTTCTTACTGAAAATACAAGACATCAGAACTGAGGATTAATTTACTTAAAAATCTTGCAGCAAGGTGTGTTGCCGGATTTCCCTAAGATAGTAAGCATAGCAGTAGAGGATTATAAGAAGGCAGAAGAATGTTTGGCCATTAACTATTATGGGACCAAGGAAGTAGTAGATTCCCTCATACCACTTCTTCAATTATCAGATTCACCAAGAATAGTGAATGTTTCATCTTGTGCTGGACAGCTTCAGGTAAGCAAAAAAATTACTAAGTTTTGTATTAATTGACTTTCTTCTCTCATTTGTTTTATTGATTGGGAAACTGATTGAGTAAAAGAAAAGAAAAGAAAAAAGTAGAGTTTTATTGGATGTATAAAGAAAATGAGATTGTTAAGAACAATTATCTTTTATTCTTTAACATATAATTCAAAGTAGTCCCTACTCATGCAACAATTTGAAACACTAGACATCGAGATAGATATATGTTATTGTAGAGAAAATAACTGACTAAATTCTTCTACTCCAAAACCCTTTGAAGAAACCTTGCAAACAGTGAAAACCACCTGAAAATCGAGAACTTGAGAACTAAAGGGCCAATAGTCATAATAGAATAGTCGATGCTCCTTTCCTCATCTTGTTTTATTTTTAAGTTTTTTACTTGCCACCCCTTTGAAAAATAGTGAAAAAATATAAAACAAGGGGTTATGAGGTATTATTGAAAATGAGAATAAGCGTACCAAGATTTAGCTATTTTTCGTGAGGTGGGAAGTATAAACTCTTTATATTTTAACTTTAATTTTCTGTTTTGTGATATCATAACGGATATATTTTTAAAATTTTTCTAATGTGTTCTTTTTCTTATTTTGTTGTTCCTTTTCGCTCTTTGAGATGGTGGATCAACATGCTACCAAAAATAGTTGGTGAAACATAATAAAACTTTGACCTCCTTTTCATTTATCATATCTCCCAGAATATTCCCAGTGAGAGCATTAAAAGAGAATTTGGTGATATTGATAACTTGACTGAAGAGAAATTAGATGAATTGTTGCAACGGTATTTAAGTGATTTCAAAGCAAATAAGTTGAAAGAAAATGGCTGGCCAACAGCATTATCTGCATATACAGTCTCAAAAACAGCTCTAAATGCACTCACGAGGATTCTCGCCAAGAAGTACCCCAAATTCTGCATTAATTGTGTACATCCCGGCTTTGTAAAAACCGATATGACTTGGAATACCGGGATCATAAATGCTGAAGAAGCTGCAAAAGGTCCGGTGGATGTTGGCATTGCTTCCTGATGGTGGCCCTTCAGGACTTTACTATGATCTTACATCAATATCAACATATGAATGAAATCATCCTCTTTACGTAAGACATATAAGAAATCAAAATTTGAAAATGTAATCGCTTATACAAACACTTGTCTGCAATCATTTTCTTCTTTTGATAGGTTTGTTTGAATTATTCTGTTGTTACTTGTTGGCTAATATACAAACTCTTTTCAATACATAATATTTTAGTTATTGAAGTTGGATTAAGAATTCTATCTTTGATGTTGATGCACATGAATATGTAGAGTTAAAATGTCTTATGGATTGATCTTGAATTTGGTGAGACAAGTGAAATTAAGCCAGGAAATTTTAAGTGATTTCAAAGCAAAGAAGTTGGATGAAAATGGCTGGCCAACAATATTATCTGCATATGTCATCTCAAAAGTTGCTATGAATGCACTTGCAAGGATTCTCGCAAGAAATACCCCATGTTTTGCATCAACAATGTATATCCTGGTTTTGCAAAGACAGATATAACTTGGAATCTCGGAAACATATCTGTTGAAGACGCGTAAAAGGCCCCTATTATGTTGGCTTTGCTTGACAGTGGCCCTTTGGGGCTTTACTATGATCTTACATCAGTATCAACTTGTGAATGAAGTCATCATCTTATTGGGAATACATGTAGGAAATCTAAGTTTGCCAACGTAATGGTTTATCATTTGATCATTGGCATTTCCTTGTCACTTGTGTTTGCATGAATTATTCTATTGTTATGTTAATATAACTCTCTAATGTGCAAACTTTTACTTATCTGAGATGGATTAAGATTTTAGGGTTTGATATCAGCATACTCATAAATATGCATATCTTGAAGTTAGTTATGTTGAAAATGAAGTGACTGGGCCTAAGGGCTGGCAACTCATACACCCAAAGCAACCAAAGCCACTCAGTGCCATGCACTCTCTACTCTGGAGGGAGAACTCTATGCAGCTCTAAATGGAATTGAAGCTCTACTACAGAGGGACATCAAGAGTGCAAGGATCCTGTCTGATAACCTACTCCTGACTAGACTACTGAATTCAGAAAAAGCAAATGAAAATTGGAGCACTCGGGAACTCACATCAAAATGCAGAACCAGACTCAATGAATTGGAGAAATGGGACCCCAAATATATTCCAAGAGAAGAAAATTTCATAGCAGATTTACTTGCCAAGAAGGCCAGAACTAGTGATGTAAGCCTGAGTCTCAGAAATGCTGAGAATCTACCAAATTGGCTGTACTTTTTGCTTGAAGGCATTAGCTGCTGTTGTAACTAAACACTGGCTGAAAAGCTCTTTATGAAAAAAAAAAAGGCAACCAAAGCCACAGACACTAAACTTTTTAGGACCATATTGGGAGTGGAATGAAAACACCAAACTCCACTCCTTAAATAGAAGCACAACCCTAACCACTTTGTTTTAAGTGGGTTGTGGGTTGGGGTCTATAATATTTACACACGCATCCATTTATTTATTTATTTATTCTTTTCTTTTTATTTGTTTATTTCCTTGATTTTTTAGTTGTTGGATCCGTTCACGGATCTATTTTTGATCGTTGGACCAAGATGTTTATAAAAACACTAGCATATCCAACAAGCCATAATTTTCTATTGATGAATTGATTTTAGTATTCATATATAAAATGTCACATTAGTGTAAGTTAACGGAAAATTTAACTTTCGCTAGAAAGAGTGAACTCAATGGACCGAACTTGAAAAATAAGTAAACGAAAGCACTCAAATTATATTAGGGCATTGAAATGGCCATCTCAAATAAATAGAGGACTATTTTGAGGATTATACCCACATAATACATCCACACACACATGGGCACACGCGCGTAAACACATATATTTGGAAATACAAATGATACATATTGGTGAATAAAATTGACAAAATTATTTTACATAATATCATTTATGTAAAGCTCTGTGACGCTACTTTGAGTGCCATAAGCTCAGCCATGTAAACATCCTCCTCGCAACAAAAAGTAGAAGATAAGATCAAGGTATACCGTAATCTGCCGGAAACCGGGATCCGACCCTTCTCCAGACCTGCACAAAAAAAAATATATATATTTATCAATAATTATTTTAGGGGTAAAGTAAAAATTTCTCATCTCTACTTTAAACAAACATTGTTTGAACAAATAGGAAACATTTTATTAAGAAAAAAAATGTATATATCTTAAATTGAAAATCTTTCTTAGTTTGTATGGAGCCCACTTGCAAGTTGCATGTACAAGAATCTAAAACACTGGACTCTATCCAGAAACCTCAAATCTCACCACAAACAGATATGGAGGAAACAATCTGCAGACCAAACTCAAGGAGGTATTGAGATTTCTCAACTATTTTGATGTTTTGATGTTCCAAGGAGAAGGTTAAAGCCTGTGAAAATCCTGTTTCTTTGATTCCCCTGATTTTTCATGAAGGGTTGCTGTGGTAACTGGGGCAAACAAAGGGATTGACTGGAGATTGTGAAGCAGCTTGCAAGCAATGGAGTCATGGTGTTGTTAACTGCCAGGGATGAGAAGAAGAGGGGCACTGAGGCTGTTGAGAAGCTCAAAGAGTCTGGGTTCTCTGATGTGGTTTTTCACCAATTGGATGTGGCTGACACTTCTAGCATAGCTTCCTTGGCTGATTTCATCAAAACCCAGTTTGGGAAGCTTGATATCTTGGTAATTTATCTATATTGCTATTTTAGGGCATCCATATGAATTGCAATTGAAATTATTGTCTGATGTTGATTAACTAAATCATTTTGTTCTGTTGATGAATAGTGAATACCTTCTTTAGTAAAACAGGAAATATATGTGTTTGTTAGGCATTTTAGATTATTATTTGTATATCTCAAGTATGTATAATTAGGGTTTTTCCCCTTGTAATGATAATCTAGTTTTGTGTTAAGCCAATGTATCTTTTTCATCTTGTTGGACTCTGCTTGTGTTTGCAACTTATCTTTTGATGCATGTGTTTGATTTTCTTGTAAAGACCGCCAAATTGAAACTGTCTGTGTAAAATTTTCTTTTTGTAAAAGAGTTGACTTTTTAATTGGTTTTACATTTCTGCTTGTTTTAATGTTTAAATTCTGGAGCTGAAAACATGAGAGAATATGTTATCAAATCATTAATTTAAATATGATGTTGTTTCTTCTCTTGGAATTCAGTGTGGAACATAGATCAGCTTCTGTTTTTCCTCTTCAATATGCAAGTGCTGAATCTTTGTCTCAATGGGAAAAAAGAAAAGGCATGACTTTTGTTACCTATTGCTGCATATTAATGGAACATGTGGTGCTCATCCTGTTTTCTTGTAAAATGGTTTGTATTGCAGCTTGAAATGACATTCTGCATTTATATAGGACAACAAATATAGAGAATGCTATTTTATTTTATTATTATTTTGTTTTTATGAAATGACATTCTGCATTTACTTTTTTCTCCATATTTAGAACTATTTCCTTTTTATTACCTATATTTGTGTAGGTGAACAATGCTGCGGTCAGTGGAATCATAGTAGACCTTCAGCATTTAGATTCACCCACAAAAGAAAAGTATGGAGGTAAGCATCAATTACTTTTACTAGCCATGGATATTGGATTTGATTTCCAATCACCAAGCTCTTAACAAAAAATACAAGACATCAGAACTGAGGATTAATTTACTTAAACATCTTGCAGCAAGGCGGGGTGTTGGTTTTCAGTAAGATAGTAAACACAGCAGTACAGGATTATAAGAAGGCAGAAGAATGTTTGGACATTAACTATTATGGGACCAAGAAAGTAATAGATTCCCTCATACCACTTCTTCAATTATCACATTTACCGAGAATAGTGAATGTTTCATCTATGCTTGGAAAGCTTCAGGTAAGAAAAAATTTCTAATGGGTTACTAAGTTTCGTATTTATTGCCTTTCTTCTCTCATTTGTTTTCATTGATTGGGAAACTGATCGAGGAAAAAAAAAAGGAAAAAAGTAGAGTTTTTATTGGATGAATGAAGAAAATGAGATTGTTAAGAACATGATGGAATGTCATTATCGCTTATTCTTTAACATATAGTTCAAATATTCACTACTCATAACAACAATTCAAACACTCAAACATTGAGATAGATATATGATATTGTAGAGAAAATAACTAACACTGAATTCTTCTACTCCATAAATCCATTTGAAGAAACCTTGCAAAGTGTTTAAAACCACCTGAAACTTAAGAACTTGAGAACTAAAGGACCAATAGTTAGAATAGAATAGTCCATGCTCCTTTCCTATTATTGTTTATATTTGAGTTTTTACTTGCCACCATTGAAAAAAAATAGTGAAATCACTTATTGCCCTCTCATTTTCAATAATA
Source organism: Dioscorea zingiberensis (assembly GCA_026586065.1). NCBI lineage: Eukaryota > Viridiplantae > Streptophyta > Magnoliopsida > Dioscoreales > Dioscoreaceae > Dioscorea > Dioscorea zingiberensis. Next base: position 46,500,337 of record CM048823.1, read on the forward strand.
CCCCATAACCCCATGTTTTATTTTTATTCTACTTATGAACACCTGAGTTAGTTCTCATAACCAAAAGCCTTGAATATTTTTAAAACCATCTAAAAATACAAGTAAAAAGACAAAAATACACTCTTCTTTTCATGCTTGATATTTACCCATGACTAAGGGTTTATAAGTAAATTATGATTTTATTAAAGGGGCTACAAGTAAATTTATGTTTAATATTAAAACAAAAAATATGGGATTAACCTTTATTTTTATTTAATTTGTAATGGCATGCATTAAAAATAAAATAAATTTTTAATATATTTAAAATAAAACAGTAATAACTAGATTTTCATTAAAAAATATAAAGTATATTAGAAACTAAAATTGAGTACATAGTATACTTTTAAGTTGCTAAATTACTCGCCTAGAATGTGTGAAAGAATTTGTTGAGAAAAGGATATAATATGTAAAAACATCAAAAAGAGTCATTTTACATATATTGTAACCTGAGGTTTTACATTTAAGCTAGGTTAAAATATAAGAGTTTGGCCAAAGGGTTAGCAAGTAGAACAAATATGAAATAGGGGCTGTGGAGGTATTATTGAAAAATGAGGGGTGATAAGTGATTTAGCTAATTATATTTTAACTTACATTAGTTTTGTGTGGTCTTCTATCATATCAAAATGGATATATCTTTTAAATTTTTCTAATATGTTCTTTTTCTTATTTTGTTGCTCCTTTGGTTGGTTCTTTGAGATGGTGATCCACATCATGCACCAAAATAGTTGGTGAAAAATAATAAAACTTTGACCTCCTTTGCATTTATCATATCTCTCAGAATATTCCCAGTGAGAGCATCAAAAGAGAATTCAGTGATGTTGATAACTTGACTGAAGAGAAAAAATAGATGAATCTGTTGCAACGCTTATTTAAGTGATTTCTAAAGCAAAGAAGTTGGAAGAAAATGGCTGGGCCAACAAGTGGATCCGCATATAAAGTCTCAAAACAGCTCTAAAATGCACTCACAAGGATTCTTGCCAAGAAGTACCCCAAATTCTGCATTAATTGTGTACATCCCTGCTTTGCAAAAACCGATATTACTTGGAATACCGGGATCATAAGTGCTGGAAGAAGCTGCAAAAAGGTCCGGTGATGTTGGCATTGCTTCCTGATGCTGGCCCTTCCAGGATTTTATTTTGAGCTTACATCAATATCGTACATATGAATAAAATCATCCTCTTTTCAAGACAAAAGAAATCAAAGTTTGCAAATGTAATGGTTTATCGCTTGTTCGCTATCATTTCTTTCTTTCCATAGGTTTTTGAATTATTCTGTTGTTACATTAATATAACTCTTTTCAATGTATTCTATTTTACTTATTTAACTTGTATTAAGAATTCTATCTTTTGATGTTGACGCACATGAATATGCAGATGATTTCTTAGGAGAGTTAAGTTGTCTTATGGATTGATCTTGAATTTGGTTAGACAAGTGAAATTAAGCCATAAAATATCTGAAAAAGAAATATGTCATGTTACATGCAAAAATGTAGTCTAATTATTAGCTTAATCAGAAGAAACCTAAAATACTAAATGAAGACACCAGGCTACTTCTGTTTTCCAGGGAAAACACAAATACTAAAATAATCATTTAGTGATTTTTCATAAAAAGGAGAAATGTCAGGAATCAAATTTTATATGGTACAAAACAATGTGTTATGAAATGTAAAATGTTAAAAAGCTATTAGAATATTAGTTTTGTTCTTAAGAAAGGGCATCAATCGAATGCCCATGAAAAACAAGGTTCTTATTAATTTCTGAAGTTAATATAGCAGTTAAGGCTGGATTAACGCTTCATTGAATTGATTGCTAGAAATGTATCACTCATGTGCTTTGGTTACAAAATGTGATGAATTCTTCTTCAAATTTTGTTACTGACTGATTATAATTGTGGCATATGCACAAACTTTTGTAAATGTAATGGTGAACAAGGACCAGGAACTTGGTGTAGTTACAGTTGATTTAAATTTCTAGAAATCCTCAAGAAACCTTTTGGAATTCATGAACTTCTTTACTGTAAATGGAGGATATGTAATGTGCTCGACTGCTTTGATCAATTGCTATCGTAAAGTTTTTCTTGATCCAAACTCATTCAGGCCATGGGTGGCAATTGACAGCCTTCATATTCTAAACTCGAAGGAGAAATCCTCGAGCCTCATCAGTTCTTTGTTCAATATGAATCTCATTGTTTACTCGATTTGCCAAGGTGTTGCTACCTAAGTTTTTCCAAGTCAAAACTCATTCATGGTTGATCAAAGTTTGTTCATGGTACTCATGTGATAGAGTCGAGGAATAAATTAAATGGAGGGAAAAAAGATCTTGTGCATGTATCTGTAACTTAGAACAAAACATGTGAGACATGACCAGTAAAAACGAACAAATCCAAATATTGGACTGGACTGGTGTACTGGTTTATTAAAAAGGTAGAAAATTTTCATGTGAGGGCCTTCCTGCCACTAGATAACCGATGCCTTGCGCCCTCACCTTGCGCAGCGGGGTTTCTACCCTGGGCCTTCCGGATGTTGAATCATATAGGATTGAAATGAGAACTGTTAAGAAAAGTATTAGGCTTAACGGATCCGGGTTAGCGGTAACGGATCCGGGTTATATGAATATTTGTATATAAAGGGTTAGGGTTTGAAAAGTGTAATGATAAAATTAATGAGATTAATGAAAGTAGCCACGGTGGTTCCGCGATCTTCCTTCTTCTTCTACCTACCTCTCTCCGCCATCTCCGGCCACAAATCCACTGTCATATGGTATCGCAGCTAGAGATGTTTGAGGATGCCGACCATCAGCCGAGGGCGCCGGGCCGACTGCGGTAAGGAGGAGACCCGCCGCAGATCAAGGTATCTGCGCGTGACTCCGAGGTCGCTCGGCGCGGCTACAGTGATCGCAGCGGAGAAGGCCGTGACCGCTACCGCCCCGGCGTGGCCGCAGTGGTCGCAGCGGAGAAGGCCGCTCGCAGGTTCGCCTGTTGGGCACTGACCGCAGGAGACAAGCAGGTTTCGTCTCGCTTGGCATCCGGCGCGTAGGCGAGGGAGTAAAGACTCGCCCCGACCGCTGTCGGGGAGATCCGCAGGCCGGGCCGGCAACTTCAAATCAGGGAACGATCTGCAGGGAGACGCAGGGAGGGAAACCTGACGCCTGTGCTATTTTGAGCAAGATTCTAGGAAAATTTTTGAAGCCGGAGGCGTTGATTTGAAGCACTACTGGAGGCGTGTCTGGAGTTTTCTTTTTCACTCACAAAGAAAACCCTCGCCAGGCGCCGCGCTTCTGACTCCCGCAAGTTTTACGGATCAAGGTCAGCTGTCGGGTGGCGTGGTGTTCTTGGAAGGTGCCACGCCGTGATGGCTTACTCCAGCTACAACTCAAGATAATGTAAGGATCTTTTGAGGAATTTGTGAGGGGATGTTCTGTGAGCCAAGAGCTGATGCCAACAACATGCCTCATCCAATCGGGAGATTGTGCAACTATGTACCGAGATGGTGCAAATGGAGCTTGATGCCTCAAATGCATTTATGATAGAGAGTTGCCACAATGTGGAGAAAGGGGTATCCTCGGGGCCATATGGCAATGTCCACAAACCGCTGTAATCCTCGGCCGCAAGGGGCTGCATCCGGAGGTGGGAGGCGTAGGGGTTTCCTATGTGAGGTGCACGTAGCCGGAGGCTACCGCGGGTCAAGATCGGTGGCCGGGTACCTAAAGCCAACTTACCAGCCATCAATGCGAGGGTCGCATCGTTGAGATGTCCGGGCCGATAAGTATTGTCGAAGTTGGAGGAGCTGGCAGATACTTGGAAGCCGAGGGACTCCAGAGCCTAAGGGCAAGGGGTCGTGCCACACAGTGATCTTGTTTTGACCCATCGCCGGTGAACTTGGTGCTAACTATGCCCATGCGGGCATGTGTGTATTCCGCTACCAGCACTTCTGCATCTACAAACAAATTCCGCATGTAGAATCTGGACAGGTGACCTCGTGGAGCTTTGTAAGCATATTGCCATCATGCATTTGTTTAGTTTGCATCATATTCACCATATAGGTATCATCCCTTGGCATAACGACCGCTCTTCCAAATCAATGGGACTTCTCAACCTATCGTAGGGATTGGCTCTACAAATGCACTTCATCAACCACACTCTCGGCTCTGCTCTCGTGCACGCTCCCTCATTCCCCGCTAATCTTCGCTAGCTCGGCTATATTACCTCACCAGGACCGCCAAGTTCTCTTCGACCGCTGTAATCATGTCTCTTTCGTGAGAAGCTTTAACCTGGTGAGAGACTTGGGACCGCACCAAAGCGCGATGGACTCTCGTACTTGGATCGTGGGAGCAAGCTGATGCCGCTCTTGCCGCCGTGTGTGGGGGAGTAGCCGCGCAGCCGCTACTCCAACATTGTCGCCTGTGTCACTTATCTTCGAAAGCTTACGTAGGTCGCAACCGTAATTAACGGACAAAGTGTATGTGAGTAAACTTGTAAGCGCGACGGCCAGTGAGCTTCATGCTACGCATACACGCTTCTACTTCATTCTAGCATCATTCTTCAAGCGCCAACCATTTCGGCTCTTATCCATTCTGGATGTACGGGACCGCGCCTGCAAATAGCCTCTTAATCACCTGGATTCAAAGCGTTTCATTAATCTTCATTTATTGTCATATTCTCGCATGACATGGATTTATTTGATTTAAATGTAAGTAGTGAGGTGCTTTGCCAAGCTAAGACTTCAGCCAGCGGCGACTCACTCAATGCGAAGGTTCTATCAGTACTCTGACTCCATTAAATCTGAATCGAGTATGTTAATAAGGATTTTGCATCGCTCTTGTCACCAGGGGATCTTGCATCGACATCTCGCCTGCACGCCCGCCCAAAATGGGGTGGCCGAGCGCAAGA